>OX578217.1:5387141-6587141 GCA_951216915.1 Tetheella fluctuosa | reverse complement strand
CCATATAAAAAATGGGATTTGTAAAGTATGATTTGTGCTGTTAAAATTCATACCAACATGACAGCAATATACTACGTCATCTTCAGGACGCAGTACCAAAATAAAAATAAAATTAGGGATTTCCATAAACATCAAATAAACATATCGATATTAATAGCGTTTTTTTATTTATTTTAGTTAGTCAGGCTTAAAAGTATTAATTAATAATAGGTGTTCATGTATTTTATTTTTTTATTAGGTAAAATTAATCTTATTAAAGTTATAAAAAGTCGTAGTTATTTATTTTAAAAGCTTAGTAGTCCAGCTAACTTCGTCTTTGACTCCAGTTTAAAGTCCTGCAATACTAATAAACATTAGTTATAATGATGCGTCACTTATTACTGATATTATTAAAGGGTTACTAAGATTAATAAATTGTTAGTCGAAAAATTTTCAAAGTATTTTAAAAGTATATCCATATCTCGGCACTGGTGCCTCCGAGGTGAAAACTTCAATGGATGAAAAATGTTTGTAAGACTGTGACTAACACGAATCAGCAAAAAAAATCCCGAAAATATAAAAAAAGTCCTCATCCATCCGTGTCAACTGAAATTATCGACAGGCAACATTATTATTGACGTTGAACAAAAAAAGTTTTTTTTTTATTAATTGTTTAAATAATTATTAATTGTTACACGCATGCCAAATTTGATTTATTACATAAATAATGTAATCTGTACTCACCAGTCTTCATTTAATGGAAATTTTGCCATAAACGATCTTTTTTATGGCTTTGCCGAATAGTCTTCAAGTGGCATATTTCGCACGATATTTTGCACATTGCAATAAAGCTTCTTGACTGTATTCACACTACAAACACTTAAGGCTGAGTTGTATCATAGAAGAAATCAAAGTAAAGGTTTGTGTCAAATTTAACACTAACAATTAATAACTCTGACTTTAACGGTTATAACAAAATGTGTTGCACCAGCGAATTCATTAGCTTTGTTAAAGTTAAAAGTGTTGCAAGTCAAATAAGGCGTGATTTACCCCAAATTGAATGCGGGTAACATTTTTAAATATACCAATACTAAACACAATCGTAAAACTCGTTCCTAGCGCTGTCATTAGTGTTATTTAATGTTTTTTTTTAAATTTATTTAAAGGCGTTAGTCACAAGACTATCAGCTTAAACATGTTACTTAATTTCATTGATGTCAGTTCGGTGCAGCCTGGCGCAACTTCCTAAGGCAAAGTCGATTGTATGAATCGTGCTATCATTTTAATGACGACTATAATCCCTCTAAGTTGGAAATAATATTGTCACACTTTATCTATTAGACAACAGTGTGCTTTGCTTAAATTATATTTTATTGTTCCAGGGAATGAAGTGTAAACTTTTATACTAAAATATAACTGAACAGACTACAAACACTTTTGAAAAATCGCTGTCAGTAGTTTTGGCGCCATAACAAAACAAACTCACTCAGAAAAAAAATCTATTTAAGATTGTAATAATTTTAATGATAATGATGATGATACAAGAGCTCAATCTCAATCTCAATCTCTCAAAAAAAAAAAGTTTTCACTTCTTTCGCACTCCCGGAGTGCAATTTTTATTGATTTTATGAATAGAGGTACGATCTTTTTAGGGTTCCGTAGCCAAATGGCAAAAATCGGAACCCTTATAGATTCGTCATGTCTGTCTGTCTGTCTGTCCATCCGTATGTCACAGCCACTTTTTTCCGAAACTATAAGAACTATACTGTTGAAACTTGATAAGTAGATGTATTCTGTGAACCGCATTAAGATTTTCACACAAAAATAGAAAAAAAACAATAAATTTTGGGGGTTCCCCATACTTAGAACTGAGACTCAAAATTTTTTTTTTCATTAAACCCATAAGTGTGGGGTATTTATGGATAGGTCTTCAAAAATGATATTGAGGTTTCTAATATTTTATTTTTCTAAACTGAATAGTTTGCGCGAGAGACAATTCCAAAGTGGTAAAATGTGTGTCCCTCCCCTGTAACTTCTAAAATAAGAGAATGATAAAACTAAAAAAAATATACGGTGTACATTACCACGCAAACTTCCACCGAAAATTGGTTTGAACGAGATCTAGTAAGTAGTTTTTTTTAATACGTCATAAATCGTTAACCGCAATTTACCATTAATTCAATCAACTCAAATATAAAAAAAAAATGGCAAAAAGCAAGGTCCGTTGACCTAGAATCACGATCACATCAACATCAAAAAGCAAGGTCTTACAGCACAAGTAAAGGAAAATTTTTAAAAAATAAAAGAAGTTGAAAATTGAAGGGTGTCCCCATACATACATAGTTACGCCAATTAATAAAGACCTCTGAATTGTATGGGCGCTCATACAATTTAGAGGTCTAGCTTAATTGGCACCAACCTCAAATAAGGTAAATAAATAAAATTGTGCATTTCCCGTGATGGACGAACGTTGGACGAAGTTTGTACTAAACCCTCGGTGCGCGAGTCCGACTCGCACTTGGCCGGTTTTAGTTTATTTTAATTATTAGTTTAAAAAGTTTAAATATTTTATACAACGGACTTAATGTACATCGTACAACTTAAGATCAAGATAAACTACCACTACTTCGGAAGGAACATACATCTTCACAGCCCACTTCGGGCGCCTGGTGCCTACTGCCTAGGGTGATGGGTGCGGCGGCTGCTGCCGAACACCGGCGAACTGGGTGTCCTTTACAAGCGGCTGTACTTGGGGATCGTGCGAAGATACCGCTGAACCGCGGAATCTTCACCCTCCTGCGTAGGCCGTAGAGAGTGGTAGCGATCTCCGCCGAAGCGGCGTGTGTGCTGGCGGGTTCCTTGCCTTGGGACCTTAAGGCTTCGCGTCAGTATACTTTTGGCGCGAGGACGCGCTGACCCAGGGCGAGAGGCCGGCACCACGCGAGGTGGATGGGCGCATAGCGCAGCTGCATGTGCTCGCTATCCAGGAGTCCAGGCTGGAGCACCCTAGTGCCGGTCTGAGGACCATTGTGGCCATCCGTCCAGTGTTGGAGGAGTAGCTGGAGCGGCGGCACGGCACGATGAACTTCCGGTTGACATAGATCCGGCCATGTGTCACCACTGTGACAGATGCCTCGGCAATGACGTCGTCGTAGAGGAGCCTTCCCACCAGGCTGTCGCTGCTGGGTAGGTGCGCGGATGAATGCTTGGGCGCCCTCGTACATCCAGCCGGCAGCGACATATAGGAATAAATACCCCAGGTTTTTAGTCAGTAGGAGTCTGACGTAACCCCGCCGCTTCCCCCGGAGTATCATGGTATCCATGAGGATAACTTCTTCTGAGCCCAATTTTCATCTATTTCATCACACCTCCTCTCTTTTGAACCCTTGCGATTTCGCTTGGCATGTAACATTTGGGGGCGCGATTTGGAGTTTTTTTATTATTATTGCTAAAAATCGTGGCGCTTGCCGCCGCCCCCTGTCGTATGCCACCCGGGCAAAATAAAATAAATATTTAAGGGGGGCTCCCATACAACAAACGCTATTTTTTTTGCCTTTTTTATAGATAATGGTACGGAACCCTTCGTGCGCGAGTCCGACTCGCACTTGGCCGGCTTTATTTGTTAATAATTATCATTATTATTTTTGTCATGAGAAATAAATTCTGTAGGTAGGTAGGTATGTACCTACTTATAGCGAAAAAATTGGACTTAGTGATTTTTTTTATTTGGCAATTCTAGGAATCAAATGTGTAAGGTCATAGAACACATAAACAGTACCTAAGTATTTACCTATCTGTTCTCCGGGGGAAGAATAACCTTCATATATGTAATTCCCAAAAAAAGCCCTATACTGAGGTCCGAACCTGCGACATGTGATGCATGTGACAAAAAGAACAAGGAAACGTCTTAATGATCATAGTTTAGAAAATAAGTAGTTGGATGAGAAAAAATAGATAGGTACAATATAATACAAAAGATATGGGACTGTAATGTGACGTACGATTGTGCAAGACTCGTTGAACCCTCCTAAATTTTATCTGCGTCATCAGATGAAGTTGTATGTTAACTAGATCAAGCAAAAAAAATATATTTGAAAAGCACAATTTTATTAGTAGGTACATAACTTAACTTTAAACCTCTGTATCACAACTTTTCATTTAGGCTTAGTCGTTATAGGTAGGTTAAGCCAAAAGACCGTTAACAGTGAAAGAAGGTAAATGAGGCACAGTTCTTCTGAAGTCATCGACTTCGCAGCAGAAACTGTAGCCGATGTCAATGCGATCGGGCTGCCACCTGAGCCAGCTGAAGGCGTCATTGTTGCGGCAGCGGTCTGTGCAGAATGTCAAAGCGCGAACTTCCTCTTCCGTATAGTAAGGGTTGTTGATGCTCACGAATGCTGTTCCAATTCCAAGTGAAGCATCGTATACCACCTAGAATATAAATATAATTTTATATGAAACTCGCCCCACGGGTTCGGGATAAAAAATAACCTTTGTCACTCTTCGGTTCATAAATTATCTCTATGCATAAATCAAGTAAATCTATTGCATAGTTTCTACATCAAAGAAGGACAATCAAACAAACAATACTTTCGCATTTTAATAGTAAAATTAGATGTAAAGGGATATGGATAGAAATGAAGGTATGGATTGTTAGGAAATACTTACTTATTTCAAATAACAATAAGTAATATATATGTATATATATATTACTATTACACAGTTGTAAGAATAATGGATGAAACGCTGGAAAAATATTTGATGATGATAAAGTTGGTATACCTACTTCTATAGTTTTCTTACCTTGTAATAATAAAGTGGCACAGGGAGTTGTGGGTTGTTGTTAGCGTCGCGGTATAAGTAAATATCTACAAGAAGGTCGTTCTGATTACGGAGCTGGGACACGCCAAAGGTACCAGTGTAGATCATGGTGTTGTAACCAGCTACACCAATTCGGGCACGGAGGTTCTATAATACAAATGAACAATTAATTTAAGTATAAGTTTCACATTTTCTTTAGATAAATGTAATCAAAGAACAAAATTTATATTTATGTATTACACAATACATACTTGCTCAAGCCAGTTCCAGTTTCCAGCATTAAATGGCTGCCACTGAGGAGCAGCATTGATGAAGTAGAATGAGGCGCGCTGGCCAGTCGCGTAAATGAAATCAGTCTTAGCAGCAAGATGACCACGAGCCAAGAATTGAAGGCTCGTCACATATTTGTCAGCCAATTCATTACCAACAACACTAGCAATTGCTAATTTCTGCTGGACCTGAGTATACACAGTGTTAACGGCAACACCGGGGAAGAAGGAGCCAGCTGAAATACATGAATCACATATTATATTCTCATGGTGTAGGTATACCTACATAGTATACTATACACTGTATAGTATTACTTAAAGTTAGCTTAATAAACATCATAGGAAATAGTCTCACCTAACCAACTAGGCCTAGTAACGCCAGTTTGGTGCACAGCATTAGGAGGATTTTGTTCGTACCACACGTACAGAACTTCTAAACGATTCTGATCGAAGCATGACCAGTATAGAGGGTAGAATATGCCTTCAGCAATGAATCCTATTCTGTAAAGTAATAACCATTGTTGATATCGGGGGCTATGTAATTTGATGTTCATCTTGGCTTATTGCTTATTATCTATATTCTGCACTTGACGCAATATCCGGATCTTAATGAAGCTCAAACTATCGACAGCATGATGATGTACCTTAATTTGGTGACTGACAGATAGTTATCGGTGCCTAAAACTTTTCATTGAAGGTCTGACGAATGAGGCCATGTTAAATTAAATTCGATCAAAAATTCATAAAATATAACAATTAATAATATATCAATAAATCTATCACATTCTTCGTTAGCTGTCGCCTACCCGAACTGATTGGATATTAGACATGTAAGGTATAGAGTCGGTTCAAATAAAATGAGAATATGTTAGCGATATTTTAAATTCTATGCAAATAGTGATAGAAAACAAAATAAATGAGCGGCGTATAGCTCGCGTCAAACATGAATGAGCAGTTTTCCACTCTGACTAACCATATAAACCATAAGAGTGTTATGTAGGTACTAACCGGATAACTAAGTTGTTGTTATAACATCTGTCAGAAGTTCCTTCTGCTTCATGGAATGAATGAGCTGAGCAAGTCAGCTGACCAAATTCTCCGTTTCCATTCAACCAGCCAGCACCGGAGATCAAAGCATCGTTTAAGCATGTTGCAGTCTATATGAAATAAAATGATAATTCGATATTTCAGAAACTAAATAAATATTCTGGTAGGTACCAGAGTTTTTACTTTTAAGGAAGGTACACTTACACCAGTTGCAACTGATGCAGCGAGATTGGGATGCTGTATGATACGTCCAGAGCCTGTACAAGCAATGGTGACCTGTTCGCCGGTGCTCAGGTGGATCTCTCCAGTGTTCCCGGTCGGGACTAAGTAGTTACCTTGATGTATGTACACCGGTTGTGGTTGACCTAGATCTCCATTAACTCTAATTGTGCAGCCTGGAAACAATGTAATTAGGTAAGTAGATATTTTAATACAGTTATGTTCTCTTTGAAAGATAATAAACATTAGATTTACCACTTCGAACCGATGATCTTGAAACGTTGCCGTAATTACGCTCCTCGATTTCTAGCCATTTGTCAAGATAGTCTTCGAAGTCATCTTCGTTGAGGAGCAGAGCCAGTTGGCCAGGCTCAGGAAGCTCCGACGGCAAAGCTGCCACTGCCGCTATGAGAGCTGCAAGTATGAAAGTAAAACGCATATTTACTTTCGTTACTTTAGATCACAAAACGCTCTAGGTAGGACTATAAGCTGGATTACTGATTTTCAAGTGAATTTATACATTTACCATATCTTATATAAAACAAATCTTCATCAGAAAACGATAATTTTCAGCTGATTATAATTGTTTTTAATTACAGCAATATAGTACCAACTATAAACATAATACTTGATAAATTTCAGAGATTTAATTTAAGATTGAGCAAAAATATTGTTAATAACTTTATCTTTCTATAGCGTCATATTACGAAACACGTCGAACTCAAATAAACAGCGACGACGCACCTAATGACGACCTATTCTCAGACCTACCGAATATTACACAAAAAAAACATAAAAATCGTTCGAGCCGTTTCGAAGGAGTTTGCAGACAAACACAGTGACCCGAGAATTTTATAATATATGCTAGCTTCCACCCCGTGGTTTCACCCGCGGTCCCGAGTCCCGAGTGCTCCGATCGCCACCAAACCTTACAGGATTACCCGCGGGCCTAATATGAAAATTTACTGAAAATTTCATCGCGATCGGTTCAGCGGTTTCGGAGTCTATATAGTACCTTCCCTTAGAATATTGCGTATATAGCGTGAATAGCATAGTTTGCGAGAAATTTCAAGTTTTACTTAAATTTTCCCAAAAAAACTTCCGTTTTTAGGACAGACAGCGAAGTCTTAGTAATAGGGTCCCGTTTTTACCCTTTGGGTACGGAACCCTAAAAACGGAAGTTTTTTTTGGGAAAATTTAAGTAAAACTTAAAATGACATACTTTCTGTTGTATACGCAATATTCTAAACGCGGCAGCGGCCATTTTGATGACGTGGTGACTTAACCACGTTAGAAACTGTCTCCCGATGGTTTATTAGTCAGAATAACATGCTTAACAACATACTAAAATATGGTGCTGGTTTCATCAAAAACACCTTTTGGGCCTTATATGACTCTAAGGGAAGGGACTAATAAAATGAAAATGAAATGAAATGAAATGAAATGAAATGAAATGAAAATGAAAATGAAAATGAAATGAAATGAAATGAAATGAAAATGAAAATGAAAATGAAATGAAAATATTTTTTATTCAAATAGGCCTTCACAAGCACTTATGAATAGTCTGACTCTAACGCACGGTTCGGAAGGTTGCTTTTACTGAGAAGAGCTGGCAAGAAAGGAATATACATACATACATGCATACATACATACTTCCTCTTTTATTTATATAGATTAGATGATTTACTTATTCTTTATTTATTCATTCTTTATTAAAATTAAAGAGAATTTGAAAGAATTAAACAAATCAGATAACAAATCAGACAAGTTTTTATTTTGTATGAAGTGGAGCGATCACTCGTAAGTCTCGTGGTGTTGAGATAGATGCCACCATCGTAAAATGAGGTGATCTGGACCACTTCTATATATACGCATAATGTTACGCAATTTAATTAAAATCACTTTATGGGAGACGTTTCGAATTCTACAGATATTTCGAACGCAGTCAGGTAAAAAAAAATATTACACTTTACGTACACCAAATTGCTGTTGTTTGCAAAAAAAAAACATGCTTATTACCCTTCTGTCCTAGATAAAAGCAACGACTTATTTACAATGAAACCATATTATTATAAATTGAACATATAAATTCAAGAAGTTTAATGAATAGGTAATCAAATACTAGTTCAAGATTACCAAGAAACTCTTGGCATAAGTCTGAAGTTTGAATTGCGCCAATTACAAAGTCTAAAGGTCTCATTAAAGTTACTATAAAATCCAATATCGCATGTTGCAGACACATGTGCTGCTTTTGTGTAGCTGTTGTGCCAATTAATATTATCGTGTAAGCGTGGTATTTAGATAAGTGAATTATCCAGGAAATATACGATCAACTTGCGTCGAACAACAATCTTTAGACATGTATTGATTGAAAGCGCTTATTTATCGAACTCAGTTGAAGTACCTATATAAGAAAATAATATACCTACATAATATGATTCAAGATGATAAGTTCGTAGGGATTATCATCACGCAATAGCGTGATAATTTCGTGGTCAAGTGACTGATTGCATGCGATCACCACTCCCACTTTTCGGCTTATGAACAGACATGTAAGCGAAGCGTGATTAATTAAGACAGGTTAATTAACCTGTCTTTTATTGAACCATCTTTATTAATTTAAAGTTATCCTCAGTTGTAAGCAAATAATGGCTCTTACTAATGGATATTAATGGTAATGAATGAGTTATCTAGTTCTCAGTATTAAATAAATATTATTTTTAAAACTGTTCGCAGCTCTGCTCATGACCATACCTTCACCCACTCCCTACCTTAGTTTCTCAAAAAGTGAGTTAGGAAAACGGAATAAAAATAAATATTACTGTTATTACAGATATTGGAATTACTGAATTAATTTTGATGGAAATTGGAAGACCTAGGAGCTCGGAGTTGAACTTGGAATACTTTTTATCCCGCGGCGGGATCGCAGGTGTCAGCTATTAAAACTATACATACTTTTATTCATTATTGTCATTCTCGTTCGTAACAGAAATGGAAACTTTATGTATATTTTCATGATAAGAAGTAGGTACAACTAGGACTTTTATGGTTCGTGTCTCTGAAACGAGAATTACCTATGTGACTGTATTTTATCTAAGAAAAGTATTTGAGCCATTTTTAACAACAGAATTCGATACGTGAGTAACCTAATATTCTACGCATGGTTTGACGATTTTTGTGTAAGTATCTGTTGGTTGCTGAAATATTGTCAACTCAAACAAACGGCCCGTTAGTTATTAAATAAAAAAAAACATCTAATTCCTTTTATTTATTTTAACATTGACATAAATATTAAAAGATTTGGTCAAAACAGTTTGAACTTACCTAAGTACAATGAAAAATGTTTTACTTTCAAATGCTACTGGGAACCTGCCCGGTGTGGGGCGGTTAGTCGGCTAATGCTATTTTTTAAACTGGCTTTTTTACGGCATGGTTCTTTGCCACCTACGTCCCCCTATATTAAAAAATATTATTTCCAAATATTTTTTCGTATTGGAAAAATGTTCAGTCCCTTTTCTTTACAGATTGTTGAATGGGTTTCGTTCAAGCAAAACGAATATTGAGATGAAAAGCAGGAAAATCTGGAGCTACCAGTCAATTTTACAAAGATCAAGCGAACCTACTCAATTTTTATGCCAAATAAATCCACGAGTTATTCACAGCCGTTGAATTTAGTTACATTTTCCTCATTTACTTTCTCAATTTTACATGTAGGCTACCTAAAAGTGATTATGAACCAAGATGGAAGTTAGTTAGTTTTTGAACACGGATGACACTGCGGAGCAAATGCTAAATAAGTCATATCATCTGTCTTCATTTATTGTCATGAAATATACTTGACATATATATAGGACATGAAATATACCATAAATATACCAACATGAAACTAGACCTGTCTTTTTACTGCTTCTACAACTTCTCTCAATCCAATGGTTGCCTGTTGAGATCACTGTTAAAGCCTGCCCATTGTAACAAACACTCTAATTGCAAGTTGTGTATTAAATACTAATACTACTGTAATAAGTGTCATCTACCTATTTATCTACCTATGTAGATGAACATCTAGGTTGTTTTTGAGGACCACATGTACCTGCATGTGTATAATTTGACCCACCATTTGCAAGGCACCTGTCGACTCTACGACATGTTGGTAAATATATTTTTAAAGGGTTATTTTCTTGGTCAGTTCTAGTACTGTAATATAAACTAGTTGACCCAAGAGACGTTGTCATGTATGGTCTTGAGTTCATACAAAAATGCCCTAGAAAAAAAACACTCAGTTTTTCCCAAATTTTCAATTTTTTCGGGCAATCCAATTTTTCTTTCCCTAAAAACGTTATTTAGAATTTCAGACTATTACGAACAATGAAAAAAATGCCAAATCAGTCCAACCGTTTTTAAGTGAAGTACCTAGGATTGATCTATATCTTACTAATGATCAGCATTTAATTTTTATTCATATACCTATTTATAACAGCGAAACTTTGCATATAGATAATTAGATCATAGCCTGGTATGCCTATCATAAAAGATTTTTCATCCCGGTAAAACATAAAATCCTTCGGGGACGCGGGTGAAACCGCGGAGCGGAAACAAGTTTTATACAATTTTTTTTTTGAAATATTGCACATTTTACAAAGTGAAAAAAACACAACACTGGCTCACAAGGGTAACAATAAACTATGAACAGCGGAGGCCCGCAGAGAGATTTATAGGCAAGTACATAACATCTTAAAAAAATAGATAATGTTTCTTTGTGATCACAAGCATGCTAGTAAGTTACTATGCCTCGCGGTTTTTCCCGCGTGGAGGTTGAATTTATCAAAACCCTTTCCCACTGGTTGCCTACGTCACCAATTTCAAAGCTATTACTGTAGTAGTTGATGGATGGTTGATAATTGTTAATGGATGATAGCGATAGTCAGTGACATTTCCTTCATCATTTGGAAAACTTTGTTGAAAAGGTTTCTCCTATCAAAAAGTTGAGATTGTAAATAGATGATCGATCTACTTTTCCTATACCTACTCATAAAAGGTATTAATTATAAATATGTATAACATGTTATTTTCTAACTTTGCCGAGT
Organism: Tetheella fluctuosa; assembly: GCA_951216915.1. Classification (NCBI taxonomy): domain Eukaryota; kingdom Metazoa; phylum Arthropoda; class Insecta; order Lepidoptera; family Drepanidae; genus Tetheella; species Tetheella fluctuosa. Next base: position 6,575,722 of record OX578217.1, on the reverse strand, counting down.
AGATAAAGTATTGGAATTTGTTATTGAGCCAGTTTAATGATTATTTTATTCGGCGTAAAAAGTAGGGCTATTCCTTCCTGTGAGGAGCACGGTCCGATAACGTCTCGCCTGTCCAACTAACAGAACCCCGCTCCTCAAGTTAGTACCTTTACTATTACTAATTCACCAATTCAATTCACCTGCCTCACGACTGTCTATCTTCACCATACTTTTTACTCGTGTCTAAACTTTTTAGGCAACTTATGTTTAGACATTGTGAATGTGGTCCCCATAGGGATCAAAGAAGCCACTAAGTTATGTTGAAGTTACACATTTGAATCGAATAAGAATAAATCATTTCACATTTTACCTGCATATAAAGTATTTTTATTTTATTTTTGTAACTGTTTTATGTATTTGTTTATAGAGTGAAAGAATCGATCTAGCTGCCTCGAGACTAAACTATGTATGGGAAAAACTGTCTTTCTTTGAAGCTCATTTTAACATAAAAAAGCTCTTAAATAAAACTATACCCGTAGGTATCTAATAAAAATAATCACACATAGAGTTGATTTTAACATTATATTTTATCTTTCTCATCATTGTAAAATATGATTGGTGTACTGTAGATATTTTCAATAGGTGAATAAATTTATTCAGTGGTCAGTGAAATCAAGTATAATTAATTATGCTGTATAACAAATTAAGCTCATCATGGTCTCAAATATCCATTCATAGAAGTTCATAATGGGTCTGGGGTATGAGTTTAAGGTTTTAATTCAAACAAGACCCTTGGCCCCGGCGTAAACTTGCTACGATGACGGTGCCCAATTTACGTTATTGTACATGTTTGTGAGTGCGTGAGATAGGACTGTTATTAATATCTAGCGCAGAGAATAAGTTATTCGACGTACAGTACCTATAAAGATTCGTAATGTAGTTTCATAAATCAATCTGTTTTACCCATACTAATTAACTAATACAACCTTTATCATTTTGTAAATAATGTATCAACTCACACTTTCATTATAAAATTATAATATAAATAGCTTTTCCGCGTGGTTTCGCCCACGTTCCCGGGATAAAATATAGCCCATATTACTCAGGGATGTAGGATTCTAATGGTGAACTTTTTCAAATCGGTTCAGTAGTTTTTAAGTTTATTCGTTACAAACATAAAAATACAAAACTTTCCTCCTTATAACATTATATTAAATTAAATTACTAGTAAAGTAATTAGTAATAATAGTAAAACTTGCTATTTAGTATGATTTTTATTTTATTTTATTTTTACAATCATATGATATTTTTAAATGCTGTAAGTAGCAACTTATATGTATATAAGTGTACTTAAATAACTAATTGGTTCAGTTTCCTCTTTAAATACTCTAAGGCACTTAGAAATCCTTAATCACATCCTTAGGTATGACCCAAATCTTTTCATTTCCTTAGAAACGTCACTCGAATTGAGTTGTACGACGGGATAGCTCAAATAAATAATTAGGACAGTGTCCTTTTATTCTTGGTCAATGTTATTTATCACATTGGATTAAGATAAGAGTAAGAAGGTATTATGCGATCTTAAGAACGTTATTACTTAACTCGATGATGCTATGATCACAATTTCACAAAATCTTCCAACAATTTTAGAATGGAGTTTTATCAATATTAGGAGGGGTGATTGAGTATCAATCAAGGTATATAATCATAACTGACTAAATTATGATATTTTGAATAAAATTTCTCATTATCTTTCAGTAAGTACTTGCTTTCGTCTTTATTATGGGAGAAATAATAAGTAGAGAGAATATTTTTAAGTTTTATTTATTCCAGGACACTGATTCGGTGTTTAAAACAATCAAAGTTTGTTCGATATTAGGTTAATATCGAACAAACTTTGTAATCATCATCAATCAAATAAATCACAAACCTCATCACTGCCCCCACGACCGAGTTGACACGGACTCAAGAGAAAGAGAAGTTTAATACAGCCCAAACATACTTTATTTGACGTGCGATTTCAACTTCCCGATCTCTTGGCCACAATTGAAGAAACTTTAAAGACGTCGACGTCTTACTTTTTAATTAAATCACTGAGACTTCTAGTTTCTTAAGCTTCAAAAGTAGCTCCTTCCCTGTTGGTTCCTTTATTTTCTACTTGAATTAAATTACAAATCTTAAACGTGAAACTTTTTAAAGTGATATATTAAGTTAGCTTCTGTGTAATTTTCATCTTCAATAACAAAAATGACTCTACATTGTAAATATTTTCTTAGAATAGCTACCGCAATAAAATATCGAAGAGATTCAATTATTTCAATTTACATCCCTCTCTGTTATACCTATCTGAACATATGAGTGGATTGCAAAAAAGAAAACGTGAAATTATCTCATGCTGACTGTACGAACTAGCTATTTTACATTAAGCAAGTATCGTGTAGATATTTTATTTAAACACATTATACTTTTTTGCCTTCTTCAACTTCATGTCTTGCAAATGACAAATGACTATGGCATAACTTGTGACATTTTGAGGGTAATATGAAAACTTTTATTAAATTAATACAAACATATTTATATATTTACAAACACCTAATGTTTACTATATTACTTAGCGTAATTTTAAATGTATTTTTTTGCCGCCTGCGTCTTTGTTTGTACGTAAAATTAGTTTTTATTATAAATCTCTCATGCTATCAAAGTTATTAGCAGGTTATTACCCCTCATTGTTTTTTAATAGGTGTCGATTACGTTGTATCTACCCGCCTTTCTCTTACAGCTTCGTTCTTATTAATAAATAATACGCTTTTTACTTTATTTACTGGCTCGTTAGAATTGAAATAGGTATTTGCAAGCACCCCGAAGTGGAAAAATGAAATTAGGTATAGGTACCTTAGGTATATCTATAGGTAAATTAGGTTTACGAGAAAATAATAATAATAAGTTATTTCAAAAAGTTACAGATGTTGAAAAAATAATTTTACTCATAAAGTTATATACAGGGTAGAGTTACCAGGCTATTTACAGTTTATTGTAGAAATCTGTACACAATATATTAAAATCCCTGCCTCTTAAACTAGAATCCTCTAAAACGCTACAAATGGCCAAGATATTAGTGATCTCTTCGCTAAATTCTTTTCTATGGTATACAATCCAATTGACATTGAGCAGCCACATCTCTTAGATAACGACGAATTAAAAGACGATAATGGGCTCTCAATTGACAACATCCGATTTTCTAAGGACCAGGTTTTCAATGTTCTCAGGGGTTTGGATCAACACAAGGGAGCGGGGTGTGATGGAATACCATCTTTGTTTGTTGTACGTTGCTCTAAATGTCTGGCATATCCCTTGTCCATTATTTATAACTAATCAATGTCGACAGGTACCTTTCCGGCCGTATGGAAAGAGGCCAGAATTGTCCCCATCCAATAAAGCTGGTGAAAATTTCTTCTCTGTTGAAAATTTTAGACCTATTTCTATACTATCAGTTTTTGCTAAGGCCCTGGAGTCTCTTTTATGTCCAATTATATCATGGCATATAAAACAATTAGTTACTCCGTATCAACATGGGTTCATGAGAGCACGTTCAACCGCTACTAATTTGGTGCATTTTGTGAATGATATTGCTGACTCTGTTGATGCACGTATATCAGTAGACGCTATATACACTGATTTCAGTAAGGCCTTTGATAAAGTAGATCACTTATTACTTCTACGCAAGCTTTCTCGCTACGGCCTTACTGGGAGCCTACTGGCTTGGTGCCGATCTTACCTTGAAGATCGTTATTCAAGGGTGGTAGTCAATGGATATTCATCAATGCCATTTTCGGCTACTTCAGGTGTGCCGCAGGGATCGCATTTAGGTCCTTTATTTTCCAACATTTTTATAAATGACGTAGAATCTGCATTCAAGCATTCATATGTATACCTGTTTGCCGATGACTTGAAAATTGCTAGACCGACTATAACTCAAAAGGACATTGACCTACTTCAAGAGGATTTAAATAGGCTTGCATCATGGTGTAGTAAAAATCGAATGACTCTGAATTCTGACAAGTGCTATTTTATAAGATTTTCATGGAGCAACATAGAACACCACATCTATACGATTAATAATAATCCCCTTAAGAAAGTGGTCGAAATTCGCGATCTTGGAATACATTTGGACCGTAAACTTCGCTATTCAATATACACTTTGATAAAATTACAACCAATGCATTCAAAATGCTAGGATTTATTGTTAGAAATAGTAAGCATTTTAAAAACGCGTCTACAAAAATAACTTTATTTAATGCACTTGTTAGATCTGGGTTAGAATATTGCAGTTCCGTGTGGTCACCTCACTACGAAGTTCATATCAAACGTATTGAAAGCGTCCAAAAACGATTCCTGTGGCACTTAAGCTACCAAAGTCACCTTGCTAAAAAGCTTCCTTCATACAAGGAATGCTTAAAATATTTCGAAATTAATAGTTTATACGACCGTAGGCAATTCATTGATCATTTATTCTTGCATAGGCTGGTGAATGGTGTCCTGGATTGCCCCAGTTTACTTCATTCCATTAACTTCAATGCACCAAAAAAATCACAAAGAACTAATAAAAAAGCTACGATATTCAAATCGAAGCTCGCCAAGAGCTATCTAGGCCAGAACTCAACCATTAATAGGCTCCAGTTGCAATACAACAAAATAAGTCAAAATAAAACATTAGACATATTTCATGACAGTCGCAACAAATTTAAAAACGAAATTATTAAAATACTTTCAACCTCAACTACCTAAATTTATTCTTGTTCTCCATCTTCAAAATTAGTTTATATATTTTTTTGATGTATTTAGTTTCTGCTCTGTTTTTTTTTATATACAATTCGAGTAACAAACTACCCATAGCATACATAAGCTGAAATAATTAACTTAATCTACTTTTGCATGCAGTGGCAACCTGTAAGTAAGGCATCTTTAAACTGTTTTATTATTATGTTAGTGTATTTATATGCAAGTGTAAGTGTTTGTTTTGTTGGTTGTCCATAAATAAATAAATAAATAAAAAATCTTTTACTATTTACTTGATTTACTTACCTACCTAATTTTCACTTCACACGTACCTACTACGTTGACCTACTTGTGGTCCGTATTATACGAACGAACCAGAATCAAAACCTCAACAATGGAATGAAATTTAATTGTTTTAATCTCAAAAGCTTTGATTGACGTTCTATAATTCTGACTAAAACCACAGATTACTAAATAGTTAACTAAAACTGTATAAAATTGCGTAAAATTACAATATACTAAGCACACCCAGCGGTTTTAACGCGCGATCTCTTATTTTTTAGGTTGATAGAATTTTGACTAACCCTTCCTTAGTGCATAACTCAAGGAATATAATATCAAACAAATCTCAAATATATTAAAACTATATTTATGTGTTGTCTGTCAATCAGTCACGTTATAGATTACTTAGGTACTAGGTACTTAGTATAAATATAGTACCTCCTGAAGCGTAGCGGCATTATGATCACTAAAATAAATCGTTATTTATGTTTACTATAATAATTATTATAGAAGCGAAAGTGGCTCTATTTGTCTGTCTGTTTGTTATGTTTTTACGGGTACTTTCTAGTGTAAAAACCTAAAAGAGATCACCTTCGGCCACATCATCACATACAATGGTGAGATTGTAGTCCAACACATGCTGAATGAGCATAATAAGAAAAAGTAAGTTCTAATAAATAAGATTTATTTTCTTATCCCCTTTCAACACAATTAGCTTACACATTTGTACTGGAATGTCGATGACAACAACGAATTAATTACACGAATACGGAACAATTAATCATATTACTGATAAGGTAATTGTAATCCTAAATAAATATAAATCATTAATAAGCCCAGTCTATGTATCTAATCAATATACCTATTTATTCTCACGCGTATATCATGCGGTTCTTGAACTATACATAATGTATACATCTATATATATAAAATGCTTTGTCCTGAATGACTTAGGATCAACGCACAGCCTAAACCGCTGACCGTAGAGACCTGAAACTTGGAGGGTGTGTTCTTAGTATGACGTTGGCATCCGGTAAGAAGGGATTTTCCGAAATTCTACCCCTAAGGGGGTGAAAAACGGGGGCAAAGTTTGTATGGGACAACGTAATTCCTTGGTCCAATCTACTTCAAATTTTGCATAAACATTCTTTAACAGAATTAATTGAAGATACGTTTCATATTTTATTGAAACCCATCGCCTAACGGGGTTAAAAAGGGGTAGAAAGTTATTTTGGGGGAGATTTGCATCGAAGTTGATATCAATAAGCCTTAGTGCTTTTGATTTAAATTACATTTTATTTTGACACATGTTTGAAAACTCAATCCGTCAATCAATATTTTTCCGGTCAGATTTATTTGAAACTATTAATATTAATTTGTCAATACAATGAAACACGTAATGTCGGTGTTTTTCGAAATTCTTACCCTAATGCAAAAGATTTATGGCGACAATTTTTGGAATGGAGTAAGCAGGTACAGTTTGTCGGGATATTTGGGCTCCTGGCTAGAACTAAGGAAAATGTTTTGTAGAATTAATCGGTGGAAATATACCTAGTCTTGCCATAAATATTGTCACAAAGAAAAAACATTTTTTTTTATTGCAAATAATATTTATTACTTTTACAGTATGTTAGTTTAATACATAAATAAAAAACAATTTAAAATATAAAAAGCTTATTCGAAGTGGTCTCCATTGGCTGCAATACAGTCCTTTAAACGTTGAGGCCAGTTATCAATAGAAGCACGCACTCTTTCCATGGAAAAATTCTTCACTGCCAATCGTATGGATTGTTTTAGGGACTCCAAATTATCATGGCGTTTAGAGCAAGCCGTACTCTCTAAAACTGACCATAAATCATAATCCAGCGGATTAAGATCGGGACTAGACGACGGCCAGTCTTCAGCTCTGATGAAGTCCGAAACGTTGACTTCCAACCAAGACTGCGTGGACCGAGCTTTATGACCCGGCGCCGAGTCTTGTTGGAAGGACCATACTTGGTTATTGAACATGGTGTTGTTAAGGGGCTTAACTACCTTCTCAAGAATGGTATCTTGATACACTTGTGCCGATGTTTTGATACCTTTTTCACAAAAATATGGCTCAGTCACTCCTTCATAGCTAACACCCCACCAAACCATCACTGAAGTCGGATAATGCCCACGTTGCACTCTGTCGACTAATTGGGAAGCTTCCTTAGAGCTTTGAGCATAAATACCATCATTTTGTTTGGTAAAATGTTGCTCAACTGTAAAGATTTTCTCATCCGTAAACAAAATTTTTCTGTGACCTCCCTTTGCGTACCGCTTCAGTAGTTGTTTCGATTTTACCACCCTATTCTTTTTTAAATTATCAGTTAAAAAATGACCAGTGCGTCTCTTATAGGCTGCAAGTCCTAAGTCATCTTTTAAAATACGCGACATGGTTCTGGGTGCTATCTTCATCTCCCGAGATAAAATCTTTTGCTTTCGGACAGGATTTCTTCGAATTCTTTCCCTTACTGCTTTAACCACCTTTTTCGTACGAACACTACGTGGACGGCCAGATCTTTTTCTGTCACAAGCAGAGGAGGTCTCATTGTACCTATTAATAGTCCGGTACACAAACATTTGACTAATACCAAGCGTATGGAGAGTTTTAAAAATTGCATTTGGCTCCATACGAACTTTGTGTAATGCAATCACAGCGATTCGGTTCTCTTTATCAACCCACTCCATTTAAATATCGCAAAATATTGTCCAATGTATTGGCGCCAAAATTAGAAAACCCAATGAACAATCGTATAAAAATGACAGATTCCAAATTCAAATGTAATATCTTTCTTATTTTTAATTGTAACAGTATTTATGGCCAGACTATGTATTTTGTAAGTGTCTTTATTGTGGAAAGTAGTTGGAATACGAATCTTGCATAAATATTGCTCAGAGCAGATTATTAGGGTTATTATTATTATCATCTCTCTCTTTTCACCCGAAAAGGTGTGTAAAAGTGTGTATGAGAAAACATAATTTTTTCAGGGTATGTATGTGAAAAAATTATGTTTGGAGGTACACTTTGTGTACGTATATGGATTGGGGCTTCTTATAACGTAGGGGTGTACTAAGAATGTTTTGTAGGGGATCGCGGGTGAAAAAACCGCGGGCCGGAAAGCTATCTATACATATAGGTAATAAAACAGTAGAATCTGGTATTTCTGTACATTGAAGAAAAGTAATCATATCTGTCTGTCTGATTATTTTGTTAACGCACATTTCCGGAACTACTGAACGGATTTTCATGTAGATTTCACAGGTAGACTGAGATTAATTAATAAAGGAGCAGAATATAGGCTTCATTTAAATAAAATCGGATGTTGCAAAGAAGTTATCGTCATTCAATGATTTTTGGAATTTATACTTACTGTTCGAAAGTTATTTGGAACCCGCGTGTATGTACATTATTTTTTAATTGAAACGGATTGTGTTTGATGTAGGAAGAGTCAAATTGCAAAGAAACCATTTTAGATCTTTTGTCTGTCTGTCTATCTGTTTGAACACGCTAATCTCCGAAACCATCGAACGGATTTTTGTAGGGTTTTCACAATTTAATTAGGCTTAACTTGGCGCTTCGAATAAATAGGCTTTGTTTAGTCGAAATTGGCTAATGGGGAAAAGTCTAAAGTATAAAGTCTGCGCGAGCGAAGCTGCGGGCGAAAAGCTAGTACTTATATATAGGTAGGTAATTAGTTGACATATTGTATGACTAACTACAGCGGTTTCGCCCGCGTGATGAAAGGTCCGGTCCGGTCCGGTCCTAATAAAAAAAAAACAAATTTAAGCCTAGCCAAGCTAATATCTGTTTTTTTACGATAAATATTACCGGGATCTATACTCGTAGAAGCCTACATTATTCTTTGAAAAATGCTCTACCTACCAATGAAAATCTCGCTAAAATCGGTTTCGGGAATTCAGACAAACAAACAGATAGACAGAATTTATAGTTGAATTATTAGACAACATAATTTAATTAAAAAGGCCTTATTTCGAAATCACAGACAGACACTTCAATTTTATTTATTTGTATATAGATGAGGCCTATCTAGAGAATATAGGGATTAGTGGTTGGAGAAGCCGACAAAGTCCGGAGCGCTACTAGAAACAAGTTTGGTCAATATCACCAGTAGAATCGATATCTGTTGGTTTTATATATTTCTTTCAATTTTGGTTATTTAATTTACTTTTAAATGAAATGAAATCATTCATTGCCAGAAACTCAAAGTTATGCACACCATGTAAACGACAATTTTTTTTTCGCCATTTAGGTACCTACTGTATTTTAGGACAAATGGTACCCAGGTATTAATAATACAACCTATTGAGGACAGTTTTAAAATAGACATTCAAAAATCTATGTTATACTTACCTACTTACCTTTTATGGTGGTGACAGTTTGCTGATTAATCAATAATAATATTACACAAACCTTGTGAGGTACGCTAAGGGAAATTCCAAACATACCGTTGCTCGGTCGACGGTCAGCAAGAATTCGACTCAAGCTTCAGTATGAGATACCATGCTTGCTTCCAATGAATTTATTTATTTTATTCATGGGGCAGACTATAGTATTATTATATTATTTTAAAGTATAAAGTTTATATATGTTATACTTATGTATAAAGTTAAAACAAAAATCTGTCAAGTGCGTTTTGGTAGAATCATTTTCATTGTATTGTAACGTTCATAAGTGCCTTATTACGTTTATAAATGAGTTTTGATTTGATTTGAACTCTCGCAGGATAGGGTTTAAAAGTCACCATGGAGACTTAAAACGATAAGCACAACATCTCTGTCATATATTTATACTGTCATTGTAATCGACTATTGCTCGTTAACTAGTAAAGCCTATATATCGATGATACTCTCCCTTTTAAATTCGTCATATAAACTGCTACTGATATTTTTTTTAACTTTTAGCAGTAGCATATTAGCGTGCAAGGACATGCAACTCTAACAAAAATGAGACAAACCTTAGGCTTTTTTAAACACCCACTCTATATGGTACATGAACAACAAAAACACCCTCACTTTGCATGTAGGTGCAGAGGTGACCAAATTTTTTTGTCTACAATAATAATTGATTAGTTTGTGTGGGTTATAGATATTTATATATATTTTATCTTAGCTTGACATCATTGGTAGTCTCCGAGTAAAATTACCATGACGGACAGACGAACACGACTGTCCGTCACGTATTATCCGTGGGATGGAAGTTTTATCATATGGCCATCTTTGCCCCTATGTATCTAAACTATAGAGATACCTACTAAATATCTATACTGGGTGATTTTGTTATCACTGGCAATATTTGCAAGGGTGGAAGTACTCATCAAAATGAACAACTTTTATTATGGGACTAACTGTGAAATCATGAAAAAATTATCAGCTGTTCCATACAAAAGTTCAATACCTACTCGACCAAAATGTATGAAGCAACCATATTATTTTACGCGATATCAGAGTTAGCCCTATAATAAAAGTTGTTCACATTGATGACTACTTCCACCCCTGCAAGTATTGCCAGTGATAACAAAATCATCCTGTATAGCTTAACATATAGAAATAAAATTACAGGATGTTTCATAACGCTATAGGAAATCGAAAGGTGATCACATATCTCATAAAACTAATCATGTTTTTTCTGGGATTTTTTAATAGATATCTATGTTAACGGATTTGTGTGTAATCCGTCATTGTATACAATTACTAGGAAATGTATATAATTCTTAAAATCGTCCGGAAATGTGTGAAATTAATAATATTAGACACATTTCCTAAATAGCAATCGGAAATGTATATATAACATTCAAGATGTCAATGGGTACGCGGGGATAGCGGAGCGAGGGTAGGAAAAAAAATAACCACGAAGTGTATGGTGATACTACTAACTTAATACACTTCTAACTTAAAGTATCTGAGTCTATTTTTACGATACGGCTAATTGTGGATGACAATATCGTGAAACGTTTAACAACGTGTTTCATTTATTGTATTCACAGATAACTCTGATTCTCAGTTTACTAACGTGTTTTATTCATTTTATTCACAGAAAGCATTAGTTTTATACATTTCCTAGTACAATATCGGAAGTTCATACAATTTCTACTAAGACCACTTAGTAGTGGTAGTTTGTTTGTCGAATGCAACCCCATATTGTAGCACTGAGGGAAAAGCGTAGGATTTCACGAAAGTCGTTTAACATCATCTGTTCGGTTTGATAAGTGTGATCACCTTTCGCTTCTATCCTTTACGGAATACCTTGAATACTAATATGTAATACATAAATAATATTTAATAAAATAACAATAACAAAAAGGAAGTAGTGGGAAACATATTACAATGGAGGAAGCTACACTGACAAGAGCCCATCTCGAAGAAGAATAACAAGAGTAATTAGTGAATATTTAAACGATAAATTATTTTTTATTATCTACCTGCAATTATTATTTTCACACTCAGAGCCATGACATTATCATACATTGATTTCACAAACCACACAAACTCTCTCGTAGAATGTAGCAGTTACTGAAGATTGAATAGGTAAACTTTATGGACTACATAAAAGATAACACTAAGATAAACAAGAAATAAATGTCAAGAGAATACATAATAATATCTATGTTTATCAATAATTCAGATAAAATCGAGTGTCGGAACTTACAGAAAACAAAGGCATTTCCAGCAATAGAGTTGTCACACGTCTATCATATTTCAAGCCTGAATTCAGAGAAGAAGAGTTGGGATTATTAGTAATCATTATCTTTCTTTGATCTTTTAATTTTAAAAACATTTAAGTATTGAATACTGTACTAAAACTGAATGTTGAATTTAAGTCGCGTTCGCGCAACTTTTCACATTTTAATTGGAGTGGTTTGAGGTATGCATAGATTCTACTGATAGAGAAGTCTTGTAATCCATTGTACAATACCTAATATCCATTATCCATTCACTCTTATCTCTTAATTATTTTGTCTTTTAATCGCGTTTTTGACTTTGGGGTTCCGTCATAAAATTTATTAATATGGCAGTAACTTTACGGAAGTAAAGTTTTGAAAGTATTCATGGAAAGTTATGTCCTTACTTTTAAAAGGATGTAATTAATCTCTACTTAGAAATTGCTTGCATTCCCTAATAAGATCCTGCTCAATTTAGTTTATTCAAACATAGGTAAGTAATATTCTGCAAAATTATTTTATTAATTCCAATATTCAAGGCCTTCGATCGGGTCTGGCATAGGGCGCTTCTATCGAAGCTACCGTCGTATGTAGTTCCCGAGGGATTGTGCACTTGGGGGTCCAGCTTTCTCGACAATAGGAGTATCAAGGTCGTCGTTGACGGATGCTGCTCCGATATCAAGAATATAAATGCTGGCGTACCGCAAGGCTGCGTGCTATCGCCCACGCTGTTCATCCTGCATATCAATGTTTATATATGTTTGACACTTCCAACATTCACTGCTATGCGGATGACAGCACTGGAGATGCCCAATACTCTGGCCGTGCTAACATCCCTCGCTCCGTGGTGGAGGAAAGCCGAATACGACTTGTGTCTGAAATCGAAACCTCCTTGGAGCGGGTCTCGGAATGGGGGAGACTTAATTTAGTCCGATTTAACCCCTCGAAGACACAGGTCTGCACGTTCACTGCGAAAAAAACCACATTTGTAGCAGCATTAAAGTTCGAAGACACTCCCCTTTCCATCTCAAAGAGTATTGGGATACTCGGTGTCGACATTGCGAGTGATGTCCAGTTCTGGGGTCACCTGGAAAGCAAAGCCAAACTGGCCTCAAAAAAGCTGGGTGTACTAAATAGGTCCAAACAGTACTTCTCACCTCTTCAGCGGCTTCAGCTTTACAAAGCGCAGGTTAGGCCGCATATGGAGTACTGCTCACACCTTTGGACAGGCGCACCCGCTTACCAGCTTGATCCACTTGCCTCGGTGCAAAGGCGGGCCACTCGTATCGTTAACGATCCCGAACTCACTGACGGTTTAGAACCCCTCAGCCTTCGGAGAGACATTGGCTCCCTTTGTGTATTCTACCGTCTCTACAATGGGGAGTGTTCTCAAGAACTTTTTGATCTGTTGCCATTGTCACCCTTCTACCATCGCACCACTCGCCGGCGATGTGGAGCTCATCCAGCACTACAATATGTTGTTTTTCAAGAGGGGCGTAAAAAAAGCTCTTCAAGGTCGGCAACACATCGGCAATACCCCTGGTATTGCCGATGTTCATAGGCGGCGGTGACCACTTACCATCACGTGGATCGTCTGCCTGCTTGTCAAGCTATTGACATAAAAATTGCGTTGATTGTTGTCCTATCGAATGATAAACTAAAATCTCTGCCGGAGTTAGATGGCCAAATTAACGAAGAGTTAATATTTTGGTTTTATATTTGGGAATTATGAAACTGCCATTGAATATAAGTTAGAATCTATTATTAGGTACAATAACTTGAATAATTCATGGAATTCATTTTTTATCGTCCCATTTGCGAGTCAAGGGGAACAAATTCATGTAATATATTGAATTTCGTACATTAATTGCGCTTAAAATAATTGGAATATAGCAAATAAAGATTCACATTTATCTATCAGATTATTTAATTGATAAAGTCGAATCATACTGGGAACGGTATAAAGTGTAGCCAAAATCTACATCGGTAGCATTGCAAGTACAGTGAGTCACATCGAACAACAATGCGTTTGATCGTCGCACTCTTAGCGCTCGTGGCGGCGGTAGCAGCCCTGCCCACGGAGTTGCCCGAGCCTGGAGAACTGGCCCTGGTCTTGAACGAAGAAGACTTCGAAGACTACCTTGACGCATGGCTCGAGGTTGAGGAGCGCAAGTGGAGCAATGAAACAGCGGAGACTAGTACTGGTGCTCGTAGCGGTAATTATTTTTTATTGATGTGCTAAATACATATAATACTTAGATAATGGTAGGCTAATGGTGGTCTAAGTATTATTGTACCTATACAATGGTAGGTTAAGCCTAGTATTTTACTGAAGCACCGAATAATGTCTTAGGATACATTATTATTAATGTAATGCACAGACCGATAGCGACTATTGTATGTACCTACCTATTTCGACATATAAATAATTTTGAATTTGATTTTAATCAATTTGATAAAAAGAAATATTTCATTTTAAATTTTACTGAATCGCTCTAATGAATATCCTTTTTAGGTTGCACAATCAGAGTAAATGGTGACCTAGGACAGCCCCAACCTGTGTACTTGAACAGAAATAACTATGTTGTCCCGAACTGGAACAGCGGTCAGATTCGATTGAACACCGGTGAGCAAGTCGTCGTCGCCTGCACTGGCTCCGGCCGGCTTATCCGACATCCCAACATCGCAGCTTCGGTTGCAACTGCTGTAAGTTTAGTAGACTCATCTAAATCTTAAAACTATAAATTCCCTCGGTTCTGCAGACACGATACAATATTTATTTACATTGAAAACGGGCTTGTTTTATCACAAACTCAACAAATTCGTAGATATTTATTCCCATGCATGTTGTTTGTACAGACTGCGACATGTGTATCCGGCTCACTTGTATCCGGAGCCGGCTGGTTGAACGGAAACCGAGAGTTTGGTCAGCTCACTTGCTCTGCTCATTCGTACCACAATGCTGAAGGCACTTCAACCAGATGCTGGAACAACAACTTAGTTATTCGGTAAATAACATAAATATTATCATATTTATTTACAACAAGTATTTACAATCAATGTATAAAATACAAACTATGATATATAGAAAACATCCTCAAAGCCCTCGCTGCTGTCGATAGGTAAGGTTCCCAACAGGCTGGCAGCGTTCCCTTTTTGGATGGCCAAGCTTATGCGTTGGCGGAAAAAGCTCCCAGCCCGTCGGTCTCCCGAAGCCTCGTTGAGCTTGGATGATAAAATCCGAGCAAATCGGCGAGCCTCGAACCTCCACGGACCCAAGGTTTCCACTGCGAATGGCATGAACAAAAAATTAGGACCAAGACCGCCCCAGCGACTTTACAAGTCGCCAGTATGTGGGAAGGCGCAAGTGTATCAACACACGTGGCATCTCACTCCAGCGGCTTGCCAACACTCCACGGGATCAATGTTATACCATCCGGCCTCTTGCCATCGTAATGCGCAATTCTGACTGGTTCTAGTACAGAAGGCACGTTGGCGACAACAAGAGCCCTTCGAATAATAATAATATCATTAATAGCCGCATGGCGTGAAAAACGGCCGGCGCATAAAGAGCACGAAAGCCCATGGTGGCCGAGCTCGTTGACAAAGTCTCCGCATCGGCAGCGATGAGGATGATTGGTCCTGGAACCAAAACGGAGACAAATGGATAAACTACATCAATTTATTAATGATTGCAAGCTTATTTATAAAGTTAGTAAGATTGTACGTTTGGAACAAATCTTACATGTATGTTTTGAATACGCGTACAGCCTACTCGTGACGACACTTTTTTGGAAATCATGTCTTGTAGCAGCTATGACCATCTCCTCTAGTTAAGACTCCCTCTATGGCGAATGGCATAAATGTTTAGGCTCGAATACTATATTGTACTACATTATGCTATGTATATTATAGTATATTGTTTAATGGGACGTCTTTATAATTTTATAGGGATGTTGTATTGAAAAATATTATTTTTTTCCAGCGTTGGATTCATCGTTAATAATGTTTTCTACCCCAAATACTGGTCTTGCTTCGACCAGAACCGTTTGGAAGTATTATACGTATGGTATGAACAGAATCCTCAAAATGCTGTGCACCAAACTGGAGTCGACAGGCCTAGTTGGTTAGGTGAGACGTTTTACTATGATGATTATTTAGTTGCTTATCATCAACAAATTATTAATAAATCAGAAACCTCTTTGTTTATTAGGTGGGTGAATTTCCCAAATGACTTTTTTTTTTGTCTTCGGTGAAATTCGTATTTGAAAAAAAGAATATTGTTTTGAATTGATTTTTTTAGTATTCAATAGGTGGTTATTGGGTTGTGGCAAAAATATCATTTGATTAGGACTATATTTAAAGGTAGAAATAAATACATAAACTCCAATTTTTTTCATATCGGTGCTGTCCCCCTACTTTTATAACAAACTAAAAAGTTTATACGCTAATAAATATAAGCAAATTAAGTTTACAACCTATTCTATTTTATAGGATATTAGTTTTATTATTAATAAATAGCATATTTTATTATATAACCAACGATTATTTTTGCTGAGAGGCACAAACGTACTTGTCCTGCAAAATGTTCTCATATCGGTGACCAAAAGAAATTTAGACCTAACTTTACATAGACGAGTCCGACAGCGTCCCCTCCTGAATTTTATTTCATTTTAAGTAGCATGCTAGTGCGTAGTCAGGGCGGTTGGGTGTCAAATCGCTGCATATTCCCACCAATGACGTGAGTAAGCAGTTGCTCCCGGATAATTATTTTATAATATCGGTGGTTGCATTTTTCTAGTGTAATTAGTAGTTATATTATGGTTCTTAAGGAGGTAGTAAGTGAATTAGCTTAATTGCCTGTTATTGAATTTATCCTAGATATTATGCATTTTTTGTAATTTTCGAAAAAGTGTGTTATTTATCACGTCGGTGTTCTCATATCGGTGAAATCGGTGGACTTTATTCCCACCGATGTGATAATTTTCACCGCTAAAGTTATCATTTCGGTGGTCAGCCTTTTCAAATCGGTGTACAGAAAAAATAATCGGTGGTCGGTTTAACATATCGGTGGCAACCAAAATTCAAACAAAATTTTCTGCATAGTCTTAAATGATACGTTGATGATAATAAATATGGGAATATTTAATATCCTAAGGATTACATAAAACCTAAAAAATATACAAAAAAGAGACAAATGAAAAAGTTCACCGATATGATAAAAAAATCACCAGGTAAGGAAATTCACCCAGGTACATGTAACTTTATTGTATTTACCTCGATTAATTGGTGGTTCATGTATTTCAGCTGGCTCCTTCTTCCCCGGTGTTGCAATTAACACATTGTACACTCAGGTTCATCAGAAGCAAGCTATTGCTAGTCTAGTTGGTAATGCCTTAGCCGACAAATACGTAACCAGTCATCAGTTTTTGGCGCGAGGTCATTTGGCTGCTAAGACTGATTTCATTTACGCGACTGGCCAACGCGCCTCATTCTACTTCATCAACTCAGCTCCTCAGTGGCAGCCATTCAATGCTGGAAACTGGAATTGGCTTGAGCAGGTTCGTTGTAGGTTGTTCACATAATTCGGATATTTTCATTTTATCCCATGCTCCCGAAGGCCAACATTCGTTATGTACCAATTCCAATGTTATTATTATTAATTTCAACACATTAACTTAAACTTTCGTAGTATTTTGAATTATGATTAATCTTTTAAATATATTTTGAAGAATCTTCGTGCACGAATTGGTGCTGCTGGTTATCACACCACGGTCTACACTGGTACCTTTGGCGTGACACAGCTCCGTGACCAGAACAACCGTCTTGTTGATATTTTCCTCCACCGCGACGCCAACAACAACCGACAACTACCTGTGCCTCTTTACTACTACAAGGTATGTATATGGGTATATGCCTATGCAAGACTGTAGTTAAATTAAGCCGATGAGATTATTCGTTATACGGTCATCTTTATATTAGACATTAATAAAGGTCTTTCCAAAATCAAACCAGAGCCAGAAAGAAGGGTCTTCATCTTTGGTATACGATTAACGTTAAAATTTTCTTACTTGCAGGTCGTGTATGATGCATCCAGACGCTTGGGAACAGCATTCGTGAGCATCAACAACCCCCACTACACTGCATCTGAGGTCCGCGCTCTTACCTTCTGCACAGACCGTTGCCGCAACAACAGTGCCTTCAACTGGCTCAGGTGGCAGCCCGACCGCATTGACCTTGGCTACAGCTTCTGCTGCACCGTCGATGACTTTAGAAGAGTTGTGCCTCACTTACCATCATTCGCTGTTAATGGCCTTTTGGCTTAAAAATTATAATCATAATATCAACGCGCCAACAATGTGAATAAATCAATGAGATCATTATCCACATTACTGAATATTTTTTGTTCACATCTACGTACGACATACTAAGTAGGTACCTACTGACGTTAACCTTTTTGTTTTTTACTTGGATATTTATTAAGCAACGAAAACTTACAAGTAAGTACATAGAAGAATTGGTTCTAAAAAAGAATTAAAGGATTTTAAGGACAAGAGATTTTATTTTATTACATAATATATTATCCTCTAATAAATTTATATTGTCACATTTTTTCTTTTTCAATTCTTCACAAATGATTATATTTTTATTCACATTACTAAGTTCACGAGTACACTGCACACAATGCTTCATGGATATATTTTTAAACAAATTAATTACTACTGTAGGGGTCTAAGTTTATGTTTTTTATTGGATTAAAATATATATATATATATATATGTTGAATAAATTTAGAAAATGACTGATGTAATGAAAACTGGCCAAGTCAAATCTAACCTACTTTAAGATCTCACATTTTTTTTAAATAACAGCAATTGTTATAGGTATCCAATAAAGCAAAGAAATAGAGTTTAATACTTGTTCATAATGTTATTTTGTTCCTATAAATACATATTTGGATTTTGCATAGAACTTGGCACTCATTTAGATCTCCATTCTTTTTGCGGCGAAGCACACAGCCAAGCATACTTTTTGTATTGAACTTGGCTCTCCTTCTTTACATTTGTTTTTGGTGGGATACTAGTTACACTACACGCATATAGGTATGCATACAGTTTTTATCCAACATAGCTCATATGATACATTCTTTTTGAAAATTTAGAACATAGACTTTATAAGTAGTTATGTTCATCTTCTTATATCCAAAAATCAGATGTGGCTTATGAGTGAAAACTATGAGTCATCATCATCATCATCAACCTACATCAGTTCACTGTTGGACATAGGTTTCTTCCAAAATTATTAGTACATTGCCCTAATGGTGCGTTGTTCGATTGAAAGCCATACTACAGTCTATGTAACTCTTACAGTCAGCCAACAGACACGTCTAGACAGAGAAATCGTGCGGGGCTTGCGGGGTGAGAGAGGGGTGGTAGCGAGCCCAAGCTGCCATACACTCGCTTGGGACACAATGGAGCAATTACGAATGCAATTACAATTACAATAACTATACAAAGCGGCATTTCGCGAAACGCAATAGACCACAGTATGAAATTACGCTGTGGCCATACTATATACTAAAATATCTACAATAATAATTATTCAAAAGTCTGCCTGTCTGTCTGTCCGGGTTTTACGCCTAAACTGCTAAGCCTATCGCTACGCAGATAGCATATTATGTAATATCTATGGAGTCCTTTCCATATATCCTAGGCTTTTTATCCCGGGAACGCGGATAAAACTGTGGGAGCTAACTAGTAAGTAATATATAAATCTAAACTTTGTTGCAACGCCGAGACTAAATAAATAGTATTTTAATATTATTCTACTTACAGTTTCAAAGACGTATGGCGTGTTCAATTACCGAGAAGCTTGCTCTCTGGCGTAGAAAATCTTGAACACATGGCCAACTTTAATTTATGCTTAAGTGTTACATGTTATCCTTTTCAGTTTACCGCTAAGTAGTTTATTTTATATATACTGCTATTTGTAGTCCTTAACGTCGACATAAACCACGTCGTTACTCAATTATCTTAAAATCCCATGATACACATTTTTCGTAGAAGTAAAACGCGGCGGAGCGGAAGGATAAGTTCGTGCTTCAGTAGTGGTGTCATATTCCAGCACTTTAACAATTTCTGGTACACTTTCTGTTACAAATATTCTAATTTTGAAATTTATAGGAACATAATATTTATTATGATGTTGATGTTATAAAAATATAAGTGTGATGTGATAGTTACACGTGATAAAAAATTGTAATAAAATTTCTCGTAACAGCTAGATAAAATTTTATAGGTGGGCGTCGAGATTTAATAACAGAAGGCAGGTAGGAGTGGAGCGGAGCGGGCGCAGGGCACCCGTAAACATGTCACACAACACATGCGACATATTCGATCGACGTATTGCCGTAGCCAAGCAAATCTAATAAGCAGACCTGCAAAAATAAAAATAAAATAATAAAACACAATATTCTACCTATTATTGCAGCATGGAATTGACGTAAACTTATGTTTTTGCTTGCTTGCTTTAATAAGAAATAGAAACGATTTTGAAAAAAGTAACTAGATAAGATTATTGTAGAGGACTTGCCGACAAATGTAATCTGAATACCTACATTTCTTGTTTTCGTTATATTTTTTTCGTGGCGTGTGCATGAATGAGACCTTCTAGGCCTGGAACGTAAATAGAGGTATGTTTAAAGCCTCACAAAGCTAATAAAAATGGCGTCAAATTAAAAAATAAAATATTTATTGGAAACATCAAATCGCACACTTTAAAATAACGTAAAATATATTTAATTTATTGCTTTCTGATGACTAAAAAAATATTTCTTTTCTGATAAAATCCGCAAGAATACTGTTTTTAGGGAGACTGGAGCCTTAATAAAGACAGTTTCCTTTATGTTTCCTGCTAAAGATGTCCAGCACTTCATTAGTGTTAATTATTGTCGCAATGTCTTGATGGATATGCATTAGCCAGTCCATTCAAATGCTCTTCTGTCATGCTACTGCGAAACAACTCTGATAATTTGATTAGCCTATAAGTATGTCATCATCATCATCATCTCAGCCGCAAGCAGTCCACTGCTGGACATAGGCCTCCCCTAAGGATCTCCAATAGGACTGGTCTCGGGCGGCCTGCATCCAGCGTTTTCCGACAGACGACCTTGTAGTCCACCTTGTAAGCGGACGTCCTACGCTGCGCTTGCCGGTCCGTGGTCTCTACTCCAGAACTCTTCGGCCATCCGTTCTGCGCACTATGTGGCCTGCCCATTGCTACTTCAACTTGCCAATCTGCTGGGCTATGTCGGTGACCCTAGTTCATCTACGGATCTCCTCATTCCTGATTCGATCACGTAGAGAAACCCCGAGCATAGCCCTTTACATGGCTCGTTGTGCGGCGGCTTTGAGCTGCTTTATGAGGCCCATAGTGAGAGACCACGTCTTTGTGCCATATGTCACACACACTGGTTGTAGACTTTAGTCTTAAGGCACTGAGGTATTTTGGACGAGTAGACATTTCGTAATTTCCCGAACGCTGCCCAACTGAGTTGGATTCGGCGATTGACCTCTTTCTCAAAGTTGGACTTACCTAGTTGGACTGTTTGTCCTAGGTAGACGTACGAGTCAACAACTTTGAGAACCGAGCTTCCAACTGATACCGGGATGGGCACAACACGGGCGTTTGAAATAATTTTCGTCTTGTCCATGTTCATTTTAAGCCCACCCGTTGTGAAACTCGTTAGAGGTCATCGAGCATCGTGCTGAGCTCCTCCATCGTTATTGCCATGACCATAATGTCGTCGGCAAATCGAAGGTGAGTGATGTATTGGCCGTTAATATTGATGCCGAGTCCTATATATTCCAGAAGATTGAAGGCGTCTTCCATGGTGGCAGTAAACAGTTTCGGAGAAATAACCTCTCCCTGTTTTACACCTCTTTTCAATGGAATCGCCTTCGATCTCTGCTCCTGTACTCGGACTGACATGCTGGCGTTATTATACAAACACTTTAACACTTCAATGTACCGATAGTCGATGCGGCAACGTTGGAGAGACTCAAGCACCGCCCAAGTTTCGACCGAATCAAAAGCTTTCTCATAGTCCACAAACGCTAAGCATAATGGCAAATTATACTCCACAGTCTTCTGTATAACTTGCCGCAGCGTATGAATGTGGTCTATGTGGTCTATGGTACTGTACCCTTTTCTGAAACCGGCTTGTTTGGGAGGCTGGAAGTCATCAAACCTGCGTGCGTTTGAGACGATTCGTGATGACCCTTGAAAACAGTTTAGGGATAAACATGGCTCAGAAGCGTGAGGGTTCTTCAACAAAGTGTTATCACCTTTCTTGAAGAACAGCACCACCTCGCCTCTGTTCCATGTTTCTGGCGTTTTGCCCTCGAGCAACACGAAATTAAAGAGCTTCTGAAGGTCTTTCAGTACCGGTATTCCACCCGCTTTCAGAGGCTCTAATGTGATTCCGTCGTCACCCGGCGCCTTATTGTTCTTATGCTGTTTCAGGGCCATTCTAATCTCGTACAGGCTAATGTCCGGGATATCTTCGGTATAGTGTCTATAAGTATGTACTGTGATGGAAACTCTACAACCGTCTGGCGGGGGGGGGCACGTGCCCCTGTGCGCCCCCCCTAAATCCGCCCTAGATGGCATAGTTTCACGTAATGATATATTATTATATAGTATATATATAAGTCTATATATATAAGTTGGTAACTTCGTGGATAACGGTGTTGGTTGTACAATTATTCTACATTAATCTACTTAATATTTTATATTTAATCTGCGTTGTACAGTTGTTTGTTATCCTAAATAAATAAAATAAATAATAAAATAAAATAAGTCCATTCTAAGTTTGCGGCTGCCAACTAAGGTAAATATGGTTACGGTGTAACATTTATGCTTAATTTTTTGGGCAAAAAATATTTAATTTGTTTTTGAAAAAGTTACATACATCTTACAACAATATCTGCCAAATTGCATTGTAGTTTGTCGGCATTTAGTTCTCATGTAATAACTGGAGGTAACTTATATCTGCCAATAACAAAATACCTACTTACCTTCTAAATTATCACCTTTAGTCGTTATTCAGAGCTGTTCGGTTACGGTCTGGAGTCGGGTGGTTAGTCTACCGAATCAAATGGCAATTTTTACAATTTTAAAGTTCCATCCGGAATGAGGCAGTCGATCGGTACACGATAGACGACCTGTATGAAACTATTTTGACTCTGTGACATCTCGCAGGTTAAAACGGTAAGGGGAAATATGTTGTATATTATAAGCTCTGCTTAGTTTGAGAACAGATGGACGTGTGTGAAGGTGCAATCATTATTATTTATTCTCTCCTTGGTTTCTCAAAATTTAATATAATTTGTACACTTCACGAAAATGTTTGTACCAATTACGTTTTTCAGTAAAAGTCTCGAAATCTCGAACTTCCGACAGAGATATATATCATAGATATTGGCATACTCGCAGTTGCAACCATCCTCAATAAACTGGCTATCTAACGCAAAAACATCGGTGTCTTAAGTTCGTACACAAATCCCATAATTTCAGTTTTTCCCGAATTTTTCAATGTTCCAGGCAACTTATTCAAATTTTCTATTCACAACAACCTTCCTCGGACTTCAACGAATATTAAAAATATAGCCGATTTGGTCTACCCGTTCTCGAATTTAGCAACATATCTTTTCATTCATTATTATTTATATAGATAGAAGGTTGCCTGGAAGAGATTGCTTAAGCAATAAGGCCGCCTAAATTGTATTCTCTTTCTTAATTTTATATGTCTATACTTTTCCTGTATGGAGATTACAATAAAGAATATTTCATTCATTCATTCATTCATAGATAGGTAAGCATAAATTTGTGCCCTCTACTTATATAAGTACTCGAAAAGGCACTAAGTAAAGTTAAGGACTAAGTACGCGCTTCTTTAACAAAATCCATACTTCAATTCTAAAGCCTTCGTAAAAATTTAAGGTTAATATGAAATCTATTTTATTAGAAAAAGCTTAGTTACTATATATACCATAAATTACTTTTTTGGCTGACACATGCTTCATACTTGTGAACGATGCTGCTTGTGGGGGCTGGTCTGGTTGAGTTTGCTCTGTGTGTTATTTTTCCCGGAATAAAAAGTATTCTATATGTTAATCCAGAATATATTCTATCTGTTTGCCAAATTTCTTTCAAATCCGTTCAGCCGTTTTGGAGTTGAGTAGCAACAATCATCAGTTTGTACGTTTCGATGTTTAGAGATTTATCGAAACATACAAATTTTAACATTTATAATATTTACTTATTTAGGCTCATCATTTTGTTTATTTTCCGTCATATCACGCAAATATTTATCAGTGAGACTAGATAATTAATCTAATGTAAGAAGTAGTCTTTCATATTCAGAGTATTTTTCATATAGGCTATAGCCTATATGTGCCTAGCCGAAGGTGCACACAAAGCCTAGAAAGAACTGGTTCTCAAACACAACTGCCAAAACACACTAGTAGGTAGGGACAGATTTTCACCTTAAAACCTTTATAACCCTTATAATTTTTGAAATAGGGACTGAATAAACCTGATTTTTGGGACAAATTTCGACAAAATAGCGACAGACTTAGAATTCAAATCTGTTATGGTGGCCCAGCCAAGAAGTTGCCACACTAATGTTGGTTAATTAATTAAATACTCTACTAGCTTTGTTAGATATTATGATTAAGTTGAGCGCATTTAAGTCCTTTAACTTTAGAAAGCCCGTCGGCAACACTTGTTGACTTACTTCGCCTGTAATATCTAGCTAGACCAAGTTTATATACTTACTTAAACCCAATAACATAATCACCAATCACTTATCAGCTGTTATTATAGGTTAGGTATATAAATGTAGACCGAAACTACTAAAACTAGTATTTTGAACGCGATTTTGCAATGGTAACTATTTGTGTCTAGGCGGACTTTTTGGCAGGATCGTGTATTTTGTGTTCTATTGAATAGTATCGGTTTGTCCAATGAATATCAATTCAAATTGAAATGAATTGAATGCGTGTATCGTGACTATTCAGAATTTCTCAAAAAGTCCGTGATAAGTTTTAGTAGAACGGCCACCATTTTACTAAAACCTGACTGACTTGACTATGTAAAAAATATATTACTAAGTACTAGAAATTTATATTATTACTTGACATCGGCAAAATACACAATCCGTGTGATGCCATTTTAATTAAAAGAGAAGAAGACATTGCTTAGGTATTTCTATCGATATCTATCGATAAATAGTTTGTTTCAAATAAAAAAAAGTTACATAGAAACACTGGCGTTTGACTAAACGGCCACATTGCTATAAGAAAATTGCGCCTTAGATATGTAGCAGCACTTTATCGTCGACTGTAACTGACTTGTTTGCAAAGCCACATAATGCATACTAAAGGATATTTGGGATAGGTAAGCAAGGAAAACTCCATTTTATTTCGTATATTTATTTTTCTTTTAGTGTATTCATTCAAATAATTTTATTTAAAATAGTGACTTTATTGAGTGCAAAAATAAGTATGTACTTACAATGAAATAAGTGCTCTGAAAACACTATAAATTTAATTATTTAAAAAGGAAATATTTCGTACCTATTATTATAATGGATATTAATAAAATATTTAGATTTTTGTATGAAATGCAAGTTTCGGTAGGTATACGCATAGTTATTAAAACCTGAATCATAGGTATTGAGTAAGTAATATTGGGCTATGTACATCATTCTAAGATAGAGACTACCTTACAATAATGTTTATTATTTTTATTTACGTTAGGCACATACTCACATGAGATAAAGATTTTAAGCCGGAAAAATAGTTGTCTATTTTTGTGAAATATTATTCAGAGAATTAAAAAATGCTCGCTGGAATAGGTGCATGTGTATATGATACGAGCAATTTGAGTTTCTTTTTATAACGGCATGTTCAGAATAAGGAAGAATTTTAAAGTTAAAATTTAAGTTAAAAATTAATAATATTTAACTTGAATGACATTAAAGGACCAATATTAATTAGGTTCTTATAGTAAACAGGAAAGTACTTTCCACGCTAACAACGAGTTTATAATTGAAAAGGTTGACATTATTATGCAAATTGACCATATTTTTTTTTTACCTTGTAAAGGTTGTCGGAAAACGCTGGACCGGTCCTATTGGAGATCATTAGGGAAGGCCTATGTCCAGCATTTATATACGAAATTTTAACATTTTCTCATATTACTAATTAATTTATCCGAAATGTACCCAAGAGTAAAGTACAGAAGAAGCGTATAAAAAGAATACCTACTAGAAAGAAAAGAAAAACTAGTTGAAATTATGAAAAAACTGTAATTAGTTTAAGTAGGGTCGAGTATAAAAGGTTTAACTTTGAGGAAATATTAAAGTAGACTGAATAATATATTTTTTTATATTTTAACCCAATTTTCACATTAATACCTGCTGGAGTACCTATATTATTATTGTAATACGGTAAATACTTGTACGATATTGTCGCGATATTCACTCATAAATCATATTACTCAGTTCATATAGCAGCTATTTGAGTGAGCCATTACGTTGAATAATTAAACTTCCTTGTGAGTAAGTACATAACAGTAAATAAGTATTTATATTTTACGGGTACAATATCTATCGCGCAATCAGAAATTAAAACGAAATCCAGCAATAACTATTATGTTATCATTTAAATTATTATGACTAAGTCTGCGATCATAGATATACTAACATAATAGGTATAACTGAAATTGTAAGATTGAAACACATATTAATACATATACATATACAGAGGTGGAAGTACCCATCAATAGGAACAACTTTTATTATGAGAGTAACTGTGAAATCATGAAAAAAATATCAGCTGTTCCATACAAAAGTTCAATACCTACGCAAGTATTGCCAGTGACTAAAAAGTCACCCTAAATAAATTTTATTTTGTTGTTGTTGATAAAACTACTCGATTCGGCGGTTTCTTTCACATTATGCTTAGCTACGGCGTGACTAGTCACTCCCGTCAGGCATAGTCTACTTACGCATTTATAGATTTGGTGTCTTTTACATTATCCTTCAATTTTATTTGTTACACAATTATTTAAAGTAAACATGTCATTCATTCACACGTAAAAAGAACATAAAAATGTATAATCATAAGTAATAAATAAGTCGCATATTGCATTGATGCTTTTGTTAAATAATTCAGATATCGTAAAATAGTTCAATTTAATGTATTTTGATAGGAATCTATATTTTATAACGATAAGGTAGATCACACATCAACAACGTCATACAATAAATTCGCAAACGATAAAATTCATTATCAACATTTACTATAAATAAATAAATTTAATCAACAATGTTTTTTTTTTAGTAATAATACTTAGAATTTTGGTGCTTTTAGCTAACACAACACATTCTTAACAAGAGATTTTGTGGTTATAAGGTACTCATAACTTTATTATTAAATATGTAGGTATGTACTTAAGTAATATTATATGGCATTCATAAAAATAATAAATTAGATAGTTATTCGTTCTTATATTGCTATATTACTTGGATACTCGCTACATCAATAGCGTGCCTATTATTATTGATAATATGATGTAAATTTTAAAATTGTATTTAAATTAGAAATTAAAGACTACGCTTCCGTATTATGAAACCTTGAGGCTACTCTACTTGGAAAAAATGTCAGGCACTACTAATAAAATATATTAAAATATCTAAGTAATACCGCAGAACATAAGAAAGTAATATTCGATTAATTTAGCGTAGATTATTATGTATATATTATAACTCATCTTTCGTTTTTAATAACATAATAATAAGATAACGCTTTACATTTTAATTATTATAAAACCTATAATATTATATTTAGAATGATGTAAAATTTTGGGGCATTAAGGGTAGACAGTTTTATAGTTTAGAGTGTTCTAGTTAGTAAACTTTTGGTAAAAGAGCCAGTGGAACCATAACATTCTAACTACTTATAACAGAAACGTAAACGTAACTTTTGCCCAAATTTTTGCACCATCCTTTACGGGATAAAACTACGAGAAACTCAACAACTAAGTATAACTAGGTACCTATAAAAACACAACAACAATACAACACTGACTAGCATTATCTCACTGTATTGTACTTTAAAAGTAAATCAAAAGAGATATCAGCAAATGTTGCCATACATATGAAATTTAATAATAATGAAATGGAATGCTGCCTGTTATCTATATATTTATTTAAAAAATATTGTTTTCCAATGTAGGTTGTATGATTTAACACAAACAATACTCCTAACGCTTTAACGTTTAGAAAAGCTGTATAACCAAATGTCTACTTTAACTTAGTGAATTGAATGACGGTTTGAATTCAGCAAAATCATCTAGATATAAGTAGGTTATACTTAATTTAAGTTTAACACACAATATGTAAAGGCATTTTACAAAAGTTTCTCATAATAAATATATAAATAGGTATGTACATAATTAGGTGTAGACGATAGAAATATATTGGGTTTCACTCAATCAGAAAGGAAATTCTTAATTCAGTGCTTGTCTAACTAACCTAGTGATATTAATTTCCATATAAGATAGAAGTTGGTCGCGAAGTATGCTAATTGTATTTTATAAGAGATATAGGTATAATACACTACCCGAATGAAGGCCTCCAATGCAATATATACATACAAAGATTATAATAAATCTCATAGGAAAAGTATCACTACCATATTTAATGATTAAATTGGCGTATGATGTAGGTTTATCACTCAACTATGTTAGACAAAACTTCATAGGGAGCCTATATAATTTCCTATTATAATATCATTAATATCAAAATAGGTACATGCAGGGTGTATTATGATAATAGGTACCTATCTAATAATGAGAATATTAAATGCATTCTGCGATCCTAATTTTTTTTAATCAGATACAATCCTTATAAAACTTACGATAATGATTTTATGACATTTTTTTTATTATAGGAATGACCACTCGTGGGCAATTTAGTTAGTACACGTGCTATGCATAGGTATAGGTACATCTACTTTTTTAAAACAATTATAAAATTCGTTTTATTAATCGATCGCAAAAAGAGGTTGCACGACTGGAAATTGTCGACAAAACTTGAAGTCAACACAATTATATCTACTACTATTATAGGTATAATATAATCTTATAAATGTCTATCTAAGTACAATAATAAATTAAGAAACTCACGAAACAGTTTTAGCTATATGGTGTACATCGTTCTTACGATAAAAATGAACTTACTTTTTACATTATGACCAAAATTCTCACAGCTTTGTCTTTCATTGTTCGCTTGTCAGCGAGTAGTACGAGTAAATTCGTTAAACACTAGACTATAAGGTATATCTATATGTAAAGGTATAATAGTCATAAATAACACTAACGACACCAATTCGTACGAGTTCGATCGCACAAATCATCACGAGATGGTCAGACATCAAGCAAGTCACGGACAGTGAGGACGAGCAGAGACACTCCAGCGATTAAAAGATAATATAAATATATGAGATACGCGACCGCCGAGCCCTCTTCAACAGTCAAACATATTTTATCTAGAGCAATATCGAATCACTCGAAACAATAAGGTAGGTATGGAGAAATAACAATGAATAAAGTGAATAATGATAACATTACAAGCGTTGCGTTTATATTAAATTACAATTAGTATTAGAAACATCGAACTATGAGATCATAACAAAAGAAAACACTGATTATATCAGTATTATAACGAATCGACACAATGACACGAAAGATAAGTCTTAAAAGTTATTTTATTATTGCCACAGATAAATATATACGTAGGTACCTACTACTATTACACGAATACTGTACAAATTTGAAACAAAATACAGAAATGTATGAGAATTTAACGTTTAAGTAATTAGGCCTAGTAACTTAATAAATATAGTAGGTACCTAGAACAAAATCAACGCGTTAATATGTACTTACTTGAAGGCGCCTATTCAGTCACCTATTAATAAAATACGGTTTCTTGCAGATCCAAAAAAATATTACAATATTCATAATGTTATCATCAAGAACACGACTGTTGTCATTATTAGAAAGATAAATACATACTTTTAAATGTTTCAGTGACGAAACTATCTCTCTCTACCTCACACACACTCAATCACTTAATGTCACGAACCTATGAAATACTATACAGTTCGATCATCATAACTTGTCCCCTCGTTCTAAAGTTGGTAGCCCTGTGTCAGATTTTACCATTATGGTGCCACCCAAAAATTAAGGTAATAACAATAGTCCCTAAGTATTTGATATTAATTTCCTGATAAAAAGTAAAACACAGATAGACAGACGGGCAACCAAGTGTTAAGGGTTCTTTTTTAGATACGGACATTACATGGACAGTCAATGGTGCCAACATACAGGGAAGCGACAAGTTATGATGAACGGACTGTACCTACGAAGACAAAGTAGGTCCCATAGAATCAATTTGAGTGTTATGCATCCTATTTGGTTAATATCAATTGGGAAATTAGAATAAAGGAGTGAATAATTCCTATTGCCTACATATTTTTTGTTATATTATCGCATTGTGTAATTAGTAGAAATACCAGAGCACGTTTAATAGAGTGATGGGTATTGCGTAAACTGCTCGGATCGATCTATACTTACGGTACAGACCCTTTATGATTTCAGAAATATGAAATAAAGATAGCAATTAAGAATAAGAGGTCGACCGCGGATCGACACACCACCGACCGACTAAATTGACATCTGTTGGCGTTATGAACACCTTTCGTAATAATAAAGTTGTGTACCCAATATTAATGTTGGAAGTTACGGCGTACGTTTAATCGAATTTGTAGAAATATCTTAGGACTAAAAGTAGTTTCAAAATGAAGTAATATATTATTACTTAGTTGATATAATTTTGTTATCGAACCCAGATCCGCAATACGATACGATGCGCATTATAGTAATGAGGTCTAGACAATGTTGGTATTGACAGTATTTTAAAGGCACATAATTTTAGTTCTGCACAATTTAGTCGTCAATGTTGCCATTATATATTGAATAATGATGTGAGCTGAATATTCTACTTATAAATAATGAAATATTTCCAAACATACTTAAATATTTTTATAGGTATGCGATAAAATGTTTTCTAATATGTTTTTATTCTATTTCATACTCATAAACGCTATTTACAGAAAAGATAAAAAACTGACATTACCAGATCAGCAAAACCATTTCAAATTGCTACTTCACTTTATAAATGTTTAATGTAGGGGTACTTGAGCATGAATAATAAAAGTTAATTCTTTGACCGTAACATTTATATCTGGGGAAAATTTTTAATACACTCAATTAATTATTACCTACTATTGAAAATATTATAATTTTAAACTCTTTTAATAGGAATTATAAATAGTGAAATGTTGATTAATCCTATAATAGTCACAAGATCTAAATATCACTTTGGTGTTAGAGTACATTAATATTATTCGTAATGTCATTATCACCATCACCATAGTCTAGGTAGTTCCTCGCTGTGTCAAACTTTACCAACAGCGACATTGCAAATGTATTCTTGCTTTCAGACAGCCGTTTCTAAGTCTTCAGAAACTAATTGAAAGTGTTCTTGGCCTGTAATAAATGGATATGATAAAATTGTAACACTGGATCCTGGGTTACCAGGAAGACGTAAATTGTAACAAAACAGTATCAAAGCGGGTTGGCGATACTGGAGATTGGATTAATGACGGACAACTGTTCAGTTGAGAGTCGTGACGAAAAGTATTAGAAAAGTAGGTACATATCGAATTGACCAAAACTAGGCGTTAATTTCATTTAATCACGTTTGTTTGGTACATAACACGAAACACAAAACATCAATAATAACATATAAGTTCACTCAACTTATTACACAAACTACATCATTTGAAACATATGGCTCGGATGGTTGCGTCAATTAGTTGTCCATTCTCCGTTCGGCTACTGTGTGCGAGGTGCATTTTTATTCCTCTCCCAGATAGTACCTACCTTTTACTAAATGATATAACGTAGACATTTTGCTATTGCTAGTCTTTAAAATAAGTTTAACTGGTAAGTAGGTATATTCTGTGTCGAAAATGTTGTATGAACCATAATTATATCTAATCAAAACATAGATAGTGTTATAAGTGCGATATATTTAATATACTCACTCTCTAGATACGCCGCTAGGTCATGGTCCTCAGCACGTAGAGCAAGATGCCTTGGCGTGAGTCCGGCGTGATCCTGCCGAGTCAAGGAAGCTCCTCCAGCCACGAGCATGCAGCATATAGCGCGCCTCTTGTGCGCAGCTGCTTTATGTAGCGCTGTCTGGCCACGTTCATTGTCACGCATGTTTAAAATGGCAGTTGGTGCGCATGCGATTAAATATTTGATAATCTCCTTATTGCCGTACCGAGCAGCAATGTGTAGTGCCGTCTGTCCACTCGCGTCGATTGACAGGAGCGAATAGCCCGCAGAGTGGAGTTCTTTGATCTTTAACAATACTTAGTTATGTTATTCTTATAAAATGTGTTTGTGAAGTCAAAAATTGGTATTTGATATCGATTGCAATCTAAAAGCTTTTGTTAAACATAGAATTCCCTAATACATCAAATTAATATACAGTTAGGCTTTGAGGTTGGCATAGGTATTTTATTTCTGTATTTATTTCTTCAGAAACCTATACAATATTCATAGGACATACATAGAACGCAATTTCATTAATAAAATATGTAAGTAAGTTTATGGATTTCAAGGAATGCTAGAAGGTAAATATTCTCTTACCAGTTTTAAATCACCGAGTTTGGCGGCTTTTAGAAGAGCGTCAGATGTTTTTTCCAATAAATTTCTGAAACAACGTTAAACTTTTACTTCGCGCTACAAGATTGCAAAAAAGTATCAAGTTTTACAAGATAAATAAAACCGATAGATGCTCTGTCTATTCCGCTCACTTGGCTGGATAAAATATTTTAAAATAAAGTACCTACTATTTAACCTACAAGAAAATTGATAATCTACACTAACTAATATTATGTATATCTCACCTATAGCCAAACACTTCTTGATCAAGTCCAAACAGTTTCTCATGAATGCTGCATGCAATAGAAGAAAGAAGAGATAGAGTGCAGATTTCAGTTTCGAGGCAAGTGTGCGACGTGCTTTAGTAGTCAATCATACGTGTGAGGTAAACCTACCGACACAATCATCACGTTATTGCAATCAACCAAATGCCTGTTAACTGTACAGTTCTAAGAGTGCTGCTTTCAAACCATTTATAGATAAGATAGATCGTACTCTAAATTACTCTTTGAACACGCACACACTTTTTACTTAATTGCGATTGCTTTGATATTATTTATAAAAAAGCTGAAATAGTTGCGAAAAGTTAACGCATAAATTCTGTTGTAAAAAGGAAAATCTACAATAGGTAATGCTATGTAATCCCGCACTGCCCACACTTTTGGTCGAGTTGGCTTTATGGCTGTTAAGCTTGACATATATCTTCCGCTTCCTGTCCCTGAGATTAACAGCTACCAAAAAGAGGTAAACGGTGTTTGTAGGTACAATTTGATTGTAAATTGTATTTGTGGGTCCGATTATATAATATCAATATATCAAAGACATAATATCAAAGTAATCACTTGAAAATTAGAACTAGCTAGACTAGATCTAATAGATATACCTAACACTCAAACAAACACAATTAAAACCATTCACCATACTCACGTCTTGAATCGCGTTATTGAGTCGTGCGTGGGTTGATTGTCTTTGGCTGGAGGGCTGGTGCAAAGAGGTGGTGAGTTGGACTCCTGAGTAGGTATTGTGACAATTCTTGGAGGAGCCGGTGGTGGTGGCGTTTTGGGAGTGATAGGGATGGTTGCTTTGGGGACAGGGGAAGTAGTAGTAGGAGTTGCGAGGATATCAGGTAATGCTGGCGGTGGCGTCTGTGGCGTTAACAGCTCCTCAGACGTCCGAGCTGGACTCCCAAGGCCAGATTCACTAAGTATAGAACAATAATGTCGTAAGTTTTAAAATAATCTTTATTAATTAGTCGATGTTTAATCAAATGGTAGATTAAGTACGTACAGCATTATGGCATCGTGCCAACAATAATGTAGCAAAATTTAATTCATCTAGACTCTACCTAGAGAATGTCTGCACCTAGAAGAGTTTTTTTCGATAGCAAATTGAGTTAATAATAAACTGCAGTGAAATGTGTTAATTTCCACGTTTTAGCACTACTCAGCTGAAAGAAACGCAACCCAACAACTTAACATGATTGAAAAACGAAACAAATTCCAGTGCAGTATGCCGTTTGGTTCAGTAAGCTTTACCTAGCAGTATTCAACTACACCGTTTAACTGATTATGCTTTTAAAAGGTATTTAACTAGAGCAGCTTTATAAATAAATGGCAACCAACACGTATACCGTTTTAACTGAAACGTGAATTATTAGCGTGTACTATACTTTTCACATAGTTGTAAATAAATATAGCACCAAACGTGTGACAAACTTTTATATTTATTGAATATCCACCATGTATTTGTTTACACAAACATAATTTAACTAGCTGTTCCCCGCGATTCCACACGTGTTTGCGGGAAAAAAGTACTTTGTTTATCTCCGTGAGCAAGCTTTACTACTTTAATCTTTTTTTATTAATTATTCGCGTTCAACTTCGATCGAAACTCGAGACCAGTGGTATAATGGAATCGGTGCGTGCTCGAGCGAGCCTATTGCCGTACTTGAACTAGCTCGTTGCTGCCGCATATCATATATCAGAGAAGCACGTGACGTGAAACATTTACCGTATAATTTGGGCACCTTGAATACAACACTGGTGTCATAGGTATTAATCGTCTAAAAGATATCGAGTGAGACTCGTATTTTGAGTAAGCTTATCACTGTCTAGTCGTATAAAAGCATTTGACTCACCTAGCATGCGACTCGGGAACATCGAGTGACACTCCAGCACTTGGCGTATCAACACTCTGCGAAATATCGAGAGATACGGAGAGCCCTGTCGTAGTGTCTAGTGACACTGAGGCAGCGGTTCGCTCGAGAGAGCCTGTCGCCGTCGTGTCAGGATGCGCCGTTGACTCCGTGTCTGGTGTCAGCGGTACCGCGTCCAGAATATATATATTTTCATGCCCAATATCTGTAGGGTAGTGGAGATTCTCCTGCGCTTTGTCAATGCGGAAGAAACGCTCCGCTGTAACAGCTGAAAAATAACTTATTTTTTAAAACACATGTGGATTCGCTCAGGAGGAGAACGGTTAATAGATGATCATGATGTTGATGAGCAGCAGGCATTGTCAGTCTATCTTCAATCAAGCTAGTTTAAGAGAAATAACCTTCATCTTCTTGCCCTATTTCCAATCATTTGGGGTCGGCACAATATGAAGTCTCTTTACATTCGGCTCTTCTATCCGTCATACCTGCTTTCACTCCTTTCACACTAATATCATCTTTTGTATAATCCATAGATCTATCTCTTTTTTTTCCTCTTCCCGTACCTATATCATGTCTGAGTTAGTGTAACTTATTTAAATTATTAAAACATTATTTCGCGTATGGAGGG
Organism: Tetheella fluctuosa; assembly: GCA_951216915.1. Taxonomy (NCBI): domain Eukaryota; kingdom Metazoa; phylum Arthropoda; class Insecta; order Lepidoptera; family Drepanidae; genus Tetheella; species Tetheella fluctuosa. The sequence goes on along the minus strand of OX578217.1, from coordinate 6,540,327 downwards.
TTCTGTACTATAATAATAACCACCCTCATGTTGAAAATCTGTCGCCAAACACCTATTGGTGTGTTCCGGCAGCTGCACTTGAGAGCCAGATCCTTCTAGGCTTTGTGTGCTTACCACCTTCGGCCACATCATCACCTACCATAGTGAGATTGTAGTCAAACACAAGCCTATACAAAGTAAAAAAAATAAAAAAAATAAACCTAATTTAAAATCATTCAACTGTGCAATTTTTACTATGCCATTGGTAGTAGGAGCAACATTTTTGTTACTTTAATTAAGCTTTATTAGTATTAGGGTTCAAGAAATACATACTATATGTTAAGTGTTAATTTCAAGACCATATGATACGTTTAGGAGAATCCTGAGACAGTCGGGCAGCGGAAGGATAAAGTTCCGGACACAATTTTGACCATGTGGGTACGGAAAATAAGTACGTACGTAACTATTCAAGATTATTTAGTTTTAATGAGCAGTGCTTTAAGGGGTGGAAGTACTCATCAATATGAACATCTTTTACTATGAAAACAAACCTGAAAACGCAAAAATAATCTAACTTTTCATACATTTTGATCGACAAGGTTGATCTTTTGTATAAAAAGTTTGATTTTATAACCCTATATAAAATAACAATGAAGAAGAAGTTAGTTATGAATTTCCAAGTTTTATCGCACTTAGAATAATACAACAACGGACAGATATCTCAACCTGCGTACCACGACGCACCTACAGATACCTACAGATAAGGGAAAAAATAAATGAATCGGAGCATAAAAATAAGCAAGTGTATAAACCGGCCAAGTGTAACTCGGATTCGGACACGGAGGGTTCCGTACAATAAAAATAATACCAACTTAATTTTGTGGCTGTCTAACTAAACTGTGCAATTTAGCTTTGACATTATTAGTAATTAATGAAGAGCAACAAAATATACATTACGATACTTACATAACTATTATTGGAGTATTTTTAAGCTATTGTATAGCGTGTTTTATCGCGGGCTTCGGGGTTTGAGCGCGGCGACCGAATCAAGAAATTTCGTAACGAAAAAACCTAACACCTCCCACACACACATACATACGTGTATGTGTATGCTGTTGTGAGAAGGTATATAGGTGTATAGGTATCTATTAATATCAAAGAAAAAAAAACTGCATAAATAATAAAATAATAATAATTATAATTTATTATTATTAATTATTTATAATAAGTTCATAAAAAATGCTATGCAATAGCTTCGAAATGGAGTAGGTAAGGTATAAAGGTACGAGTACATAACAATAAGCAGTGGATATGAAACAAGCGTCGTAAGAACTTACAGTCGACGAACCACCAGTCGACGAGGTTCGAGTACGCTTGAGATTCTTTGATCATGTTTTGAATGAGGGTGCGCATTTGTTCCAAGTCAGCCGTCGGATTCACATCTAAAGTGCCTACACGTTCCGCTGTAATGAGACAATGTTAACAACATTATGAATAAAGTGTTAAATTGAGTCTTTTTGATATAATGCATGAGAAGCGTGCTCGTTGTATTATCTTCATGTTTATATATATGTTACAGTCAAAAGTCTTAATCGGTCAAAACCACTTTTGACTGAAACTAACTCAAAAGTCAAAATTATTTCCTGGTACATAAAAAAAAACCTATTACGTATAAGAATATACTGGGTGATTTTGTTATCACTGGCAATACTTGCAGGGGTGGAAGTACTCATCAATGTGAACAACTTTTATTATAGGACTAACTGTGAAATCATGAAAAAATTATCAGCTGTTCCATACAAAAGTTCAATACCTACTCGACCAAAATGTATGAAGCAACCGTATTATTTTACGCGATATCAGAGTTAGCCCTATAATAAAAGTTGTTCACATTGATGAGTACTTCCATCCCTGCAAGTATTGCCAGTGATAACAAAATCACCCTGTATGTACTTTTGACTGAAACTGTCTCAGTCAAAACTCTTTCCTGGTTCATAAAAAAAAACCTATAACTTATAAGAATATAATAGGGGTATATGAAATTGCCGTTTTATTGTAATAGGTATTTCGAATTCTAAATCGTATTCATTTAGCCTGAGATTCAATCACTGTTGTATATAAAATAAATTGATGTGGAAAATCTCTTTTTCTTTTGGTAGTAATAAACCTTTTTATGAGATAAATAAACTTATATCTTTACGCATTGCTCTTGATTAATTTGAAATACAACACGTATACATTATTGTGACAATATTGACAATCGTTTTCGTCTAGAACCTATTACAATTACTTGCCCAGCTGTGGAACAAATACCCAAACTGGCCATCGCTGCGGGCTGAATTGATAACAAGAAGATCAATCGATCCTTTTTATACAAACAAAACTCAAATGAAAATAAATATTGATACTGATTTCGTAGAATTACGATTTAGGGAAATGATTATACTATACAAGGTGATTATACTATATTTGAGATGGGGCAGTAGGAGCATGCAACCCTTACCGTTGGAACTACTTGAAAATATTCCTTGAAATATATATACCTAATTATTATTAAAATAATTTACAGATGAAAATAAATATAGTCATTGTAAGAGGTGGTTCTATTTCACTGGGATATTCTATTTTATTGATATTGATTTATTCAAAACTAGTTTCCACCTCGCGGTTTTACCCGCGTTCCCGAGGGATCTTATGTTTTCCCGGGGTGAATATTAGCCTATAGCCTTCCTCGATAAATGGACTATCCAACACTAAAATAATTTTTAAATTCGAACCAGTACTTCCTGAGATTAGCGCGTTCAAACAAACAAACTCTTCAGCTTTATAATATTAGTATAGATATTTAACCCAAAATGACGTCGGGCTGTAAAACGTCCTACCAATCCTACTGTCTACTGATATTATAAATGCGAAAGTGCGTGTAATTTAAAGATTTTGGTTGAAATTTTGCACATATAGATAGATCATACCTATCAAAAAAACCATTCCTCGGGAATGCGGGCAAAACTGCTGGGCAGAATCTAGCGCTTAAATAAAATGCTAAACCCTATCGAAAACTTATAAATACAATAAAGTGAACAAATTCAGACAACCGGTAGACTACATATAAACCATATGAATATTGTTTTTATACCTGTTTTAGCTAGTAGTTCCTTGTCGTAATGATGCCTCTCGTAATCAGCCATCGTAATGAGATTCACAGTGAGTGTAAGTTTGTCTAATGTGGTTTGTCTGAAACAAACATGTGTTTTTATTTACTTGCTTCTGTTTTTGAACTTATTGATGTTTCTGATATATCACTATCAAAAAGTAAGAATAATTTTATTCTGAGCTTCTGAAAAAAATCTGAGCTTAATTCATTCGCCAGTTGCATCAATATACTGTACCTATATTCAAACTGTAATTTCAATTTAAATTCCTTTTTAGCTGGAGCTAACCTACGGTATTAAATATGGATATTTCATTTTATTTAGTACATTCAATAAAAAATAACATTGTGTAAATATACAGGGTTATTTTTAAAACACCGGCAGTGCTTTAGGGGTGGAAGTTCTCATCAATATGAACAACTTTTACTATGGGACCAACCTTCATATTGATGAGTACTTCCACCCCATAAAGCATTGCCGGTGTTTTAAAAATATCCCTGTAAAAAAACAGTTGAGCAACTCTCAATGTAATCAGATGACACAATTTGACCAAATTAAACATATATGCCGAATTTGAACACTTACGGTGCAATAACCCTGCCAGGTTTCCTCTTGGCAAGCATGGTGGCCTGGTTGAGCCTGGACAGCGTGATGACAGAAGGCGCGAGCCTGCAGGCCTCGCCGTCCACTTGCATCGGAATCACTTTCGTCGTCACTATTTTGGCAGTCTTGCATTGTGTGATACAGGTGCCGTGACCACCCGCTTGCAGAAGAGGCTAGATATTAAAGGCAATTTCTATAATATTGATAATTTATTGTGTATATATACATTATGTTAGATTGAAATTGGTTGGTAACATCTCAATGTAGTTTATGTATACATTGACACCTTACATAATAACACTGATGATGATAAAAACACAAATCTTTTTCTATTTTGCATCAACCCGGCTGGGGTTGAACGAAATTCAAACAGTTAAAATACCGAAAAAGGGGCACAAAGTCACTAAGAAAAAGATATCCTTAGAGATTCACCAATCTTCACCCTTGTTTCGATGGTGACATATAAATTTTGTATTTTTACGGTTCGTGTCGCTGTTTCCTGTCGCATAAACTTAGATCTTTATGTAGAAAAAGTTGTTAGCTAAAAGTTACGGTGCCACAATTTCGGGTCATTCGTGCTTGGAAACAATTGTCTGAAGAAATTGATTTTAATTCGTACTTACCAATTGATATGTGGTTAATCCTACTACTTCTATTAAGCCGTCTTCGGTGGAGGGTTCGAAAGCCCCCCCAGACTTATTCCAAGGGTGAGTCCCACCCCCGTAACTGTAAACATTGGAAATATAAATATTTGTAAAACGTTAATTTGTTTTCAATATAAATATATAGCACAGACAATAGCTAAGTTAATAGAATGTATACAGCATATAGACCTATGAAATACAACATGCTAGTAAATAAACTATCGCGAATCATTTGTTATGAAAGCTAAAGCGTAGGTAGTTAATATCAATCAACAACTCATTTAACGACCAACATAATAGCAGCAAATAAATGATGCTGTATTAATACTATCAAATTAATTGAACGTCGATCTATATATCTCCACTGCAATATATAATTTATATGAGGATATCAATTAAATACCTTGGAATGTTTAAGAAAACAATTGCGTGGACTTTGTGCTCCCTTAATACAGGAGTGAGGTCCTTTCCATCACACTCCATGGTGACGAATTCTGCTAATCCCTTCCACTTGCGTTGCATGAGATCCTTCCCTCCAGCCGTCCCATAAAACAGCTTATTTCTTATTCGAGAATTAAACTTCTCTGGGTGCGCCTCTGTAGATACGCAAAACTTTATGTATTCACAAAGCTGGTAATATATTCAGCTTGAAGGTAATACGTTGAACATACGGATCGATGTCGCGCACAAAACTACAATACTTTAAGCCTTTGCCGACCCTACTCAATTCAGACTCATATAATAACAACCTTTCTCTGCCTTACTTAAAAGTAAAATATATGATTATTGGAGAATTATAAAACTTTTACTTTCGTCTTAGAAGTTTTCATTCTTTACTTGATGTAAATTGAAATTAATCATTAGTAGAGAAATTCAAATGTGGCTATGTATAAATTAAGTCTTTTACATAGTTTAACTCACCTCTAGCTTCATGAAACTCTAAAGCAATATGGGCATCTACACCGAAGGAAAAATAATTGTTAACGACATTTAGAGGGAGCTCTGGCTTAGCATTGCTTGTGTCCTCGCCCGACGCGGCAGAATTCGGTTCAACTGTCAGTTGCCATCGGTCCAACAATACTGTATCACTCTCTCCAATATTCGCCAGGATCTTTGATATAGGCTCGTCCTCGTAGCCCTAGCAAAAAAATGATTAATTACTTTTGTGTTATTAACACTACTACGTAGATCTACTCGTAGACATGTACTCGTAGGCCTCGTAGCGCTGTTCCGAATATTTGATTTTTTACATTGCTTGGTGCTGTGAAAGTTATCGATTCCTGAGACCATACAATCCACTGCAGGTATATAATATGTATGTTTAATCTATAATTGTTCTTTAATAGTACGGCAATTATAATACAATTAATAAAACACTAGCTTGTGCCCCGTTTTTCACCGCGGTGAAACCGAACATAACATATTCTATCTGTGGGTCAAAATTTAATCCAAATCCGTTGCGGAGGTAAGTGGTAATAAATATACACGTACACACACATTTTCGCATTTATAATATGAGTAAGATTGTAATTAAAAATATACTAAAGGTCAGCCTACATTAACTTTGCTAAAGATTACAGGGTTATTTGTATATTATGTAAGTACATAAAAACCTGTAGATTCGCTGTAAATATGATGAGTTCTTTTAGATGCTGGATATTCATTGCTCTCGTTCAATTCATGCTCCAATGAATATTAAAAAATTCAACTTGTATTTATATTTTCCAGTTTATTGCCAATATGATGTAGGGTTGTTTGTAATTTTCAATCCCTACGAGAAAACATCATATTTGCAGCGTAAAATGAGGTTTTTATGCATTTTTATATTATGAAATATCAATTGGTAGATTAAACATACAGTTTGAAAAAGCGAAGAATTAATAACCATTTCCCGATTCATTTTTGAGATTGATGAAACTTTTTTTTATAAAGATGATGATTGATGTGGAAATAATGAGACTGTAATATTATTACATAGCTTTAGCTTGTCGCACGTTTCCAGGGATATTGCTTTGAAATTAATGGTTGTTCGAGTACCGTGTATTAGACACGTTTCGTCACTTGCATACCGCTTGAAAGTATCAATTCTATGCAGTCACCAATCAAGTTACAATAGAGTAACCGAGACGCTGACTATCTTATACTAAGTTTTTCCAACTCGCAATGTTCATTATTGGTAGGATTTACTATAAGTATCTAGTGAACCTTTACAGCAAACTCACATATTATAGACGGTATATTTTTAGGGTTCCGTACCTCAAAAGGTGAAAAAATGGAACCCTTATATCACTCACTCTCTTGTCCGTCTGTCCGTCCGTCTGCCCGTGTGTCACCACCGATTTTCTCAGGAACGGGTGAACCTAGCAAGTTGAAATTTATACCAGATACTGAGGTCAATAGTTTCTATTAGGTGTATAAAAATCAAGGTCCTGAATCAACACGACAAAAAGATATGGGCAAATTTAGATTTTCGCGAAAACTTGTAAGTACCAAAATCTACCTTAATTTTCAACTTTTTTATTTTTCGGAATTTTCCCTTTACTTGTGCTGTAAGACCTTGCTTTTAACCAAAATTGATAATTCTAGGTCAACCGGAAGTACAAATAAATTTGGCAATTCCCGTGATGGACAAACTATTTACATACCTATAAGTTTGTACGGAACCCTCGGTGCGCGAGCTCGACTCGCACTTGGCCGGTTTTTTTTCAATTACGAAGCTTTGTAGAGAAAATGTTAGGGAAAATATTATATGCACAAGAAATTGTTTTCAGCAGCAAATTAGTGGTGAAAAGATCTGATCACAAAATTAATATAATGTCCTACTTTTTTTTCACTATATACCAATTTTTCTTTTTACCAAAATCCAAACCAAATAAAAACTGCATTCATAGTGTTCTTGACGCCGCGTTAAGCTTAAAAATCTGAAATTCAACGTGCTGCGTCCCGCTCCCTACTATAGCGACCTCTCATAGAAAACCCGCGTAAACAGAAAGGGCGTATGCGACAAAATGGTTTTTATTATTTAATTTAAAAACTACAAATATATTTCATAAAACCTATACTAGAACGATAATCGTTGTAGAAGCACACACTAAACTTCACATAACTTCAAATCGACACAAGTTGCGGTTAATATGCGATAAAGTACCAAATTAGAAATTAAATGGGCGGAGCGTAGTGTTTTCACGCCATATTTTTCGTCTCACACGACGGAAGTGATGAAAGACAGTAGCTAGCGAATTAGTCCAATATATTTCCGCTAGGATGCGGTGCGTGACGTCTCACTCTTGCAATACTATTTAGTAGGTATGTGCAGGAGTGGAAAAAGGATAGGACGATATGCGTGTCAATCAAATAATCAATTAAAATAGATAGAACTATACCTATCCGCGCAACCAATTAGTTTCAATTAATATATGTAGAAATTTTGGAACCTCATATCGATCCTCAATGTCGGTAAAATTGGAATCTCTTAATTTAAAGAGGTCTTTTTGATTAATTATTTTGTGTTATAAAAGCTAACCAATCGTGTTATGCAATGGACAAAATAAAGTCAAAGACATGATGAATTCTGACAATAAATTTAATTTCGTTCGCTTTTGTCATTGTTGAGAAAAAAACTTGTTAACAAAAAAATTAAACCGCTGAAAAAACTGAAAAGCAAAAAATAATAAAGCTTTTTTAATTAACCTTAATAACTAAGTTCTTAAACTAATGTAAGTATACCTAAGTAATTTTGAATCCGCGCCAAACAATCAATAAAGCTTGCTTTTTAGTTTTTTCGGCGGTAAAATTTTTTTGTTAAAAAGTTTTTATTTTATAATTTTTTGTGGCTCTACTAATTACTGCATGCATAATTTTTGATTTCATAAAATGAAAATGAAATGAAATGAAAATATTTTTTATTCAAATAGGCCCTCACAAGCACTTATGAATAGTCTGACTCTAACGCTCGGTTCGGAAGGTTGCTTCTACTGAGAAGAGCCGGCAAGAAACTCAGCAATTACTCTTTTCAAAACCAACTCAGATTTATTACATACATTACAATCAGTGAGTGATCAGTCAATCATCCCCTATTTTCCTACACTACCAAATTTATATGGGACCAATTTTGGGGTATACCCTTTCTAGGTGTAAAGTTCTCATCAATACAAATTAATCAGGCCCAGCCACCAGGTAATTGCTGTAAATTGTTGGAGAGTTCCCTCGACCGTCTTTCGGCTCCAACATCAGATCAACTCCAGACCTTCATTAAATAGTAGTGCTTTAAAATACTTAATAATGAATGAAAAAACGCACTATTCTCCACTACGGTTTTCGAAGGTTCCCCTCGATTTCTCTGGGATGCCAAAAAAAAATCCAAATCGGACTACTCTGGAAAAAGTTATGCGAGGTTAAACATAAAAAATATATATATATACGCGTCGACTTGAGAACCTCCTCCGTTTTTTCGTCGGTTAAAAATCGGTATCCTTGCAACCAAAATCTTCAAGGCGTCGCCTTAAGGGCAAAATAAATACTACAGCGGAATCTAAACTCCGGAACATTTTTAAACGTGTAACGATGACAGAATATTAAACTCATCCGGAGCACAAATCTAATTTATGTACTTATATTATTTTTAATTCTCCCAGATACTGTATTGTTTATGAACAATGTAATAAAGTTTGTTTATGGGCTCGTTAAAACACATTGTCGTGCATCAGGCGACAACAGGTAATCATGACATTTCCATATTCATGAAGTTACATTTTTACATCGCGCTCTGTTATTCATATGAATTATTAACAAATAAATGTATTTCTGAGCGAAATAAAAATATTAGCCATTCTGCTATTCTCTAACTTGTTGATTTTAATTTTACTGTGCGATAGAATAATTTTATATAGAAACCGGCCAAGTGTGACACTCGCACTAAGAGTTCCGTACTACTTACAGGTTTTTTATATGACACCCTTTGGGTTTCAAGTTGTTGATTTTTTTGTTATTTTACTATAAAGTATGCTCTAGCTAGCTAGAATCAGATCAAGTTTGACGTTTATATGTATTACCATTTATAGAGCAGGAAAACAACGCGTTGAAAAATAAAATTATTGAAGATTTTTGTATGGGAAATTCTCTTGGATTTTTTATTATTTGCCATGATAAAGAGAAGTTACTATAGTGTCATGTATCCTATGAAACTCTGTGGAGATTTTTTCTGGTGGTTTTATCTATTATAGTTGAAAAGATATAACTTGCCCTGTTATGGACAGACGGCATAGACTTAATACTTAATAGGGTGAATCCAATGGGAGGGGGAAGGGGAAAGGTCAGGGGAAAAACAGATCGAAAACTGGTCTGTTTTTCCAATATTTTTATGTATTTTCATGATGAAAAGTTAAATTACAACGGGTAAGTACTTAAATGAAACACGTAACCGAAATTTGAAATGTAGATAAATTTCCGAGAAAAACTTTATGTAAATTCGATTCACGATGAACTGTCTAAAACATTATCCGAAATTTTGAATTAAATATTAAGGTGTATATACTAACTCATATTATAAATACAAAAGAGAGTTTGTTTGTTTGTTTCCTCTCGAGACGCCTCATAGGCACAACAAATCGTGATGAAATTTGGCACGCAGGTACCCATGACGTAACACATTACGATTAAAAACACGGTGACGTTGTATTATACACATATAGGTATACCTACATAGAACCGTATCAGAAAATGATAAACATAAAATGGTCTTACCCCGCCCCATCCAAGTGCTCTAGCAAGATCGTTGCCAGTTCCAAGTGGCAGGACGCCGACGGCGGGCCTCGTACCGATGCGGTCGAGCACGCTCAACACCCAGCCGACTGTGCCATCGCCGCCGCACGCTAGCACTCGCAAGTTTGGCACTTTGCGAAACAGCTCCAGGCTAAAATGTTAAACTTAAATATTATACATGGCATGTGAAATAAAACTTTTTTAATTGAACTTATATCGTACAATAATACGGTTTACTGCCAAGACCGATTGCCATTTGGCACTCGAAGTGATAGCCTCTCTCCAACCTATCCCATCTTATTTCAAATTATATCACGTCAAAATGTCAAATGTCCGATTACAAAGATAAAAGGATCAAAGAGTCTGTGAGCGACTGAGAATGACGAGTCAGAAAATAAAAGCCCGTTCGTCCGCACCGAATAAAGCTAGTTAACAAATGGTGAAAGATATTTAGTGACACCAAGAACGCGAACGCTCCCTAATTCCCATTAGCTCGACAATCCCTAAGAGCATTTTATATAAAGCTACAAAACAAGAATGGTGCAACGAGTGAGTCTGGAGTCTGGAGATCGTAATCGTCCAAACCGATTATTGGATTTGTCAGTGGAGTGCGCAGACGAGTAGTTGTCTGTTTATTCATCCAACCACCGCTGAGGAAATAACAATCATGTCGGATTCTGATATATTAAAAATTAAATATATATATATATATAATATATATAGTATTTGTTAAACAAAATACAGCAAAGTCAAGGAGGTACGTAGATATTTCACTGTAAGATGCAAAATTATAATGCAGTTAGATTAAAGATTTAATCCAAAATGTAAATCATGTTTACCCTGGTCCAGGTCCACCTTGAGTGAGATCGAACACCTGTCGAGGATTTAACAGCCACTGGAACTTTTGCAGTAGTTTAGCGCCCTGGTTGCCGCCACTTTTTGGATTAATAAACACCAGGACAGGCCTCACATTTGCTGTAGGTATTGGTTTTATGACAAATGTTCTCTGTTCATTTTTAGAATCCTTCCCTTTCTTTTTAGAAGCACTTTTCTTTTTGGGAGATTTTCTTAGGGATGATTTAAAACTGCCTCTTTTCGGTAGTTTGACAATCCATGACGGAGGCACAATGATATTGTTTTGTAAACCTATTAACATAAAACAATTTATATTATGTGGTTTTTCTTAGAGACGTAAAAATATCAATATCTTAAATTCATACCTAATGAGCATTCTTCTCCTATTCGTTGAAGATTGAAACAAGTTTCTTTATTATGGTAGGCATCTTTACACCACGAACAACTCAAAGCAACGATCTCTTTGGAACTGAACGACAATTTAGCTTGCAGCGACTGTGGACAACAACCAAAACTAAAATGTTATTGCTGGCCGTCAGACACAAGTAGGTACCGTGCGTATATAACTATTGTGTGATGCAGTACTACCTACTTAACATTTCTAAATAAAGCAAGCAGGCTAGATTTTAATTACCCACATTCCCGAAATAATCGTTTTAGAAAATAAAGGAAGCTATATAAAGGGTTTCATTAAATTTAATTAGGAAAGATGAATTGTACGACAAGAAATAAATACATAGCTTCAGAAATTTTATCACAAAAGATAGTACAAATTAATAAAATTCAACTGACGTAATTTATTGCTACTCTTATTTCGCGGCGAGACAGCGTGAAACCATAATAATGTTTAGAATCTCTTTGAAAACCTCATAAATCCATTGAAATTATCTTTGTTACTTTATACATTTTCGGGCATGTCGCATAATATATTTCGACCTGTCTCATAGCACCTGGCCAACAGTTGGCGACATGTGAGATATACGCACAGGGTCCTCAATGCCGTCACTGTCTACTGGTTTAGCCTTGTCTACTGTATCTCGCGATGGTAATGCCGGTATGCACCACCCACAGCAACCGCGCCGCAATGACTGTGACAACAAAACAACCATGCAACACGCATGCAATGTAACGTGAACACATAAACAAAAAATACATCACCAAGCAGTATCACCATAACACAGCAAAATAATAAAAGTGAGAACAAACCAATTAATCATACTGGGCAAAAACAAACTATAATTTTACCATAAAGCTTCAAAGTCAGTTTTAATTTCGTTTACTTATGTTTTGCAGTACAGCAACGATAAATTCGTATATGAATACGCATTTATCTTAATGTGAGCGTACATTACGTCAGTGTTAAGTTCAAAGTGGCATATGTAGGTGTAGGTACCTTCAAGCGAGGTTACGTTGGAAAGGGCTTTAAAACCAGCATTATATTTTTAGAAACACATTTGTCCGCCAAAAACCTTGAAAGTAGCTAAGTAATAAATATTTAAAAAGGACTTAAAAGGACTTAAAAATGGTTTGTTTATTTTACTAATTATCTACATAATCGGTGTTATATCCGTAGACTTAGTGTGTTTTACATTACTACAATTATTATACTATATATACATTATATATATAGTATAATAATTATATATTAGAAACATAAAAAAATGTTGCGGGGGTTAATGGAGAACCAAAAGAACCCATTTCTAACATCTTTGGAAGTTTTATCGCTTTGTTCGTATCATCATAGTATCACGTGAGGAAACCATAACACGATGGTAGGGTACTTTGTAGTAAGTACCCGCCTGGCTGGCTACCACCCTGAAGTTGAAAATCTGTCGCCAAGCACCGATTGGTGATATCCATAGGCGATGGTAGCCACTTACCGTCAGGTGGACCGCCTGCCTGGCTTATGACATAAAAAAACGTAAATTATTTTAATAACTCGAATAGGGCTCAAACGAAATCTTTTTGCATTCAAGGGTAATCTCGCAATTGAGAAAACTCGTTCACTCGGCGTACTCCTAGCTGGAATTGCCAGAGTAATCCTAACAAGCCTTTAACCATTTTGGAAATTGGGAATCGGGCTCGGTCGGAGAATAAAAATATTAAATGAAGATATATCCAGTCGACGTTTATTTTAGCAATGTACCTAGCTAAAATAATTAATGTAACGTCACTAATGAGACACTGGAAATTAATGAGAATTGATGACAATCTATTGGGAAACTTTGGGTTCAACTAGTAAAAAGAACGACAAAATTGACTCAATTAATATGTAGGTGACGTAAAAGTATTTAAAAAAAATAAAGTAAAGTGTATTGTCTGTCGGTAAATTAATATAAACAATTGACTGCGTAAGTTAGACATTTGTACGTATGTAGGTAATCATGAAGCCTCTTTCAAAACATCGAGTTATAACTTTGCTTTAACACGTAAGCATGCAAAATATGAATATTCAAACAAAACACACAGACGGGAATAAAAGTGCAGAATGTAACCTGGAAACCTCGTTTTTTACGCTCAAATTCGTGCAAGCCATACAAATGCTGGCGATATGCTAACATGTCATTAAAAATGAAGTTTTAATTTCGCGTGGGGGCTCGTGTATGTGGCGGTCGCGTCGTGTCGTGTCGCATGCGAGGCATGTCGAAGTAGATGCAAATCATTTAAAGTTGACAGAGTGCCGCAGGTACCTACATCCGCACGAGATGCTGGCACCACCTCTCGCTCGGGAGTCGGGAGCCGGGAGCGAGGGAGTGGTGGCCGGCGACTCGCAACCTTCTTCCCATTACTCATTCATGATAATTTATACAACTGACAGATTGTAAACGTTCACGTATGCGATTTGTATAACGAAATACGTATTTCCGTCATTTACATTTTTATTTCCCTTGTTGGTAAATCTAAATTAAATCCATTTGTCAAGGTTCTTTGTGACGCTGCTTTATTATAAGGGTTAATTACACATTCTTTTGTTAGTAATGGCATATAGCTATAGTAGGTTAAGTACATACATCATGGTCATTAGCGCCGGAAGGGGAAGGGGCTGGTGTCACGCCCGGCACGTCATAGTCCGACGTACAACAACTTTAAACACCCGCTGCGTTGCACGCATGCTTACTATTTGTTTGTAATTTAACCGCCATAGTTAATTTAATGAGAACCTCCTCCTTTTTATTAAAAAAAAACAGCTACTTGGTAATGTAAGCTATGGAAGCTCTTTTACAAAATCTTTCTGAAATTATTTTTTAATGAAGCGTGTTCAACAAATGCACTCGCAGATATACTTAAATTAAAAAAACGACGTGAAATCATGAGGATTTGTGAGTAAGACAAACAGTTTAGTGTGTGATTGTGAAGTAATGGACTTAGAATTAGGTACATTCTCGGAAAACTTTCCCCATTAATTGGTACCCGACGTATACGAAGGTACTTACCATTGATTCCTTAATTATTAAAGACTCAATTAAGTGCCCCGGGCAAGAGGACTTTTAATGTAATGGCTTTGTCTGGCCGGGCAACTTGTAGAATTGAGATTGCACGACAACATCTCGACCGGCGCTCGGTTTACATATTAATGAACACTCTTGATGAGTTACTATGAGGTAAGAACGATAATTACTAACTTTGTTTATTTTATTAGTATGCTCTCGTATCACGGTTATTATTAATGACGGCCTATGTTTGCTCTGGATTAACTATAGCTTGGTTATTTATGTTCCTTCTACACTCGCAGTTAACATTAAGAGAGTAGACCATAACGAATGACAATAATACCGGAGGATCAGGACTGGGCAAAATACATGCTTTGGTTTAATTGAAATACAAAGTACAAAATACTGTATCGCAAGTAATTAAAATACGAAATACAAAATATCTTTAAGTAAGGTATTTGAAATATAAAATACAAAATACAGTATTTTAGCTATTTTTAATTGAAATACTAAATAAGTAATCTAGACCAGCACGGGCTGAAAAGTGGATGGAAACAAGATTAATTAATCAGTAAAACAAGAGTTTCCTTTCATGAACACTAGATTTTTAAATTTACAGTCAGACAAACAACCTCGTGAGTGATAGTGAAGTTTTGCGTTTTGTTGGCTAATTTTGACGTACAGTCATAGCGTACATTATACATAACAGGTGCAGTGTTGCCAACTCTAATAGCTGCTTTACCATCATTACACTCTCGCCTCGCACTCACACTCACGATCGCTAAATGAAGGTTCAATGTATTTTAAAGTTAAAATGTATTTTGAAGCCTCAAGTATTTGAAATACTAATTACAAAATACCTCGGCGTCAGGTATTTGAAATACGAATTACAAATTACATTTTAAGGAAGTAATTGAAATACAAATACCAAATACGTATTTGTATTTCAATTACGTATTTGAATTACTTGTAATTAACTGCCCAACCCTGCGGAGGATGTAGATATAACTTATCAATTTGACATCATATTGACAATTTATAACACTACCATATACCATTTACTTTCTTCTTTCCTCCTACACATTTATACAGTCCATAATGTGACACAGAGAGGCAATGCCCGCAAAGGCTCATTAAGTAGACTCATTTTTTCAATCATCTGAATTCAATCCGCTTTCTATATGCATATATGAAAATGGATAACAAAGCGGTTATAATCTGCGTAGCCAATGACGCAGTAGTTATTTTAATTACATCCCGTGAAGGTAAAGTAACATTGTTACATCTTACAATATGCGCAATTGCTTTGCTTTTAGATCGTAAAGTATTTCTCGTAACATATTTTAGTATTATTTCTTATGTACCAAACAACATAAAACTATAATTTATATGCTTCCATAAACTTATGAGGTTAATTAAAAACATGGGGATTATTACAACATAAGTTCTACCATGATTATATATGACCATCATTTTATTTTAGCATTAGGTATGTGCAATTAATATATTTAATTTATTATTGGGAACTAGCTTATGCCCTGACGTTTTACCTACGTGCCCAAGAGATTTAAATAATGGTTTCCCGGGATAAAAAGTCCCATAGTGTAATTCCAGGACATGCTTTATCTGTGACCCAAGTTTCATTCAAATCTGTTCAGCGTGATTAAGTAGGTAACAAACTTCCGCATGGACAAAAATTTGGACAATTATGAGTTATTTGCCACACATGATATATATTTATATATAGTATGTATCCTACTTACAAGTAGGCTAACCATTAAAGCTAAAGAACAGGTCATTCAAATAAAATCGCTCAATCGAACTTTTACATCTGTCTCAACAGCAATGAAACTAACTTTTCGCGTACCTGTAGGTAGGTATACGTGACCTGCCTCCATAACTTTATCGATATCATGACTATGGGAAATGTAGTATCTACACGTATCACAAGCATTCAACGATGACAAACTAATATTTTATTAGTCTCGCTACCGAAAGTAGAGAATTTAATACGCGCCACATTTTTGATTTATGTATCCATGGTAACACGGATCTATTTTAACAACATTTGATAATATAAATAATGGTGTTTGTTTTGTTATTAATTTACGGAAAATTTTCTACTCTCGTTACCCAAATTTTATTGGAAGATAAAAATAAATGAGAGATATAATAATGTACCTTTCCACAAGCCTTGCACTTGCCCTTTTCTGAACGGCGATGTACCCAATGGTGATGTGTGATAGTCTGCTCCCGGTACTGTCGCACGCCAACATCACGAAATGTTGGCTTGCACGTGAACTGCACGCGGTCCATCAGGATGTCGATGCACGCTGTATGCGCAACGATCTTGCACGCCGAACATTTCATGCGGGAACCATGTTTCTGTCACAATATGAAAAAATATTTAATACTTATTGTACGTTATACGTCTTTTTGATTCCAGTTTATTGAGGGATAGTAAAGATATTTTGACAGTTTACATAGACGGTATCTACACGTCAGCACACAGTCAAATATCGATGTTCAAAAATAGACTATTCTAATAATTTTAAAAGGCAGTAATAATAACGAGACTCTTACTAGACTTATTGCTAAAAAATGCAAGAAATTGATTGCTACTCTTGTAGCATATAATATTAATAGCTTAAGGGATGAAACAGGTTTAACTAGTAACACTACTATTAATACTGTGAGAAGCACACGAGTTCTATTATATTAATGCATCAGAATATTAATCGCTTCTTTGGCAAGATTCTTAATATTGATTTATTATTAGATAAAATCAAATTAGATGTTTTATGTTTCTCCGAGACATGGCTTTTTAATATCAAAAAAATTGTAGTTGCCAGTGTATTCAATAGGTTGTCCGCAGTATGTGGTGGCTCAATTATTCTTTTGAATAACAATATTAAATTCAAAGAACGTAAGGATATTTGTAGCCTCTCGGTGGAACGCGTTTGTGAGGTGTCTTGTGCAGACTTAGAAAGCTATATAATTGTTTGTGTGTATAGGCCACCAGCATCTAATTTTTCTCTGTTCTCCTTTACATTGGAAGATATTCTCCGCAAATTATTTAACTCTAATATGTCAATAGTTTTATGCGGCGATTTTAATATTGATATTCTTACTAACTCATCTGAAAAAAGTAATTTTGTTGCTTTGTTTAAATCATTTAACCTACATTTGTTGTTTAATGAGCCAACACGGTCAACGGCCACTTCGTCTACTTGCATAGATAATATAATAAGTAATCGCAGTATATTAGGTAAATCAATTATAAGTGGCGTTCGCTCTGATCATATGGCTCAGATAGTCGAATTGTCGTATAAATTACATGTTTCTAAGGTAATTAAAGAAATTAGACCTATTACAAAGGCAAGATTAGATAATTTTAGCAAAAATTTGGAATATAAACTCAATAGTAAGATATATAGTAATAGTAATGAGCCCAATGTCTTGTATGATAAATTATTATCTACTATTTGCGATGACTTTAATAAAGCCTGTCCTATCAAAAAAGTGAACGTAAATAGTAAACTGGAATTTAGTGACTGGGCTACTAAGGGAATCCGAAAAAGTAGGGATAAGCTGTATGAACTTTATCAATTAAGATCATCCACTTGCGACGAGAAATTCCATAACTATGTTAGAAATTTTTCCAAATTATTTAAATTAGTGTGTAATCACGCAAAATCTATATACTTAAGTAACAAAACAGGAAAAGCATCTAATAAAATTAAGGCAGTTTGGAATGTTATAAATACAGAATCAGGAAAAATAAAATGTAAAAACGAACAGTTAACGTTAAAAATTAATGATGAAATTGTATCGGATAAATTAGAAGTAGCTACCGCTTTTGAGAATTTATTTGCTGATATACCAGGGAAAACCACTGAAAGTCTCAACTCGTGTCCCGATGAGGCTGAAGCATTAGTTAAGCAACATATTCCTAAATCATTTCCCAGTTTTAAATTTAATTACGTTACTGCTAGTGATATTATAAAGTTATTTAATTCTCTCAATTTGAAAAGCACCGAAGACTTATGGGAATTGTCGGCGATTTTAAAATCGATAATAACAGTAATAGCACCTATTTTGTCGGATATTTTTATTGAATGCATTGATCAGGGTACTTTTCCCGATCTAATTAAGTATATTTGCCCAATTTTTAAAACTGGCTGTAAAAGATAATCCTTCTGATTATAGACCAGTGTCTGTACTTCTAGCACTTAGCAAAATCTTTGAAAAACTGTTGCTTTATCAAATGTTAGGTCATTTTAATAAACATGAGATATTACATAGTCATCTATTCGGTTTCACGAAGGGGAGATCGACATCAGATGCGGCAGCAAAATTATTGAAAAACATCTATGAAGCCTGGAAAAATTCGCAGGATGCCATTGGCATTTTTTGTAATCTATCTAAGGCTTTTGACTGCGTTGACCACAGTACTCTGCTCCTGAAGCTTAAATATTATGGTATTCGTGGAACTGCTCATGATCTTGTTTTGTCTTATTTAAGTAATCGCCAACAAAAAGTAGGAATTAGTGGTACGACATCCAAAGGCTCCCTAGTCAAAATGGTGGTACCCCAGGGTTCGATACTAGGGCCTTTCTGTTTTTAGTTTATATTAATGATTTACCCTCTGTTGTAATTGGTCTCTCAGATATCGTCCTGTTTGCGACGATACTTCATTAATTTTCAAAGTAGATAGAAAAGACAAAGAACTTATTAAAGTAAATGATACTTTGTCACTAGACTTCAAATGGTTTGCTATTTACAATCTGTTACTAAATTCTAAGGAAACGAAATGTTTAAGATTCTCTCTTCCAAATGTAGCGCAAGTAAACAGCCAGATATTAATAGATGGCAGCAGTTTGGAATTAGTCAATAAAACTGTATTTTTGGGCATCACATTAGATAATAAATTACAATGGGGTCCTCATGTAGAATCTTTGACTGGTAAATTAAGTTTTGCTGTATTTGCTGTTAGAAAAACCAGACAGTTGACGAATGTCGAGACGGCCAAATTAGTTAATTTTGCATATTTTCATAGTCTTTTTCTTATGGCGTTTTACTGTGGGGAGCTGCAGCAGATATAGAATCTATATATTTATATTAAAAAAAAAAAGCAATTCGTGCCATTTATAATATGGGTCCTCGTGAATCGTTAAAGGAATTATTTAAAGATATAAACGTTATGACTTTACCTTCACTTTACATTTATGAAAATAAAATGTTCATACGTAAAAATATAGAATTGTTTAAATCAAAAATGGAGGTACATAATATCAATACAAGACAAAAAGATAAATTAGTTGTTCCGTATTTTAGATTAGCCAAAGTTAAAAAGTCATTTCTTGGAAGTAGTGTACGCTTTTATAATAAATTACCTCTCTCAGTTACCAAGATGACTGATTTCAAATTCAAATCTCACATAAAGAATATATTAGGAGACTTTAATGCACATCCTGGTCGACCGTTTTGGAGGGAAATGTGTAATTTCTGTTTGGATCACATGTGGTTGTGTGCTGATACGGAAGTTCTAGGCACAGTTTCGGGTACTGTTACATATGTTAGTGACATAAATGGTAGTATGCGATGGCTGGATCACTGCTTGGTTTCACGGACTGCTTGGCTTTCAATCGCAGGTGTGAGCGTGGGTCATGATGTCTATTGGTCGGATCACATGCCACTTATTATCGAGTGCAACTTAAATACTATTGCACCTAAAATAGTTGGGCAGGATTGTGTGCGTAATAAAGTGTTATGGGGGCAACGATCGAATCCTCAGATTGATAGATATCATAGCCTATGCAATGAAAAGCTAAGAAATATTCTATTTCCAGAATTGTTTGTATCGTGTGCCGATAAAATGTGTAGTGATCCCACACACAGACAGGAACTGGAATGCATGTATGAACATATTGTTAGTGTACTGTCTGATGCGGCTATCGATGCGAGTGATGAGGGTGATACTGCACATTTGAGAAAGAAAGGTCGAGTGATAGGATGGAATAAACACGTCCGCGAGGCTCACGCGGAGGCTCGACTTGGGTATCGGAATTGGTTGTTTCACAACAGACCCCGGACGGGAATAGTGTGGAATGAAATGAGAGAAAGCCAAAAAATATTCAGAAGTAGGTTAAAATGGTGTCAGAAACACCAAGAACAAATTAAAATGAATATTATTGCATCTCATAGGTCAGCAAAGAATTTTAGCCAGTTCTGGAAATCAACCAATAAACTGAATGTTAGGCCGGGTTTGCCGGTGAGCGTCGCGGGTTGTGGCACACCAAATGAGATAGCAAATATATTTAAAGAGCAGTTTAGAGTGGCTTCTCCACTAGGCGCATCGTTCGAGATGGTCGATGCTGAGGAAGTTAGTGATGATGGGGTGCTCCGTTTTTCTGCCAAAGAAGTAGAGGGGGTAATACGCAGAATGACGAGGGGAAAATCACCGGGACATGACGGCCTTAGTATCGAGCATCTTAAATATGCTGGATACCATCTTCCTAGAATATTAGCAACATTTTATTCACTATGCATAAGCCACTCTTATCTGCCGACTAATATGATTAGAGCTATAGTAGTGCCAATAGTGAAAAACAAGACGGGAGACATCTCCGATCGCGCGAATTACAGGCCTATTTCACTGGCAACGGTAATTGCTAAGGTGTTGGACAGTCTTCTGGATAAGCAGTTAGATAAGCATCTGCGTTTTCACGATGCACAGTTCGGATTCCGGCCCGGACTATCTTCCGAGAGTGCAATAGCATGCTTGAAGCAGACTGTCCAGTACTATACAGACAGACACACTCCGGTGTACGCCTGCTTCCTTGACCTCTCCAAGGCTTTTGACCTCGTGTCGTATAATGTTCTCTGGAAAAAGTTAAGAGAGGCAGGCGTGCCACTGGAACTGTTGCGTGTATTCCAGTACTGGTACGGGAATCAGCTTAACAATGTTAAGTGGGGTAGTGTTCTCTCTGATGCGTACAGGTTGGAATGCGGGGTTAGGCAGGGGGGTTTGACCTCTCCTAAGCTTTTCAACCTGTACATAAATGAGCTGATTGTTGGACTCAGCAGCAAACCTGTCGGTTGCAGTATTGATGGCCTAATTGTCAATAACCTCAGTTACGCTGACGACATGGTGCTGCTGGGTCCAACAGCCGGCTCGATCAGAGAATTACTATGTATTTGCGAAGAGTACGCGGCTAGTCACGGGCTTGTGTACAATGTACAGAAAAGTGAATATCTGATCTTTAAGGCCCCCGGAAAGAAGATTGACTACGATCCCCTTCTCTCTTTAAATGGTATACCACTCAAAAGAGTGACACAATTCAAATACCTGGGGCATTATGTTACCGAGGACCTTAAGGATCAGACTGACATAGAACGTGAACGCAGGGCATTGGCTGCTAGATGTAATATGTTGGCCCATAGGTTCACTCGTTGTAGTGAAGAGGCAAAAGTTACCCTTTTTAAAGCATACTGCCAAACCTTCTACACGAGTGGCCTGTGGACCAACTATACGCAGAAGGCACTCGGTGCCCTGAGAGTTCAGTATAATAATGGCTTCAGGATTCTATTGGGACTACCAAGATATTGTAGTGCCTCGACTATGTTCGCGCAGGCCAGAACCGATGACTTTTATGCGATCATTCGTAAAAAGCACGCTTCCCTACTCAAAAGGATGCGCTGTAGTCCCAATGGTATCCTGAAGACACTGGCGAGTAAATTTGATACGCCTATGTTAAAGCACGCCATAGACGTGTTAGTGCGTGATAACGGATAAATGCTACATTACCCTACATTTCTAATTTTAAGTTGTCACTAACATAGTTTTTCTTCTGTAATACTAACAAGTGGTCCTCAGTTGTCACAATAAATAAATATTATTATTTTCAGGAACTTTTATTTTCTCAGCACTTGGGCTGGTTTCAGCTACATTTACGGGCTGAAGCCAAGTAAATGCAGCGTGTGGTGTGTTTATGATGAGGGGGCGATTTCCTCATCCAACTGCATGAATTTCCTAACAATTCTGCATGTATTTAATATTGCAGCTTTCTGTATGTTTATATACAGAGATTCTGGCAGATCTAGTGATTTTAGGCTATGGAGAAGATGGTTGGGGATAACGCCTGTCGTGGAGAGAACTATAGGCACAACATAAACTTTTTCCTGTCTCCAAATTCGTACGACTTCTTCTTTAAGTTCAGAGTATTTGCTAATTTTTTCAGCTATTGTTTTTTGTAGGTTATGGGTGTTGGGAACTGCAATGTCTATAAGGTATGTGATTTTTTTTGTTTTATCTTGTAAGGTTATATCTGGTCTATTATAATGGATGGTCCTATCTGTAAGTATAGCACGGTCGTAATAGAGTTTATGTGTGTCATTTTCTAGTATAGTTTGTGGTGTGTATTTGTAGTAAGGAGTGTTTGTATCGTGTATAAGTTTATGTTTGAGTGCTAGTTTTTGATGAATGATGTTTGCTACTTGGTTGTGTCTATGGGTATAGTCTGTCTGTGTGAGGGTTGTGCATGCTCCTGTTATATGTTGTATGGTTTCTGATTGAATGTGGCACCTTCGGCATTTATCACTTATGATGGTAGGGTCTTTGATAATATATTTCCTGTAATTTTTTGTGTTGATAATTTGATCTTGTATGGCTATTATGAATCCCTCGGTTTCTGGAAACAAATTTCCTATTTTAAGCCACTTATTTGATGCTACTGTGTTTATATGAGATTTTTCTAAATCATGTGGATGTCTTCCGTGAAGTACCTTGTTTTTCCAATTTTCTAATTTTTGTTTCTGTGGGTCAGTGTCGTTTGTGTTTTGTATGTTTATCTGTTCGTTTAAATTAAGCGGTGTGTAGTTAATATCAATGTGAGTGATGGCTTTATGTATGTCACTAGTACGAGATTTTGTGTGGAAAAACGTTTTTAGCCTTGTGATTTGTTTCTGCCAAAGGTGATGAATGTCGATTAGGCCCCTTCCTCCATTCTGTCGTTTTATGGTGAGTCTTTCAATTGCAGATTTAGGGTGAAGGTTCTTGTGTTTTGTGAGTGTTGTGCGTATGGTTCTTTCTAATTGTTGAATGTCAGTTTTGGACCATTTTATGACTCCGAATGAGTAGGTTAATATTGGTATGGCAAAAGTATTTAAAGCTTTTATAAGATGCTTTCCAGATAATTGTGTGTTGCATACTGCGTTGATTCTTCTTCGATATTCTGTATTTAGTGTTTGTTTGATTGCTGTGTGATTGAGTCCTTTAAGTTGCTTGTATCCTAAATATTTGTATAAATCTGTTGGTTCCATGGCTGCTATTGTGTCGGTTTCGTTAACTACATAGTTACCGGGTTTTATTTTGCCTTTTATAAAATATTATTATTATTATTATATTATTATTATTTTTTATTTATTTTTCTTGTTATTTTTTTTTAATTTTTTGTGTCTACGTGTATTATATTTCTTTAAAAATTGTTAAACATTTAATGGAAAAAAAGCCAACATCGTCAGAATGTCCAAAAAAAAAAAAAAATATATAAAAAATGTAACCTTACTGAGTTTCTTGCCGGTTCTTCTCAGTTGAAGGCGACTTCCGAATCGGTGGTAACTTCAGTAGTTTCGACGTTCATAAGTGCCCTCCTAGGGCCTAAACTGAATAAATGGCTTTGACTTTGAACGAAACTGTGACTGCGAGTATAAGACCGAGACTGAGAGTGCAAAACCGAAACCAAGGCGAAGATCATCCTGATACAAGACGAGATCAAAACTATCTCGGTCTCGTCATGGTCTTGCATTTAAGCAACATATTTCTAAGCTGATCCTGACCTGACTATATTGACAACAAAAATAACCAAGGATAGGACGGAAACCGCATAAGTTGCAGAGAACAGGCTTAAAAAAACAGAAGACGTGACGGGAACGGCAACTTAGTGATTATAAAGACATGCTATAAATAATAATTATTATTTCATGTCGTATGTAGCGTCGCCTGTTAGACTGACAGTTTCTTTTAAGACTTGCGTACGCAAAGGGTCCAAACGGATTTCTATTGTTGTGACTTTGTTTTGTTCACTTGTCCGACTGTCAGGCTCGAGTAGCTGTGGCGACTAGACCTACCGTAGATAGTCTCTGGTGCCCAGACTCAGAATAGAGTGCAATTTTGTATAAACGTTAGGTTGGTGAAACTGGCTAAAATAAATATCTATAAGTTGATGAGGGTTTGTCCGACTGCAGAGAATTTAACCACCGTATCTAATAGCACAAAACAGGGATTTGGAAACTCACTCACGATAAACGCATTCTTTAGATAAAACTGCCGTAGGTACCATGTCTAGAACACTATTCTAAACATGGTATGGCAGTTTGTGAGGGCAAGTAAAAATAAGCGAGATGCAAATGCCCGTGTTTAGGTATATTTACCTATTCACTCGAACCCATCGAACTTTTCCTCACCCCCACAACATTTGTTCCAGTAAAGCTAAAAAGGTTGAAATTAATATGACGTGAGTACTTACCTACGTAAGATCTATTATCCCATACTAATGAGTAAAAATCAAGATTCAGAAGAAAGTCATACTAGGTACCTATTTTGATAAACGCTCACACACATAAGGAACCCTATATAGGTACCCATAGAAATAAACTTATTATCTCTATACCTATACCCGTTGAGCTAGAACTTTGAAATTTGACATAGCTTATCCTACAAGTAAATAGATAAATCCCATGATTACATATTTCTCACCAGGTTGAGTTATACGTTTTCACTTGCACGATCCCCACCCGACACAGCGCCTACAAATTAAATGAAGCCAATACTTTTTACCGTGCATTTTCGCGTGATCATGAATAATCTTTGCAAAAAGTATTAAAATTCAACCAATCGACCAAGTTATTAGGCAAAAAGATTTGAAATCTAAAAAAGTAAAATAGTAAATGGTATTTAAATATGGTAAGAATTTGATTTCTATACAAAAAGTTTTAAAATATAGTACGTTTTCTGAGATTTTTAGTACCTACATGAAACATAAGTTGAGTTCTTTGATCTTCTTGAGGAATATGATCGATTAATATCAAAAAGAAGGAAACAAGCATTTAGAATTTTCAAGAATTTAACCATAACTGTAAACTGTATTTTGTCGCGGCCATATAACTAAAACAGTAAAGGTATGGAGTAGAAATAATGCTATTGTTATACCACGAACAAAACATCAATACTCGCGTAGCGTTCGTAGATGTAGGTAATGGTTAAAATAAAATTTATCTTTCATGTTGAATTTGTTGATTTACATTTCAATTCACATAGGACAATATAGAAACAAAATGTTTATCATGATGTTAGCATGTAAGTCACGTTTTGAGAGCTTGAATATTTCGGTGACTGCTGAGGCAGGTTGTGTTGAATTTAAAATATCCATCTACATCAGCTCCGAATAGAACGTTTTAGTAAACGTACCTATGCATAAAACTTCAGTTGCTTGTTCAAATACTTAGTAGGTACCTAAGAAAGATTTTACAGAACTAAGAACTCAAAAGGGTAAACCATAAGGTTCAAATCAGCAGTAATTACACAATTCGATCTAAAATGAATTAAATTAAACTTTAAAAACAAAAACCAAACTAAACAAAGTTTAAAAATGCAAAATCTGGAAACAAGCTTAAAATATTATACTTAGAGGAAAGTCGAAAGCTTAATTTTCAATCATGAATTTAAAAAAATGTAGTTGTTGTCAATTAGGAGTAATACATATTTTAATTTTCAGGGTTGAAAGTATACCTACACGTTATACAAACTATTTTTACTATGTGACCAACTGTGTAAGCAGTAGGTATTAAACTAAATGCTATTATGTAATATGTAGATATGTATTGAATATAACTTCTTTACATAATGGCATTAATTAAGGCCCGTAAAAAAAACGTTGGATACATGCAATTTTTCCAAATACACATCACACTATTATTTATTGACACACGGGCGAACAGCGTAGGCACTGTAATAGGGTCCTGTTGGCCGGCAGTTCGAATCTCTAAAATTGAGAACTCAAAGCGAAAAAAAATATGACAATAATAATTTCATTCATTTTACTTAACTGTTATGTTAGCAAAATACATTGCATTGTGATGAAAATATAAAATTGTCATGACTTACATGCATTTCAACTTGTCAAGTTTGAAGCAGGTAAGGATGACAAGGGTTTGACTATTGTAGAGAAAAACGATATGAAAGCCAAAATGAATTACCAAACTAGTCAGTTATGTGAATAAAATATCTAGATTTTGAATGTACATTTACCGATATGGCGATGCCAGTAGTTAAATTGTAGTTCAGCATGACTAACCCAATAAAAAGACTTTGAGAAGAAGCTATCTCAAAATATACATGCGATAAAACGGCATAGTTTGAACAGCAGAAAACCTCTTTTTCATTATTTATTTATTTTAACACATTTAAATTCTGTCGGACTTTGATTTATTTAGGTAAGGACAAAAGAAAAAAATTGTACAAGAAATTAGATATACCTATTGTGTCTAATATTTCGCGAAGAATGTGCAAGAATATCGAATGGAAGACAAAATTAAATAATGTAGGGCTTTACCTTAAAAAGATTCCTAATTACAAGTATAATAAAACTCATAAAGAAGCCATGTGGCCCCACAATGTGTATCGCAAGAGTAGCAATTAGCTGATGATTGCCACAGAAAATGAAGACAATCTTTTATTGTATCGGCAGTGACAGGTCATCGCCACCGCGGTAATGGTGGCAGCGGGTCATTAATCTTACATTCAACTATAACCGACCACCGGTTGGTATACAATAGGCAGGAAACTTGCTAATGGTTGTTGGGGAAATTACAATTTCTTACCCTGTTGCTTGAACACCACCTGCCAAATTGACGGCAGATATACTCCTGTGTTTGTAAGAAATTCAATAGGGTTTTCGTAGCACCCTCCCACAATAACTCAAAGAAGTTTTTGGTACAAAAAAGGAAATTCAAATAATATAGAGGGGTGAAAGTAAAAGATATTTTGTGAATAGGACACAAGATAAGCCCCTTTAGTGAACACAAAAGGAATTAGAATTTGTTTTGACGGATTATATTCTATGTAAACATTGATATACCTACAAAATATATTATCTTAGTCTCGAAGAATAGCGCTTAATGTACAATGCTTATGAGTATTTTTATTTCAGGCACTTCTATTTGTATATTATTCTATGGATTTCTTGATATAAAATCAGATGATTCATTTCGACAATTCAATTTACAGGGAAGTAAAAAAAAATCATAGATGGTGTTGTCGTAAGCTTAACGAAATAATGTACGCTTTCATCACGAGCAGTAATGAAATGTAGGTGCGCTGTTAAGAGAAGTTATGGCCGGATTTTATTTTCTTTATAACGTATGAAATTTTCCTGTAGAGTTACCTTTACTCCATTATCGCTCATGTTATCGTAAATTCTTCGTAAGCAAAGTAATGATGCCATATAAAATATACTTTAAAGCGGGTTTATTAGCAATCTGGATTATAAAGGTTTTTACTTTAGGAAATCTTTACGAGCAAATACCTACTTTATAAGTGTGAATCTGTTGTAATTCTATATCGGCGCAGAAACTAAACAATCTTAATAAACAATCTTCGTATCCGTTCAATAAATGTCGCTGCTGCCCATACGCCAATGTTCCAAGTTAACCTAAGTGTGGAGTTACCTGGCATTCTGCATCGCCAACGTAGCAGCAGTCTCCGGAGACTGACGTGGGAGACCAGAGGTGCTCGCCGCTGATGGCAGCATCCCCCCAGTCCGGCGTAGAGCGAAGTACTCGGGCACCGCCCCCTTCGCCAGCTCGTCTGTGGACAACCAAAAAGTAATCAATTAGTTTTGACTTTTAAACTCTTCAATCTTATAAATTTACAATGGCATACATATAATTTAAATGTAAAGTAATGAAATGTGTCATGAAAGTGAAGGCCGACAAAAAAAGTATGTACCTATTTATAATATGCACACAGGTTTCAATATCGAAACGCTACAATAATCTGCCTAATGATTTTAGATGGAGACCTAATAAAAAATTCCCTATGCGAGTAGGCTCATTGAACTAGGATACACTATTTATTACAAACGTCCGCCTTGCAGATTCACACGCGTTACTGGGATGAAAGGTACCTACCCAATGTCCTATTCCAGGAACAAAACTTTATTTCGAAATCACAGATATATAGAAGATAGTATAGAAGATTATTAGATGAGATTTGATAAGTCAAACAAGATTTAATACTTTGAATCCTACATGTTCCTTCTACTTTACCGCTGAAGATAAACGCGGTTGGTACTTAGAAAAACCCAGTAAAACTAAAATTAGATAAATCTAAGGATTTCTATTGTTTGTTAATTTTAAGTTACTTACCAAAAATTTAAAATACATTATACCTGTTAATATACATTATCATATCAATGTTTACATTTAAATGTCGGCATGTACCTATGATTTAAGTTATGGGCCTTGAAGACTCTGAATAATATATACTAATACAAAGTTTCTTTTGATACACCTAATCATGCAACCTGCAAGAAATATTATTATATTGAAAGAAATGTATTAGAAGATCCGATATTAAAATTTTGAACATATTTTAAAGAAAATCAACCACTAAGGTGGTTTATTATTTGTGTAAACTGAGTAGTTCTTTCTACTTTGCAATTACTTCGCAGATTTTTCTACTTATTATAGTACCTACATGAAATACCAACACTACAATGACATGACAATGACGATTTTACATTATCTTTCTAATTTGACAGGAACTATTCGCCCAGAAACTCGAAAAGTATTAAGATGACTGTGCATAACTTTTACGTGAATATCTTACGCCATTAGTTTTCAATTTTCAATAGGCTCTGTTGTTTCAGTTTTAATTAAAAGTAATAACAATGTTTGAAAATAAAATGAAAATAAAGTATTATAGTGAAAAATAGTACGAACCGAATGCAATCAATTTATTGTTACTGGCGCAGCATTTGTTATTTCTTTATGGTGTTCTTTTTATAAAAGAATGAAAAAACAATTGAATAAAAAACTACATTTATTTTCAAAACTATTTTATCACTCACGCCAAATACATCATAATTTCCTAAAAAGAATAAAAATTCAAATATTTTCCAAGATCATAAAAATAACATTATTATTCAATTATTATAATATTATAAAGTTTAAATACGCAGACAAAATTGTAAGTACCTACATATTTATTTATTGGATGAATTTATACGCTGTTACGAATTTTCAAGGCATTTTGAGCAAACTTTGAATCAATATTAAATTAATAAAATACTATAATTGCCCATCAACTAACTTTATCTACTCTATTGAACCGATAAATCTTTACCATAGTGTTTTAAAAGTCAAGATTGGCCCGTCTAAACATTTCAGTTTTATTGTTCTTCTAACATGAAAAAACGTTTGTTCATATTGGTTCTGAGGCTCTCAAAAAAGCGTTTTAGGGCCAGAAAATGCAAAAACTGCGTACTTACAAAGTAGATATTAAGTATTTCAATGTTTTTCACGTTGTTTCAGTTTCGAGTGTAAAGATGGACTGTGCTTACTGCAATCGTACAATGGAGGGTTGCGCTTGCATAAAATGTAGCTTGTGCTCTTCTCAGTACCACCTGGAGTGCGTGAGCAGCGAGCACCTCGTACCAAACACTAACAGCTGGAGATGCTGCAGATGTGAAAACAGGAACGCTGCCTTGGCTGAACCTAAGGTCATCGATTCAGTTGTTCGTGCTTGACTTTTGCCTTTGTAACCATGTAACATTGTAAATTTTTTGTGACTATTTTGGATTTTGAAATAAATTCTTGTACTTTAACACCTTTTTTAATCGCAAAGCACATGCCTAAGTCAGGACTAATTGGTGGCCGAATTTTTGTCAAGACTACAATACCAACGAACATGCTACTTCGTCACTGGTCATCGTCAGTTCTATAAAATATCCAATTGTATATTATTCTACGTACAGCCATAGCTGTTCTATGTTCTACTCATCGTTATACAATCAACACAACCAAACAATATTATATTTCCCGATGTATAGATTACCCATCCAAAATTTATGAATTATTATTTTAAATAGGTTTATATGAAGATGGAAACTATTAATCGCTCACCATCATCATTTCTTATAGGAAGACATGTTCACTGCTGAACGGCCTAAGTTCGCGGAGTACTTTTGTTAGGCCTTCCCCATACACTTCCACAACGAAAGTGTTATACTCGTTGGTGCATACCTAGCGTCACAAGTCTAGTCGTCAGTCCATGAAAAGTTTCTTATACCTTACTATGACGGCATAGCCTATGACGTCACGTGTTAATGGCTCCATACAAAAAAAAAAAAAAAACAGGCAGTCATGGGGACTGCCGATAGAAGTGAAAACTATTAGCATGAGCATGTCGGTGACGCGAACCTATAAGTTTTTCCCCTCCAAAAACGCTCAACGCGGCTAAAGAAGTTTTCACTTCAAATACTATTAGCATGAGCATGTCGGTGACGCGAATGTCGGTGACGCGAACCTATAACTTTTCCCCTCCAAAAACGCTCAACGCGGCTAAAGAAGTTTTCACTTCAAAAATATAGTACTAAATAAATATACAGGGTTACTTGTAATTCTATACATTCCTTTAAGGGCGTGATAGTAGAGACTGTAAGCTACGAAATTAACCCTATATTGCATGATACAAATGTTGACCGTTACTGAGAAATTTGAAAATTTAGTATTTTCTCAAAAATCCCGAATTACAACAAAAAGTCAAATTAGAAAAAAAGTACGCAACATTTTTTTGTTTTTGGTACTCACCCAAGATGCCAATACTTTTTTAAAACCAATAAAATGATGAAATTTTGCAATGGCTTCGTGACAATATCTTAAATCTTGTATCACTTTGAATTATTTCTTTATTTTCTTATTGATTAGAATGCCAATTTAAAAGTGATGGAGTACAAAATCTAGCAAAACTTCCTCACCTATTTAGGTAAGAATGAGGTAAGAATGTTAAAAAAAAAGCTCTCTACTTCTGAAAAATTACTCTTAGAAACAGAACAGGTCGCAATTTAATAAAATAATATTTATAATTATTTTTACACAAAACGTGTCCATGCACCGACAATGTTGTGATAAGAGATTGGCAAATTCCGGTAGGGTTTGGGAATGGTCGTGCTCGACTTCCCTGGTATTTTTTTTTCTTTTAATATTCTCCATTGGTTGTTTTAAGTAGCTACAACTTCAAGTAGCTACAACTTCTGGGCACACTTTGTCTTGAACCATTAGAACTGTGTCAAAGTGACTGTCAACATTATGAAAACTTCCTACGAGGGGAATTCTTTTCTCTGTTAGAGGTCGTACCGCTACAGACGAGGCAACAAATGATTTATCAGCACGATGGATGTCCAGCGCACTTCCAAAGATCTGTGCGGCAGTGGCTAGACGAGTCATTTTCAAATAGATGGATTGGCAGAGGAGGTCCGATCCCGTGGCCGGCAAGATGCCCAGATCTTACACCCGTGGACTTTTACATCTGGGGGCACATGAAGGCCTATATCATGGCAAGAAGTTTTAAGGCAGTGAATAATCGATGCAGCCAGCAATATGAGAAATAATCTCACATCAAGAGTCACTAAGACCGAAATCCGGCGTAGATGTAGAAAATGCATAAGAAATAGGAGGGCACAATTTGAACGAGATTTATAACATAATCCTAACTTTAATATTATAAATGCGAATGTGAGTTTGTTTGTTTGTCTGTTTGTTACCGTTTCACACCTAAACCACTAAACTGATCGCGATGAAATTTGGTACGCCGATAGCCTATGGTATGGAGAAGAACATGGGCTACATTTTTTCTCGGGAACGCGGGTGAAATCGCGGGGGACAGTTAGTAAAGAAATAATTCAAAGTGATATGAGTTTTAAAATATTGTCACAAAGCCTTTGCAAAATTTCATCATTTTATTGGTTTAAAAAAGTATTGGCATGCTGGGTGAGTACCAAAAACAAAAAAAGAAAAAAAATGTTGCGTACTTTTTTTCTAGTTTGACTTGAAAGTTGTAATTCGGGATTTTTTGAGAAAATACAAAATTTTCAAATATCTCAGTAACGGTCAACATTTGTATCATGCAATATAGGGTTCATATCGTAGCTTTAAATCTCTACTATCACGCCCTTAAAGGAATGTATCGAATGACAAGTAACCCTGTATATAAAAATTAATGTTTGTCTGTATGTCCTTTATAGACTCCGAAACCGCTGAACCGATCGCGATGAAATTTTCAGACAATCTTCATATTAGCCCCGCGGGTGTTCCTGTAAGGTTTGGTGGCGATTGGAGCACTCGGGACCGCGGGTGAAACCGCGGGGCGGAAGCTAGTACTAAATAAATAATAAACAGTTATAATTTCTAAATAATCTAGATATCTGATCCATCATAGATATCTGCCGATAGCTATGATGGACAATCAAATAAAATTGCATGTGATGTTAGGCACCCACAACCCAGTTTTTCCGGTTAACAACGCAATTTATAAAGCTGCAATTATTATCGTTTGGCATAAACCCTAAACAGTGTTATTTGACTCACTTATAGGTACGTAACAAATAGCAGCTTATATTCGCTCACTTATACATATAATAACTACTTATTTCACTCACTTGTGCATAATTACAGAGTTATTCTTGTCCACTTTATAGAATGTTTATTTTTAGATGATGTTCAGCATGATGGTCGTTTGACTATTATTTTGTCACAAAACAACTGGCTTTAGCAATGCAACTAATAATATAACGTATAACGCGATATCGAGCATATTGGAACAATCATGGAGTTTAATTATTAATGGTGATACGTCGACATTGTAGGTATTTATATCGATGACCTCGATCGCCAACAATGGCATAATTGTATAATAAATTATAATCATCATAATTTTACATATGTACTGGTACGATGAGTAACATTAACTAAACAGAGATCAAAATCAAAATTTTGATCTAAATTTATAAAACAACAATACACTAAAACTAATTAGAAATATTATATAATATATTATAAGAGAGGTAGAGCATAGCGATATGTCGCTCAAAAAGCAACTGCGTGAGTAATGTCGCTAGAGCTCATCGGGAAGGGGGGAAGAGTCGGCAACGCGTGAGTGATACCCCTGGTGTTGCAAGCGTTCATAGGCTACGGTCACCGCTTGCCATCAGGCGGGACGTATGCTTATTTGCCGATTAATGTTGTATAAAAAATTAAAATGTACAACTATGTAGGTTTTTGAAGACACTTTAAAAAAAACCTACTTATTACTTTATCTTACCATAACATGGACATACATACATCTATCTGTGACATAGTGTACAGCCAGTACAATTTACATATATTGCTGACCACACATTAGATTTTTTGATATGACACCACAGTTTATGCCAGATAAATCCATATTATCAGAATCAGCAAACTTTACCTACTAATATCGTAACTAAATATAAATAGGTATGCATCTGTCTAATAGGTAGATAAATGTAACCTACCCTAATGTAATACAAAACCGGGGTCATCAACTAGTGGTAATAATTTAACAAACCTTAGTAGTACGGCATGCGACATACTCTCCTCGTAACGAATCGCACTACTCTACCCCGACCACTCTTCATTAATTCCATTACCATTTGACTCTAGCTTTTTAGATTAGCAAAACCGGGGATTTAAAGAAATGAGTGAAATATATAATTTTATTGAGAGTAGTTAAATACTAAACCGATGTCACACAGTCGAAAATTGTATGATAGCATGATAATACCCAGTTATTTTTACTTTCTAAACAAAAAAATATACAATGGAATATTTAACGGTGACTTGATTTAATAAAAAACCGACTTCAAAATGGGTTTGTACTAAAAAGTATAAAATAACGTATAAAATAATGTTAGAACTCGTTTTGAATTATATGGAGTTACATTTTCCATGAGATGATGAGTACCAGGCGCAAATACTTGAATAGTTTTAGAAAATATATAAAACACATTATGCGTCCCTATAAAATTTGAGGGTTGCTCGGTTTTAAGTAGCTACAGCTTCTGGGTTAAAGACCATTAGAACTGTGCCAAAGTGACTGTTTGTCGACATTATGAAAACGTCCTATACGAGGGGAATTGTATTACTATTACTGCTTGCTCCATGGCTGTTACATCTAGCTCCAAATACAAGACAAGTTGTACCGACGGTCTTTTTATAAAAAAAACTGGTTTTTAGTACTTATGGTATACTTAGTTATAATAAACATAGTTACAAAAGCCCTTATCTCCCCTACATCGCGTCGCCGTCGGTGTCGTCATTAAAGTAAATAATACCTAGAGATGTGTTAATTGTTAAATAGTTAGCGTAACCAAACCAAAGATAATTGATACACGACACTTGTATTCTGTTAACAGAGAACAAATTATACATGACGCAATAGATGTGCAAGGCGTGAATGACAATACATTTTGAACCTTAGGTATTAAGGCCTAGGTAGGTAGGTATATCATAATACGATCAATATCTAAATGATTATGTAAATGGTTAATTTGTTAAATTATCCTTTTTCGTACATTATATTTAACGCTGTTCTACATTATACTACCACAGCGTAAAAACATAGACTGTGATACTACCTTATACTGCTATTATGAGGTTATGGAACTGGTTCTGACCTACTCGAACAACGCATAAGCAAGGCCATTACAGGTATATTGTGTATACTTTTTTTTAACGCCTAGACAATTCGCATTTCAAATATGCGGCCATTTTATACAAGGTCAAGATCGATTGTCGAATAGTTAGTTCCAATATTTTCCGGATGAAGAACTCGCTGAATAAAATTCATTGACGATCGGTCAGATAGTCCCCAGGCTGTTTGTACAACGGTGATGTTTTGTCAATGGTAAAGGCTGCTGCTGTGTTACAGGCGCAGCTTTGCGTCTTGGCTTCCATGAGGTAGGTATGTCGTATAAAAAAAGCTTTAGAACGAGGAAGCACCATAGAAATAAATTGTGTTATTTCTGATGATTACGTTAGTCAAAACAAATCTTTAAAACTCAAGTCTTGTATCCCAGTAAATAATAAGGGTTAAAGTATGAAATTGCCGTTTTATTGTAATAGGTGCTTCGAATTGACATAGAACCTTCATGGTTTGAGATTTTTGAGTGAAACTTTTTTCACATGGTACCTATGAAGTTCTTCTTTTAAAAAATGTGCAACATTCGATTATCGACTTTCAGTTGTTTTTTTTTCAGCTTAGACAAGAAAGATCGATACTTCGAAAATTCGAGTGATTTTTGAATACGAGTTCCAACGCGGAACTAACGCGGCAGAAACAGCTCGCAATATCAATGTTGCGTTTGGAGAAGGGACTGCTAATGAACGCACCGTGCGATTTTGGTTCAAACGCTTTCGTGATGGAAACTTTGAATTGAAGAACGAACCACGTGGAAGACCGCCCACACAGGTGAATAACAATGAATTGAAAGAGAAGGTGTAAGCCGATCCGAGCCAAACTACCCAGGAATTAGCGGCATGGTTTAACGTTACCTTACCAACAATATTGACTAATTTGCGTCAAAGTTTTTGCACGGTGGTAGGGTACTTTGTAGTACCCGCCTGGCTGGCTACCACCCTCAAGTTAAAAATCTGTCGCCAAACACCTACTGGTGTGTTCCGGCAGCTGCACTTGAGAGCCAGTTCCTTCTAGGCTTACCATCACTTACCATAGTGAGATTGTAGTCAAACACAAGCCTATACAAAGTAATAAAAAGGTAATGGTAACTGTTTGGTGGTCTCAGCATTCTCCGATGTGGTCAAGCAATAACAGCAGATGTCAACTGTACCGAACTCCGAACAATGATTGCAAAACTAGCAGTGAAACAGCCCCGACTCATGAATCGATCTTCACCATTATTGCTCCATGATAACGCGAGACCTCATACAGCACGAGAAATCGTTTTAACTCTACAGGAACTGCAATTAGAAAGCATTCGTCACCCTCTGTATTCGCCAGACCTTGCTCCAACGGACTATAATTTTTTTCGTGATTTGTTTTTTAGTGAGATTGTGGTCAAACACTAGCCTATACAAAGTAAAAAAAAAAAAAAAACTACTTGATAAAAAGTTTTCTTCTCAGGAGGCAGTACAAAATGCTTTCATAGAGTTTGTCGAATCTAGATCACCAGAGTTCTATCGCAAAGGCATAAATTACCTTCCTATTAGATGGCAGCAATGTATAGATAATAATGGTAATTATTTTGATTGAATAAAATTAAATAAGTATGTTAAATTAATTTATAAATAAAAACAAATTTCAATATTTCAGTACAAATCGGCAATTTCATACTTTAACCCCTAATATTATCTAATAAGATAAAAAGAAGATCCAAGTATCTAAGATCCAATTACTTGGACTTAGATTTCTTGCAATATTATTATAAACTACAACATTCCTCTGATAAATGAAACAATAAAGCTTTGTTATCGGTGCAATGTAGTTAGGGGTTATATAAATGAAACGCTCTGACTGACATCAATCAATAAAAAGTCCTGACTCACTCATCACGCCCAGACCAAACCTTGGACCCAGAAAGCTGAAATTTTGCACAGAGGGTGTAGAATGGACACCCTTTATGATTTGGACAACGAATAAACCCGGAAATTTTCGAAATTCAACACCTAAGGGGATCGCGGGTGAAACCGCTGGGCGAAAAGCTAGTATTATAATATTATAATAATTTAAAAGTTGTCAAAAAAGTCTTATTACTCACTAGTACATTAACCTCTGTATCTGAGACTCGGAGACGGCTAATAAACATACATACGCCTATGAACATCAGCAATACCAAGGACGTATTTTGTAGTACATACGTAGGTATATTTTTTCTCATAATCATGTTTGAATAGTTCTGATTACACGTTATCTGATGATGAGTATTGATCGTTGTAGGGACTGTAGGTATGCCTAGTTAGATAATGTAATATAATATTTCTATGTCGGAAACATTCGCAGACGTACCTACTATAGGAGTGCATTCGCTACAAATTGACATTCAAAAGTTAAAGGAATTTATCCAGTCTGATTAGATCAAAATATGCTAAACTTATGAATTTGTAATATCAAATATTTTCCGAATTACTGTGTCAGTGTGTTCATCGGCTGCGACATCTTCCTTGGTGGGCGGATCAGTAGCCAAGCACTAGCCTATTTATTATTAAAAATAAAACTAAGATTGTTTAGAGATAGGTAAGTACAATTCAATTTCGATATTTCAATCAATCATACGATATCATTCTACTCAGCATGTAAGTATCTAGAGCTCAAAGTCTTCGGTTACATAGAGGAGTTGCATTGGATCTCCACACTGCCTCTTCATAAATCCTACTCGTTGTCATGTCATAGATAAGTTGAACGGAGGCTTATTCTAAGTGCTCATCTGAGTGGATTCAAATATTAGATACCTTTCCTATTGAGTGGTGCTCGACTGACATCCGAACGACCCACTCTAGTAGAATATATAAGGATTTAAAAAAAATACTTTAAGAAATTTAAGGAGTTGTTTAAAATCATATTCACTAAATAATCACGAAGAAATGTATAAAAAAAAAACCGGCCAAGTGCGAGTCGGACTCGCGCACCGAGGGTTCCGTACAAACTTCGTCCATCGTTCGTCCATCACGGGAAATGCACAATTTTATTTATTTACTGTATTTGAGGTTGGTGCCAATTAAGCTAGACCTCTAAATTGTATGAGCGCCCATACAACTCAGAGGTCTTTATTAATTGGCGTAACTATGTATGTATGGGGATACCCTTTAATTTTCAACTTTTTTTATTTTTTGGAATTTTTCCTTTATTTGTGCTGTAAGACCTTGCTTTTTGCAATTTTTTTTTATATTTGAGTTGATTGAATGAAAGGTAAATTGCGGTTTACGATTTATGACGTATTAAAAAAAAACTACTTACTAGATCTCGTTCAAACCAATTTTCGGTGGAAGTTTGCATGGTAATGTACATCATATATTTTTTTTAGTTTTATCATTCTCTTATTTTAGAAGTTACAGGGGGGGGACCAACATTTTACCACTTTGGAAGTGTCTCTCGCGCAAACTATTCAGTTTAGAAAAAAATTATATCAGAATTGAGGTTTCTTGATTTTTGAAGACCTATCCATAGATACCCCAAACTTATGGGTTTGACGAAAAAAAAAATTTGATTTTCAGTTCTAAGTATGGGGAACCCCCAAAATTTATTGTTTTTTTTTCTATTTTTGTGTAAAAATCTTGATGCGGTTCACAGAATACATCTACTTACCAAGTTTACCGGAAAAAATGTCGGACACCTATGTCCTCCGACATAGGTGTCCGACATTTTTTGGTGACCAAGAACCAATATAAATTCTACTTGAAGAG
The DNA here is from genome assembly GCA_951216915.1 of Tetheella fluctuosa. Lineage (NCBI taxonomy): Eukaryota > Metazoa > Arthropoda > Insecta > Lepidoptera > Drepanidae > Tetheella > Tetheella fluctuosa. The sequence continues at coordinate 6,501,405 of OX578217.1, read as the reverse complement.
ATTATTATTGTATGGTGAAGGTGCTGGAACACACCGGTAGGTTAAAAAAAAACAACTTGCAGGATCGAACCCACGACCTTCGTTACGGCATTCAATATCAAAACCAAAGTGCTATCATAGCTTTAATAATAATAGAACATTTCTTTCTGTATTTTTATTGCTTAGACACGATTGTAATGGCACAGTCACTTGTAAAGGTACATTGTACCGTCAGTCAGGTACAGTCAGCGTCAAAAGTAGATTAGCACTTTAGTACCGTGTCACATTACACAATTCATAATTTTCATACAAACTGTCAAGAAAATATCAATAGATTATTATGAAAGGGTACTAAAGTGCCAATCTAATTTTGACGCTGACTGTACAAATGACCCAGACGGCGCGCGGCGATAGGCGATATGACTTTGACTTTATCAAATTTTACAGAAGGATTTTTTTGAATATTTTTACACAGAAATGTGCTATGAAATTGAAATTATTGTATTGCGCTATTGAAATTTAACATAGAATTATGATTTTTAGTAATTGAATTAATGGATTTTGGAGGGAAACGATTACAAGGCTTGGTCCGTTACAATTTAAAATGTTCTCTATCTCAATTTCGATAAAAAATGTCGGTTACGATAAGTCGGCGGGAATGGCTCGTATAATACCTGTTGATTGAATAGCTGATATTTTAATAAGTAGGTATTTACTTTATTGACCTATATTGGATAAAAGGCTACTGAAATCATTCAATAAAACTTAAAGTAACTCTATTTTATGAACATAAAACAATAACTGCGGTAATCAGAATTTAGCGTAACTAAAACATTGTTTTTACTAAGTAGATGAGATAATTTTGTTCCATAGAATAATGTTAAACAGAAAAAAAAAACTGTCTTTACGTGCTTTACCATAACAAACCTACGCGCTATATACTCAACTTATTAAAAATTCGTACCTTTATCCGCTTTGCTTTACTTCAAAGGACTTTCGCTACTTTACTTACTTTTTTTTTTTTTTTTTGAGCAGGAACTGAAAGGTGGTGGGTCCAGGGGACCTTCTTCCACCTTCTCTCAACCGCTACTTAAAACTAAATAAATTTAGGGCAACAGTAGCCTGAGGGTGCCCCCTGTGGGGCTCGACCTCGGCTCAGGACGTTGCCTGGGGAATGAGGGAGGACTTAGCATGCAAATAAAATATATTATTTGGGGATCGGTCGGATTGCTAATATGCAGCTCGGGCCGCTTAATCGGGACGAGACTGGGAAGGACGTCGCGACGGTCCTCGCCGGCGAGGATGAAATCTAGGTTGACGATTGCTTTCGCTACTATAAGAAAGTATATTTTTTTATACTTATTCCAATACCAAGAGGTACACTAACGAATCTAACTAATCTACCTTGAAGGTTTGAATACGCTAGGACTATAAATACATGAACCGTTTTTTTGTTGTGTTATTTAAATAAATAAATATTGGTTTATACTGGTTGATTGCCAGTTATAAAAAAATCAACCTGTATAATGAAAGTATTTCATCTTATGATCCTTAAATTTAAAAGGCATTGAGGTCATTATTGGTTACAGTCACATAAAGAGTGAGGTAACACGGCCTAGTTCTTTTTACAAAAAGCTTTTGCGCCGACATTGACCTTATGTAGGTACGTAACAATACCTACTCTCCATTCACTTTTCGAATAAGAGTTTATGAAAATATTAAGTAATATGACTATTTTTATTCTTTGTTCAAGAATGATGCTCGTATATCACACTAACAAAAAAAATACGTGTGGCACTCGGGGACTGCCGCGGTAAAGCTATTTCATAGCATTTTTTATCAACTTATGCAATTATAATGATTTATTTATTTTTCATATAGGCAGTTTTTTTTTCTTTCAAAGTCAAAGTCAAAGCCATTTATTCAGTTTAGGCCCTAAGAGGGCACTTATGAACGTCGAAACTACTGAAGTTACCACCGATTCGGAAGTCGCCTTCAACTGAGAAGAACCGGCAAGAAACTCAGTAAGGTTACATCTTAATATATAAAAATCCAGTGTCATATGTATGTTCCCAGTGAACTCTTCACCAAGTCAACCGATTTCGATGAAAGTTGGCATTTTATGTGTAATTCGGTCTAACTTGAGATATAGGATAGTTTATATTTCGATTAATGGTCTTAATAATTTATAATTAACAATAAACTGATTCTTAAATCAGATTTTTTACAGAAAATGTCGGACCATCTATTGTGAACTTCTCATAGATGGCGCCACGTCGTAAGTTTCATAAGTCTCAAACAGATGGCGCCTTAAATCAGATTTTTTACAGAAAACTGTCGGACCATTTATTGTGAACTTCTCATAGATGGCGCCACGTTGGAATTCGAAATTTCTTTTTCAACAACACGTGGTGCAATGTGATATTTTGATCGATCTATAACGTAACATCGCTTTTTCTGGATTATTTCTCATTTAATTTCATGTGCTCTATATAATTCTGAATATTCCTTTTCAACTACTAAATTGCAGTTTCATTAATACAACAAAATATATGAACAAAAAAATTAAAATACAACAAAATTTATTATTTTTTAAAAATTGTAAGCATAGGTTAGTTTTCCCTGATTTCGATTAATGGTCTTAATAATTTATAATTAACAATAAACTGATTGTCAATGTTGATGTTTGTTATTAATCGTAAGTTTCATAAGTCTCAAACAGATGGCGCCTTAAATCAGATTTTTTACAGAAAACTGTCGGACCATCTATTGTGAACTTCTCATAGATGGCGCCACGTTGGAATTCGAAATTTCTTTTTCAACAACACGTGGTGCAATGTGATATATACGTATTTTTTTTGTGTTTGATGAAGTCTAAGGTTTTTATGGAGAGAAAAAAAGTAAATAATAAGAGGAAAATAGTAAAAACAACAATTTTCTTTACCAATACAAAGCACTCTGTCCCCAGCTGTCAAACATTAGACGTCAATCAAAACAAAACAAAGGCGCGTTAGACAGACCGAAATCTGTCGGAGCAGCTATTAACATAAAAAAAACAATGTTAGTTTGTTTTAGAGAAATAGGGCAGAACAAGGTCTGCCGGGACAGCTAGTTTTTTATATATTTTGATATTAATAGATACCTATACACCTATATACTTTCTCACAAACAGCATACACACACATACATACACGTTAAACGAACGCTTAACGTGTATGTATATGTGTGTGGGAGTTGTTAGGTTTTTTCGTTACGGAATTTTTTTGTTACGTAATTTCTTGATTCGGTCACCGCGTTCAAATCCCGAAGCCAAGGAACATATTTACTCCTAGCGCCCGAAGCCCGCGATAAAAGCTATACAATAGCTTAATAATAGTTTTTAATAATTTACGAAATAAAAATATTCTTATTCCATTCAAATTATTTGCCGTTTACGTGCTCGGGTTGTTGATTTTGATCACGTATATAATTTCCATTTCAGACTCATTTTACATTCTCATATCATGTGAATGACGCACAAAGATTAAAAGTGAGGTTACTTAGATATAGCAAGCAATAAGGCGCCAAGCTATACGGAAGGTACCTACCTAGTAACTAGTAAGCACAAGATTAAATTATAAAAATATAAAACATATGCGGAATAACCACAATTAATTTTCATGTTATATACTTTGATGTAATTCATCTACTCATTAAAGTAAATAGTTATTTTTTCAAAAATCAACAAAATATCCATACTTTAATATCCCTACCGCAACGTATGCGCTCCTTTACCATTCATTCGACTAGCTAGGGCATAGGGTGAAACTTTGGTGAAATGTTATGCGCAATAAAATAAAAGAAAAGGGCATTGCAACGCACGACGGGGATTTGCTAGTATATTATAAATGTGAATGCGTGTATGTTTGCGTGAATGATTTTTACGGGATGAAAAGTAACTAATACATGGAATGATCTTTCTCTTCATCCTTGTTACATCCGTTCAGACATTACGGCGTGCCCTATTTAGAAACTGTCCTTTATCCAACGCTTATGACGTCAGATCTCGCGCTGCCATCGGGTTTGTATTCAAATGTAGAAATTAAAAATAATGCCTTTAAACCTTGACCTAACACTAGTGACGTCACTGGCAGCGCTGGCGTCGGGTATTCATTCCTATTCAGAAATGGCATGGCTTACATACTGTTTATTTTAAATAAAAGTGTTGGATTTTTATAGATGCCTTATACTTAAGTATTTTTGAATTTGTACCTGAGCTCAACTCTATGGGGCATTGGGTCAGAGTATAGTATATTCCAAATACGCCACGGCGTGATTACAATATACACGGTAATTTATTAATTGTTTAGCAAAAAGTGAGTGTATTTATGAGTGCGTACAATCCTGAAAGTTTAGCTAAAAAAATAACTGTAGTAGGAGGAAAATTAACGGTCGGAGTTAACTGGCAGAAAAGGGAACAGTAACGAAAAACTGTTACACAGGGATATTATGTAAGGGACGGTCCTCTGCAAACTGACTGCATTCAGCTCCTTATTTTGAATAATTTCCACCGGAAATCAGTTACTATTCCTTTATTTCAATGTCAAATTAAATTATTTGTACATAACACTCCATTTATGTAAAAAAACAGCTAAAATAAAAAAAAAACGAATCGCTGCACTGCAGTTCGCTACATAATAATATGTGGCATCAATCAAATTATGTGAGGATTATAAAATATATCATAATACATTATGAACAAGAGATTGGTAACAAGAATTCAATTAAGTATGGCACTGATGAAATCAGATAGACACCAGACAAATAAATAAACAAATCTCCGTCAGCTTCATGCCAACGAAAAATCGAATTTACCTACAGAAGAAAAGGTACCTTGCATCCTTACTAACACTATTTATTTCTGTTTGCGAAGTTTTCAATGTAGGTCTGAATGAATTGAGGAATCACTTTAGCTTTAAAATAAACTGTAGGTGCTGAACTGTATTTAATATTGATTGAGCTGGTTTTTAGGCCCAGTATTGGAATTTGTAATATACTTATCTACTCGTATATATAAAAACTTATATGAATAAAAAGTTTATCAATCCAAAATGTTGATTGACGAGCCTCCTAGAACTATTATTTTAGTAGTCGTGTATACTTACGACAAAGGTCCTCGTATTGTTGAAATTAATAAACATATCTAAAAAATGCAAATTGTAACAGTAACAAATTGAAACAAGTATAAATAGTTGAATAGATAGGTATCTATCCAATGTTATTTGAGGATAAAAAGAATTTTGTTTTTTACATAACAGTAAATTACTCGTTCAATAGACCACATAAACTAATGTCTATATTTATTTCCTGTTGGCCTTGATACATAATACATCCACAGATTAATTGAATATGACCTCGGTAAGAGAAGGTTAGTCCTTATTCCATCAAAGCGAGGTTATTAACTATCTACTTTTTGTATCTGATTTATAAAAAATGTTAACAATATTTTCTTTTTGTTTTTATTAATTTTGTGATTGTTTTTCTTATTAGGGCCAACCCTATTTAACTTATTTTTTGAAAAGATGAAATATCTATCTTGTCTAATCAGTCCCTCGCTACGTGTTATCGTTGATACAAACCCTCAGCGCGTGAGCAAACATGAGTCTACGCACTTACCCAGATTTGAGCAATTATAGATATGAGCAATTAAGGCGACGCCGCGTTAAGCTTAAAAATCTGAAATTCGACGTGCTGCGTCCCGCTCCCTACTATAGCGACCTCTCATAGAAAACCCGCGTAAACGGAACGGGCGTGAGCGACAAAATGGTTTTTATTGTTTAATTTAAAAACTACAAATATATTTCATAAAACCTAAGTACAATTTATAGTATCAGTTTCAATTAATATATGTAGCAATTTTGGAACCTCAAATCGATCCTCAATGCCGGTAAAATTGGAATATCTTATTTTAAAGAGTGAATTCTTACAATAAATTTCAGTTCGTTCGCTTCAGTCATTGTTGAGAAAAATCGGAATCCTTGCAACCAAAATCTTCAAGGCGTCGCCTTAAATGTGAAAAGATAAGAATTTAAGTTGTCACTGTGAATAATTATTACTATAATATATAGAAAACATCCTCAAAGTCCTCGCTGCTGTCGAAAGGCAAGGTTCCCAACAGGCTGGCAGCGTTCCCTTTTTGAATGGCCAAGCTTATGCGTTGGCGGAAAAAACTCCCAGCCCGTCAGTCTCCCGAAGCCTCGATGAGCTTGGATGATAAAATCCAAAATACAATGATTGTAAATACTTGTTGTATATAAATATTATCACTATATTCTTCGACTTTCATACCATAATTCAATTCTGTTTTCCTACTACTGTTATCAATTAAATGTATTGTGACAGTGATATTTTGTATGCAAATAAAACAATATTTTTATACCATGTTATTGGATTTTTGACGAGATCATCTTATAACTGAATAATATGTCGTCTGCCAAAGTGCTTTAACGGATGTGCTCGTTGCAAATTATATCCCTCAAAGTGACTCTCAGCTTCCCGGTGTCCCAGCTTATCTTTCTACTCTACATACGAGTTTAATTTATTATGCGGTTCTACCAAACCGAGCGCCCCGACGTTACAGCTCATTACGGTTGTAAGTTTGAAAATGTATAAGTATAAACTTGTTTCCTTCCACCCCACGATTTCAATCACGTTCCCGAGATAAAACGTAACAAATGTTTCTCTACATACCATAGGCTACCTGCCAGCCAAATTCCATCACAAACGGTCGTGCCGTTGAGGTGGCAAGAAGTAGATTACAAACAAATTTTGTATTTGTTTTTTTTATTATTAACTAGCTTCCGCCCTGCGTTTTCACCCGCTATCTCTATTTTACCCCCTTAGGAGTTGAATTTCGTAAAATCTTTTCTTAGCGGGATATTTTCACCCTATACGAAATTTACCTGCAAAATTCCAGTTTCGTTTCAGTGTAGTTTTCTTGATGTCGTGATTGATCATTAATAGGTATTTCGCTTTTATAACAAATATAGCTTAATATCAAGAATTGTCATAGTATGAACCGTCACATAGAAATCATATCAGTTAATAGTAGGTACCTACCTACTTATGTAGCAGCGTTTAATTAAAAAACTTTTGTAGAGCAAACGTTAGGTACACCACAATTCGTCCTTTACAATGAACTTTATTCATTACGTAATGCATTCTGAAACCTGTAGGATGGAATTAAAGTTTATTTTTGCTTTGGCAGCATGGAGTCACCGATACGTTTCACCGTCACGGCATGCAACGTTGGTTCCGCAGCGTTAGCATGTGTCATATATACGGGTACAGTCAGACATATAATACAAATACACAGTGCAATGTATAAGATTATACTAAATAAATATAGTATAGTAAATAAATAGATAAATATATGTATAAAAATCAATGTTTGTCTGTTTGTAGCGCATGTGTTCCTATATCATTCATTCATTGTGTCCCAAGCGAGTGTATGGCAGCTTGGGCTCACTATCGCCCCTCTCTCACCCCGCAAGCCCCGCACGATTGCTCTGTCTAGACGTGTCCGTTGGCCGACTATAAGAGACTGTGCTTTACCTAATATACCTAGTAGATCTAGTGTAGTATATATATAGTAGAGAAATATAATATATTTACTTATATATATTATATAGTAATCTATTATATTATCTTGTCACGATTTTGGTTTTTTCAATGTTTTCATCTCTTAAACCGTGGGTAATTTCCATCATGTTTTTTTACAGCACGAAGCTTAGTAGGTATTCAGTATTAATTTCAACTAGATACTTCAAGCCATTTCATAGAAAAAGAAAAGAAAGATGGACCATAAAGTGATTCTATATTTCCATGATGAGGTGTGGAACTCTAAAAAAGTACAAATAACAACCAAAAACAATTTCATTGGCAGGAAATACCTTAAGTGAAACATGATCGTGATGAAATTAATCTGGCCTTCAATGGGATTAAGCAAAATTAAGGTAATTGTACCTACTATAACCCTAGATAGAACGAATTTGAGACAAATTTCGTTATAAACAATTATGTTTACTATGTAACGTCAGAACCGTTTATTCTGTGTAGGCCCTAGAAGCAGATGCTACTGAAGTTACCACCGGTTCGGAAGTCAACTGAGAAGAACCGGCACGATACTCAACAAGGTACATTTTTTAATATTTAGTAGTTTAATAATTAGGTTACATATAGATAACCTATGCATCATCGTAGTATGACCTCAGACACTAAACCTCCGGGTAAGTATTTGATATTGAAGAAGGTAGAATTTGATATCCAAACTTTCCCTAACCAATACATAGCAGAGACGCAGGTATAGATATCTAATCGATAAACAGTGCAGACCTACCTAGGTAAAGAAATCTGTGTCTGTATGATATAATAAACTGTCTATGTGGGTAAGTCTTCATACGTTGGTTAATAATAATGATCATATTAAGTACTTCAGTAAGATTAACCCAAACACAATTCAAATAGGTACTATTAGTAAAAAACAAACCGTTCCACATTATTTTCAAGCAATATGTGAAACGTATGACCCAATTCTCAAGGTAAATTAACTGTTCAAAATGCCACTCAATAGCCTTAAATAATTGAGTTACTTTTGAAACAAAACTGATCCAAAATTTACTTTAAAAGTTTGTTCGATTCTATTCAAACATTGGCTGTGGTGGCTATTCTAACATAGGGACATAAAATCAATAGTCAACAAATACATGTTGCAAGTGCCGTGTTATTATTCCGCTTTGAAAAGCGCTCGGTTAATGTAAATATAACATTGTTTTAATACACACATGTTACATTGCATTTTCTAACAAAAATAAATGTTTATGTGGTATACTATTCTCTAAGTAAATACACTAAATAAGTTAAGGTACGCCCTTACTGACCCATCTCAAATTTCTATACAAATTTTCTGTAAAAAATGTTAAACGGATATTTATGCGAAATAATACGAGTAGGTACGGTATAATAATGTAAATAAATATGAATTAAATGATATCTTAATGAATCACAACAAAATCATTAAATATTTTAATATGTGTGTAAGATTTTAACAGTTTAATTCATTTAATTCGGTTTAATAAAATGCAAACGAGAATGAAAACAATGCAAAGAAATATAATTAATTCAACTTATTAACTATTTCACTTATCAGAATGAAGTAGGTAATTAATACCTGTACTTATATGTATTTCATGTTTATTTCGTGGTCATTTCTAAATTATGAGCAAGAAAAATACTAAAATCCCAAAGATATTTTAATTATACTTAAGCCAAGACACCCGCGGAAGTTGTTGATCAAGGATGTCATGCACGATCAACCGGAAAATTGTTTCGATATTGAATTTTAACTATCCACCTACCTACAAAATAGCTTATTACTCAACTCACAAGCAACTGTTGGTTGACATTTTTTTTATCTCTCAAGGCTACGTCTTCATTAGTTTATGAAAAGAAATTATTTTTTCAACATTTTTCTCTTTGTCGGTGCCATATGCCGTCTGGTTTTAAAGAGATACTTAAATATTTAAAAATAGAATAATTCAATCTTCACGCCAACAATCGCTGAAGGGGCATGCTGAGGTCCCAGTACGTAGTAGGTACCTACACTACACGTGTAGGTACTACTATTATTCCCTTCCCTAATATTATAAATGTGAAAGTGTGTTTGTTGGTTTGTCCTTCTTTCACGCAGCAAGGAAGCAACGTATAGACGAGAATTTTTGTATTGAGATAGTTTATGGACTGGAGAGTGATGTCACTGTCAGGCTACTTTTTATCCCGAGAACGCGGGTGAATACGCGGGGTGAAAGCTAGTAGGCTAGGCATATAAAGTAACTTGTGTTATAGTGTTGTTATAGGAATAGACTGCAAGATCAAAAATCTTAACGACATCATGTTTATAATATGACAATATGAAGAGAAACATTTTATTTAACATTAGTTTATTTACGACATGTAAATGTCATTTTGATTCATACAAATTGTAACCAACTGTTTATACACTAACTGTTAGGTATTATAATAAATAGGGTAGGTGTTTAATAAGCAGGAAAATAAAGATTATGTCATCCGTTTATATATTTCATTTAATATGAATACTTGTAAATAATGTAAACATAGTTTTTAGATCCGTGATCGTGACTATAAACTGCGAGACTGAATTCTATTGACTTTATAAATATCGTCATTTCCAATTACATCTTATTGAGAAGATATTTTCACACGGACGTTTTGAATAGGAACGATGCTGTCAATGTTTTTATTAAAACTTGATTGAATATATAAAATACTAATCTAGATGCCGCCTAGCGGCTTTAACCGGGTTCCCGATTATTCCCGAAGGATATGTTCTAATGTTTACCCGGATTTGTACAGTAATTCTGGCGTAATTGAGTAACAAACATATGTAGGTACCTATAGGTACACTAACATTCGTATATAAAATAGTATTAGCAGGAAGAAGGTTTTTTTTTAATGTCGACAGATGTGTGACCAGAATCTCACCAGGCCCTGCTGTCTCGACGTAGAAATCTGTCGTTACGTCCTATCGATCCGTTATAACGATATTTGGTGGTATCTACTGTCAATGCTATCGGTATCTTATCATTTTTTCTCGCAAACATAACGATTTCTGGTAATGTTTGCGAAAACTGGGACCATTTATTTTCGTTATTAGGTATTTAGCGATCGGTAGTTTGCGATGACATGTCTTGTATGTCGAGACTGCATGCCCAGGGATATAAGTAGGATTGAAGAATTCAATTAAAAATATTACAAAATTAACGCGTGGGAAACTATGACAAAAAATAAATCCTACGTTAAAGTAAATGTGTTAGATTTTACAGCCAGAATATAAATCTGCTCATTATTTGTAGAAATATCATAGACATAATGATAATTGGAATGTTAAAAAATATAGACAATAGTAACGATAAATATTCGTGCCTTAATAATTATTATAATTATTAAACAAAAGTTCAAGGTTTTATTGAACAATGGAAACGAAGTGGCATTATTTGTTACGTTAAATAGACTAGAATAATAAAAATAGATGGGTAGGTACTTATGTATGCAAAATAAATTTATTTTTAATAGCCAATATTTATTGCCTTTTGTTCATTACATTCGACGAATTATTTGGTAGCATGCCTACCTACTGATAATCTACAAATAAGAGTAACGAGAATAGCATGCTCACCTAAATTTTTGATCGACACCTTGCACTACTGATAGTTGGTAATCTTTGCCCATACACAGAGATTTCAACACCGGTATCTTATCAAAGATAACAAATCACACGTGGTTCCCTACGCATAAAATATACACGTTATAAATAAATATTGTTATCACTAGATTCAGATGAATGTTGCACAAAGTCACTAAGATAGATATCATCGATTACTGCACTGTTAGAGTCTGATAAATATATTTGGTATTTGCTTATTTTTAAGAGCAGTTACCATCTTATGCAATTTTATTTTAATGTTTTCAAAATGGGTCGAAAACTAACTTCATCTAAATCGTAGAAACAAATGTGTACAAATGCATATTATGATATTTACCTGGACCGTGTATTATATCTCCTTTTGATCTTTAAGTTGGGGCACTTTTTGAACACAGAGAACGAAACACCATTTAGGAAACCCATGTTGAATAGCACTTGTCATTATTTTATCACAATAGTTGAGGTAAACTAAGATTTTTATCACAGATGTAGTGCGCGTCAGCGGTGCGCGCCGTGACTAAGCGATTAGCACGACCACAACCGTAGGCCTGACAGGGGCTTGCGGAGTCTGCACCGAGAACTAGCGGAGCTGGCCGTGTCACAACGTGCATTGCACGATGCACCTCACTGAACGTGCCGCGCGCGACCGTATTGTTAACGTGCCTCACCAGGCAAGCCGTTGTTGAGGTGAGATACTCATGTTGCGCGATGTCTGCGTGAGATCAACTCGCCCACACACCCACCGACCGTATGATCACACACAATACAACAGAAATGTTTTTAAATGGACGTGAAGTGAATCTGTTTGCTCGTTTTGTAGTAACCTTCCAACTGACAGTGTATAACTTGTCTTGTGCCATCAGGTTTATTTATATTATGTTGTTTGGACGGAGTGATATTATTAATTTTGGACAATACCTACTTTCGGTGATGCATTTTAGAAAATAACTTTAGATATCAAGATAGTAGCAGGTAATTAGTCTCATTGAATTTATTTGTAACTACTTATTTAATGAGATTATGTAGTCATATTATATTGAATTCGTCCTCCGTTCTCGTTTTGCTATTTCAATATACATTACTAGCTTACCACCCCGCGGTTTCACCTGCGAACCCCTATTTTACACCCTTAGGGGTGGAATTTTCAAAATCCTTTCTTAGCGGATGCCTACATCATAATAGCTATCTGTATGCCAAATTTTAGCCCGATCCGTCCAGTGGTTTGAGCTGTGCGTTGATAGATCAGTCAGTCAGTCAGTCACCTTTTCCTTTTATGTATACAGATTTACTTCACCTTATCAATAAAGTCATTCTTGTATAAGTACCTACTACGCCGGCTTTATCATGGTCCGTTTGTGTTCCTTATTTCTATCGGATTCATATAGGTACACTAATTTTTACGGCCATTTACGTTAATACTATCATTAACATTATCGATTAAACCTATAGTTAGATTCACAGGCAGGCTGACGTATAACGTACCAAGATACTCGTTAAAACCATATTTGCTTGCACTAATTTGCAGATACATTATCTATTATTCGTAAGACGTATTCAATAATATCAACCTCAATTTCAATAATCAACCTGTTTCTTCAAGAACCTGATATAGGTATAAAGGTTACTTACTTATTTAAATCTCAACGAAATCATGTCAGTATAGGTATTGATTATTATTATTATTGTTCACGGTCACAGACAGTAGGTAGGTATACTGACTGACTGATCTATCAACGCACAGAAATAATGTAGGCATATACGAAAAAAAAAAGATTTTTTAATTCAACCCCTAAGGAGGTAAAGTAGGAGATCGTAGGTGAAAACGCGGGGTAGAAAGCTAGCAAATAATAAGAAGGTAGGTATATTTTAAAGTCGATACAAGCAAAGTAGACATGAATTAACTATGTTGTTTGCTATAATTATAATGAAGAATTTAATATTATTTTTATGAATAAACATACTAATCCGATTTCGGTTGGACGTTTTGTCAAGAATTTTACTATTGCAAGAATTTAGGTAGGTACCTACATTAGTATTCCTCTATTTCGAAATTTGAATAAGTACTACTAAACGTCATAATATAAGGTGTATGTGAATCAGAGAAAATCTAGAAAAAACATTGTCTGGGAAACAATAGGAAAGTTGTACTGTGTGGAGATTTTAATATTGATATTTTAAAGAATACTAGGGTCTCAGTGGAATTCCGTGATTTGCTTTTAGGCTACAACTTGAAATTTAGTATACGCAAACCGACGCGGTTGGCGAGCAGAACATGTATTGATAATATCATACATAATGTTAAGGGCAGTAAGGCAAAGATAGAAGAACTAGCCATATCTGATCACACAGCTCAATTATTGCAACTTCCAGTAAAAATAACACCAATATGTTCTCACTGGTTTGTTACTAAAAGAGATTACTGTTCTGAAAATATCAATAAATTTGTGGATTGTCTTCAGAGCCTCAGTTTCAGCGAAGTATACGCTACCTCTGAACCCGAGGAGGCGTTTAATATTTTTCACGATTTATTCAAACTCTTTTACGAATTGTGCTTTCCCCAAAAATTAGTCAAAACCTCAACATCAGTTAAATCCAAGTGGATAACTAAAGGTAACTTTTCGAAAAGGTATTATATAATAATTTATACTCATTTCTTGAAAAAAACAATCTTTTCGCCAATGAACAATTTGGTTTCAGGAAGAATAAAACAATCAACATGGCCGTATATGATTTGATTGAGAAGATTACCACACATGTCGATAGTAGAATACCAGTTTCGTCAATTTTTATGGATTTGTCAAAAGTTTTTGACCATGTAGACCATGATATACTTGTAAATAAACTGGACCGGTATGGAATCAGGGGTAACATGCAAGAGCTAATTAAATCCTACCTTAGTAATAGGACGCAATTCATAGCATCTTGCATAGATAAGATCTGTCTCAAATCAAAAAATCTTAAAACTTATACATCTGAACCAAGACATAAAATTCGGTGTACCTCAAGGTAGTGTTCTAGGACCTCTGCTATTCCTTATTTACGTAAATGATATGCCAAACGTTGTTAACCATCACATGGTATTATTTGCTGACGATAGCACTATAACTTTTATTGGAAAGAATATTAATACATATGAGAATGACATTAATAATGCTTTAAATGAAATAATTAATTGGTTAATTGTGAATAATTTGAAAATAAATATTGATAAAACTAAGTTTATGACATTCAGAAACAAATCAAATCAATTCAATCTTAATATAAAATATGATTGTAATCCTATACAAGAAACTGATGATATAAAATTTTTAGGATTATGGTTAGACAATTCCTTGACATGGAAAAACCATATTGACTCCATTTGTAAAAACTTAATCAGTATTCCTTTGCATTGTATAAATAAGCTAAGGTTGTAGATCAATGTGTAGTATTAACGGCCTATCATTAATTCGTTATGTCAACCTTACGTTATGGAATTATATATTGGGGTAATGCCACTGATAGAGAACTAGTTTTTAAAGCTCAGAAAAAATGTCTAAGATCAATTTGTAATCTCCAATCTGACATTTCCCTCTCTGTATATATATGAAATAGCAGTATTTGTCAAAAGTAATTGCAAACTGTTTAATGTGATCAACAGTAAGAGACTCCATAACGTTATACAAGTACAGTCTCACAAAACAGCACTCTTTAGTAAGAGTGTTCTAGGAATGGCTCCTACAGTTTATAATAAATTACCAAATGAAATGAGGAGCATTGATAGCATTAGTACTTTTAAAAAAAAAGTGTATGACTTCCTTAGCAAAAATGCATATTATTCAATTAATGAGTACCTAACTGATAGCCAATCCTGATTTTAATGTTGCATTGTAAGTTATTCATTGACTCTGGTTGTGATTATTATTTTATTTTTTTCTTTTATCTTGACATTGTTATGTAATTTGCTTTTAATTTAATTATGTACCTTCATTTATTATTATTTTTATTATTTTTTCTTAATGTTTAGATAAATTGATATTTGTATGCCTTGCAAGGCAAAACATAGCTGAACTTCAACATTTATTTACCATCGCTGTACCTACCTACCTATGTTTTACAATAAATAAATTGAATTGAATTGAATTGAAATGACCTGTAGGTATAATAGGTACATTATTTATTTTAGATCTATTTCCCAGTAACTATATACCTACTTAAATCTAAACGAGACATGCTAAGCAAATTCACATGAGGAGCTTAATTAATTATAGGTAAGATATTTATATAAGACTAGGAATTCCTTACATTTCATTGTTCCTAATCCATATTATTTTTATCTATTGTACTTATTTTAATATCTCTCTCTAATACCGTGTAGTATTTTTCTTCTGTGTCACTACATTGATATAAAACAACATAGTTGATTGATAGTAAATATACAAATTATAACTATGGTAGGTACCTAAGTATGACCTATATCCTTCTTAGTCCTACCAATTGCAGCCCTTTGCGTTTTTCTATATTAAAAAATCAAGGCATTCCGTTTACTTCGAAGTACGAAATGAAGGGAAAACAAACTCATTCTCTCATATTATATTACTAGCTTTTCCGCGTGGTTTCACCCGCGTTCCCGAGGAATCTTGTGTTTTCCCGAGATACATAGTCTTCCTCGATAAATGGGCTAGCCAACACTGAAAGAAATTTTCAAATCGAACCAGCAGTTCCTGAGATTAACGCGTTCAAACAAACAAACTCTTCAGCTTAATAATATTAGTATAGATTGCGTGTATCAAATCTAGGGTTGCCAACCATACTTTATAATAACGTTTCCTACTTTATTTTTGGTAATTATACTTCATACTTTTTCATACAAATAAAGTATGTGAAAATACTTTATTTCTAACCTTTACTGTGATGCGTAAAACAAAACACTCATTATGGGTTCATTATAGGTAAGAAAATTCACTAATGATGATAAAGAATTTTCAGTGAAAAGTACAGTTGACAAATGGCAATATATACTTTAAAATGCATCTGATAGCTTACCAAATGTAAAAAAAAATATTTTTTATTTACTCTACGTTCCTGCCACTGCAGCTTTCACTGAAAGAGTTTTTTTTGGTTTCGGTTTCGGTCAAACAAGCTTTGAAACATTTAAAGATAGAAAAAAATTGTTCGCATGTGCTAAAAGCACACAAAATACGTTTTTAAGGCAATACAAGGATAAAATTTGAAAAATACTTTTTTTTCTTCCAAATACTTAATTTTTTTCCTATCCAAATCATTTTAAAAGTTTTTTTTTTCAAAAGAAGTTGGCAACCCTAATCAAATCAGTTATTGCTAATTTTAATTGACTACGAAGAAATTATTACTTAGTTGTCGAGTGACAGAAGAGCGCAGACGTCCGAGTTGATCGATAAACGATTTTGATCGTAGGAAAAATATATGAAAAATTAATTAACCATACACGAACAAGAGTTTCTTTGAATTGGTTCATCCTATAAGTAAAGGGTAAAACACTACACGGCATCACGAGTCAAAACGCGGCAAATGCCTAATCGAGCTTTGCCGCATGCCCGCGCCGTCATGGTTTTTGAGGGTTCCGTACCCAAAGGGTAAAAACGGGACCCTATTAGGTACTAAGACTTCGCTGTCTGTCTGTCTGTCACCAGGCTGTATCTCAAGAACCGCGATAGCTAGACAGTTGAAATTTTCACAAAATATGTATTTCTGTTGCCGCTATAACAAGATATACCTACTAAAAACAAAATAAAATAACAACAAACGCGACTTTTTTATAGATTATGGTACGATCATTGACTGATCATTATATGATCCGCACCCGTAAACAGTTAAAGCCAATAGCTTGTTCGTGTACCTAAATAAATAACGCCTAAAGCTCTACGTACGGGTCCCTGAATCCCTGGAGAGCTTCCAATACCGTGTTAGAGTCGGCTCTCATCTGACGAAGGCGGCACTCGACTTTCGGATACACCTAATAGACAGACATCAATAATAAATAACACTCAAATATTACCGAAACTCCACTTAGATAGGCATTGCCAGCGTCAAAAGTAGGTACATTGGCACTTTAGTACCGTGTCACATTACACAATTCGAGCTTTGAGTGGTGGTTTGCTAATTTAAAATTGGTGCCTTTAGTAAAACGGTTGATTAAATGTTAATGAACAACCGTTTTTTTTTGTGATTGAGCAACCGCAATTACATAGTATAACGTCATATAATATTATAACACATCATAACATTTGATGGCAAATTTTACAAACAATTTGTTGCATTTTTTTGTTTCCTTATAAAACCAGAATTGTGAGGAAAAGTTATATTCAGAAATGAACTCGATCTTTGACATTCAAGATATGAGAACACGCATATTATGAATACAAAATTCTGAAATCCTGCTGTAGGTAATAACAATTGCCTTTTGCGTACTAAGTATATCTACGACCTACTACATGTCACCCAGTATGGGGCTTGCTTTACTCAACTTTATGTCCTACTTTTATCATTTCAATACCACATCGAATTCACGACAAAAATTCTGCAACAATTTTGTAACCAACCTAGTTTATCGCCGTCATGGTATTGTTCATACAACAATAGCGTATTTCTTTATACAGAGGCCTTCATAATATAATAATGACTTCGAATATTGAACATACCTATTGCTGAGAAAATAATAGTTGACCTGACTTAGAATTGGAGTGCATCACGAATGCTCCTCAAACAGGTAGTACTAAAGTGACTAATGGCATCGTTAACTACAAGGAAAAGTATAGTAATTATAAGAAACCAAAGCATAATTATGTTGAAGATTTTTTTAAAAACCAATAAATGTATGATAAATAACATCGAGCATATAATAGGGGTTAAAGTATGAAATTGCCGTTTTATAGTAATAGGTACTTCGAATTGACATACAACCTTCAGTGTTTGAGATTTTTGAGTGAAACTTTTTCACATGGTACCTATGAAGTTCTTCTTTTAAAAAATGTGCAACATTCGATTGTCGACTTTCAGTTGTTTTTTTTATTCAGCTTAGACAAGAAAGATCGATACTTCAAAAATTCGAGTGATTTTTGAATACGAGTTCCAACGCGGAACTAACGCGGCAGAAACAGCTCGCAATATCAATGTTGCGTTTGGAGAGGGGACTGCTAATGAACGCACCGTGCGATTTTGGTTCAAACGCTTTCGTGATGGAAACTTTGATTTGAAGAACGAACCACGTGGAAGACCGCCCACACAGGTGAATAACAATGAATTGAAAGAGAAGGTGTAAGCCGATCCGAGCCAAACTACCCAGGAATTAGCGGCATGGTTTAACGTTACCTTACCAATAATGTTGAAACGCGTGTTAGAACTTGTGTTGCCTTGTTGAATCGATACAGAAATGAAGGAATATTGGATCGAATTGTGACATGTGATGAGAAGTGGATTCTTTACGATAACCGTAAGCGAAAAATGCAATGGCTGACCCCAGGTCAAACGCCGCAACAGTGTCCTAAAGCAAAGCTTACCAATAAAAAGGTAATGGTAACTGTTTGGTGGTCTCAGCATGGTGTTATTCACTATAGCTTTCTCCGATGTGGTCAAGCAATAACGGCATATGTCAACTGTAGCGAACTCCGAACAATGATTGCAAAACTAGCAGTGAAACAGCCCCGACTCATGAATCGATCTTCACCATTATTGCTCCATGATAACGCGAGACCTCATACAGCACGAGAAACCGTTTTAACTGTACAGGAATTGCAATTAGAAACCATTCGTCACCCTCCGTATTTGCCAGACCTTGCTCCAACGGACTACCATTTTTTTCGTGATTTGGACAATTTTCTACGTGATAAAAAGTTTTCTTCTCAGGAGGCAGTACAAAATGCTTTCACACAGTTTGTCGAATCTAGATCACCAGAGTTCTATAGCAAAAGCATAAATGACCTTCCTATTAGATGGCAGCAATGTATAGATAATAATGGTAATTATTTTGATGTTAAATTTAAAAAAAAAAGAAATTCAATTTTTCAGTACAAATCGGCAATTTCATACTTTAACCCCTAATATCTATATGTATGGACAAAAGCTTGAATGTAGCCTATTGCATCGATGAGAGCAAGTATCGTGATCGAGTTGCGTTTACAAGGAGCGATCGATCGACGGTATTGTATTTGACTGATAGTACCGACATTTGTGACCACTATATGCACTCGACTCTCTGTGGGTATGAGTGAGCATGGATTTGCTCGTCGAGCTCAAGAGACATATAAGTCTTTCACATTTACTGTAGATCTTACGGTTATCATAGATAGGAGCTATTTTTAGGGACAGTGAGTGGTAATTTCAATAAAATATATTGTGGTTATGAGCTGTTTGTATTATAACATGTGATCTAACTACAAATAATTACGAATAATAAATAACATCATTGTTAGTTCTAGTTCTAGCAAACCACAAGAGTACAGACACAATTTTTTAAGCTCGTTCACGAACAAAAAACATAAGTCTACATGAGAAAATTGCACCTATCTATTCTCAAAACAGAACAAATCCCGTCGTCTCAGCTTGGTGCTGCATTTCTGAGTTAAGTAGTACCTACAGTATAGTACTATCGTATTATAACTTAGGAATTCCGGTGTTTTGCAATAGGACTACCGAGGCTTTCGAAACCTAAGGACCTCAATGATTTAATCCGTCGTGCTTTTGTAGCCGCCAGCATACCAGCTGTTTGTGAACCAAATGGTTCTAGGTATGTAACGATGGCAAGAGACCGGACGGTATGTCATTAGTGCTTGGAAACTACAATATAATGTCGTAAAGTAAAAAAACCAAACGTGTTTTATGCAGTACTTACCTAAGCATTTGTTATTCCCTAAAATTAATTAAGTAGTAGGTAAACGACTGCTGAGTCAAATGAATTTCAAACTATTAAGTAGGTCATAATAGTAAACCAACACACACAAGAGTCAACAAAATACCAACATTTTAAGAACTACTTGTTCTGCGTGCTTTTTTTTTTTTTTTACTTTGTATAGGCTTGTGTTTGACCACAATCTCACTATGGTAGGTGATGATGTGGCCGAAGGTGGTAAACACACAAAGCCTAGAAGGATCTGGCTCTCAAGTGCAGCTGCCGGAACACACCAATAGGTGTTTGGCGACAGATTTTCAACTTGAGGGTGGTAGCCAGCCAGGTGGGTACTACAAAGTACCCTACCACCGTGCTATGGTTTCCTCACGATGTTTTCCTTCACCGAAAGCTCAAGCTCATTTGTAGGATTCGAACCCACGACCTTCGCCGCGGCGTCCGACGTCACTACCACTGAGCTATCATCGCCTTCGCTATCGCTTTCGACCATTTTACCTATGCGTCAAACATCTGTTACTTCTGGATGCATCATTTTGCTTCAAACACAATTATTAAATACCCCCAGTATTTAATAATTGTGTTATTAGTTAATTTTACATGTTTTATAATAATTTGTTGTCGGTAAGTAATTTTTACCTGTTTGTGATTTTGATTAAAATTTTACTAACCGACACTATTTCTTAAAGTATTGAGAAAATCCATAATCTTTAAATGCCAGTTTACAAAGCTTTTAAGCTGCATTTAAAATTCGTTGGAATTGAGTATCAATGACTAATAGGCGATATTTGATGATTTTTTTTCCAAAAAAAAAACTTTAAAATGCTCTAGTGTAAAGTTGCCAACATGTCGCTTAGTCATTATTGCCTTTCAAGCGTCGATATGCTGTTTTACATTGAATAATAGGCTAACTAATGAAAATAAAGCTAAACGAGCAAAACAATTCTATAGAAGATACAACTCTAAATTAACGACGCCAAAGACCAATCTCACAGACTGCCTTTAAGTTCTAGATAGACTATCTAACAGATAATGCAAATTTCTTATTAAATGACCAGAATGAAACGGCCTGGTATAGATAAGTACCAGATAATCTATCAGGAACTTATCAGCAACCTGTGTAACTAGCCTTAAGTCAGATAAGACCTTAGGAGAATTTAACTTATTGTATTGGTACTAGCTATATGTATGTTGCAGGCGAATTGCATAACTTGTCTGTTTACAATGGGCCGGCATATTGTAGAATGCCAAAATGAAAATAAATTGCTATATTTTTCACTATTGCAGGTTAAATAAGGGTTCCCTAATGTAATGTTTCGATGTTTATTAATGTCATTAGACAAACGATGGATCCATTATATAAAAAAAAGCCTAAACCTAAAACTAATCTACATACTTTAAGTCATTTCGTCATTTTCAATATGCCGGCCCTTTGTAAACGGACGAGTTATGCAATTCGCCTGCGACATGTATAACGAATGTTGCGCTAAATATTAAGGTAGACGTCGTAAGAGTAGAAGAAACCCGTTATGATGGATAGATTGTGTGAAAGCAGACATATGTGTAGGAAAGGAGCATATTGAAAGCATGGTTGATAAGGACAATTAAAAATCGAATAAGTAAGTATCTACATATATTAACGAGGAATGACTCAGTAATTTTATATAAAAATATCGATTATATAATTTTATACATAAGTAGGTACTAGCTGCGGTTTCACCCACGTAGCGGTATAAAAAAAATAGCCTACGACCGATTCTCAGACCTACCGAATACACAAAAAAAAAAAAACAGTCGAGCCGTTTCGGAGGAGTTTTCAGACAAACACAAAGACACGAGAATTTTATATATTAGACTAGCTGTCCCCCGAGCCTTCACCCGCGCAGCGGTATAAAAAAAAAATTGCTACGACCGATTCTGAGACCTACCGAATATACACAAAAAAATCATAAGAATTGGCCGAGCCGTTTCGGAGGAGTTTGCAGACAAGTAAAGTAATAACAAACAGCTAGGTTCTACACAATAATGATCGAGGTCTAAAATTTTACTTACAGAGTTACAAATACAAAGGAAGAACATTTTCACGTTAAGATAAGACCATTTATTTTACTAGGCTATTAGGCTATTATTACAACGAATGGTAATCATTTTCATTTATTCAAGAAGAATTAAAGTTTGTAACAAACAATAATTAGGCGAGAATCGCCGTATGAAGATATTATCATGGAACAAAAACTCAGATTTGAATGGAATTGAATAGAAATATTGGTTGTATTTTAATCTATACCTAAAATCATCGTGAATTAATAGGTATGATAGTATATTGTATTACATAAATAGGTAAACTCTCTTTTGTATATTTTTGAACACTCTATGTTCTTTGGTCAGTTTAGTACTTACCGTGTCAAATTACGCAATGCGCAGTTTTCATACAAAGTGTTAAGAGAATGTCAATAGATTATTATGAAAGGTTACTAAAGTTATCATCTACTTTTGGGGTTGACTGTACAACAAATGAAACCACAATAACAATTCAGTGACTTCTAATTCTTATTACCAAAATAATTTCAAATAACGTTCAAATGATTTCTTTGTACTTTAAATTTATTTATTATATTGCTTTGCCATAACGAACTCGATAAAATGTTTATATGATTACTGTCGGATGTTGTTTACTGAACGAATACAAAACAAATTCGCGAACAATTGAAATAGTAGCTATCTATACTTTGAAAATAAAATAACAATTGAAATAATTATAATATAGATAGACATAAAATGAACTAGGTTAATTATGTTATTTATAATTTTACCGTCTGTACAGTGTGTAAAAAGTAAATAAGAACATTTAACCATCTAAAGAAACTAATCAAACTAAAATTTTAATAGTGTAAATGAAACGAAAGGCAACGTCCCGAAAAGTAAAATACTCTCCTGAGGCCTGTGAAGTTGAAGGTTAAATTTATTTAAGGTGACACAGGAAATAATTCTTTTCCGAGCAAAAATTAAAAGGACGGAGGCCTTGTCACAATTAATTTAGCTGGATTAATTAGACGTTTTAAGTGTATTTTATGAGATGGGGGGTTTTCTATTACGGGTGACGCAGATGGGAACGTGAAATGGTTGAGAATCCAATGGGAGTATAGAGAAATGACGTGTTGGACTCCCTCGACGAACAGAACCGCGCCCGCTCTAACAGCCGGATGGAACTTGCAAGCCATTGCACCGAACGCTGAAACACTGACCGATAGCGGTTCGACACCATTGCCACACAAAATCCAATATTAAATATCTATGATACTTTCATCACTTTAAATGATAGTCAGTTGAATTCTAGTGAAACTAAATGTATGCTACTGATTACGAATAAAGTTACATTACTATGATGTTTTATCTATTAAAATTACATCAGTGGGGATTTCTTTGTTGTTTATTTATGAGTCAGTGTTTTATAATGTAGTCGATAGTCTTCCTAAAATGTCTACTGAATTAAGGTAAAATCTTGATCCAGCACTAATTATCAATAATGGAATAATATTCACAACAATTCGCTCAAATGTGAATATTGGGCACTAAAGACAATTTGATTCGCTTAGCCAAGCGTATAAAACGTGCGTATGGGAAAACGTAAATTTAATACGCTTCGCTTCCTCGCAGACGTAAAGTTTGAAAGGTCTACCAGACACATGTTATCTTTAGCTATAAACTTAATAAAAATGTTATAGACCATAAACTCGTCGCAAACCGTCAAATCAGGTTAAACGACCACTAAGATGTTTTAAGTGGGACCCGAGATTACAACCTATAAAAGCTTTTCTACTACACGATAATAATGCATTTTAATATGACGTAAGCGCATTTCAATTTAGGGCATTGAGCCTTTATTAGGTAATATCGAGACTCATTACATCAAAACTCCAGAATCGATTGTTTTAATCGAAAATAAATCTTATCTATGGTAGCTAATCTATAGTAAAAATGAATCCCTATTTCCCTTGGTCCAGCCATAATTTGAAAACGACTTTTCTGATTTCATCCATTCTTCTTTTTAAAGTATTCTAATACTTTGTAGAAAGTTCTAACAGACAAAAAAATCGGCCGAGTGCGATTCGGACTCGCGCACGAAGGGTTCCATACCATTATCTATAATAATGGTTAACGGTTTATGCATAAGGTTTATGTTTATGAAATTAAATGTAATTTTTTTATATTTGAGTTGATTGAATGAAAGGTTTTTTTTTAATTTATTATTTATACAAAAGAATACAGGATAATTCATATTAAAATAGCAACCAAAAACCACTAAGGTTTAAACTTGTGCTATTACGAGGTAAATTGCGGTTTACGATTTATGACGTATTAAAAAAAACTACTTACTAGATCTCGTTCAAGTCAATTTTTTTGTTAGATATTATATTTAGAAGTTTGTATGGTAATGTACATCATATATTTTTTTTAGTTTTATCATTCTCTTATTTTAGAAGTTACAGGGGGACGACACACATTTTACCACTTTGGAAGTGTATCTCTATTCTATTATTTCTAAACTATTCAGTTTAGAAAAAAAATATATTAGAAACCTCAATATCATTTTTGAAGACCTATCCATAGATACCCCACACGTATGGGTTTGATGAAAAAAAAAAGAGTTTCAGTTCTAAGTATGGGGGAACCCCCAAAATTTATTGTTTTTTTTTTCTATTTTTGTGTGAAAACACAGACAGACAGAGGTTCTGTTTTTTGCCATTTGGCAACGGAACCCTAAAAAAGAAGAGATTTGCGCATAAAATTCGGGAAAAACTTAAAACCTATGGGATTTTTGCATGAAATTAAGACACTGATACTTTTGCGTTAGATTATTAGTTAGTTATTGAGGAATATAGGCTACTTTTTTGTTGAGAACGCAGGGGAAACTGTGGGGGATAGCTAGTCTATAATAAATCTAAAATAAATGTTTTATAGATACCTGATTCAATTGTTTATTCCCAAAGTTGCAATAGGTATATATTTTGATTGAAATTCTATGGACCTTAGAGCAATGCAATTAAAAAATACTAGCACTGAACTCGCCGATTGTGTATAAAAGCACTGAAACTGTCACTTATGTCACCCAAGTATGAAGCACCCACGAGTCTTCTCAAAAAATTACAAAATATATAGGATGGTGCGAGCAATCGATATCAATAACGATACAAAGGTTTTTTATATGTTACAGTTCTTGGTGTTAGCACAAAAATTAATAGTACTAACGTGTTAGACTCAAATAAAAGTATTGCATTTGCATAGCAAAAGTATCAAAATATAACTTTAAATCGACTCCAACATGGGTTGCACTAAAAACCATAATATAATGTAGCTCTAATCTAACCCTATAATTAGGTACCTACTATTTTAAAGTGAAGGTTAAGGCAGGCCGATAAGGAATAATTAATCTTAGTTTATTTTATACATACAAACTAATGAAAGGTAACAAACAGACAGGGCAAATCGGTATCGAATAATAAGCAAGTTTAGTTTGGCTAAGGTAAGTCTGCACAGTAACCCCTATTCTGTGCAGGTATTGATAATTATGCGGGGACGACATCGAGTGGGACTCACTTGATATTTCGTTTGAGTGGCTCGAACAGCTCAAAACCGCACAACGAGCGCACTTGGTCGACGGTACAATTTAATTTTCAATCACGATATAGGACGTTCCAGAGGGCCGACGCGACGCATTCACTTTGATTGAAGCTCACCTCGTTTCCACTACACTTATAAAATGCTTGATATTAAATTAATGCATCATGCAGTTTATAAAACTTTCCCTGGCACAAACCCTAACTAAATCCTAGACTCTGTCAAAAAACTATATGTATCTAAAGGATTGGAATAAAAAATGTGAACCAATTGTACGTTGAATAGAATGATTAAAATTAATTGATAAAAGATTGGTAGATTTAAGTCAATAGACGCCGCGCCGTCCGCTAAACTAATTGATTTCGTAAATTGAGGGATCCGTTCTCATCTTCTGAAAAATAAACCTATGCAAATTGCAGCAAATTCAATGCGCTCAAGTTTGAGCGTTAAAAGTTTTTTGAGCATTAAAAGTTTTCCGTTTTTTATAAACCACACCGACCGAATCATCTAGGTACTTGTTGATAACAAATCAAAATTATACAATGTCACAAATCTAAATCTTAAGAATTAATTACTATAGCGATAATTATATGGGGTACCTACAAGTTTGTAAGAAAATTTGCGACTCAGATGGGACTCTTTTTCAGTAGATAGACGTTATAATTAGCTGTTTAAACACGCCTCTGGTCTATAACTGGTTACAAAAATCTACGAACACTTGAAGTACAACAAAGTGGAAAAGCACATAATGGTCTTTATTAAACTAACAGGTCATACCTGTTTCTTTTCACAAGGTATATGTGATATGGGTTATGTAAATGATAAAACAGTAACAATATACAGGGTTATTTGTAGTTCACCTGCAGTGCTTTAAGAAGTGGAAGTAGGTACCTACTCATCAATATGAACAACTTTTATTATCGGACCAGAAAATAAACAATCCTTTCATACTTTTTTATCGAGTGTTCTTCTCGATGAGTAGTCCTCTTAGAGCACTGCAGTTGAATTACAAATAACCTTGTATGTTTAGTTGTGAATATATATATATATATATATCTGTGCCTTCTTTTACACATAAATAGGACTATGAGATTTTTTGTACTAGTGTATAACCGCACGTTGGTCGGAGCTCGTCGACGCGGGTGTCTGTACCTACCTGTTGCGGGAACACGTCGCGTCGCGGACGTGCCAGGAATGCTAACTAGCTCCTTGTTGGATTCTGCTCTTCTATACACACCGCACTGGCTCCACTACCGGTCGCTTATTGCAAATTATAGTATAGTCATCACTATATCATCGTCAACTTGATACTAGTATTAAATAATAGATATCACATTATTAATATTTATGGTATTATACCTATCGAACAACAGAAATAGGTTAAAGCTACCGTAACAATAGTTACAAGCGTAATTACAGTAGAATCCACGATGATTACTCAACTGTACTAATAGTTTCTACGAGTTTATTTAAGCATTAAACGCCAGGTAGGTACCGGAATACTGAGACTATTCATTGATTGACCTCAATCGTCTAACAATAACGCTCGGACAAATTTGTCGAGCCCCAGCCGACCGACCGTGTTCTAAACAGACTCTAATTTAAACTTGAGAACGTATAAGCTCGACTGATGTTTCAAACGGGGTTGCAAAAAAGGAAACGTGTTTTTAGATAAACCAGTTTCCAATCCTGGTTTACAAAACTAATTTATTGATTTAATAACTTATGAGTAGAGTGGCGTAACTACAGGGCTGGCAACATGCCACGGGCCCCCAGTCCGACGGGGTCGCGACTTTTTTTAACTAAATTTTGTAAAAACTATAAATTTTATTTAAGTAAGTACTAAATTAAGTAAAATCAATTAAAGTTAGACACAACTAAAGATCATAATATACAAATTCAAATAAATTATTAAGATTTAATTAAACGCATTCATAAGAATGCGGGCGAGCTAGTGACGCTCGGGGTATTCCCGCATTTAGTTAACTTTAAATTTGTTGAAATATAAAAAAAATGTATCTGAATCATTTGCCAGGAAAATTTTCAGTTTCCAAACGTTTTTAAAATTAAATTTATTAGATATTATTAACTAAAATGCACACATTATTAGTAGGTAATGCTGTCGGGTAACTACTTCAGTGATTTATTAAAATTAAATTACAACGTGACGATTTTTGCTGGTGCCCCATCCAATGAATTTGCCACAGGCCTCAGATATGGTATAGTTACGCCACTGGAGTATTTTACTTTAGCGTTGTCACATGATTCATTAATATAATAACTCAGTACAATCTGTCTGACAATATCTATTGTATGTTGATGCGAGAAGTTAAAAATACGAAAGAGATTACCGATGCGTAAGATATGCAACAAACCTGTTGATAATTCTAAAGGCAATTTTTGATTTCCTCCTGGACTTTATGGCGTGTCGTCTTCGAGCCAGGGCGGCGGCGCCCGCGAGCATCGCGCCTTGAGCTTCGCCGTCGCTGATGGCCTCCTCACTGCTGGAGCGGCCCTCGAGGCGAGCTGAGGGCGCGGGCGCTGGCTTCGAGCTGCCCGCGCCCCTGCCCCACGACAGCATGGAACTCCGCAGGGACCTGAGCGTCTCCGTTGTACAGCCCCTCTCACTACGTCACCATGCAACAACATATCGGCGCACCGATAATATGACGCACTCCGCGGTACACACGAACCACGCGCACTCTTCACTATTCACTTGTCAATTCACCGCTCTACATACCTCCAGGGAGTTGCCACTATTTGTTTCGAGGTCACATAAGATGGATCGCGGAAACACGTGGTTAGTTTTATGCAAAGAATGTGACGTGAGTCAGCAGAGCGCGCGCGTTAGGTCCTCCCGTCATGGTTATCACTGAGCAAACTCACTGGTATCTGTCGCGCATACATTAGTGGTGAATAGTGGCGATCGCCCGTGAATGCGGGCAATGTACGATGATAACATCTAGGTACTATATCACTTGTATCTATCTCTGATCATATTATAAATGTTGTTTCCATTGTCGCATATAAGTGCGGTCTTATGACTTGCTTTCACAATTAAAAAGTACTTTTATTTTTCACTGATAATGAAATTTTGATTGATATTAACTTTTAGCGCATTCTCTCCATGATGCACTTTTGATATGCATTTTATTGTAGCATTAATTATTTTCATTACAGAAGTCTTATTGGACTTACTGCCTGAAGTAGATTATAATAAAAATAACCACTCGGTTGACATGCATTACCTACTCATATATTCCATTTTGGTTGAAATTACAACCAAAGTGGCCTTCAGAAGTAACATAATAATATTTAATTTTTTATGGTCATTATAATAAAAATGTTACAATTAAACTGTAAAATATGTTTAATTATTATTTAAATCTGATATTATCGGAATGTATAGAACATAAAGGTAAAGTCGGAATAACAAGGAAACAAAAACATCATTTGATGGAAGTTTCAAGCGGATCAACAATAGTAGAGCAAATGACAATACACTTCACAGATGTTACTGAGTAAGTCCAAATAAAAATTCTAATAGTCATATGTTTTTCTAATAACGACACCGAACTAAAACTCGGAGAGTTAAATTCACTACACTACATCCATATCACTTTAGTTGTTGTTACACACTAGTCCTATTTTTGTTACACAAAACCGATAGTGTTTTTCATAGGTACGGACCTAAATGTGGGGGGTATTAACGTGTTTATGATATGGGACGTGTTCGATTCGGGAAACATGCGCGAGAACTAAAGTAAAGAGTGTACAAATGTTTGCGCGGGCGCCGCGCCGCGTGCCACTGCGTCTCGGAGTGCACAGGGGCTGCGGGCTCCGGGGCGACGCGACATCCGCGCCGAAATAGAAATGCTTCCAAAGCCACGCCTCCGAAGACCCGCACTTGTCGATTTGTCATTTTGACTAAAGTTGTCCCATGTGGTTTCATCGATCATTGTCTATCTAATATTAGATGTAGTAATAGTCATACATAGATACCGATAAGATATTTAAGTAAGTACACTTTTTTTTAATCATAAGATCTCGAGCTTAGTACTGGTGAAGATTATCTACCATACATAATATGTAATATCTTAATAGGTACCTATATAAAATTCCTGTGTGATGTTGGTCCGCGATGAACTCCGAAACTACTTATCCTATTTTAACGTTTTTTTTTTTCAAAATTTATCATTTGTTCCAACTTAAAAGATAGTAAGTAGTTTTTATCCCGATTATTTCTTTTTTTATACCAGGAACGCGGGTGAAACCGCGGGGAACAGCTAGTACATATAATGTATTTGTAGGAACATGAATATAGTAATTGATATCATTTTGATATTGACATAGTCATGGTGTGGTACGGACAGACACATATTGAGGAAAAATATAACAAATTTCCTATTTCTGTATTATTAATAAATTGTTTCAATTGCTCACTGAATCGCTCAAATTCAGTTTCATTTACTTCATAGTGTTCCTACTATTGAAATGTATGTTTAAAACATTTTGTTATTTTTTTTATTTGTTGTTAAATATTATGTTTATTATATTGCTTTAAAAATTGTTAAACATTTAATGGAAAAAGCCAACATTATCAGACTGTCCAAAAAAAATATATATAAAAAATGTAACCTTGCTGAGTTCTTTCAGACTTCCGAAGTAACTTCAGTAGCTTCGACGTTCATAAGTGACCTTCTTGGGCCTAAACTGAATAAATGACATTTAATCTACCATCACTCGCTCCAGTCGGCAATGTATATCATCCACAACTTTCAGGTTGTGTTCATTCTTAAAAGTAGCTTATAGCTGTAAAATACGTAGGTACATTGTTGTATTTTTTTGACTTTATAAAAAGAAAACCTAGCCTATATTTATTGCATGGCGTAGACGAGTCGATAGACACCTCATGCATTAAAATCCATCTAGCGGTTGGGAAACTTCGAGGGCATAAAGAATCCCACATACATAATGTGCATATATTCGCGTGAAAAATATAACCCTCTTTGCTGTCGCGCAGTTGTGTAAGAAGAGAAAACTGAACTAGCATTGAATACGTAAGTGCCTACCTATACAAGCTGGGTATTGTTTTCTCACCATATTTACGAAGGTTGATCTTATTACTTGACTAAAACAGGAATCTAAAACCGGTCAAGTGCGTACCATTGTACGGAACCTTACATGCGCGTGTCCGACTCGCACTATATAGCTAGCTATCATTATAGCTCATTGGTAGTGACGTGGGATGTCGCAGCGAAGATCGTGAATTTTAATCCCACAATGAGCTTGAACTTTCGGTGAAAGCAAGCATCGTGAGGAAACCATAGCATGGTGCAAGGGTAGCTTTGTAGCTCCCACCTGGCTAGCTACCACCTTCGAGTTGAAAATCTGTCGCCAAACACCAACTATTGTGTTCTGGCATCTGCACTTGAGAGCCATTTCCTTCTCGGCTTTGTGTGCTTACCACCTTTGGCCATACCATCACTTACCATTATGAGATTGTGGTCAAACACAGGCTATGAACACTATAACATCACGTCGGTAGTGTGTGGTGCTCACAAAAAAATATATATTTGATTTAGTGAACCAGATTTTATATCCTACAATCCTACTAATATTATAAATGTGAATGTGTGGATGGATGGATAGATGGATGGATGGATGTTTGTTACTCTTTCACGCCAGAACGGCTGAACGGACCTGGATGAAATTTAGCACAGAGATAGATTATAGTCTGTAATAGCAGGCTAAGTTGGACGTTTATGTATATTACTGTTTTTAAGATAGAGCAGGTACAAAAAGCATTTTTTGAGCTTTCTTATATGTGGTATATATTTTTTTGTTTCATTTTCATGAAAATTGCTAATTTCATCAAAATTATGAAATTAGCTATTATGACTTTAAACGCTATATCATTATGGTTCGAACTGAAATGAAGTGAAAATATTTTTATTCAAATAGGCCTTTTTGCTGAGAAGAGCTGCCAATAAACTCAAGAGTTCTATACGCAAAAGGCCAGTTTTTAAGGTTCCGTAGTTTAACGGTAACCTTATAGGCACCTATTTCATCTAAGTAGGTACATAGATTTATTTATAACCGTCCGCTTGTGCTTCGTCCATAATATACCTACAGGGTAAGTTTTAATTGTTTAGTTTAACTTTGAAAGTACTCATTATTACAAACAACTTTTACTACGTGACCAACACTGAAAGCTCTAAAAAAATATGTTGTTCCATACGAAAGCTCAATACCTATTCAACCAAAAAGTATTTTATTACAATTTTTGAAATATCGTACACAGAATACATCCTAATAATACATTCCCATACCTACTTGTAAATAGCAAGCTAAGGGTAGTAAAAGATAAGTGTATAAAGGTACCAAAAGAGAAATGTGTATAAAAAGTATTTGACCCCTTAAAAAAGTAACCAGTAAAGTTGGTTTACTTACTTTAACTTAGCTACGACTGTATCAAGGAAAATTGTGTTATTGGATTTTACCACAAAGCTGTATTACAAAAGCAATTACCGTTCTGAATTCATAATATTAACGCGGGACCACGTAATAATAACAGTTAACTTATCCACACAATAGGCTATTTATATCTTCAAAAATAACAATAAAAACAATAAGTATATCCTATTATAGTATTCAATCTTGCTTGGGGTTAATCAAGTCTCGATTACTTTGAAAAAGCACACTTTCTGTAGTTATTTATACGCAGTTTTCAGTGACGACACCTGTAAAACTATCACAAATATTTGACCAGGCACGTGTAAAGCTTTCGATCCACCCGTGTATATAATACATAATTAGGTATTTATGGTGACGTCGCGATGATGTAGACCACACGTAGACAATCCTTGGATTTCTATTGACTTTAGGTATTCGAGTATACAACGCGTGTCAACGGATTTAGTATTAGCGATCGATACTAACAGTATGTAGTAGCCAAAAATAAATAGGTAAGGGAACCGACGACGCGACGATGCGCAATGGGCACTGGGCATCGCTCGACCACGCGACATTTCGTGTAAGAAGCGCGAGCGCCCGCGCCGCCGCGCTGGTACGGGCATCGCCAGGACATCTGCCAAGTGATTAAGTTATTTATAAACTAAAAGTATGCGCGTGACCGACTACTTCGGGACACAATCTATTTTGAGTACATACAATAAAGAACATCTCTAAGATAAACACGGAAGAAAATAGCTACGCAGAAATTGACTTTGTTTAGTTTCAAAACTAATAAGCCAACAGCCGGGGGCAAAATAATTTTGAAATTTCATCAATATTATCAATGGAAAATGACGAGAATATTTGAGACAATGAACTTAAAAGCGAGCCATTAATTCATTAAAAGATAACCGCTGAAAGCGTTAAAACATAGAACAATGCTGAAACATGATTAGGTAGGACTTCACTTTCAATTAGATACTTCGTCGAGAAATGAAGATGTAGTTAACTAATTATTTCTTTTGTGTAACTAATTTGGTCCTATATTTTTTTTTATTGTTTAACAGTGCAGGTTCTAGCTGTTTTCGTAGCTAAATTCTATCATGAGTTTTAGAAAATAGGAATTTTGATATTTTTATCTTTCATGACCTAAGTTTAACTAGATTAAGTTACAACCGATTAAAAGCGCCGCAAAGATTTTGAAAGGCCAGTACGAGAATCAATTAGACAGAAAGAAACCTACTAATCAAAGGTTCTTAGCCAAAGTTCAAAGTTAATCATAAGGTACGCTAAATGCATAGGTAGCTAACCTACCTGTAGTAGGTAATATTAGACTTTTAGTAATCAATGAGTCGTAGTTTTTTTTATTAAAGAAAAAGGTACACCACTCGTAGAGATTTGAATGGACTCTTCTGCGAGCGTTCATCTATTTCGTTTCAACTCGTTGCTAAAAAAAAAATTAGTGCAAATTTAACATTTTCAAAAAGATATCTGCAGATTATCACAATAACCTCCCGCCTTTTTTTAATAAGTGTCTTCAAGATAAGGTCCTCCGAAGATGCCCGGCAACTTCTAAGTATTTATCTCCGTATACCTCGCACTAACTGGGAGCCTGTGAGGCTATTTTATAAACACCATAAATTCACGTGGAAACTCCTACCAACACGATACTCTCATTAGCTACTACTCCAAAGCCCAGCTTTAATTAATACTGCACCGAACGTCTTTATACAAAAGATTTATTACTTGCCATTTTATTATGAAACTCCCCCAAATGAAAGGGTTACAAAATACCTACTTATACCTAACACATTAAAAATAATCGAAACGTGAAGCTAATAAAACCGTATCTAATAAATTAGTTCTAAGTAGTATTTTCTACATGAAAACTAGTTAAGTGTTGTGGTACACTTGACGGAAGCGGAGCTAGGTATGTACGTAAAATCTAATTACGTGATGATGTATCCACCATTGTATCGTCATCACGTATCACATCATCATGTATCATTTTTTTTTTCATATTGATCCATCCCGAACATGTGTTAATAAGCTACGGCACAACAATACAAAATAGATAACAATCTATTTCTGAATTAATAAGCCCGCTTTTAATTTTAAGAAGCATTGCCTTTTCTTCCTTCTTGGGATATCTACTGTTACAATGTTCCATTGTCTAATCTACAGTTGGCTACAGAAACTTAATCAAAAATGTATGTTTAATGCCGTAGGCAGTAGAAAATATACGGCCTGAGTATATTTTCTAAAAAATAATTTTATTTCTTTAACAAAACAACTAGACTAGACTAAAATTTAATTTAATTTCGAGTTAGACAGATAAATTTCTAATCATGAAAGTTAGTTTGGAAAGAAATTTTCTGCTCAGTTAATGATTATTATTAAAATCGAGAATAATTAAAATCCGTTCCAGAATTGTACCGTTGGCAAAACCTTCAACAAGTTTGGGAAATTGGCGTAATTATAAAACCACGATATCCGATCAAACATCGAATAATCGCGAATTCAATTATCTTGTAAACAAAAGCATTCTTTGATTGTTTAACAATCAAAGTAAATTTATAAATAAAAATTTGAATGATTTGATTTCATTGAAATTCAATAATTCAAGAGGCATCATCAAATTAATGATTAATCAATCAGGCAGGAGTAATCAGGACACGTGATTTGTTTGGATTTGTAACGAAAAATAATGAATTGGCTATGCACATTTTCAAAGTTAACTACTGAGTTCATGCTAAACCAACAGGATTTGAAATCAGAAAAGGCTTACATATAATTTTCAATTTATTATTAAATCAAAGCTCACATTGGGTACGTTTGAATAATTATAAGTTACAAAAACTTTAGAACTGCAAACTTGCCATTCATTTTAACAAAATTATGTACAAGAAACTCCATCTAAAGTGTACAATCGCCCCGCCTCGACTTCGTCTTCATTACCATAATATTCAAAGGGATGGAAAGGGTGGGAGGATATGTTCATGTGCGGAATAAAACTTCATGTACGACTTGCAAACTAAATTAATCTGGGTGAAACAAGCTCAAACACTGCATCATATTAGATATTAATTAAGGCTTATTGTAATATTTTAAGAATATAAACAATCATGGTAGACACTCCTGTTGTTGTTGTTGATATAAAATGTTTAGACCGGTTTGCGATTGAGAGACTGTGCAAGCTAAATAGAAATATAAACTTGTAGGTACTAAATTGTTGTGTGGGTATGTAAAATTAATATAATGCTCCGTTAGAAGACTAACATAGGAAATACGTAAAAATAGGTAACGATTTGGTCGTAAGGAATATATTTTTTTAAATATTTGACATCAGAAATGATATTTTATGTACGGTGTGTTCTTCGTAATATCACAGTTTAAAGATGTAATTCTACTGTAGTAATATTATGTTGACTATAGTGTAGGAGTTCACTCACATTGCATCAAATATTATTTTAACTTGGTGACATACTTTGTGGCAAATATTATAATCACATATTAAGATTGTTTACAGTATGAAAGCCATATCGCACCTTAATTAATCTTAGCAATATTCTTTTCAGGTGTGTCAAATCATAAACCCTACCGTTAACTAAGTTAACTATTCGCTAATGAGAACTCAAAGGAAAATTAGTAACGTAATAAATGCAAGCAGGAGTATTCATAGCTAAGTAGGTGCCTAGCATAGTAAATTTAATATTAATTTCCCGACAGTAGTAACGCCATGAATATTCGGTTTTATTGCCGTAATATAATATATACATAGCAACCCTATTATTTGAAGGAGCTTAAATTAGCCTTTGTATAAATTGGATGGAAAGTTACCGGGGAAATTAATTCCATTAATATAATACGTGCTATGATGAAACACAATAAATTATACATTGAATTTCTCATCAAAATATTCATGCAATTTGTATAAACACCGACACTGTTTTCAAAAGCTCACATAGGTAGGTAATTGAAATTACACTACAAACTAACATAGAGATTTCATTAAAAAAAGCTGTAGAAAATAAGAAGCTATAAATTCGCTTATATAATGTTATTGTAGACAAAGCGAAACTACATGCTTTTTTGTCTGGCAAAATGACTGGCTGGCTATGAATATTGTATAGGATACCTACCTATTCCTCGTGATTTTTCCTGCCAGTAGCTAGATTCCGACTATGAAACGTTTTACCTTCTTACACATTTTACTTAATTAGTAAATTCACTAAATACAATGTATTATTATTCAAATCTACGATGGAAAATTGAGTTTATTTGCAAACGTAACCAGCCTGTAATAGGGGTAAGTGCCTACTCCATCGATTTGGATTTTTTTAGGGATCTTGGAATTTTTGAGGAATAAAAAGAAACTTTTTGATCAAATATGCTAGTCAAAGCCCATGCACAAATCCTACTCATGCTTGCCGGTTTTCTTATAAATAAAATTATGAATCCTTTCCATTAATAACCGGCTGCGCGACAGCAGAGACTGGGTTATGTTTTCATTTTATTTTAATACTAGATTCCACCCCGCGGTTTCACCTGCGTTCCCGTGAGATCTTATGTTTTCCTCCCATGTATCTGCTATTCCAGACTATAATCTATCTCTCTGCCAAATTTCATCCAAATCCGTTCAGTAGTTTTTGCGTGAAAGAGTAACAAACATCCATCCATCCATCCAAATTTTCACATTTATAATATTATTAGTAGGATAGGTAATATGAATCTATAGTAGGTATATTTCAATCTTCATTATTACAAAATTTACTAATAAACTAATTCATAGTTTATTTTCATGAAAAAATAAACTTGAAAAATAAAATATCTACGCACTATGTAGGTTGTTTAAAATTCACTTATTGTATATTGGTCCTAATGGTTAAGTTTTGAACAAAACTATGTTTGTCAAGTAACATTTAGTTTGAGCAAGGTACGGTATTTTGCGGAGTTAATATTATTACCCCATAAGGCCCGTCGAGATTACACGGGGAACTGGTAATCTGCCTCCTGGAGAACCGACTGAATCATTAATAACTTTTGATCCTTCATTAGCATTCCTTCTCTATTTCCACAGACAATATAAGTATAATTTAACGGTACGTAATTAAAACATATTTGTTGATTTTCACATCGTATCAAGTCATCATTTGTTCGCAATATTCCTTTTGTGAAAAACTCGTATACCAGTGAACGAATACTATTATATCAATAGGAAAGCATTCAGTTCAGTGATTTCACGTGTAGAGATATCTCAATTTCATTTATTGGTTTCGCTTTGGGAAAAATACAGTATTTCTTCCATTAAATTTACCAATCGAGCTAAGGTATCTACTATTATTATTTTAGAATAGTATCTAATATAGATAAATTTCTAAAAGAGCAACAGGATGCGATTAAACTGTGATTAAATTTGTCGGTATCTGTTAGGAAGAAGTAAATAACGGCTGTACAAAGTTAGTAGTTGCATCGTGTAGTCGGTACATTCAATCCAAGTGTAGAAAGTCTTTTGTTCTTTCCTTGGAGTGAAGTATTGCCACTGAACATAATTTTTTCATATAAATTACGTAAATAAATTCCTTGACTTTAAATTGAAAAAGTAATAAGCAAGAACATTATTAAATTATTCTTTGGACAATCTCATTGGAAATAAAACAGGGATGGTGTCAATGTGTGAAAAATATAATTGGTACAAAAACGAAGATACTATGTCAGAGTATTTGTAGTACAGTTTGTGAAATGCGAGCATTTGAAAATATCGATTCTGTCTTTTTTTAATATGTAGAAAAAATATAAAGACTTTTTAAAATGCGTTTTTAACATGACCTAAAAATAATAAGCCCTATCTTTTGATATAAATTTCACATCATAATTTCGTAATGAGATTTAGCTACACGTTTTAAATAGCGATTTAGTGGCATCTTTAGTTTTCTTATCGAGAAATTTATTATGTACAATTTTGTTAAAAAAACATCTGAGCAATATTTAGATAGGTATCAGTGATTTACAGAGTTTCGAAAATGCTAAAAGTACGACAATCTCGCTCTGGCGCATGGCGGTGGTATGGAAACTGAGGCAAGTTGAAGGTTCATTTTTACGTTATTTTTGATTACTAAACTAGATTCTGCCCCGCATTCCTGAGGGATCTTATGTTTACTCGGGATTAAAATCCTATCTATTATTCTAGGGTATATATAATCTATATAAATGTGTCAGGTATCATCGAAATCCGATCAGTCTTTACGAAGCTGAATGAGTGATCACACATACACAAACTTTAGAAATTATGATATTAGTAAGATTATTAGACTTAGTGTGATTATATCCGTCACTTTCTAACGTCCTATAACAAAAAGAGACTAGGCTATCTTAAAACCTGGGTTTTAGTAGACACGCTTTAAACCAACTCACGTAATGAGACCTAAACCATTATAAAAATAGTCCTTTGTTGATTACAAAAAATTACAACAACAAAATATGTATACTTTAATACTCTTTCGTATGAAATTCTTGGCTTCTATCATTTTGAAGTTCACTAAGTAGAAGACACAATACGAATTTTGTATATCCCGGGTCCACCTCGACACTGTAATAAAATACTTGCAAAGAAGATAAAAGAGGTTTTCCAAAGTAAAAAAATCCAATTAAACGAGAAGACAAACAGATAATATTAGTAGGGAAGTAAGCCGTAAGAATTTTAATGGCTTTTAGAGATTGTCAAGAATTTCTTTTATTAAATTGAGTTGGAATTCTGGCAAGGTTCATTAATTTTCAATTCGGGCAAATTAGCAAGCATTTTAGGGTCTGCGCAGACGGTTTGCATTTGGACTGAAAATCTGAAGACTGCAAAATGAAAGTTTGGGTGCGGTTATTGCTGTTTAATTAGCTGCATCAAAACTGTCGAACAACTAGCAGGTAGTCGGCATGCATCTAACGACTGCATGCTAGCTGCATTTGCGGACTACTACCACAGTTTTACAAAGAATTTGAGATTCTGGAACATGTGCTTCCCTTTCGCTGACTTCAAAACGAGTTCTAACATTGTTATTTGATACTTTTTAGTGCAACTTAGTGTACTTTGAAGTCGGTGTTGCTTTTTGTTAAAAGTTAATTTTATTTGTGGAATGGTGGTGTATTATTCCTTTCGAACAAAAAAAAAATTTTGAAAATCCGTCTATATATGACGGAGTTATGCTCGAACATACATACAAAAATATAAACATCCGCATTGAGAACCTCCTCCTTTTTGAAGTCGGTTAAAAAACAAGTCTTGTACAAAAATGAACACCTTTCAGAATTAATATCTTTTTCACAGTTTAATATGCTCGTATCACAATAGGTTTAATTTTCAAAATTCAAACGTTTGTAACATAAATAATAATGTGATGTTTCACCACCCACCAACATCGTTTGTAGAATGACAAACCAATGGTAAATCTTGAATAGACCATGTGCATTGTGCAATGTGCATCGACCTAATATGTAACTAAAATTTATATATGATTTTGTGCTTCGAAACAAAAAACGCGACATTACATTGATATGTAACTATAATTTATATATGATTTTGTACTTCGAAACAAAAAAACGCGACACAACATGACAGAAGCAACTCAAAAATTCGAATTTGTCCAGCCCGACGTTTGAAGTAGTTTTGTGATTGGGGAATTAAATTCCCATCTGTATGTTCATAAATATGGAACTATAAACGATAATTCTCCATATTGCACCTCCCTAGATATGGAATTATAATTTAGCATAGTTAACAATGGAATAGAATGGGGGAATTTTTCAGACTATTTGCGCTGAGGTTAGCTTTATAGGAAGGACATTGGAATTCATCTGCTGACTTGTGGTCTTTGAGTCATAATACGAATTCAAAATATTAGTTACTTCGTTTAAAATTAAGAAATATTTGTTCCTTTATCTGAAAATTATCTTTTGACAAAAAATAAAGCCGACTCTTAAATAGGTTTGCAACGTAAGTATAAATTAATTAAGTATTAATTTAGATGCTTAAATACCAAAAAAAAATAAGTATGTAGCATAGGTTACTTTAATCTGACTGTATTAATTGCGTACAGTTTTGAAGTCTGCAGACTGAAATAGGCTGGGGTTTTTAGTTCGAATTAAATACACAGGTATTCTTTGAATTGCCCTTCAATCTCCTCTCTCTCCAAAAAAATTAAATATATTTTTATATGTTACATAACCATTGTCCATACGTTAAAAAATATATGAAAAGTTCTATCATAAAATAATAGTTTTTATCTAAGTATTTTCCTATCACCCGCACTTTCTGTATGCGAGTCTATAAACGTTTAATGTACTAGATTAAGTAAATACGGAATTAAACCAATGACACGTGAACGAAAATGCAAATAACTTATTAGTGTTCGCGGTTCATTGAACTGCATAATCAATTTGTCAGGATAAACAACTTAGCAGATTATGTGACCAGCAGCAGCGCTGACAAGCGCCTGACAAGGTATACCGTAAACAAAATGTAGAAACAAATGAGGATTCACTAATTTTCTAACGGTTCCAACAATTCGAATAATAAATTGGTTCTATATTCGAATACAAAATAAGGCGGCACCAATTGTTTTTAACGTTTTGTAAGACACTTCTAAAACACTTGTACTTTAAGTCATATTTTATTAGAATCAGAGAAATTAGACTTTTAGTAAGGCATTGGTAACTAAAAATATGATGATAAGGCTTAATCGAATTATAGGATAGTAAAATTTATTTTTATTTTGCATAGAGATAGTTTATAGACCAGAAAGTAGCATAGACTAATTTTTATCCCG
This sequence comes from Tetheella fluctuosa, assembly GCA_951216915.1. Taxonomy (NCBI): domain Eukaryota; kingdom Metazoa; phylum Arthropoda; class Insecta; order Lepidoptera; family Drepanidae; genus Tetheella; species Tetheella fluctuosa. Next base: position 6,460,415 of record OX578217.1, on the reverse strand, counting down.
GAAACGCGGGTGAAACCTCGGGGCGAAAACTAATATAAAATAAAATAAGTAATGCTACAGGTAGATACTGAGCTTTATAGAGATTACATCTCAATCAGTACCCCTCTAAGCTCTTTAGTAACCCGTAAGCAATTTACTAATCAATCAAATTGCTTCCATCTCAATAAAGCCCCCGTAAAATGTCGAAATACTTTTATCCATTTAAAAATCGACAATGTTCCCAGATAATTACGCAAACAAAAGAACAGCCGGTTAAAAGAAAATTGCCGCAAGCCAGCTTCATAATAATAAAATATTCCTATTTTGGATCATAAAATAAAATACGGCTGTAATAGATGTAATTAGTATTTTCCCGTCAAGTTGCATGTACACTACATTAAGTTAATATCATAACGATACAGAAAAACTTTGGTTATAATACTAATAAAAAAGCAGGTAGAGAAATAAAATAGGTTAAAAATAACTTTATTTCAAAAAAATATGATACGAGTATCGACTGACCTTGCATCTTGTGTAGGCAAAACGATACTTTCTTCAGTATCTTGATGCTGTACTTGAGGCGGGGCTTGCGATGCTGTCAACGCCAACGCCTTGTATCGAGACTGTTCTGCTGTAGGCAGCACAATATCCACAGATCTCGAACGAACTCCTGTTCCGGGGACGGTTAACGAATTCCCTGTTCCATCAAATTCCTCCGCTCTGCCACCGGCAACTTTAGTAAAACATGAATCGACAGATGCAGCGCGATCACGTTTCAGTTCTGGAACAGCTAGATAGATGTCGTGGACGAGGGAATCCCTCGCTGCGCTGGCAACACCCTCTTCCGATGCTCGGACATTTTCGAGAGAGCTACCAGTCGGCTCCACAAAAAAGGCTTCCTGTCGTGATATGGAACGCCTTCGCTGCGGCAAAATTGGAGGTTCATCATTTGGCGGTTGCAGTTCAAATGATGGTGCACCAGGTGAGGGAGGGGGTGATTGAGACGGTAGCGGTATCAACGTTCTGGGCGGCGGTGGTGGTGCTAACAGAACCTTCGGACTCTCAGCTTCACTTTCGTCGTCTTCGTCATCGTCCTCTGCCGAGGAGGAAGCGAGGGGCCGCTCGGGCGTAGTTCGCTCCTCGCTGCGGCGAGCTAGCCATGTCTCCATATGCCGACAGTGCACACATGGTGGGGGTGTGCCCTTGCCTGATCGGCGTCGTGACCATAGACGTGGTACCTGCACAAATATTCACTCTCCATTAATAGTGAAAGAAAACCATCAGTACACTTGATACGCTAATTTGTTAAGATCTGAGTGTTTTGATCAAACATTGTTATTGTATCATGTTTATTATGAATTGTTTTAACATGGTTATGTAAACAAAAATGCTTACTTTAATTTAATCGGAGGCAAAAGAAATTTTACGCCATTGTAATTTCCTCGAAAACAGAATTTAGGGAATACTTACAATTTGTACTTCCCTATTTTATTGTAGCTAGGCTGAGCTATCGCAGCTACAATATACGGGTTACGTACCTACTGAATATAATCTGTTTGCTAATTTGCTCTTGCAAAAGGTTTATTAAAAAAAACGTTATTTTAAAATGATTTAACAATTTACTCTTAAAATATAATTTGACAAGTAGTTTAAAATTACCTCAAGATAAGTGCCAGAGTCGTCAGATCCGGCAGAATCGAAAGAGCGGCTGCGCGCGCCGGGCTGAGGTACTGCCAGTAGTGAGCTTGCGCCCGCGCCGCGCGCAGCCTCCAATTGTATCTCATCGAACGACGCCGACCGGACCTTTGGAAAACATACATACTATTTAATTTCTAGAACCCATCAGCATAATAATTTAATATTATTGAGGTGTACACACAAAGGAGAAATAGTATTATAGCACATATAGGGTTTCATAGCACTTATGTTAAGCACAGCACATGTGTTGTCTGACGCTAAAACACGTGATTTTATAATTTTGTTAAAACATAAATTATTTAAAAAGAACCTTACAAAACGAGGAAGCCATTTTAAGAACTTTTCGCGTGCTCTATTATTCCAGTTATAATTAATTTTTACAAATAAAAAAAAACATTAATAAAGGTTAATTATGAGCAGTCTAATCTTAACTTTTAATATTATAAATGCGAATGTGAGTTTGTTCGATTATTTTTTGTTTTTTGTTACCTTTTCACGCCTAATCCGCTGAACCGATCGCGATGAAATTTGGTATGCAGATAGCCTATAGTATGGAGAAGGACATGGGCTACATTTTTTCTCGGGAACGCGGGTGAAACCGCGGGGTACAGCTAGTAATAATATATTTAAGACAGACCAACAAAGCGAATCCTGATGAACCCTACTTGGCTACTAATGCTTATTTACTAGTTTATTTTGATCCACATAAACAGGCAATGTCTAGGGATTTGGGAAAACAAAGCATCAACTTTACCGATAATGTTAGATTTTCGTGTTAAAAAATACTTTTTGCGATTACGGTTTTAATTTAACTCGTTTATTATCTACATCATTATCATAATCATCGTCATTTTTGTAAGAAAAAATGGCATATTAAAGATGAATCAATTTTTATTATGTACTAAAATATAAAAAAATACAAATAAAATAAAGAGAGGTAGAGCATAGCGATATTTCGCTCAAAGAGCAGCTTGACTGGGGAAGTACCTCCACCGTACAGAATACCGCAGCCAAACTTCCTGTGCGTGAGTAAGGTCGCCAGAGCTCATCGGGGTGGGGGGAAGGGTCAGCAACGCGCGATTGATACATCTGGTGTTGCAAGCGTTCATAGGCTACGGTAACCGCTTACCATCAGGCGGGCCGTATGCTTGTTTGCCGACTATGTTGTAAAATAAAATAAAAAGAAGCTTTCAAATTGGTGTTAAAACTACGCTTTGAATCATCATAACAATGTAATTATCGTTGAAACAAGCGAATCGTGCCGGCAAACAACCAGGTTACTCTCACTGTAATAATTTGGACTGTAAACAAGTTACCTTTGAAAATGCATTTAGCATCAAACAAATAGAGATGAGCACGTACCTACCTACACGCAAGCGCAGTTTGGTCGATTAATAATAGTTAATAGTAGGTAATGTATTTAGTGCATACATAGGCATATTAATTTAAATTATAATAGAGAATCTAAAAAGCTATAGCTCTGCTAGATATCATATTATCTAGAATTAAGATAATCACGCTTTGTAAGCTTTATAATAAACGACGATAATAAAGGAAAGGCTTTCCGCGCGGTTTCACCCGCGTTCCCGGGATAAAATATAGCCTATGTTACTCGGTGAAGATGTAGCTTTCTAACGGTGAAAGAATTTTTAAATTCGGTCTAGTACTTTTGGAGCCAATTCGTTACAAACATACTTACTTACATACAAATCTTTCCCCTTTATAATATTAGTATAGATATAGATTTTAAAAAATCTACTATTGTCTGTTTTCTTTTTATAAATTATTTGGTCTATAGAACTGGGTACAATCATTATCATGCATACTATATCAGCCTTAACAACACGACAATTGTTTGCTTGCTCTCTTGTGCTAATCGCCACGACACACGATAAGAAGTAATGATATGACGAGGAAAATGAATGATTACCTGCTTGGGAACCTCGAGGCTGCTTTGCGTCTTCATATCGGCGGGTGTGGGCGTGCGTGAACGTTTGAATGTGGTGCGCAGGCGCTGCATGGCGGCCGGGGCGGGCTGCGCGCGCGCTCCTCATGTCGCGGGCCCGCCCCGCTGCCGCCGCCCGCGCCCCTTGCGCACCACACTCTCACCACCACTATGTATAACCAACATTCTTCCATTAAATACACAATTCTATAAAAACACCTTTGCCACCATGATTAAATACTTTTTCAGTTGAAAATTGAATTTTATTTTGTTTAATTGTATGGAACTATGAACAGGATCAATATTCCAATATTTGGCAAGCTGACTTTCCAGAGGAAATCATTCAGTACATTATTAATAACCCATTATGCACTTACCTACATGCTCATGAAAAACTAAACTAATCGGAAAAAAATAAGAAGTAAACATAAAATAGGATTGAATAAGATTTAGATTTTGGTCACCGTAGCCTATGGACATTTGCAATACCAGGAGGATTGCCGATGAGTTGCCGACTTATAGATCTTTTTACGCTCTTTTTGAAGAACCTCATATCGTAGCGTTGAGGGAAAATCATAAAGGGGTGGATATTCCACAACCCAATTGTTCGCAACAGGAACATCCGCTGAACCTTTGTGTGGACAATCGAGGTGGCTCGAGGATATCCTCGATGGGAACGCTCCCCATTATAAAGACTATGAGAGAAAGCCTATACCTCTCTAAAGGCTTAGAGGTTCTAAACCGCCAGTGAGTTCGGAATCGAAACGATAGGTACTACGAGTGCACGATAGGTACACCGAGGCAAGTAAATCAAGCTGATAAATGGGTGCGCCTGCCCAAAGGTGAGAGCAATAATATGCAGCCTTACTTGCGCTTTATAAAGCGGTAGTCGCTGAAGTGATGAGTGAGAAATATCGCTTGAACATATTTAGCACACCCAGCTATTTTAAAGACAGTTTGGCTTTACTCTCCAAATGATCTCGAAACTGGACATCACTCACAAATTCGATAATTACTACAAATACCTACTACAATAGATAAATACATCTATTTACTTATCTAATTACTTTGCCAGATCAGTAGGTAGCTAGGTACAATATACCTACATCAGCGCATACCTAAATTAGGTATAATAACAAACATCCTATTCCAGCCAATAACTGTCATCTGCAACATGAATATATTTCTAAAAGGTATGTTTGATAGAATTTCTTTATCATGTGTAACTATGTTTTACATTTATAGGATCTTTGAAGACTAAAAGTGATTCAGCATAATTAATTTAACATTTACATGCTTATGCTAAAACTAAGCAAAATATCAGAGTACCCAAGTGATAATGTGGATGTCATCAAAATTATGCTAAGCCAACTGAAAAGATTTGACATAATTGTTGGCCTTCAAAGTTAATCTTAAAATATTAATGAAAATTAATTCAGAAAATAATGTAGGGTTTGTTGGTTATCTAGCGATCGGCAGTCGGTGGTAAAATTGTATTATTACCGATAATTCGATCACTTTTTACTGAAATTCATCCATTCACCTTTATAGCTAGACTGGTATATATAGAAATAAGTTAAAACTCGGAATAGGGTTGTCAAACGTCTATTTTAGCATCCACCAGTCAAATGGCAGTACCTAGGTTACCATAAGATAAGAAATAATTTTCAAAAGTTTTCTGACCTTTAAAAAATTATATTTGTTTGTAGTAGCAAAAAAGCAAATCTTGTATATATATATAATCAGAATCTCGGAAACGGCTCCAACGATTTTCATGAAATTTAGTATGCAGGGGGTTTCGGGGGCGATAAATCGATCTAGCTAGGTTTCATTTATAGAAAACGTCGTTTAAAAAAAACCGAGCAAAGCTCGGTCATCCAGGTACTGTACTTTATACTTCATGATTAATAGGTAGACTTATTAATATCATTACCGAAGCTTATTATGGCAAAGGTTATGTCATAACTTTACCACTATTAACCTATTCTTCCAACCCTAATTCAGCAGTGAAAAAACCCACAATTTATTTAATAAAGAACCTAAAAGGGAAAGAACCCTCCGAGCAGAGTTAATTTCACATCGCTACGCTATCAGTGTAGGTAATTTGACGGTAAAAGAAACACCGTTTTTACAAAATGAAAATTATAAAAGATTTTTGAGTTGTGTTTCATGTGTGACAATATTATAAACAACAAAATGGGTTTGGGTATGTTTGATATACCTACTATGTTGATAGAAAGGCAAGTGCTTGGGTAAAACCTCCATCTCTACCCTCGAACTCTAAAGCCGCTTACCGCCAGGCACATGTAAATCACAACGCAATAAATAGAATAAGAGCGAAGCTGCGTCGATAGTTCTGACAGCGTGAGAGGCCCTACTTTACCTCCCTACCTACCTACGCATCACTATAAAAGTTTGATATGAATAAATTTTAAGAGAAAACAAAGATAGAGCCGTTATACTCTATCCCGACATAAACATACTTTATACAATAGGTAAGTTACAGTGAAATTAAAGTAAAATCTCAAATAAGTGGGTTTGTCAAAAGTCGAAAGGATCCATTCCTGAGTTTTCATTCATTTATTCAGTCATATCATTTGTATCCGCTTACTTTACGTACCATACACCTTGATTGGGTGCATTCGGTGCATTAACATCCAGTGCAGTGTAACAACAACATGTAGATATCCAGAAACATACAACTAGACTACCAAAACTCATCAATTAAGCTTATCACTTATTACCCGTCATATTTGCTACCCGTAAAAAGGGCTTTCAAATGTTTGTAATGGTTTTCAAACAAACAAGCAATAAATAGTTCACATTGCCAGTCAAACATTTTTATTTTCGTCTGCGCACTTTAAAATTTTAAATAAACTAGGAAAGTGACGTATTGCGAACACATTTTAGAAAAAATACGATAGGAACTTGTAATGCTAATCCCAGTCACCTACGTGATAGTATCAAGCCTAAGTTCTATAGTAGGTTAGTAGAACGCATAGGTATTAGCTAGCCGAGTCTTTGGCAGGAAACAGTCACTTGAGACTTGATATTTTTTTTTGCAATCAAAGTTAGTTTTTTTAATAAGTCTAAGATAGTTTAGCTTTTGCCAGACGCTTTAAAATGGATTAATAATAGGGATGCTATGTTTTCCCGGGAAAAAAAGTATCCTATTTTTGATTCCAGATTATTAAAGAACTACGGGTACTTTTACATGAGACGTGTCCCCAAACTGTAGCACACGGAACTAACAACGTGGTGATTGTTGAGCACATCAACATCATCATTTCATTCATCTGAATTCTATTGAAGAAAAAAGACATTCACGTTTAGAAATATAATGAAAATTATGTAGATAACTACTTTCCGCCCCATAGCTTCTAATATGTTTCTAGTATAATATAAATTTATTTATGAATGTAAAATGTATAATATGTTAATTTAGGGTATGATCTATCTACGCGCGTTTCATCCGGATCTGTTATTTTTCTCTTCATTATTGAACAAAACTTAAATAAAAAATAAAAGTCCCCGACAGATAAATTAAAAAGTAAAATGTTATCTAATATATAAAATTCTCGTGTCGCGGTGTTTGTAGTTAAACTCCTCCGAAACGGCTTGACCGATTCTCATGAAATTTTGTGTGCATATCGGTTAGGTCTGAGAATCGGACAACATCTATTTTTCATCCCCCTAAATGTTAAGGGTAGTCCACCCCAATTTTTTTTAGATATTTTGTGGAAGTGACTCTCGCGCAAACTATTCAGTTTAGAAAAATAAAATATTAGAAACCTCAATATCATTTTTGAAGACCTATCCATAGATAACTTACACGTATGGGTTTGATGAAAAAAAATAATTAAGTTTCAGTTCTAAGTATGGGGAACCCCCAAAATTTATTGTTTTTTTTTTTCTATTTTTGTCTGAAAATCTTAATACGGTTCACAGAATACATCTATTTACCAAGTTTCACTAGTATAGGTCTTATAGTTTCGAAAAAAAGTGTCTGTGACATACGGACGGACAGACAGACATGACGAATCTATAAGGGTTCCGTTTTTTGCCATTTGGCTACGGAACCCTAAAAATGAATCGCTGAATGTGTTGCTGACCGCAAATCTCGAGAATGGCTGAACCGCTTTGGCTGATTTCTTTATTGTTGTGTTTGATGAAGTCTGAGGAAGGTTTTTATGGAGAGAAAAAAAGTAAATAATACGAGGAAAATAGTAAAAACAACAATTTTCTTTTCCAATACAAACCACTCTGTCCCCAGCTGTCAAACATTAGATGTCAATCAAAACAAAACAAAGGCGCGTTAGACAGAACGAAATCTGTCGGGGCACCTATTACCATAAAAAAATCAATGTTACTTTGTTTTAGAGAAATAGGGCAGAACAAGGTCTGCCGGGACAGCTAGTAGTTTATAATATGTATATTTTAAAATAGTCTATTGAGTGACAAATGTCAAATTTAAAATACTGTCTCCTGCCAATGCTACAAGCTAGCTAATACCCATACGTTCTAACCTACTATATAGCACACCTATAGAAAGAAAGGCTTGATACTATGACTGACAGTTATGGACTACTCCGACCCTTGCTATCTAGATCTCTCGGAGGAGCATATCAACATTTAAACATAAGATTCATGTTTGGCTTACGCAAATATGATCACGTATCCCACTTCCGATCTCGGCTCATTGTGACTTCCTATACATCTTCGCCGGAATACTCACATACTCTCCTTGTTTTACAGTATATACAGTTCAATCCATTGACCCCGCGCCACCTCAAAAAACATTTTAGTTCGTAATCTATTAGGTCATCAGTAAAATGCCTTAAAACACCACATACCAGTCGCTTTTACGATGAATTATTTAAGGTTGAAGCTGTGTGTGTCCGCTTATAGAATTTTACCGACTTTAATTAGGCCAGCACCATCCCTGAACATTGTTATGGATCGAATTAAAAAGTTTTATCACTCCTCTGTCTCCACCTATAAACCGTGCTCTATTTTAACAAATTATATTATAATCTAGTATACTTAAGTATTTATCGTATTATAAATCTTAAACGGCATAAAAATGAAGGTTTTTTTTATTGTAATACCTATAGCGTGCAACCCCAACTTTACCAGTTTTGTATAAGTCCTCTCCATCTAAAGGTAGCCTGGTAGAGATCACTTTTAGTGATAAGGCCGCCCATTGTTGACACTCAACGTTAATTACTGTTTTTGAGCATATTTGGTCTTTATTTATCTATCTGTGATATAGGTCTGGTTCCATAACGTAGGTCCTAATATCCTGATCCTAACTAATATTATAAACGCAAATGTGAGTTTGTTTTAAATGCAAAACTTACTTTCGCATTTATAATATTAGATACATAGGAAAGTTATAATTTGCAATTACATTATAAAAACCATTTATAATCCTAAAATCTATCAAAAGTAATGTTAACTAATGTTAAATAATATAAAAATGTCTTCCCTGGTATTTGGATTTTTAACCCTAAATTGGAATAGAATAGTAGTTTCACCTGTCTTATCCGTCAATCAACAGAGAGCATCAGCCGTAACGTTGGATTCGATTCAGTGATAGATTGAAATATAAATTGGCATAGAAAATAGCATAGATATTTTATACCTACCTAGGTATACCAACTTCTACACTTGCATAACACATGCAGCTGGTAAAGACATAAAGAAACCAAGTCGTTCAAATTATCTTATTAGAAACCTAACCCTAAGCAGTTATTAGACAGAGATAGTACCTAACTATAAGCATCCAAAAGGTTTATTAAACTTCTTTCAGAATTGTAATGTTCAATAGGGTATTACACCCATTTTTTAAAAGTGTCACAATTCGTTCCTAAGGTGCTAATAAACTACAAAAAAAACTGGCCAAGTGCGAGTTGGACTCGCGCACCGAGGTTTATTTGAGGTTTTATTTTTATTTATTTATTACAAAATCCACAGCTCTTAAAAGTAGATACAATGTACTTATTAAATATAAGACTTACAGCCAATTAAAGATTTACAATATTATGCTTTGACTTATAATTAAAAGGACCAATGTGTGCCCAAAGTGCAGAATACCTATTTGTATTGTGAACAAATTGTGTGTGTGTGTGTGTGTGTGTAAGGTGTGTACTTATGTATGTAAGGAAGGAATAATGTGAGGTTTTGTATGTACGAGTATAACTCTGTTTAGCCACATTTATTTATTATGTCTGTAATGTTCTTTTTAAATGACGCTTTAGTACAATGGAACATCCACTGAGTCAAATTCCTTATTATATGTACGCAATGTCCTACTTATTATGGAGTTGTAAGCATAATTAGTTTGACTAAGCGGTGTATGAAATAGACTAGTATGTCTTGTACGGGTTGAAGGCACTAAAAGTTGCAGAAAGAGGGATGACAAAGCGGTACTGTCAATGCTGCCACTACACACATTATGCAGGAATAGCATATCTAGTAGGGTGCGCCTGTTCTCAAGAGAAATGAGATGGTAGTGCTTGCATGCAGTTGCGTAGTCGCTGGGTTTATTGTAAGTACGGAAGTTGAGATGATTAAGGAATTTGGATTGTATTTGCTCTATATTCTGTTTATATAATATGTAATGGGGATTCCAAATGTTACTACAGTATTCCAAAACACTACGAATATAAGTAAAGTAATGTAATTTTAAGCAGTCTATGTCTGTGAACGCCTTGCTTACTCGCACTATAAAGCCAAGGCTTTTGTAGGCTTTGTTAACTATCTGACTGATATTATTTGAAAAAGTTAATTTTGAATCTAGTAGGATCCCCAGATCCTTGACCAATTTAGTTTGATCTAACGGAATATTATCAAAATTGTAGTTGAAAAAGATGGCTTGCCTTTTACGCGTAAACGTGATAAATGTAAGTTGAACAAGCCTGGATGAGGAATTTTGCAGTTCTATAGACCCCTTTTTTGGTATAGATATATCAATCGTATTCCATATAATAGATGGTAAGTTAAAATCACCTGCTATAAGAAAGTAATCATCTTGATGCGTCTCAAAAACACGTGACAGATTATCGAGAAATATCGTTAGTCTGCTAGATAATAATTGGTTTGGCGGAAAATACAAAACGGCAATATGCATGTCTTTTAAGTTAGACAGCGCGCGCGCCGGGACCGTAACCCATATACATTCTAAGTCTTTGTGTTTCCACTCAGTACGCACGAACGCTCCCAAGCGAGAGGAACTTAAAACCATCACTCCGCCCCCACGCGAGCCGCGGTCTCGCCGATAAATGTCGTATTGATCAGTGCATAATTCCGCATCCAGTACGTCATCACCCAGCCAAGTCTCTGTTATGAGTGCTATGTCAAAGTTCAAAAGACAAGTGTTTTTATAGAAAGTATCAGTCTTGGTTCGTAGTCCACGTACGTTTTGGTATAGGAACCGTAGTTGGTTGTTCGTATGAGTTGTATTATCTGAGGTAGGTGCCAATTAAGCTAGACCTCTAAATTGTATGAGCGCCCATACAACTCAAAGGTCTTTATTAATTGGCGTAACTATGTATGTATAGGGACATTGTATATTTTTAGATTTTTTCTCATATAGAGTAAAAGTACCTGAATGACATGGCTTTGCTCGGTTTTGTTTTTAAACGACGTTTTCCAAAAATGAAACCTAGCGAGATCGATTTATCACCCCCGAAACCCTCTGCATACTTACTAAATTTCATGAAAATCGTTGAAGCCGTTTCCGAGATTCAGATTATATATATACAAGAATTGCTCGTTTAAAGGGATTAGATACCCTATTTTAGTCACTGGCAATAGTTGCAGGGGTGGAAGTACTCCAATATGAACAACTTTTATTATGGGACCAACTCTGAGATCGCGTAAAATAGGTACTACCACTTAGGTACCACATAGGTACTTGCAGGGGGCAAGTATTGCCAGTGACTAAAAACTCACCCAGTATTGCCGGTTGTTATGAGATAATAATATAGCTATTTTATGCTAATCTAACGTGGGCACTATAACGATGACGTCACAGCTCATGAACGCTCCAATAATGTATAGTAGAAGCGCGCGTCTGGCGTGCAGTGCACACATCGTTAGTTTAGACTGCGCGCATTATGCCAAGGGTTTTACGACAGGCGCTTTGACGCTTTGATCAAATTATTGTTTGACCAATCGAAGGTCAATGACAGGCGTGGCGGAAAATACTCTTTAAAAACACAGAAATAATGACCCACCGGCCTCACTGGAGCTTTTCAATACTGAAAAGTGTGCGAGATAGGAGAAGGTAGGTATCAAATGAATAGACTCTCGAGAGCACTACCACCCAAATTTTTCCACGCATTTTTTTATAGTCGTACCTAGAATGTGTGTTTGATATCTTTTTTCGTTTCAATCACTATGTAAATGTCAAAACGTGCTCAGTCCATTAATAACCGCAATAATATTTTGATGTATTTTATCCTGATTTAAATTTCGACAGTGGAAAAAGATATTTTTTCACTAGGTACTCATTAATAAACGTAAGTAATATTGACAACAAAGCCTTAATTCTGATTCCTAAGCTACTGAGATAGGATATGGAACAGTTGCTTTATTAAGTACACTTTGTTTATGCTATGATGGTTTAGTAGGAGTTAATTATGAGCATAAAGTGTTATTGATTAGTTATATTGATTAGAAGATTAATAATTAATTGGATAACTACTAATTGCATAACAAGGTGTACAACAAAAAACTCGACAGTCAAACATTTAATAAAAAAAACTGTCAACAATCAATAGTTCTATTAGATAACTTTAACGCTAACTCTTAAATAGAGCATACTTACCTAATCCTGAAAAATTCTAAAATAACGTTGTTTTACTGACTCAGTATATTCAATAGATTTTCACTTTTCATCTCCATTTTTGAATAAAAGTGGCAGATACGTCTGGCTTTTAATATTGGAGAGATTCACATGTTGAAGCGCATTGCAGGTATGTGCAGTGTGTTGACAAGCGAACGTAAAGCGAAATATCTCACTTGCGCCAGTTTAACACTACCCAAAAGGACCCCTCTATTGACACATCTTTTGATCAAAGAACGACTCACGGAGAACTTCCTTCGAAACTCATATTCGCAACTCAAATCCTTTGCGAGTTTAAATATTATGTAACATTTCTGTTATCTCTAATGTAATCGTGACGTCTCAGAATAATAAATAGACACACTAAATCACTGTACGGATGAATTAACGTAGAAGATGGGTTTTCGTAAACTGTTTTCGTCTGCAATCTAAGAACTCTTTTATTTATTATATTACTTATTGAGTGAGTACACATAATATACCTACGATTTATTAAAATATTTTTGAAATTAAAATAAAATCAACTTTTGAAAATGACCCTATGTCTTTTAACGGTAAGGTTGTTTTTACTTTGGTTTTATGACTTTAAGACAACTTGTTCACCTAATTTTAAATGCAAAGGAGATGGCACAAATTTGTAGGGATCTCAGTCTGAAATCCCACAAGTAGAATCGTAAAGGACGTCTCAAGGAGATTGTATGACAAAAAGGTTTGGAACTCAACCCGGGCGAGCTAAAATCTGATCATTTCATTGTAAGGTAGGTGAGACTACTGCCTAAAGGTAAAGTATGGTTAATTCAAAAAATATATTAAATAAATTAGCGATGGGCGATTATTAAGTACAAAAAAAATATTCGAAAGAAAATTTACATTCGACTGATAATCGACAATCGACATTCGCGCAACGATTAGATTATATCACGCGCGCGCCAACTTTGCGCAAGTTGACAACAATCGACCGATATTCGAATAATATAGATTTTCATTCGAATGCGTACATTACATAGGTATTATAATTCCTTAAGTCCCGGGATTAAGCTGGTCCGTAAAATACTAAAGGCGTCATGGTAACTGAAACAAACAAATTTTGCAGGCACTATGATCGAAATGTGTGGATTTGTAACTAATAAGAAATATATAAGTATCATTAGTAGCTGTTTCGTCCTTCCCCGCTTCTATTTTATTTAAACATGAAATATAAAATTAATTCTTGCTTTATTTTCACGTTAGTACCTAAGTTATATAGCTGTAATAAATTCCAAACGATTTTACACTTGCATAATTAAAAGCTCAGCGCAGCTATAAAAAGGCAGTTTCCATTGTACGCCACCGGGGTGCAGCGGGCAAAGCAGAGCGATGCAAAAATGACGGCAAAAAAAAAACAAAGAATATAAATGCACATTTTCTACCCGCCACGGTACTCGGTAGTTATTCCCTACGGCGCAGTATCTCACCTCAAAAGTGGAATTTTACCTAATGATAATGAAAATGTAGGTACGTTCTCATGAATAAAATCTTTTTTACTGCAATTAAACTTGCACCGGAGCGCCATCAATTCTTGTTTACATTTATTAAAAGCATAATGCATACTTGCTATCTAAACATTAATGAAACGTTGTTTCAAAGTAGAGATAGGTACGTAGCTATATTCACCTTTCGCACATTATATTTGAATAATGTCATGTTGGCGATGTAACCTAACCTACCCAATTTAAATGGGTCAAATTTCTGATGTGTGTGTAGATTCACCACTAGATTTTCAGTGCAGGAAAACATCGTAAAAAAATCTTTATGCCCGAAAAGTTTTTAAAGTACCTAAATCTTATTAAATCTACCAATCTGCACTGGCCCCATGTGGTGGACTTTGGCCATTGTTAAAAATCTCATGCCAAAAACTCCATGAGCATTAAGTAAAAGGTATTTCAGTCACATGGGAGATAAAATCGAACAAGCAGCAAGTAAGTAAATTCCAGAAAAGCTTCACATTTACTCTACAGTTTTCCAATAAGAAGTAACCGCCTCGTAAGGCGCACGGAACTACTTTTACAGCTCTTGTATCTAATGTTATGGGGGAAAGAACACGCAAATCGTGAAACACTTTAGTGGTTCGTATGTACATATGTACCTATATACGTATTATGTGAGGAAAATATACCTTCGCTTAAGATATGTGTAGTGTACGTGTTAAAAAATAGTTTAGTTCTGGGTCCAATGCTTTTCCTACTCCACATAAACGATATATACTATACTATAATATTTGTTATACTATATGTACATATTATACTATTGCTCGTTCAATGTTAAGATGTAAATACCTAAAAAAAAGGCGATCATAGCTCAGTGGTAGTGACGTCGGACGCCGCGGCGAAGGTCGTGGGTTCGAATCCTACAATGAGCTTGAACTTTCGGTGAAGGAAAACATCGTGAGGAAACCATACTGGCTGGCTACCACCCTCAAGTTGAAAATCTGTCGTCAAACACCTATTGGTGTGTTCCGGCAGCTTGAGAGCCAGATCCTTCTAGGCTTTGTGTGCTTACCACCTTCGGCCACATCATCACCTACCATAGTGAGATTGTGGTCAAACACAAGCCTATACAAAGTAAAAAAAACCTACTAAGAACTCTAGATAATAAAAGCGGTAGGTACCTATACTACCCTATACATAATACAATTTGATGATGTTATTTCTAAATTAAAGATTAAATTTATATAAAATACGTCTACTCCAGCTATCTTGGTAGAATGCGTCGGCTAAATTATGATGTACCTACCGTATTCTTAGCAATAAACGAATTCTATTATAATAAACAAATATAATATTACAAACAACAGGGAACATAGCCCATTATTTACAATTTGTAAACAGCGGAAATTTTCAGATAAATTTTACACTAAGATTTATTAGAATAGGTAGATGATAACTTTGTAACCAATTGGTATTAAACTTCAAAGATTTCAAAACTACTTAGTCCCGTACTTCCACACCAGCCTGACTAAAACTCTCATTTATTTATTGATTGATTTACTTTTTTAATTGATTTGATATAATTTATTACGTTGTATCGGTTTGTTTTTTCCAACAATATTTTCGTTGTATGTGATAATGTGGCCGAGTGAAAATACCCCAG
The DNA here is from genome assembly GCA_951216915.1 of Tetheella fluctuosa. NCBI lineage: Eukaryota > Metazoa > Arthropoda > Insecta > Lepidoptera > Drepanidae > Tetheella > Tetheella fluctuosa. The sequence goes on along the minus strand of OX578217.1, from coordinate 6,444,813 downwards.
GTTTATAAAATCGATAAAAATACGATTAGTTAGACATTAGACACAGTATTTTTTCAGTTAGTAGGTATAAAGGATGAAAGTTATGCTGTCTGCTCCCCAGTTATTGCTAACATGTATTGACGCTCCGGGCATACAAGAATATTAGGTAAGTATACCTAATATATTTATAGTACTTATCGGTAATTTATGGGTAAATTATGAATTTATTTTATAAGTAAGCCTATTTATATATATGTAAAACGACTGGTCCTTGTTCGCATGTTATTTCGCTATAAATTTTTCATAATTTTTATGCATGACAATTTGTAATTAACTATGTACCTACTATAAGTCTCACGAAGCATATTATTAAAACTACGTATTCTATCTATAATAATATCTACGTTATTTATTTAGCTACTTTATAGCCAAAATCCACCGCACAGTGCGGCACCGTATAGTAATATTTATATGGCTATTAAAAATAGAACTTCATAATAAATCATTCAACACGCAAACGCTATGGAAAAACCATTACTAAACTATTGTCCATCTCTCATCCTGCTAAAGAGACTGATGCTGAAATCTGTATGTTAGGATTATGAAGGCATAAGTCTTCATCTAGCATTTTCAGATAGCTTTACTAATTTCAAATCGAAATTACTGAGCTAAAATTGTTTTAATTAAGCTGTTAGATTAAATTTGTATGTTCTTTTTATTATATTTAGTCATCATTGTATTTTTTTAGTAATGTAGCAATTTCTTTTTCGGATAATTGTTAGTGCATGCCGTGATCACCTATTATTAAGGTGGTACTCAGTTTTGTTGACTTTTGTTGTGTTTTTTGTAAGTGTTGTGTATCATACTTCTTGGTGATTCTATTAAATAAATAAATCTTAGATTATACTTTTAAAAGGCCAATATATTTAGGTGCTATCGAATTTAGACTTCCACGTTTTCTTTTTCCAAGTCATTGAGCACATTGTTAAAAAGATATGCCGTAGAGGTAATGTAGATTCTTTAGTTATATGACACAATAGTTAAGGCTTCGTTCGGAAAATAGTCAACCGAACGATTAAATGTTACCATTTGATACATCCCCGTCGATTATAAAACGGTCCCATAGTGTAATATATTTAAGCTCTAAAATTTGTAAGGTGAATTCCCTACCTAATATGATGAATTCCCTAAGCGTGTGCCTAAAAAGCAAAAAAAGCAAACCAAATAGGTTTGAGTTTCTCACTACCTACATCTTCGCTGATAGTTATAATATGAATTGATCCTGACACATGTTAGGAATATTTCACTGAGCAAAAGCCCAAAGGCCCTAATTCATATGAGTAACACATAGGTAAGTATACCTATATATATAAACGTCTTAAGCGTACGAGTGTGACTTTGTTAAGTCAGGTGGATGACATGAAATCCACTATGTATCCAATCCAATATTCTGCTTTCAGAATATTGTTTTACCCTACCAACATTCTATGGATTCCTCACAATTCGAACCCACGATCTTCGTCACGGCATTTGACGTCACTATCTACCACTAATATTACAAAAAGTTGATATTTCATGGGAAAAGTTAGTTTTTTTTTCGCGAATTCTCAGATTTGTTTCAATAGTAAGAAGACGAATAAGAAAACATTTATAGGACACACAAAGTAGAAGTTAAAGTTGTTCAACATAAGTTAAGTAAAGATACCATCTCAAATAATTGACTATGTATACTTGCTGGGGTGTTGGTATATTCAACATTCATAACATGACGTAACGACTTCCTCGATATATGCGACTAAACATAAAATTCTGATAAAAGAAAATACAGAAGGGATCAAAAAACATAATTATACATGTATTTAACTACATAATTGCGAGTACTCTGTTCAGTTGATTTTTACATGTACACACACACACACATATTCAACACATTGTAACGCGTAACAGAAAGGAGAAACAAATATCGAATTTGTAACCATATGGAATTTGAGAAATAAAGATTCTTCTTAAACCATAAATACTTCAGTCGACATAAATAACAATGAGACATAATCTAATATGTAAAATTCTCGTGTCACAGTGTTTGTTATCGAACTCCTCCGAAACTGCTTCGGTAGGTCTGAAAATAGGTCGTAAAGTATATTTCACACCGCTACGCGGGTGAAACCGCGGGGGACAGCTAGTATTTTTTTTATAGATTTCTTACTAAATGATTTCTGTTTTTAATTAAATTGTTAAGGTTATGTACCTATTAGGTTTATGGCATTACTGTAATATGCTATTAGTATATTTATAAATTCTTTATTAGTAAGATTGGATTTAATAAGTTGACTCGCGATTCCTGGAAGTAAATTTTTTTGTAGGTAGTTTTGCGTCCCATTCGCGAGCCAACCGATTAAAATAATACTTTTCAATATTCCTTCAATCATTGAATCGGCCAAGCATCATCAAAAATGTAAGGGTACCTTTAATTTCAAATCAATTTCGTAAGTGAATCAGTTTTAATTTAGCCCGTTCATTCGTTTTAAGTTATTCCTGAACTTTTCAATCCATCTCGAAAATTAAAATGAATTTTTAAATCACTCGCCAATATATATATCTACTAAAATACACCAGCTATGTAGTAAATCTATCGATAGTAGGTACCTACTTAGGTACAACTTTCTTGTTAACTTGGACTTAAATTAATAGTAGTTACAAATTGTGATAAAACTTGAGGAACATAGTTTTAAAGCTATTAAAATGTAATAAAAAAAGTTATCTTTATGTGAAATGTTTCTAGTAGCTTGTAGATATTTAACAGTTAACTGCAATATTAAAATATTTATGTGACACGTTGTCGATAAGGTCCGTATTCCCTCAGCACATTCCTGTCAAATGTATGTAAAGCATCGGCAATACCCTTGGTGTAAGTAGCTAATGTCCCCAGCCGCGCGCCGCCGCGGTGACCCAGACCACTTACCATCAGTTAGACTATCCGCCTGCTGCTGCCTTTTGAAATAAAATACTGGCCAAGTGCGTGTTAAACTTAAGACTATACATAAATTAAAGGAATGTTTAATTAAAACGTCAAATACTGTCATCGACTATTACCTACTAATAAGCGGCGATAGTTTTCATTTTAAAAATTCAGAGATTCTTTTTTAAATTTGTTACACTCAACTGTAACAAATTTAAAAAAGCTTGATATTTCTTTAATTAATTTTTAAAAGTGTTTAAAATAACCCTCCATATTTTTAAAATACTTTTTAACAATTCCCACTTCCCACGCGAACAAAATATATTCACCCTCACTTGGGAGGTACCTACCCAACTTCATTCTTCGGCTTATTTAATAACTTTGTTTACATTATAAATATGTATAAGTAACTATGTATAATTTCTGCTTATTTTCACTGGTAGACTCCGAGTAAAATGAGCATGATAGACAGACGGACATAAAACGATAGGTACCTATGGGTTCCTTGTTTGACTTCAGAAACCTAAATAAGTAAACATGCTAAATAATTAATAGATGTGTTCGAAGAGAGATATACCTACCTACACACAGTAATAGAAATAAATACTATTTCACTGTGTTCGTGTGTAAACGTCCATATTCCTATAGTATAATTTACAACTTCATGTTCCCTTCATCACAATTATAGGTATTAATTAAAGTTGACATTTCTAAGTGAGGTCTGCTTGGGCGCTTGCGTGTAGCAATGGATAGGATTACAGTGACCTTTTGCCATCTGGTGTCATCCCTTACAAAAGTAGACTGAGCCCATTTCAAAATACACTGACAGGCGCCTGGGAACGACAAATTGGGACCAACCTAATTACTTTTACATAACCAGGTAATTTTCATCCCTTAAAACCAAATCCAAAATAGCAGCAATTATCGTTATAATCTTTAAAAATACTCGTGACCTTTGCCGTTGAAGAATTTAGTATCTTCAAAGTTCATTGTGCATAACCAAATTATTGATTTATCATCTAAAACGGGATATAAGTATACTAATGTGGTATTCGTGGTTTCAGACCGAATACGGGGTATTTTTACGTAATTATTATTAATCCTAATCCTAACTATATTATAAATGCGAAAGTGAGTTTGTTTGTTTGTTACCTTTTCACGCTTAAACCGCTGAACCGATTGAATTTTGGTATGCAGATAGCCTATGGTACAAAGAAGAACATAGGCTACTTTTTATCTCGGGAAAACATAAGATCCCTCGGGAACGCGAGTGAAACCGCGGGGCGGAAGCTAGTATGTAATAAAACGAACTTACCTACCCTGCATCCAATCTCACCTTACCCTATTTGACGGAAATATAAAGGATCAAATTGAGAACTTCTTTTTTTAAAGGCTAAAAATGTTAATTATGACTTTGATATAAATGCATAACATTTAAAGGCTGTCTGATAATTGAAACTATTACGAGGCAACCAGCATAAACGAAAATTCTCAAAACAGTAGTGACATGGATACGATTTGTGGGTGAAGCGGGGCGTAAGGCAAAGATAAGTAACAAAAGCAAATATTTTCAATATTATAGCCCTAACAAGTTGCTACAGGTATATGATACAGGCAAGTGTAGAAGGCACTAACAGATCGATACAATTTGTCTTAGTTATACCTGTTGTCACATTGTCAAACACACAATGAAACCAACAAATCCTTAGCTTCACTCGAATGGATACTGTTGTAAGTAGTCTTTTTTTTTTTTTTTTTACTTCGTATAGGCTTGTGTTTGACCACAATCTCACTATGGTAGGTGATGATGTGGCCGAAGGTGGTAAGCACACAAAGCCTAGAAGGATCTGGCTCTCAAGTGCAGCTGCCGGAACACACCAATAGGTGTTTGGCGACAGATTTTCAACTTGAGGGTGGTAGCCATTCATGTAATTTCATGTAATTCAAGGAATCAAGATTGAATCTAGGTACAACAAACTGCTGCAGAACACTTCACTTAGGTAAGTAGCTACTACTCTAATATTTGCAAGCCAATCTCATTTAATACTTATAATAAATCGGTTAGCCGTTCCTTCAAATAAAAATCCAGCAAGCAATTAACCCCATCCATTTGTTGGGTTAAAATAACTGTCATTTCACGGAAAAAATGAGGAATGAAATAAAAATAGCTCAGATGCCAGCCTTTCCAATTCTATTGTGCTCTCTCGTTTGTTTTTTGAAGCGATAAAATATTTAGATCTACTCTCTAACACCAATATAGTTTAGATGAACAAAAATTGCACTGGGATTGGTATTCCTTTGTATCGGCGTTACTGCGGTCTTTGTCTGCCAACCGGGGCGTCGCAGTTCGCATGCCAAGTCGTCGGGAGACTCAGCTAAATACACTCAATACAATCATCCATTATAAGTGGTATACGTCAATCTATTCCAGTATGTATTTTTACCACAAGTGATTTGATTTCACAGTTGCTATGATAGGTAGGTACGACAAAATTAAAATAAATTTAATAATGTTCTAATATCGATTTCCAGAAAGGAAAATTTTGTTGCAAGCAACCACGGACGATACGTACGTACGTATGACATGAAACACCAAAATATACATAAAATTTACTTGAAGCTTGTATATTATTTGTTTACTTTGTCAACAAGAACTGCTACATGACGAATTGTAATCATTCCAAAGTGTTTTGCATCGTGTCATGGGAAATTTTACATTGAGCAAAAATAAATAGACGCGTTATCGAGGCTACAACGGTACCTATCCATTAACGTTCATTGTTCTCGATAAGTAAATGGGGAATTTATAATAAATATTATATAATATTAAAACCAGAATGAACAATACACCAAATACACTACAATATTTTTTAACATTCATATAGATCAGTTAATAAGTTTAGATGATTGTTATGGTTTTACCATGGTACAATCGAGGCACTCGAGCCGCAACCGGAGCGGTATTGTTTAATTCATACGATAGATTGAGAAATAAATAATTCAAATCCAATTAAACCGCTCCTAATTAAGAAAGTTAGATAGCAAACGCGGAGCCCATTTGTAATTTCCTTCGAAGTAACGTGCAGGACTGCAAATCAAAAAATGTAATAGTCACGTAACAATAGGCTTGCGTTTGCCCATGGTTTGCCTACAGATTTACTCTGGATCCTTCCAGAAACGGACACGGCACTTCAGAACATGGCAATAATAAAATTAACTTGCTGTTTGATTTCAAATGATTTAATTTTGATAATTGCTCTGGTCAAACATTTGGGTAGAGCATGTGTATGTGGGATACATACCAGCTTGATCCACTTACCTCTGTTCATAAGCGAGCTATCTGTATCTTTGAGGATCCCGAAATCACTAGCATAATATAGAACTTCTTAAGCTTTTTAGAGACGTAGGGTCATTTTGTGTATGCTGTGTAAGTTAACCGTGGGTGGGTACCTAGAGATATAACTAGCTACAAAACCTATAATGGCGAGTTTTCTTAAATACTCTATGACATGGTGCCATCGTCACCTATTTCTATCGCACCGTTCGTCGACGATATACTTAGTGCATATTATCCTCATCTTCTGCGAACTGTTAGGATGTGGAATGAGCTCACCCTTATGGTTTTCTTTTAGCGCTACGACATTAGGTATTTTTTTTCCACGCAAAGCCTAGGTAACCACCTTAGAAATCGACATGAAATTAGTAAATTTGGATTTCCACAAAATCACTCAACAATATATCAAGAGGACATAATTATAAAAATAAAACATAAAATTTATCAACCTAATGGTTAAAAGAATAAGCACAGTGAGTTTTGAAAAATGTATTTATTAAAGTAAAATGTTCTAATCATCAAATAAGGACTGTCATAAATAACCCCTACTTATACCTAATATAATAGATAGACCAGGTACCTGTCATATTTTCCACTTTAAAAACGGGTCAAGTGCGAGTCAGACAGGTACTACATGGAGAGTTCTCGAACCAATAATAAAACAAACTTACCTAAGGATGTCGTCTCTATAACTCGTTACTGTGTAATGAATAGGGTAATTGACTGACATTCAAATCAGCAACTTTTTATGAAATGTCAAAACGATAGGTTTATATGGAGTTTTGTATGAAATACAAGCATGTGACGTCATAATTATATAGCATACTCTTTATGGTTAGATTGGTCATAAAAATCATAATAAGGATAAATTTAATAAAATAATCGAGGTTTCCCCTTTTTGAAGTGTAAACTTCTTTTAGCGCGGTACGCATATTTTTAGATGAGGTAAAACCTCTGGACTCGCGACACCGTTATGAGACGCGACACCGTTTTGATGAGACGCAGTTTGACGTTTAGTTTCTTTTTAGATGAGGTAAAACCTCTGGACTCGTGACACCGTTACGAGCGAGACGCAGTTTGAATCCCTATCTCTTAAAAAAAAAAAGTTTTTACTTCTGTCGGCACTCCCGGTGTGCAATTTTTAAGCTATTTATTTAGCTTTTATCGCGGGTTTCGGGGGGGTTTGAGCGCGGCGACCGAATCAAGAAATTTTGATAAAAAAAAAAACCGTAACGAAAAAACCTAACATGTCCCACACATACATACATACGTATGTGTGTGTATGCTGTTTGTAAGAAGGTATATGAAAGAAAGAAAGAAAATATATTTATTTTGAGGTACACACAACACTACACACACATTTAACATAAATGAAAGAAAATGAGGAAAATTGCAATGTTGTGTCACATCAAAAATGGTCAGTGACTCAGCAAAACACTGTTAGCCCGTTGACGAGTAACAGTACTGATTTTCAGTCACTGCCATAAGTGACGTCACGCACACCCAGACAGAAGACACTAAACATATATAGGTGTATAGGTATCTATTAATATCAAAGAAAAAAATAATAAGCAAAAAAGAGGAAAGAAAAAAAAACTGCCTTAATAAAAAATAAATAAATTATTATAGTTGCATAAGTTGATAAAAAAGATGCTATGCAATAGCTTTACTGCGGCAGTCCCCGAGTGCCACACGTTTTTATTTTTCATGTTTTTACATTGGTTAGTGTTGGATAATTTATTTTGAATACAGGCAAATACCCTATTACCTGATATTTTCAGCAGGAGAAACGAACAAAATTTTAATTTCGATCTCGAACCAAGATTTTGTTGCATTACATAAAACCCCTACCGGGTGGGTAGGGGCTTTTATTTATAAATTTTGGGACCAGGAATGTGTTAGTTTCAAGATATATACCTACATAAAATACGTAGGTACTTACATCTATGTCGATTACGTCCCACGAGTAAAACCGTGGCACAACTTTTAATTAGACTCTTAGTCACACGGCTTTTCTGACTTCTCGAGATGTGCCGTGACTTGTACTTAAATAAATGCTCTGGAACTTTTTCCCATTTCCTCCGCAGACACAGAAAAGTCGGTTAAAGAGACAAAATGCTATAAGAATTAAGTACGTATCATTGATAAGACCAAGCTTATAATTTTATATAAGTAAATATTTAAGTACATAAATACATACCTACATACTTACATGTGTATGTTCCCTTATGAGTGAATTGTTAATTATGTTTCCGCGCTCTCTGGTCTATAGGGGGAGACGAAAGAGCGCAGCTTGGCTTCCTCAAACAAAATAATTAAGCAAGCTCATACCTGGCGTTGTGCGCAGGCCTATTTTACGTGACTGCATGCGTTGCCGATAAGCATGCTATTGATTTTCCTGATACCCCAACTTCCCGTTACAATCATCCTACATTTTTTAACCCCGTAGAATGTGGAGTGCCCGAAGTATTTTAATGAACTTGGAACTGGTATTCAATTGAGTGTTCAGACTTGAAATAATCACGTTACCAATCAACGCATTTCCTTTTCCCAGTCGGACAAAGATAAAGGAGATATCTTTTGTCGTATACAGGATAAAATCCTAAGTACTAATAGATATTATAAAAAAATAAAAAAATATATATATATGTGCAAGCATATGTTTACTTGTGAGAATGTTTGTTATTCAATCACATCTTAATGCTGACTGGATGTGAATGATATCATTATTTAATTAGATCATCGCCAGGAATTTGATATTTACCTTATGATTACGTCACGTAGGTACTTAGTGTAGACTGAGGCAATAGGATCCCAGGGTGATTTGGAACAAGTCAATAATTTAAATTTATATCGTACTAGCTAATCACCGGTATACTTTGCAACTCACCAAAGTTTCATCGCAATCAGTACCCCGAGTGTAAACAATTGACGTTAGAAAACATTTACTATCACGTTAGCGTTTACGACATTTTTCTATAGGAATCGGCACAGCGCCTCTCGCGGAATATTCATGGAACTAATTTCTTCCATACCAATTTTTAGTAAACGCAAACGTGATAGTAAGCGTTTATTTACGTAAATTCTTTACACTCAGGGTACAGATGAATGGTATAGGAGCGCACACATTACAAAAAACAAATAGACAAACGTTGATTTTTATATATATACTAGCTGTTTTATTTTTGTGTTTATTTTTATTATATAGCTTTAGTAATTGTTAAGCATTTAATGGAAAAAAGCCAACATTGTTACTGTCCAAAAAATAAAAAAATTTAACCTTGCTGAGTTTCTTGCCGGTTCCTCTCAGTTGAAGGTGATTTCCGAACCGGTGGAAACTTCTGTAGCTTCGACGTTCATATGTGGGCACATATGAACGTCGAAGGGCTTCTGGGGCCTAAACTGAATAAATGGCTTAGACTTTGACTTTGGCTGTTACCCGCATTTTTACCCGCGTTCCCATTTTCTGTCAAATTTCATCAAAATTGGTTTGGCCTAAAACCTTAGCCAACTTTTGACAGACAAATATACAGACGGACGGATTAACAGAATTCATAATATAAGTAAACTTGTTCTTTACTACCTAGCTAGCTCCAATATAAATTATGATGAATCATATACTTAACATTTACTTACTTTGTTCTATCAATAAAAGGAAAGGGATGGTCCCTTTCCTATTGTGCTGATCGAAATATCATATAATATGTATTATTATTTAAAAAATTAGCTCCCCTCTCCTCTCCCTCAATGATCAATTTTGAAAAACGTTAAAATTCATAAGCTGCTCCTAACAATACCTATACCAACAAAGTTACGTATTCTCATTTCCTCAAAAAGTGACATACAAACTATATTTCTCCCGTTTATACCCTTTGGGGTTGAACTTCTAAGAAAACATTCTTAGTAAGTTACACCCCTATACCCATAACCTATTTACATCAATTTTCGAGACAGTCGGCCAGTACATTTTTTTTTTCCATTAAAATATTATATCCCTGTTTTACCCACTTAATCAATTAAGGGGTAATTTCTGAAGAACCCTTCAAAGTCAAAGTCAAACTTACTTACTTGCTTAGAACTTACTTATTTTAAAAATAGAAGATCTTACATTTGAGATGGATCTACGGAATCCTAAAAAGATTATTGTATGGAAAGAATTCGAGCCCCTTCGGCAAATTCTTCACACACATAATTATATCCAGCTTATAAAACCTTTGGACTTTACAAACCGATGAGAAAACGAAAAATAAACCGACTGAAGTATTTCCAACCGACTGACTTTGACTTTGATAACTACATACGGCATACGGCATACGAAATGCACGTAATTTTGTTGACTTTAGCTCGCCTCTGTCTAGACCCGAGGCTAAGAGAATATCATGAGATGTAATCTTGCAAACTGCACCGTCTTGTCAAAAAAAAATATCTTACAAACATTTTGTTCTTACTTCAAGCACAGGTTTGGTAAAAACTTGTAAGAACTCCCAGAAATTAATTAAGCAAAATTTAAATGGGAGAACCTTTGTACTTATATGAAATTGCTTTTTTGAGATCAATATTTTTATCAAATCGGCCTTTGGTCTTGATGTCAAATTAAAGTAAATGAAATGATAAGTTAATTAAATTCGACAAAGTACCTATAAGAAATCTAATTTACATCCATTTATTCCAAAAGGTTCTTTCACGCAAACACTACTGAACGGATTTGGATGAAATTTGACAGAGAGATAGATAATAGTCTGGAATAGCACATAGGCTTCTTTTTATCCCGAGAAAACATAAGATCCCACAGGAACACGGGTGAAACCGCGGGGCAGAAGCTAATATTTTTCATATAAGGTACCAAAAAATCTTTTGACAAATTAAACTGAATATTTTTTTTTATTATAAACCTTTGTTTCCTACCTATAGTTTTAATAGGATTATGTTATTGAGTATACCTACCTACCTACATAGATACCTAACCACCAAAATCACCTATTACGGTTAGCTGAACTTTGGCTCCAACTGAGCAAGTTTAGTCAGGCAGGTGTAAGATTTATATACAAATAATATAATATTTTTTAGATATTATTGCCAACATCTTATATGTAGGCGCTATCTCTTTCTTGCATCGTGTATTTTGTAAATGTATTCATTCCTGTAGTTGAACTATGCAATTTTGGTAATTTTCTATTTACTTGTATCATAAAACTGGAGACGTGCGCCGAGCGGAATGGTCTCCAAACCAAGTAAACCAATGAGTGATTACAGTTGCCGGAGGCTACTAGATACGATGATGGCTCAGTAGTAGACATAAGACACCGCGGTGAAGGTCGTGCATTCGAATCCTACAATTGCTCTCTCAGTGAATAAAAACATCATGAGGAAAATAATTATTCATTTAATAATGGCAGGCACATTGGGTAGGATCCACAATATAATTTAAGTAGTATTATATAAGTATAGAATTATTAATAACAAAATAACATAATTTACATAGGTATATTTATTTCTGTAAATACCATATATTTAATTCCAATAATTTTCCAACTAAAAAACCAAATACAATCAATAGCTAATATACCTATAAAGATTTTCCTCGAGGCTGCCACCACCGCCAACGAGCAAGGACCCCAGCAGGCTGGCAGTGTTTACTCTTTTATAAAAAAAAATGTCGCAGAAGGTATCAGTACTCGTTCTAGCGTCTCGAAAATGATTGGTTTTATCTACGATTAATTGATTAATCAATACCATGACTGCGATTTATCGTTTAATTGATATTGACATAACTACAAAATTCGATTATCAATTAATCCATTAGTTTCTCATCGATTAGCATCCCTATGAAAAATAAATCATCTATGACTACCAATCTCTATTCCGGTGCAGCTTCTTTTAAATAACCTACTGTCTCCTAGACATAAATTGGTCTGGCTCTCACTAAATAACTGATTTTCTGTCAGGCATATTAATTTTAGGTTCTTTGATAGCATAACTATGCTAGGTATACACAGATTAAGTTAGAGTGGAGCTTACTCTAAAACTGTGATATTTATAAAACAAATAGGTACCTACACTAAAATGGTTTGAAAATATAAAGTAATTTTTTATCACTTAGGTAGGTACTAAATAAACGGATTGAACGGAGTAAGCAACGAAAAAAACTGTCGGGCTATTTAAACGATATAGAAAATTATGAAAAACAAATTAACCTATAAATATTTTTTCAAAGTAGGTACCTACCTACTTATGAAAAATAAAATACTACGAAATGCAAAATGGGATGTACATGGGTATCTAAACGCACCCGCTCTTAGCAGCCAATAGCAAAAGTTATATCAAAATACCAACCAACCTAAAATTCTTTCTCAAAACGTTGGTAACTCTCGTGTCATTGCATAACATAATGTAACGTAAGTATCAACCGAACATGGAACTAAAAAGTCGGTACACAATATAATAATGAGTAATGACTTTCAAGTCACAATACACGTAAGATAACTACGGTTAATATACCTACCTCAGTATTTACGTATTTCTGAGCCTATAATAATTACTGTCTCGATAACAAACTACGTGTAGTCATCGTGTAGTCCACTCTCCTTTATTTTATGTCGTAGGTTTTTCCGTGTCATAACATTTGACGTTTTTTGGACGAACATTTCTTTGATGTCGCATAAGCATCATAATAATGTTATTATTTATCCTTTTATCCAGTAACTGGGTCATGACGTGAAATGAAATTTCACGAAAATTATATAAAAGAGATGCCAGTTCATCATATTTTATTATGTAGCTTTAAATATAAATGAACTAATAAAACTAAAAGGAAAACAGAGATAAGTACTGTTTTATTTACGCAGAATACCTGTTCAAGGTTCCTTTGACACGTATACTCATTGGTTTCGTCTCTAGTACGTCCTATATACGTGACTCACAAATTATTTATCGATTAATAATACCAAATGTTCTATCGGAAACTGAAAAATATCTATATCACGTATAGGTAGTTATGTAAGGTCAAAACGTAAATGAATCTTGTAGATCACATTCGAAATTCACAAAACCGTGGTCATGGCTGGCGCCCGAAAGTTGATATTTATTTTGGATCTGACATTGTTGCGTAGCTTCCTGACCGTAAACAAAAGCACATAAAGTACCTATATCGAAACTCAATCCCAAAAAGGATATGCCAATAGATATTCGCATGGAAACACTTAGCTTAGTTGTAATGGATTAGTTTCGATCGATTATTTTTATGTATCTATACAACGTGTTCCTTTTGATATCCCATAACTCTAAGGTTATATGCTATAAGTAAAAATGATACAAAGTGTTCCAAAATACATAGTTTCGAAGACATCATTAATCATAAATAAATTAATAATAAAATTGTCACCTGTATGACGAATCCTTATTACCTTATGCTACAAAACTTACAACAAAACATAGACTCTCTATGTGTGTGTATCTAAGCTTCATTGATAAGTACAAGTAGGTACATCGTTTTCATTCAAAAATCATTCATATTTAAAGCTAAGAAAATGCGACGTTGCCATATTTCACGTAAAGGTGTTTTACATAAGTAATCGTGACTTTGGGGAATTATTTTGTATGAAAAATGAAAACGAAAAAAAAATTATAATTGAAAAATAATTCATATGCCAGTCGATTCTTTTACATGGTCTTATTAATACCTTAGAGTTATGGGATATCAAAAAGAACACGTTGTATATATATCTATATACTACTCTATCTAGAAAGTACCGGGAAACGATCAATAATACACAAAATGTTAGTTATTCATCCAAAGTTATTTTATCGCCTTCAAAGTATGCTCTTTCAGAAACGATACACTTACGCCAACGAATAATCCAATCATCAAAGAAAATGGTCAACATGACTTTGACTTTCGATCGACTTTGGCGTGGTTTTTTCGTTTTCGGTTCAGTTAGAAGGCGCCTCTCCGAAGCTTGTAAACCTACGTCCCGTCATCAGTAACAATGCGTTTCATGAATGTTGGGTTAGAATTGACTCGTTCTAGCATGTCCGCAGCGACTCTTATGCGAATGAGTTTTTGGAGAAAATTCAGGTCCTTTGTGACTAGCCGAGCGGCAACATGTTTCTTACCCAAGTGATTATTTAAAATGGTACGGATCGACTTGTGAGCCACAGAAAGTTCAGCGGTCATCTCTCTCAAACTTGAATGAGGAGTTTCAGTCACTATTTCCTTCATTTTTGCGATGTTAAGGTGACGCCGCGTTAGGCTTAAAAATCTGAAATTCAACGTGCTGCGTCCCTCTCCCTACTATAGCGACCTCTCATAGAAAACCCGCGTAAACGGAACGGGCGTATGCGACAAAATGGTTTTTATTGCTTAATTTAAAAACTACAAATATATTTCATAAAACCTAAGTACAATTTATAGTATCAGTTTCAATTAATATATGTAGAAATTTTGGAAACTAATCGATCCTCAATGCTGGTAAAATTGGAATCTTTAATTTTAAAGAGGTCTTTTTGATTAATTATTTTGTGTTGTAAAAGTTTACCAATCGTGTTATGCAACGTACAAAATAAAGTCAAAGACATGATGAATTCTTACAATAAATTTCAGTTCGTTCGCTTCAGTCATTGTTGAGAAAAATCGGAATCCTTGCAACCAAAATCTTCAAGGCGTCGCCTTAAGTTCAGTTGAAGACGTTGAGGGCCTACCAGGGCGAGACAAATCTTCCATCATATCTCGGCCGCTTTTGAACGCATTGTACTCCACTCATAAGCACGTAAGATTTTTGTAATTTACTTTTATACTGTCAGTTATACATCTATAATAAATCCGTAGAACCAGCGTGTCTGTATCTACATATTATTCTTTATCGGCAATGGCGTAGTGGAGCGAGTGTGATGTAGGAAGAGTTAAATTGCAAAGAGATTTTTGTTTTTTTTTTTTGTCTGTTTGTCTGTCCGCTTGAACATGCATATCTCCGAAACCAACGAACTGATTTTCATGGGGTTTTCACGAGTTAATTACTTAGAATGGCCCTTGAATAGGCTTTGTTTCATCGAAATTGGCTAACGCAAGTTAATAAGAATATACATGTTGCAGCCGAATTGTAGAATCCGCCGCAGTACAAAAAGGCTATCCATTTTACAAAAAACCTCAGTTCTGGAAAGCGGCCGGTTGGGAAATATAATGAGCATTTCGTATTGGATAAATAACTAGGTACCTAAGTAGATATTTGTCCAATATCATTAAATTTCCCAGGAAAAAAACTTTCCTCAGATGGCCCCAAATATACTTATTGACGAAGCGATTAGCCGCTTACTGACTGACTGAGTGAGCACTTGAGCAGCATCGCGAGGCCACTTCGCGAAATTCGGCAAATCCGATCAGTACCTTGCTTGAGGGAAACGCACGTGCCGCCTCGCCCTCGAGAATATATCAGTTGACGGTTTTTGTCAATACTCAAAGGTGCCTCGTTTGCCCCGTGAAGTTGTTTAAATATCAGTATTGGTAACATATTCAGTTATAATATGGGAACTACAAACCTCTTTGGGAAACTCAATGTCGATTTTATACAAATACCGCAACAGCTATTAGCACGTTTCATCTTGCCGTGTTTTGACGGCTCCTATGATGACTTGGCATTGCTTTTTGGCATTTGTTTTTTTTCGTTTTTATTTGACGAGAACTTTTGATGGAATTCTCGAGCTCGCTTGAAGCTCTTCGTTCTCAATATTTCATTCGAATTCCACTGACTGAAGACATCCAGGGATGTTTCAACCGAATGTAATATTCATTTTTATAAAATATTGTTAAACATATTATTATTTTATGTGAAAATTAAAAAAGGTATTGGAGATATCAGAAACATTAGATACGGCCTGTACGCGGCGCTTGCATTGTCAAGGCGTTTGGACAATCGAGTAGCAATTTGTTAAATTGTAGCCAAATAAATGCTTACATTATAAACATAAATGAACATCTTGATGAAAATAGCGAGAGGCGTTAACTAAATTGGGTAATATTTAACATGAGTTGGTACTCCAATAGCTTTTGGTAAAACACATCATTATTGTTCCCTCGGGAAAAAACATCTTTCCCCATCCTTCCGGCGGCATTTCCAACTAGTCAAACGATAATACCGCCTCTCTACATTGAAGAGTAGGTATCTTGCCAGATAATTTTCAATTTATACCCGCTGATCCACCTGCCTACCTTTTTACCTTTGTTTGTCGCCCAATTTCCGGGTTCGTTATAAGCTTCACGCGCGCTCCATAGCGAATGTTTAATATAGTGCATGTGCTCCTTTGTGAATATCTTTCCATAGTCTTATCAGTATATACCTAAGGTCTAACATTATGGTAAGCACTCAAAGCCTACAAGGGACCTGGGTC
Source organism: Tetheella fluctuosa (assembly GCA_951216915.1). Taxonomy (NCBI): domain Eukaryota; kingdom Metazoa; phylum Arthropoda; class Insecta; order Lepidoptera; family Drepanidae; genus Tetheella; species Tetheella fluctuosa. The sequence continues at coordinate 6,428,161 of OX578217.1, read as the reverse complement.
TCAAGCGCCGCTGCCGGAACATACCGGTAGGTGTTTGGTGACAGATTTTGAACTTGAGGGTGATAGCGAGCCAGGCGAGTACTACAAAGTACCCTACCACTGTGCTATGGTTTCCTCACGATGTTTTTCCTTCTCCGAAAGCTCAAGCTCATTGTAGGGAATTCGAACCCACGACCTTATCCGCGGCATCCGACGTCACACTACCACTGAGCTATCATCACCTTTAAAAAAGTTGCCTAATAAAGTAACCTAGGATTTTTTTTTATTTCGCTATATCAGTTATCGCTTCGGCGACGCTAGGCTGTGACAGGCGTGTTATTTTGACCTATGGACATATTAATGCTTTAATATGTACCTACCTAAGTCAAAAGAAAATAATCTTGCTATAAAAAGTCTCTATTAGATCTTTTACAGTACAATTATATTAAAAAACTTGACTATAGTCATAATATTATAATATGGCTTACACAGTACATTCGTGAAAAAGATCAAATATATATTTCGGGAACTCTTTTCTTCTTATTTTTTGTTTTTGCGGGAATATGACAACTTTTCACACCGATATCGAAGAATAATATAAGAAAGGAATTAATTGGATGTTATAATTGATGTAATAATGTAGCAGATATTTATTTAGATTTTCATATATTACTGATTAAGTGGGAGGAATTCATTCATATATGTAAAATGGTTCGTTAGCAAAGTGCGAAACAGCGAGTGTAGTTGGACGTACACGACGGCCATTTATCGAGAAGAACAAACAAGTCGTTTTCTCGTTTATGTCGGGCTATGTTTACCGACTCGTTATATCCAGTCTTGAGTCTCCATTCGCGGGGAGATACTTCGAAGCCATCACGACGGAAAACTCTGATACTATTTTTGCCAATGCCCGGGGGGCACTTAAACTCGAATGAATCAATACTTACACAGATTCAAATCGCGTTACTAATCGGATTATTTGTAGGTAGGTAAGTAGGTATATTTAATTAGCAGTTCATAGATTTTTGTAAGGTCTGAATAATTTAAGTTGTAATTGTCATATGGCATATCTAACAGGTGATGAAATCTCGCAATTATGTGTTATCGTAAAAATATTATCGACACTTTAATATTTGTTTGCTATTATATATTATTTACTTATTTACCTACACGTTTTGTATTATTTTATCCTATTGTAGTATTTTATTTTATCTCTGTTTTGTGGTGATTGTTTGCACCGCCCCGCACCGGTGTTTATAGCTAACCTCTTTTGTCGCTAATCAATCCTTACATAGGTACTAGCCTTGGTCACTGTTCTATCATGGCACCACTATTTTTTACTAATGATACTCGTTTCTAGAATTTAGGATAAATTCGTATAAATAAAGATATATAAAATCGACAATGCCTGATGTGATAAATATATTATGGTGCCATCAATACCTACAAAAAGATCTAAAGAAGCGTATCACATCGCATTACTATAGTATTCATAGATAGTCGTGGTCAACTTCAAATTCTGGTCACGAAATTCGTTAATTTTGTCATTACCGTGCTAACAACCTTTTTGTTGGGTTCCAGTCTATATTGATTGTTTTAACTAGTGTTCCAAATGGTAACATTCGCTGAACCATCTTTCACCGAACTTTATTTTATACGATTCTAAATATTTTACATAACATTTATAAGGTCCTACTAAATTAAGTGCGATGCTTTTGAGGGATGAATGTGTAGGTTATAAAGTACCTACCTATACATAAAAAAATACTGAATCATTATGGTTAATTAGAAAATTCAACAATTCCATAACTGAATATAAGATCAGTAAGTACGTACCAATACAAAGGTACAAAGGTACAAAGTTTTTATCTTAAAAAACAACTACAAATTATTTAGATACTTTTAAAACATAACACCTTACAACACGAGAAGCCCTGATGATCAACGTCCAACACTGTCACCACAAAGGCAGCGATGTATTAGGTACAAATAAATTTGAGATACATACATCACAAATGAGGTATTATCGAGCAACCTGCCAATATTGGGGAAAGGTAAAGCATGTAGCCAGAATCCTGACTCCCTTTTCGTGGAGCCGAGGAGATGAGCTCGCTCTTATGTATCAGTCAGTAATTAACTATAGTTATGATTTGTGTTTGGAATTGGTATTATAAAAGTAGAGCTAAGATTTGTATGAACCATACTAATGGTATAATTTTTTTTGTTCAAAATGTTTTATTCAGTTATGATAAAAATTATTCAAAAAAATTCAAGAAGGCTTGTGCTTCTGATGAAGCCATATACTTGAAAAATAAAATAAATCAATCAGCCAATAAAGTAAAAACAACTTGGGACATTATCATCATAATATTGTGAAGCAAAAACTTTGTACTTACTTTTTACGAAAATTTTGCGGACATGAAAGTATGAAATTTGGCATAGTTAAAGTTTATATGGAGAAGGATTTCAGAAAGCTGATATTTTTATATAATATGAACTAGAAATAAATAAAATTAATAAAACAAACTGTCAGTCGTGACATCTTTATGCTTTGTCGATAACGCGGCAGACAAACTTATAGAAAAAGAGCTCGTCACTGAAGCGAGTGTAGTGATTTTCTTTACATTCATAATATTATATGTATATTTTATATACTCTTTTATTTAATTATGGTCGAATTTTGTCCACGGGCGCCCACTAGCAAACTCTAAAATGGGAAATATTAAAAACCACAATAATCGTATTGAATTAAACATTTATAATAAAACTATTAGTGAAAATATATAGTCAAATTATACACGCATACCTATAATAACTTTTAGTGATATACGTATTGCTACAACCAGCTCCATAAACTTTTCACCGAAAGACGCTGAAATAATATTACAAAAACATTGTATCTAAGTGCGATGAGTTATTCAAATTTAGGCATTAACACTTCATAACATCGTAAAAACTTTTAAGAGTTTGAAAGTTAAACGCACAGGTAATTTTATGGGATATGTTACTGTTTTGCTTTAATTTTTAACAGATTTATAAATTTACGTAAAGTTGAAATAAAAAGATTTAAATTGTCTGCCTGGTTCTCCTGTGCATATACCGCAGAACTCTATTCTAGGTCCCTTTTCTGTTATTAATGACCTTCTTTTTTATGTTAAAAACAACTTTGGAATTGTACTGTTTGCTGATGATACCTAACAGATTTTTGATATTGGTAGACTGGAACCCAATTATGAGGATGTAAACGGTGCATTAGCTCAGGTATAAAATTGATTATAAACTGTTAATAATTTAGTTTTAAATGTAAAGAAAACTAAATGATTAAATTTTTGCTATTTATTTATTTAATGAATTATTTACTCCCACCGCCTCTTGGGAAAAAGTTAGGATGGGACATTTGTATTTGGATAGACCATGTACCACACGTTTCTGGGCTCAGATGGCAACGAGGCCTGATCCACAAAGCTCTGGACCGATAAGGTCACGTATGCTGTGAACTGACATTAAAGACGGTAAAGAAATAGTTGAAATTTTATGTATCCCTAGACCACCAAAACGGATGGATAAGGAGACCTATTTACTTGATTTATATTCACAAAAGATTACCTTACTGGATCATGGTATTTTAATAGGTAGGTACTTGTGTCTGAAAGCTTAGTCTATCAAAGTGGGTACAATGTTAATGTTTAGTAATACATGTATCATAGATCTACGTGTTCTTGCATTTTAAACTCTTTTTATTTAAAACACTGATATAAATCTACACTGAACGAATTCTTTGAATGCAGTTGGTCGACCTCTTGGAAATTGAATCTTTTGTTCAGGTTTCTAAAGAAAATGTAATCTTTTTTGTTAAATCTCCGGATAATATAGCAGGGAGCCGCTAGCGTAAACTAGTCGATATAATAAAATAAAATGGAATGACATATATTCCAATATAATCAAAGTAAATTCTTTGAATTCTTGACAGGTGACTATATTGTGTATATAGATAGTAGATACCTACAAATATTGTTAAAATTGCCACTTTTTACATGGATATGATTGAATAACTCCCCTAGAATCCTCCCATACCTTAAAAACTATCAATTTCTCGAGCAAAGAATACGCTTCTCATCAGAAAAATCGAAACGGAACTGCAACAAAACCTCTGAATTTTGGTTTTAAATGAATTTCATCTTCCATTTTTACGTTAAACAAAAAAAGTAATAATGCCAGATTATTGCGCATATTATAAGATATCGTTTAACGAATATTAATGTTCAAAATTAAAATTAAATTTGTTTAAATATCGTGTTTTTTTCAATAGGTGTTTTTTCTCCCTATTTGTAAAATTTTTGAAAACGTACCGCATGGAAGCAGACATTAGAGCCTGGGGAGGAAATATGAGATACTGGATACACTTTTTATAAACTTTTTTTTGACTTACGTCTTCGTTTCAAATAGTTTACAGAAAAACTTTGGAAAAAAACATTCCTACCTATTGAAAAAACACGATAGTTAAAGGAATTTGATTTTAATTTAAAACATTTATATTCGTTAAACGATACCTTATAATATCCGCAATTAACTGCCATTATTACTTTTTTTTGTTTAATGTAAAAAAAAACATAAAACTCATTCAAAACCAAACTTCAGAGGTGTTTCGATTTTTTTGATGAGAAGTGTACCTACCTATTTGTTGAAACTCAATTACGAAGAATATAAAAAAATAGATTTAGAATATTTAAAACGCTACAACTTTATATTGGAATGGTATGGTACTGGTGTATGGATACCAAACCAAATAAGTAATTTAATTCCTCGGTTAATCTGTAAGTTACCCATTTATTAACGCCATAGTACCATCGCAAAATATAAATTAAAATCTCATCTCAAGATTTTAAACGCCACATTTGAAAGCCTATTCCGTGTACCAAAAATGACATACCGACACACATAGTAAAGATTCATTGCCTAACTCTAATTTCAAATATGAAGTAATATGTAGTATGATAGTCCTTTGCTATGTTCGCATTGTTCGCAATTTTTAACCGACTTCAAAAAAGGTTCTATGTTCCACTGTATATTCTGTGAGTTCCGTAGCCAAATGGCAAAAAAACGGTAGGTATAATTTTTTTTTTCAGAAGGCTGACAAGCAGACATGCGGTCCACTGGCAATACCAGGGGGATTGCCAATGTTTTGCCAACTTAAAGCCTAGAAAGTAACCGTCTCTCATGTGCAACAGCTGGAACACACCAGTAGATGCTATTGGTTGGTAGGTACTATATCTAATAATTCCTTTAAAACTAGCAATTCCTGTATATACCTACAGGGTGATTTTGTTATCACTGGCAATACTTGCAGGGGTGGAAGTACTCATCAATGTGAACAACTTTTATTATAGGGCTAACTATATATATAATCTAAGCTATATATATATATATAATCTGAATCTCGGAAACGGCGTTTTGGGGGCGATAAATCGATCTAGCTTGGTTACATTTTTAGAAAATGTCATTTAAAAAAAATACCGAGCAAAGCTCGGCCATCCAGGTACTAATTATATAACAACGAAAATAGCTTTGGACGAAATAGGTTGTGTAGTTTTTGAGATATTTTGCACGCTATTTTGAACTAAGCGACCTAAAAATAAAATTGCTTTTGTGTTGCAGTGTCTTTGAAAAATTGTATGAAATACAAACATGCTATGGAACCCTACACAATGTGCGTGGTCCGACATGCACTTGACCGGTTTTTTGTATATCGCTACATAGGTAAGTACCTATATTGTTTTTCTTAAGTAACTGGGAATAAAGAGTTATTTATGATCTTCTTACTCAATAATAGCACTATACGGATCAAAAACCTCAGTGATTTTTTAAACTTTTTCGTATAAAATTTAAGTAAATTGTTTAGATAATTAAATAAAAAAGGTATCATGCTCTGTACAATATTCATAACTTCGGCATTTATTTTCAGTAGGCTCTCTTTTTATACTATATATATTCTACACATATAGGTAGGTAACCTACATGTCAGTACGTAGGTAATTATATGGGCCAATCGGTTGCGTAGTGTTTTTTGTTTTCCAATATAAGTACATATATGTTGTGCCACCTGCACTCCGACCCTACATTGGCAACCATTTACTATTCTCAGTTAACACAGGCCTTAGTCGACTCGTGAATAAAAGAACTCAATTCAATGTAAATAATTCTGGAAGATATTGGATAAACTTCGTGCTTTCGATGCGGGTCAAGTTTATTTTTGTCTGAATGTTTTCTTATATCAAATGAAGAATCTTAAAAATGCTAAACATCGTCTTCATTGTCCTTCCCATAAAGTTGAGCATTGTGGCCAAATTATTTCGTCTCTCTTCTATTTAACGCATCAAATAAACTTCTCAGGTCACTTTATTACATATGTATGTACATTACTCATACTTACCGTCTAACAGAAAAACGAGAGTTTGATACAACTTATAATATGAACATTTATCTGTTATAAAATGTGCTGTTGGAGGGAGAGCTATTCCAGTAGATACATGCATATACGTTACAGAATTGGATATTTGAAGTAAGCATTAAAACGTTAGTAAAATTGTTAAGCTATTTATAGAGCGGGCTGCACTCAGCTGGGAGAGAGCTCAGTTAACGGCAGATTGAATCATAAAGCAAGATTGACGTCAGCGCGTTGCTTCACTATATCGACATACAGTGAAAACGTTAACGAAAGTGCCAGTGAGATAACGTAGACTGCCCCGGATGATTGTATAATTGGATTTTTATATGAAAAAAAAGCATACGTTTCTTATTCATTTTTACGAACAGTATTTTCAAAGGCAAGTAGACATTTAGCTTTATATTTCAGTATCTTCATATATACTCATGTAAGTAATGTCTTTCTTTTCATTCTACCGTACCAACTTAGAGATCTTACAAACCCTAGTTTGTGAAACAAAAAATGTCTTAGGTACCTATGTGATTAAAAAACAACATAAGTATTGCCTACCATAAAGAATACCTCAAAGACAAAGGTTAATTCTCGTTTCTATTTTTTACAAGTCTTACAAGCAAGAAAACGGTCTACCTATATAGGGTAAGTGACCACCGTCGCCCTTGTAGAGGTATATTAGCAATACCAGGGGGATAGTCAGAGTTATACTTACCTATATACAAAGCCTAGAAGAAAAAACATCCTAAAATCATGGTATGGGCTCACCTTATAATCGCCTATCTATAGACAACAAAATAAATTGGACTACATACGATAAAATGAAGTTTATTTATAATATAACAAACAACAGCAATTTCAAGTAAACGTTGCTCGTGAGATTCACTCACCTATTTTCTCAGAAAACGTACATAATATACTGACCCCGATTTAATTAAACGCCATGAAGATTTTATAAGTTAAAAGAAATAGCGGACGAAAGTAACTAAATGATAGAACGAAGTATAAATCATCGGTTTGATATAGGAAATGCTATTGTCTTCGTGTTTCTTATGAGTTCAGTCAGATATCGGTCATTTATATTATTCCAGATAAATAATTCCCCTTTTTCCACATTCCAAGGAAGTGTAATACTTTCTGTCAGTGTAATTCTTATTACTTTGGCACCCTCAGTATAACACAAGTCTATCGATGATAAAAAAATGCAATAATGTACCTATAGACTTATTTCATTTTCTCTAATACTTTTACAACTAATTTAAGTCCAAATAGTAAACTCGACACAGAAGCTCCATTCTAATCTGAATAGGTACATAAGTGTTGTTTATGTTGATTTTTATTCAACCCCTAGAAAAGGGATTCTCTTTGATCTCAGCCCTACAAAGGATTTATCTACTTGACAAGATAATCTTGGTATTTTTGTGCGAAAGCAGTGCATTCCATATGACTTACATATATTTTAGCTTACATTAGCTTTTCGCCCGCGCTGACTTTATAAAATTTCAATAACTTTTTTCCCGCTAGCCAATTTCGATGAAACGAACAGTATCTATAAAAGTAATTTCCAAAAATCTTTAAATACTTAACGTTTATTTTTTATTGCAATATTCGATTTTAATTAAATAAAGCTTATATTCTGCTCCAAATTAATCTCTCTCTACCTGTGAAAACTACATGAAAATCCATTCAATAGTTCCGGAGATGTGCGTGAACAAACAGACAGAAAATAATTCAAAATTTTGCTGGTTTAAGTTCTATTACTCTTCTTTAGTTACCCCCTTTCTATTTTTATTACTTTTCTTCAATGTACAGATACACCAGATTCTACTGTTTTATTATATAGAAGATATATCTAATATATAAAATTCTCTTGTCGCGGTGTTTGTAGCTAAACTCCTCCGAAACGGCTTGACCGATTCTCATGAAATTTTGTGTGCATATCGGGTAGGTCTGAGAATCGGACAACATCTATTTTTCATTCCCCTAAATGTTAAGGGTAGTCCACCCCTAAATTTTTTATTTTATTTTTTAGATAAAAAATATTGTTTTTATTTTTTTATGATACAACATTAAAAAATACATACAACCCTAAATTTTCAACCCTCTACGATCAACCCCTAATTTTTATTTGTAATTAAAAACTTTAATTTTATTGGCAAGATTTTTATTTTTATTTTGTCATGACTTAAAATATTATACTAAAACCTCTACGATCAACCCCTAGTTTTTCATCGCGATTTTTAGGGTTCCGTAGCCAAATGGCAAAAAACGGAACCCTTATTCCTCATGTCTGATATATGATTATAGATTCGTCATTCTGTCTGTCTGTCTGTCTGTCCGTCCGTATGTCACAACCACGTTTTTCCGAAACTATAAGAGCTATACTGTTGAAACTTGGTAAGTAGATGTATTCTGTGAACCGCATTAAGATTTTCACACAAAAATAGAAACAAAAACAATAAATTTAGGGGGTTCCCCATACTTAGAACTGAAACTCAAAAATTTTTTTTTCGTCAAACCCATAAGTGTGGGGTATCTATGGATAGGTCTTCAAAAATGATATTGAGGTTTTTAAAATCATTTTTTTCTGAACTGAATAGTTTGCGCGAGAGACACTTCCAAAGTGTCTCTCGCGCAAACTATACAGACAATTCCAAAGTGGTAAAATGTTGGTCCCCCCCCCCTGTAACTTCTAAAATAAGAGAATGATAAAACTAAATAAAATATATGATGTACATTACCATGCAAACTTCCAACGAAAATTGGTTTGAACGAGATCTAGTAAGTAGTTTTTTTTTAACACGTCATAAATCGTAAACCGCAATTTACCTTTCATTCAATCAACTCAAATATAAAAAAAAATGGCAAAAAGCAAGGTCTTACAGCACAAATAAAGGAAAAATTCTAAAAAATAAAAAAAGTTGAAAATTAAAGGGTGTCCCCATACATACATACATAGTGTCGCCAATTAATAAAGACCTCTGAGTTGTATGGGCGCTCATACAATTTAGAGGTCTAGCTTAATTGGCACAAACCTCAAATACAGTAAATAAATAAAATTATGCATTTCCCGTGATGGACGAACGATGGACGAAGTTTGTACGGAACCTCTGTGCGCGAGTCCGACTCGCACTTGGCCGGTTTTTTTTATAGCCGGTATCCTGTCTTACTCACTATACAGTTTTCGGCCATTTTTTTTTTGTTTTATTTGTGTATCGATCGTAGCAGTGACTGTTATACGTATTAATTTTTCTGTGCAACTCTCATGTTAATTTCACTCTCATCGCAAATTTATCATTAATTTTCAGAGCAATTATTATTTATTCACAAGTTATTAATATCTGATAAAGACAGTTTTAACTCTCAGTCTATAATATAATATAAAAATGAATCGCTGAATGTGTTGCTGACCACAAATCTCGAGAACGGCTGAACCGATTAGGCTGATTTCTTTTTTGTGTTTGAGGAAGTCTGAGGAAGGTTTTTATGGAGAGAAAAAAGTAAATAATATGAGGAAAATAGTAAAAACAACAATTTTCTTTTCCAATACAAACCACTCTATCCCCAGCTGTCAAACATTAGATGTCAATCAAAACAAAACAAAGGCGCGTTAGACAGAACGAAAGCTGTCGCGGCACCTATTAACATAAAAAAATCAATGATACTTTGTTTTAGAGAAATAGGGCAGAACAAGGTCTGCCGGGACAGCTAGTAATGTATATATATACAGGATGAACTTTTCAAGTGGGCGTGGATGGCCAAATCCTAAACTATAAGGAATAGTGAAAAATACTCAAAATAGTCTCGAGCCCGATTTTGATAAAAACTAAAACTGCATCATTGGATTTTTGAAAAATTCCTATTCCTAGCCGAACCCGTTGATTTTGAAATAAAAACACAAACACCGATAGTGTTGCTAATAAGGATCAATTTCTGTGAAGTAATGATATCCGACAAACTAAAGGAAATTGTTGAATTTTAATAAATGGATTCATATTTTCAAAATTCATAGGACTAGAAATAATATTTGTCTTTTATTAATTAACTAAGACTGGTAAACAATAACACGGATTGATCAGACTACAAGACAACATAATGATATCTCTGATTTATGAAAGGGCTATTCAATTCATGTCTAAGGAAGGGTTGGGAACAGTATTATATAGCCTGTAGGTAAGAATGGAAACATACAGGATTGACTGTAATAAGTTTCAAAGATCACAATGGTATACTGGTTTATACAGCCAAAAACAACAATAGTTAACATGCGTTCAAAGTCGTAAAACTTAGCATTGAGTGATTGCACATAATATTCTTTAGGAATAAGAAAATAAACATGTTTTTAATTAGCTAATCTGTAAATTGTCTATTTTTCCATTGATCTAAATAAACACTCCGGTACTAATTCTTAATTTATGCGATATCGGAACAATTTTATTATATTTTCTTAGATGACTAGGCGAAGTTCCCGGGGGCAGACAACGCAGTTTCCAATTCCAGTGACTTTTAACAGTTTGATTATGTAAGACGCTCGAAAGCTTTCTCTCGTATCTAACCTTCGAGTGCCTAAAACTGAAACTATTTTACATTAAATGTTTTCACCCATTATAGAAATGTACCAACATTAATAGAACGATGTAGATCACGGATTCCGTATTTTATTTTTTTAAATATGTATTTGCACCAGAAAAGCTTTATAAAGTTTAATTTTACTATAGTACCTATTCCCACTTCATAGAAATTCCATTCGAGTAAGTCACGACGCGTTAGATGAAAAATGACACCAAATTTACAACTACGTAGATCCAATAATAATAGTTCTTAAGTGGAAGTATCAATCAGTTTTTCATGAAAGTTTGATGTGAAAGAATCACTAACACAAACCATGCGGAAAATATCTTATTGTAATTTGAAGGGTAATGTCTGGTACAATAAGTTTATTTAAACATTTTAGGTACCTACTCTTCTGGTTTATACCACAATTTATCCATCTTCTCCCTTGAGTATTTTTAGATATTTCCAAATTTACCCTTGTAATAACCCTCTATGTCAACTATCCAAAAAATACTATCCTAACGATGTACCTACGCAGCGCTGTTACCCACGCCTCTCCACGATGACTGATGGCAAGCAAACATGCCTCGAAAAACATCATAACTGTTATATTTTCTATTTCTTCATCTTTGCCCAGGAATAACTCTACATGATTTTGTAACCTCACTGAGTTTATGTACTTATGTAATAATAAAGGTTTTGCAAACCTCAATTTACATAAAACCAAAATGAATTCGTAATTCAATTACGCACATCTCTACCAGGAGTAAATAAATTACTTTAATTATAAGGCCTATTCACATACCTACTATACGCAGGTGTTTTGATAAATATAAGGAAGCATACATGTCTTTGTTTCCTGACTCCTACAATCTAGGGACATTCAAGGTCAAAGTGAACAGGTTTCTTCTGGGTAAGCATGCTAGGCTTCGTCTTCGTCTATCGACGGGTCAGAAGCCAAACGCAAGCCCATTCAATTAAAAAAAATATGTATATCGAAACGTTTTACTCTTATTTGCTTAGTAATAGAAGGTTGGAGAAAAAAAAAAACATTGCAGACTGCACTGCACTGCTGAACTTTATAGTATTTAAATGGTGGCGCTTTTTATCTTTTGCAAACACGGTGTTCACTTTTCATGAGAAATAATGTTGTTAGGAACAATGTGAACTTATTCATATTTTTCAATATTTAGTCATTATCGTTATCGTTAAACCACTTCGTACTTGCCCGGCAAAATTTAGTTTTATTTACTCGTCTATATGAAGAAAATATTTTTAAGCGTGAATAATGTTGGACCGCCCGAAAAGCTATGTAAAAAAATTTGCATATAGAAAAGGGCAACAAAAACCTGCCAAGTGCCACACGCAGGATAGGGTTCCGAAGTCAGTAGGATGTGGTACAGTCATGACCTAAGACTCAATATAAATTAAAGAAAATTAAATTAAAAATGTTAAGCGCAACGTCTCTGTTCATCGTCTTCCATCGACTATTGCGCGTAAACTAGTAAAGTCTATCAGTGATACTTTTTCTTTTAAATTCAGCATAAATATCCTACTACAGTGAATTTATTTAGATTTTTGAAGAAGTAGTTTAACGAGTAGGGGTAGGGCACGCAACTCTAACAAAAATGACTTATTTAAAGCTTGTTATTTCGTAATTGAGATAAACCTTTATAATTATAAAAAATCTTTTTAACGATTCCCCAATTGACGGGTACACGAATAAAAAAAACACTCCCACTTTACATATTTTGAACGATTTTATTTAAGCGTTTGTTTGCGTTATAGACATGTATAACTATACAAACTTTCAGCTTGTTATCACTACTGGTATAGTCTACGAATAAACTGACCATAAGAGACAGGCGGATAGGCGGACATGACGAAAATGTTTGACTTCTGAACCCTAAAAACAGTTGGTGGAAGACCTATTGAATGATTAGGGCTGCAATTACATTTGAAACGAATCTTTCACCCAGAGGTCCTTTATCTGTACAAAGTACGTCATGGGTAAATAATCTTCGGAATTTTAACTAAGTATCATAGATTTTCTAACTTTTTATACATATTAGGTCAAATCCGGATGAAAAAATGACCAATGGTGACATGTAGTACTGTACCTAACATACGAATTAGAAAAGTACACCTAAGGCATTAATGAAGGCAAGGAAATTACCTCACTAGATCTTATATAGATAAACATTGCAATTCTTACTTGCCTTATATCCATTTACGTTATAATTAATATTTTTATGTCATAAAATATTATGTTGCACGTGTGTTGAATGCAATAACAACAGGTTATTAGTTTTACGTAGGTAAATATTTAGTTGAAACGCTGCTAGCATTCTTTCCAGTAAAATTGTGAGATATATTAAGGTTTATAGTCAGTTAGTTGTAAAACGAATCAACAGCACATGTGTGATACTAAACTAGAAATAACTATAGTAGCGCCAGCCTATTGTTATCCGATTATTAACGCTACGCTTCGGCTTCATTATAATATTTAGTAATAAATCTATTTGGATACCGACTGAATATAAGATTAAACATGTAATTTACTGTAGCTGTAAGGGCTCTAATTGAACTATGGTATTCGAAGGTAGGTAGGTATTATTTAACTTGAATTACTTGAATGATAGTATGAACTATATAGAGACAAAGCCGTACATGATTGAATGATTACCGAGGGCTTAATTCCATTTACATGTGTACTTACTCGAGAAGGACCACTTTTGAATCATCACATAACTGAAACTGCGTGAACCGGAAAATCGGAACTTTGGTGAAGGTTTCAGCTGAACAGTTTTGTCAACCCTTTGAGGATTAACCATTTGAAAATTTTATTATTAAAATTTCAATCATATGAAACCCCAAAAGTTTTATATGATATCTTTAAAGAGCACAAGAAAATATGGTAACTGAGTTCTGACTAGATAATGTAATTAATAATTTTAATGGAAAACAAATAATATAGTATTGAATCATGGTCGCAGCAGTAAGTACCTACATAACACTTAACTGAATTGCATATAAATTAATTGACTCAGAGCACTTACCTGTACACGTGGTGATGCCAATGCGAATGCCGATGGTCAGCCGGCAGAAACGGCCGCGTGGTGACCACCACACATGGTGCTCGCTGGTGAACCAAGATAAAAGCCTCAAACCTCACACTCACTAATAAATATATTTATGAATCGGTTTAAAAATACGAATAAAGTTATTGTTATAAAGTGTCAATGGTGCGAAGATACGCGAACGCGGTGCGCGAACTATGTTTACGATAGTCGCGCGAGTGGAGAAGCGCCAGCTCCCGATGGCAGCGTGAACCCACTGGGCTGGTGCCGAGAGGCCGACTGTCGCTGGCGGGCGGCAGTACTTGCGCTTGGCTTGGGCGGGCGGCCGCGCCCCCGCCGCCCTCGGTCCGCGCCCAATGCCTTAAATTCCTTACATTCCGTCTCACACTTTTAAGCACGGCTAAGTATTTATCGAAGCTCGTGCGATCGCGTTGAAAGATGTCTAATCGCACTCAACACCGTTACTGACGTATTTCACGAGAGAGAACGTTTATGACGATTGCTCCAAATATTTAGCAGTGCTAGTGATATAATATTGATCATAAATAATAGATGTTGTTTAAATACAGCGATTCCCGAAATCGAAATGAAAGCTAAACAAAACGTAAATATATTTTGTGTAAATATGTTTCATCATAATCTTTATGAGTTGAGTTGAGTTTTTTAGTGTGATTAACATTTGCATTTGTACAGTCAACAAGAAAAAAAGTCTTTTTTCACGTTTTTATATTTACGCCAATCGATTCTATTCCTTATAAAGATCAAAAGACACAACGGGATCAACTCATTTTCACGCATCTTTATCATAATATTATCTACTAGCATTCGCCCAGCGGTTTCACCTGCGATAAGATGCCTATGTCACTCTTGGGTCCATAAACTATCTCTTTAGAAAAAAAAACATGTGGATCCGTTGCTGCATTTTTAATAATAGGGATGGGGATAATTTAAGGTTGACGTCCTTTATAAATTTGAGCACAAATTATTAATAGAGTAGACGTCATCTAGCAATAGCACTCAAATTCTGTACATTCGGATTTCAAGAGCAAGCTCAATAATACTCAAATTAACGCCTTGCAAATAGTAAATGCTTGCCAAGTCAGGGAACAACCATTACAATACTCGTACATTATAAACTAAATAACAGATTTACTTGTAAGTATCTACAGAGGTAACACAGAGGCTATATAAAAATACTAATATTGAATAAATTAGGTGATAGGTAATCATGTGAAAACATATTTTTTATAAAATTATGAATCATCTCTAAGCTAATAACTAATTTAATTACCCGCCTTTAAAAAAAAGGTTCTCAATTCGGTTGTATTTTTTTTAATGGATGTTCACTCGTTTCTCCGTAATTTATGAACCGATTTGGAAATTTATTTTTTTATTCGAAAGGATGTGCCTCCAGATTGGTCCCATTTTTATCAAAATTCAGTTCTGACGATGGAATCCTGAGGAATTGGGGGAACTCCTGAAATATTATAGGCATACACATAGCGATTTTGGTATTTTCGGTAACAAATCAAGCATTTGCATTCAGAAAGTATCATTTGGTGATGTGACACTAATGAAGAAGACCATAGATGACCACCGGAACTTTTCAAATTTCTGGGCATAACTTCTTTGTTTATGAACCGATTTTAATAAATACTTTTGCATTGAATTTAGTATAGCGTTAAAATGGTTTCATTTAAATTTCATTGGTATTGGAAAGTGGACTCCGAAGATATACCAGTGAACTCCTCAACATCAAATAGGAAATGTGAAGTGATTGAGGTATTGTTAAGTTTATGACAATCCCATAAGAACGTGTTGGACTGGACTGGACTGGACTTGGACTAGGAAGGCATACAACGTAACTCCTTAACGACAAAACAGCTCGAACGTGTAAATTGAGTTATTGGTATTATTAACTCATGGCAAAAGCTAGCCGACGTTACCGCATTCGAAAAGCTGCCTTACTAGGTCTACCCATATTTGTAACTTAAAAGTGTTAAATTAAAATAATTTATAAATAAAAATAAAAACCGACTTCAAAAATTAATTTACAAATACTTGGCACCGACTTCAAAATGTTGTAGAAAATATTTATTTTTTTAGTTTTCAGTTATTTGGTTAACATGTATTAAATTTATTTTTGAAGTCGATTTTTATTTTTATTTATAATTTTGTAGTCAAGTCTATTAAAAAGTATGACCTAAATAAGGTGGTGCAGTCAGTTGCGGTCGGAAATATTGATCGTTTATTAGGTGATCCAAATTTGACCGGACTGATTATGTATAGGTGAATGTTTACCCTTGTTCAGATACTTAGTGGACTAGGATAAATCTTGATTAAGAATAATAAAACAAAAATTTAAAAGTTGAGACAAAAAATATCTTAGGTACACTCATTTAATTCTTTTTTTTTTTTTTTTACTTTTGTATAGGCTTGTGTTTGACCACAATCTCACTATGGTAGGTGATGATGTGGCCGAAGGTGGTGAGCACATGAAGCCTAGAAGGATCTGGCTCTCAAGTACAGCTGCCGGAACACACCAATAGGTGTTTGGCGACAGATTTTCAACTTGAGGGTGGTAGCCAGCCAGGCGGGTACTACAAAGTACCCTACCACCGTGCTATGGTTTCCTCACGATGTTTTCGTTCACCGAAAGCTCAAGCTCATTGTAGGATTCGAACCCACGACCATCGCCGCGGTCTGAGGATCTAACTATTTAGTACCCCCAAGAGCTGTCATTTTGGACGTACGAAGTTGTTAGGGTATGTAATAATCAAGTCTTGCCGACATCTTGGCAACTGAATATATTAAGTACCTACAAATCTCTTTGAGCCATTTATGTACCTCTTTAAAAATTTTGCACAACAGCAATCAAAATTGTTTACTCAAATGCATTTAAAAAAATAAACGAAACGAAGATAAGCGGCATGATATTTGCATAAAAGAGAGAATAATTAAACGAATTCTTAAATAGTCAACATGTACAAACTGCTAGCCGATCCTTCAAACAATTTTAATTTTACGCATAATTTTACAACTCATTAGCAATTAAAATTACCTGTAGGCCGCGGGACAGCATAAAATTATCCCCATTTCTCATTATAAAAAATTTTCCTCTTCCTTATTTTTACCCTACCTACCTATATAATTAATTATACATACCTACCGTATACACGGAAAGAAGTCGATATTCTGACAAAAGAAAAGTTTAAAATATAATTAAATAAAATTACACTTTACTGGGTGGATATTTCGAGACAGAATATTTTCAAAACCTATGCTATGTTCGATATGCTGAAAAACTTAAACCATGGGGCCAGCTCTGAAATAGTGGAAATAATATTTTTATTCGCAATTTCGGAGTTGTTCCCGTAGTAAAAGTTGTTCAAAACCTAACAGATTTCAAAAATATGCCATCTCGAAATATCCGCCCAGTATGTTTTAATTATGGTTTTTGAGTGAGAAATTGGATACCTAAGAGAAATAACAGCTTATTTTAATATAATACTTACCTAACAATTTATCCTTCATTAATTTGCATGTTATGCTTTCTGACCTCTGAAGTTCAGAACATAGAAAACCTATGCATATTACCTACAAAATTTAACCGTCTATTAGATGATTTTATCATCCAACCACCAGAGAGCAATCTATTTTGCATTTCATAAAATTGAACAAAAAGAACTCATTACCTACTTGAAGAACTAATAAAACGAAATAATACATTCACAAGATATTTTGTACTCGTTAATCATTCTTGTTACGCAACATAACTTACAAGTAAATTCTTCAATGTTATTGGCGGTAATTAGTAAATTATACAGGGTGTAATCGTTAAGTGTGTCCAGTGTGTAAATGAAACAATCTCGATTAAAAAAATCACAATAAATTGGCGGGAACGACAAACAGCGATAAAGGTTTTGAATTTAGAACGAACACCACAGAAAGAGTATCGTTTTTTTGTCTTTTTTTTTGTAGTGTTTTGCTTTTCAGCCAGTTCCAATTAATGCAATATTGAAACACGGTTTATTACTAATTTGAAGTGGTAAGATAATTAATCTACACGTGTATCTACTTGAAAATAATTATGATCATATCATAAAATGAAATAAAGGTAAAATGAGTACTAGACCACTTAAAATAAGGAAACTAAAACCTTTCTACTAATCTCATACTAAATGTATAGGAGTGTTTAATGTCAAAATTTTGGATACTTCTCGTTTGATTTTTAAAAAGTTATCGATTTCATTTTACTGATTAGGTAACGTACTTTCGATATCATTTAACTTTTTTTGATAGTTGATAGTTACGGAATAATCGCCTGGACACACTTAACGATTACACCCTGTATACATAATGTTGCTTTTTAGTAAGTCTATTATTTCCTTTGCTCTTTTACAGCCCTCTACGAGTCTACGGTAGTCATTCGTAGCCAACGCCCGCCCCCGTCCCGACTCATGGCTACATTCGTAGACAGGTGTAGCAACAAGCTTCGGTTCGTAGACGTTACACGCGCTACGGTGAAAAGGTCTCTACAAATTTTATTGGTGGAAGTGCAATGTTCTTGTTGCAGTATTCAACCTGACCAACCTTGCGCTACTCACACTTGGGATTGTTGCATTCATCGTCATTTCATTCGAACTTTGAACTGCTATTCTATTTACCGTAAATTGTAACTGAGAAATTTGAATAAAATCAACCTGTGACAAAACAAAAAATAAGTAACAATTACATAAGTCCAAATATAAAATAAACATTCGGTTTAGTCATTGTTATATTTAAACCAAGTTATTGATACTTACTCATTCATTTTATTACCTATCAAAAATATACAGGGTGATATTAAACAAACAAAAAATATAAATAACAGCTGATATTTTTTTTGTGATCTCAGAGTTAGTCCCATGATAAAAGTTGTTCATATTGACGAGTATTTCCACCCCTGCAAGTATTGCCAGTGACTAAAAAGTCACCCAGTATATTATAAATATGTTTACCGTAATGTTTTTATAATTGTTACCTTTTTTAAATCCTTAATATTTTACAATTATGCCGCAGCACAACCTTTTTACCAAGATAGCGTTTATTAGTTCTTCGCGACGTGAATTCGGCATTTAAATCTCAAGTAAATAAGTACCTACAGCACTAAGTACATATTTGTAAAATACATTATAGAGAAACCTCCATTTTTGCTAAAAGCTATATAGATCGACTTGTAATGGACCCCACAGGTGATGTTTTCTGCTGACTGTGTATGGAAGGTACTTACCTGAAAAGATAAAAGTAAATATATTAATACTACTTATACTAATACGCATTACCTATTTAACAGAATAGCATAAGCTCAAACTTGAACTCAAAGTTAGTCAAAGATGTAATAAACATCACAATTAACATGTTTGCGCTGTATGATGGAAACTAAACAACATTACACACAGACACACAAAATGTTGATTTCCCCGTAATCGGATAAACATTGATAAACATAATGACTCACAACAGACGTGTTTCATGCGTGTTTCACCGCCACCGATTGTCAACATGCTCGCTTTGATAATTAGTTATATTTTGTATTTTTCAATATTTAATCGATATTTTTGATATCATTTTTTAAATTACTGCGTATGCAATGATATTTATTTATAAATAAATATTAAACCAACCTGGCTAACCTATTGTACTGTTTAGCTTGTACTAATAGGCAAACTAAAAGATTCAGGTAACCTACAGCCAATAATAAAAAAAAGCAGATCCTAGAGGTAAGTAGATAAATTACTTTGTTTATTCAATCTAATACATTCTAATACTACTGTAAACTGTTCGTGCACTCTACAACTTTAATGATGGATGTAATTGCTGTTGATTTATCTATGTAATATATATTATACTGGGTGATTTTGTTATCACTGGCAATACTTGCAGGGGTGGAAGTACTCATCAATGTGAACAACTTTTACTATAGGACTAACTGTGATATCGCGTAAAATAATACGGTTGCTTCATACATTTTGGTCGAGTAGGTATTGAACTTTTGTATGGAACAGCTGATAATTTTTTCATGATTTCACAGTTAGTCCCATTATAAAACTTGTTCATTTTGATGAGTACTTCCACCCTTGCAAGTATTGCCAGTGATAACAAAATCACCCAGTATATAATATTACCTACTTACACGATAAATCATAATAATACCTAGAACCCTCAGTTAAGAGGATCAGGTAGCATTTAGCAATACTAGACATAGCTTCTGTAACTTACGTACCAACAAAAATAAGGAAGTTTTCTTTCAACGAAAAACTTCATACATTATGAACCCAAAAGTCCGCATGTCTATAAAAAAAATAAGCATTGACTTTGCTCTCGCTCCGTAATTTAATTTAGCGTTTAGTACGTAATACCTGACTAACTTCATTCATTATATATTTAGGTATAGCTTAATAACATTTTAACATTAGACTCTCACTGGAGGCTTCCCTTAAAGTAAAATGTATATCGTTGCGTACCTACTCACTCAATAATAAAAACCTACTTTGGTGATGTTATTTATAAGGTTTGAGACAACTTTATTTCTCACAAGAATGAATTCACTTACATGAGAAATTAATATTATAAGTAAGTATAAATATATTTGTTGGACGTAATACAATGCAGGTACACTTTTACAATTACTGTTGAGGGTTGTCTTGTAGTGCTCACAATGTTCGTTCGATACTTGCAAATCATTTACAAAGATCATGTGAAGCAGGAAATGGCTCCCTGCGTATGTGACGAGTTCATGATATTGTGTTCGAGTAATCCTTTAAAAGTTAGTTCAGAATTGACTAAAGTAACAAAAAATCTACTGTTTCGAAAACATGCATGCAAAGAACTAAAAGTTATCTGCGAGCGTATATGATATAGGTATACACTACATAATAACTAAAATACGTTTTGACAACCCGGAATTGAATGTTGATGTGTTCTCTGCCATATTTATAATTTAGCGAATGAGTGCATATAAAGCATTATTCATGAGTAACCTGAATGAAGAATGAATGATGCATGGTAAGATGCATGATGTATAGTAAGTACCTAAGTCAAAGCACGATAAAGACATGGATACTGGTTAGCGTACAGTGACGTCACATCACAGGCACCGCGTCGCCTGCAGGCGAGTTGAATGCGAGTAGGACAACTCACGTTTCTCGTATGACGTCACTCGGAAAATGCACACGGCAGCCCAGTTTGGGGTCAATGGCCAATCTACAAAATAGAAAAATCCAATTCAAACTCCTTATCACATTCTTTAAGTGCATTTTCCAATCGTTGTTGGTACTTATATTTTTTAATTATTAATTAATTCCAATTCGATGCTTACATATTATCAAATGTTTAGATTAAGTATAAATATGCGAGGTTTGATTCTGATTATAAACAGATAACTACAAAGATAATATATCGATGTATCTATCCCATGTCAATATTTTCAAAATAAATGAGTACTTGCGTTACTTGTTTCATAATTTTAGAACTATTAATACCTAGCAACGATGCAAATAATCCTGGTTGAGAATGACATACGAACACATTGTAAGTAGCTTATTATGCAGATAGCTTATTAAAACATTTATTAAAGGGAATCTGACTATCTACTCAGAAAGGCCTCGGAAGGCCACGTACCCATCATCTCCGTTCTGATTAGCCACGTCAACGACTTCAGAACTCGCGTCAGCTTCATCCTCTACACCGTTACACTTTTCCACAACCACTTCAGGAACAGCACTCATATCTATTCCACTTCACGGCGCCCAACAACAATTCACCCGACCGAGGCACAACGAACCAATACCGCGGACTGGCATACTCCGCCCTTGGTAAAAGATTACCATTCCTACAAGTACTATTTATTAAATTAACCGAAGTTAACTTGCAGACAACATGAAGCATATAAGCATGCGCCGTTGATGGCAAACGGGTCACGAACGCATACTTACGGCTTCAGCTAAGTAATCCCTTTAAAGAGTAGTTTACCTGTATCAACGTAGAGTAAAGTAAGTAATGTTATAAGTACCTCCTCCAATCGCCAATATACTTAATTAACATAAGTAACGAGGAAAGAGTAGGTAACTTAGATAGAGGTAAGAGAAGAGAAAAGAGTTACCTACTAAATATTGGTTCCTATGATGTCGATCATTGAACACCATCAACAGTCAGGTTATAAGCTAAAATTATGCCAGTTTTTATCCCAATGAGCTTTCTAAAGACTATTTCAAATATAATATCAACAAATCCCATCTCGCTGAATAGTTGTTACCTTTACATAGTTTTTACATCAAAACGACCTAGTATAAATTAATCCTATGTAACGAAAGACAAAACATGCATTTCAAGCGATCCCATACGTTTACCTCTTGCAGTCTCATCATGTCGAATTTATTTCGTTCATCCATTAAGAACCGCCTTCAAATTAGAGACGTTGCGTTGCTCGTACGTATCGTTTGTTCCATTAGTCCCTGTGGACACATACGAGCAAATAAAATAAGCTGTTCAATCAATCTAACCGTTCAGATTGATCGCAAACTTTTAATACCCTCGACCGCTTCTGCACTTACCGTAATAGCCTCATGACTGTTTACATATGAAGTTGAAGTATCTGTCGACATCAATCTACCAGCAAAATTAAGTATTTAGTTGGTAGTATCTTTAAATTTTAAAGGGATTGTCTGTGTACAAATATCTAAGTGCCAAGTGAACTAAAGTACCTACGTACCTACTTATACGAAACAGAGGTACCTACGTAAGTAGTATATAATTTTGTGTATATTTAATTGTAGCTGGGTAGGTATGTATTATACCTACCACTTACCTGGTTTCCATGGAAGGTACAAGATTTGCTTAGTTAGTAATCGATAGCTGTGTGAAGAAATGTCCCAGGATCATGAATAATTTCATTTTAATTTATTCTGTAAGTGTAGTTGGTACTTATAGGTATTTTTCTATTAAACATTACGTTACCTACCTACTGTTTTATAAATTGATGACCATTTTCAGACTGGACAACGCCGTATGTAGACCGTACCTAATGAATTACATAATATGTACAAAAAACATATTAACTAGAGAGACCCGATGTCTCATAGATTCCTTAGCGTATAGTAATATTGTAGTGTTTGGCCTAGTTTAATCACTACATATCTAATCAATTGGTTGCATTAGATAGGTATCTATGTTATTTATTGTTGAAACTTTAACTGAAAAGAGTAGGTGCCTATAACAATGCACTAAGTGGAAGAACATAGTACAATATTGTGGTGACCACTTCAAGCCTATCTAATGAGCGTCTTTAAGAGATAATAGTAGATTATTAACCAAGGGGATAAAGCAGTGTCTTATGTCGCGGGTGACGATTTAAATCGCGAGCGTAACGAAGGACTCGAGGTTTACTCCCGAGCGTAGCGAGGGTGTTAAAAACTTAAATCACGAGCGAAGCGAGGGATTTAAGACGAGTCCTGAGAGTAGCGAGGGATTTAAGTTCACCCAAGACTAAGACAGCTTTATCACCTAGGAAAATACTCTACTTTTCGTACCATTTGCGAAAAAATTAACACAATAATAATATGAGATAAGCATTTATTAAAAATAATGACAATTAAAAGTAAAAGTTAACATTCGAAACATTGGTAGAGAGAGTTACATTTTTGTTTGGTACATTTATTGTTACATAATAAATGCGTATTCTTTTTTCAAAAAGATGTGTAATGCTTTATATACAAACTCAATGGTGTAAACACAGATGTAGTTCAGTATAAATTTCGGTAAGTATTCCAAATTTAAATCACATTCTCCCCCTAGAGGATGAATGAAATTCAGTACAATTTTCTTTCCCTGTTTTTAACAGAT
Organism: Tetheella fluctuosa; assembly: GCA_951216915.1. Lineage (NCBI taxonomy): Eukaryota > Metazoa > Arthropoda > Insecta > Lepidoptera > Drepanidae > Tetheella > Tetheella fluctuosa. Next base: position 6,404,230 of record OX578217.1, on the reverse strand, counting down.
TAAAAATGACTATTGTTATGTTCGCTTTTTGTGGCATAGAAATTTCACTTTTTTGAGCAAGTGGTACGAAAACACTCTTTATCCTCCCGTATTCTGTATAATAAATAGGTATAAATATAAATTTCCCCACCTCAACTTTTTCTCAAGATAGGTAGATACACTAACCAGTGACTTCTTGGTCTGAGCCAGTGACCAACCTAAACATACTATAGGACCGAATGAGTTGCTGAGGTTGTGAGCTATTTATTACCTGCTGAGCATATTTAGAGTATTTTGAGTCGCTCTAAAAATAATATTCTGAGGTATGTTTCTATAACTATTTGCAAAATGCTATACTCCGACATTAGATTTCCATCCATTCTTTAAATTGATTTAAAATCAATTAGTAGGTACCTATCTACTTATGAGAAGTTTTTTCTGAGTCAGCACGCCAACGGATCCATTTAGGTACATACATGTAATCGTCATAACTCATATCACTGAAGATTACATTTATGCTATGAATCATCCAAATTACTGTAGCGTTAAACAGATAACATAAAAAATCAAGTATTTGACGCAATCAAGTATTTGACGGAATTCCTAAGGTACAATAGTATGTGGGTAGAACCTAAGATTACCTTTAATTATTTTTGAAACGGTAGGTACCTAGGTTTTGGAAAATGTCCAGTAGAGTAGATGGTCCTCTCTGGTGTGACGTATATCTTCTAATTTTAGTGCTTTGGGGTGGATCGCAAAGAAATAACAAATAAGTAGCATTTCTTTGCGCAACTCGCAAGGAATCATATTACCATCTTCTCCTTTAATACTTATATCGAGTAAATATTATCAAAATATGATTTCGATTTTAATCTGTGCGTGAATACCTAGACCCGATAGTAGGTAGGTACTATAAACTTGACTCATCATTGGATTTATTTTATCGGAATCACTCAGTAATTACATAAGCACCTACTTACTCAAATTCAATTGATGTTTATCAGTTCATTTAAAAAATAAATATTTAGATAGTTTATTTAATACCAATGGTGTGTTCGAGCAGCTGCACTTAAGAGCTAGTTCATTCTAGGCTTTGTGTGCTTACCACAGAAATAGCGATATTCACCTTTAGGTACCTATGTATGTACCAAGTAGACAGGCCCTTCTTTCCCACTGGGCATTCTGGGCACGTGCCCAGAGCCCCGCGATCGATGTGCCCAGAGCCCCGCGATCGATGGGCCCCCCTAGTTCCTTTAGAATTTTTCCTTTATTTGTGCTGTAAGACCTTGCGTTTTGGCAATTTTTTTTTTGTTATATTTGAGTTGATTGAATGAAAGGTAAATTGCGGTTTACGATTTATGACGTATTAAAAAAAACTACTAATTAGATCTCGTTCAAACCAATTTTCGGTGGAAGTTTGCATGGTAATGTACATCATATATTTTTTTTAGTTTTATTGTTCTCTTATTTTAGAAGTTACAGGGGGGGGGGCACACATTTTACCACATTGGATGTGTCTCTCGCGCAAACTATTCAGTTTAGAAAAAAATGATATTAGAAACCTCAATATCATTTTTAAAGACCTATCCATAGACACCCCAAACTTGGATGATTGAATGAAAAAAAAAATTGAGTTTCAGTTCTAAGTATGGGGAACCCCCTAAATTTATTGTTTTTTTTCTATTTTTGTGTGAAAATCTTAATGCGGTTAATCTTAATCTGGCTACGGAACCCTAAAAAGGAAAAAAAAGCTGCACATAAAAGCTCATGTCATGTAATGTGAATGTAAAGAAATAAAAATAAATCTAGAACTTAGCTCATCTACTTTTTTTGTCTATTTTTACAAAATAGTGCTGTGTCAAGGTCATAGGGGCCCCACTACCCTAATGTGCCCAGGGCTTCCAATAGGTTAACGACGGCTGTGTAAATAGATTGATAGATATTTAACAATCTACGGCAAAACTAAGGTAAACGCAGGTATTACCGAGGTATTTTCAAGACTTTAAGGTTTGAACCTTCAAAATAAGATTTTCCGATCATAAAAACAGTTAAGAATATTTATTTTCAGATACATTGAAGCTTGTTCTTTAGGAATCTGTAGAGATCTAGATAGGTTTTGAATAAATATTTGACGAAAAAAATTTTTAAGTATAAAAAGTCAGATGAAGCTTTTACCGAGGTATGCTAGTCGGATTGCAGCTAATACCGCGGATTCTGATTTTATTACCGAGGGTAGTAAAATAATAGGCAATTTAGTTCCATACAAAATCTTTATTAAAAATCAAATTATTGACTATGTTACTTATGTTTTTTAAGGAGGTAGCGTTAGCGACACATCAAGCTATCCACAACATTTTTTAAACTGCCTACTCGTATTTTAAACGAAAAGAGGTAACTTGATGTATCTCGTACTGTACTTTCGCCATGTAAAATTTAAATGTTGCATTAGAAAGATGTAAGTAAAAGTAGGATTCCGAATTTCGGATATCGTTTCTTGAGAACCTTAAAATGAAAAATAAATGCTAATATCAATTGGTATTAGATTTCTATAGTGAAGTTAATACCGCGTAAGAACCCTCGGTAATAGCTTATACAATGTATTACCGAGTGATACCTTGTTCTCACCATCGGTGTTAGCTTCTTCCGCGATAGTGTAATATAATCTAATTCCGAGGGATACAATTTGATGATTTTTAAACGAAACTACAGTTTAATCGATAGCCAATAAAGTTAACCTAAAACGATATGATATTTCAATTAAATACTTAGGTTTAGTACCTATAAGACTTTAAGGTTACGTTTCACGTTATATTCAATTTAGTGCTCTCATACAAAGTTTTTTTTTTGCTCAATTTAGGTCTAAAAAATAAGAGTTTCAGTGCGATTTTCATACCGCGGAAATAGTTTTGTGTACTCAGTACTCATTAACTAAACGAATTACCAAATAATTTGGGTTACAGTCATGTACATGTTTAATAAAAAGTAAATAAAGCTTCTGATAATGATTTATGCTATTACCGAGTAGTATACCGCAGTCAATAGATACATTCAATAAAAAAAAAAATTGAAGCTATCACGGAGGTATTTTATTTTTATTTACTGTGCATAAATAGTACAAAATAAACGAAAATTAGATAGTTACAACCATAGCTGAAACTATAATCTACCTACTTAGAATTTTTGTAAATGGTGTCTGTACGATACAATAACCTTAAGAAAATGTTAAGTGTACTTACATTTGACGACTTACCTACGTTTGTATGGACTTCGTGCTCCGGCGCCAGCATGATGCAAACTAATCGTTTTATTGTTTTTCTGCTTTTTTGTGCACAGTAAGCCTCGAATCCTTTCATACGGGCAAAAAATGAGCTTTCATGAAAATTTACATTTTTGAGTTAGTTATGCCTGCAATCGCTTAAAAATGCAATTATGTTATATACCTCGGTGATACTTGCAGATTTTTGACTACCGCGGTAATACCTGCGTTTACCTAATGTACCTATTGTATGTAGGGTTTCGCCCCACTTTATGCACCTTTAGGTACTGCACAAGAAATGATGTTCCAATAGATATGTTTCACAATATAGGTGTATATTGGCTAAAACTTTTAATTGTCAATTTAAATGTATCTAAGTAGTTCGGCTATTCAGTAGGTACTTACCTATTAATATTTTTTTTTATCCCAACTTCGACGAAACCAAAATGGAGGTACCACAGACATAGATCTGTAATTTACCGTGTCAGATCATTCATAATTTTATTCATTCCACTATAGTCAACGACTACAAGGCTGTGTAGTCGTTGACTATAGTGTTGGAATTGGTTAGTGTCGCTAGTAGTCGATGGATGCAAGTTGATCATGAACATTCGTCGTCGAAATCCATGGGAGATACCATCTATTCTCTATAACGGATAAGAAATCTTATTCCTTGCGTTAATAAACTTTTCGTTTTTCAAAACTACCCTTTGATGGGAAATAAAATAACTTGACTCTATTTTGTTTGTAGGTAGTTTTGGGACGCGCGTCCCATTCTACTTGACACAATAAAGGAAGAACACGTAGGATAACAGCGTTTTTTCTAAATTCAGTCCCTAAGATGAGGACGGGGTTGGCAAAGTTTGTACCAATTAGGTATATTTTTCTGGACAGATTTATTTGAAACATGGTATTAATGTATGAAACACACATTTTCAAGATTTTCAAAACTCAACCCATATACCTAATGAAAGGGGATGAAAGGGGTTGCAGAATTTTGTATGGAAAACACATTATTAGGTACATCTTTACACTTTGTATAGATTAGTTAGTGATTCTTCTTATAACGTAGCGTTGTACTAAGAAAGGATATTGCGAAGTATAAAATTCGGAAAAATGAGGAACGCGGGTGAAACCGCGGTGTGAAAAGCTAGTAAAAACATAAAATACTAATAAAAAGGCATTGAAACATTACAAAATTACAATGAACCTGTAGGTACCTACATACATACATCGACGATAAGATAGCATTAATGGAGTTTGTAGAAAATATCGCAATACATAGGTACATAGTTACATACCTATACACAGTGACATACCTACGCACATCAGGGCCGTATTATTGCATCACGCGCAATACTGGCTTCAACTTAAGTTAAATATATCTTCAGAAATCCATACCTACCATCCTACCAATATTATAAATATGAAACTTGTGTGTGAATGTTTGTTATATAAAATAAAACATTACCAAACGATTCTATAACACTAATATCTTAATATATATATTTCTTGTGTGCGTGTGTATGTGACTGAACTCCTCCTAAACGACTGGACCAATTTTGATGAAATTTTTTGTGTATATATGAGTGGGTCCCTGGATGGTTTTAAAATATAATTGGACCCGGTAGATGGCGTCGTAATCGAGTTTGGACAGGACAACGTCTGTCGGGCCCACTAGTAATCTGTACTTTTCGGGAATGTGAAATTTCTTGTCTCGGTGCGACAAGACTACCGACATTCAACTCTCTTTGCGCACCGGACAGGGTAAATAATTACGCAGTAGGGCAGTAGATATACGTGAGATAAATCTCCAGAGATGCACATGAGGAACCGACACAGCCACAACGGCAGACCGTAATCGTAATTGTTAGAGCGGTTTTCGAACCCCGCAATTAAATTATTGCGTGTATGTAAACCCCTTAGCTCGCGAATAGGACACGCATCCCAAAACTACATAATTAAAAAATTCTAGAATTGCGATTCACATTATTAACGCTTATGCGTAGGTACAATAAATATATTAAAATTAACAGAAAATAATAAATAATATAAAGTAGAAATTAAGTTAATCAATGGTCCAATTCCGTTGGCTCGCGAATGGGACGCGCGTCCCAAAATTACCTACGCTCTCTACCTCTGGAACCTGCACTCGATAATATATAGAACGATAATATATAGAGCTATATTATCGACTGAAGGTTCCAGAGATTTAATGGAAGGAGGATGCAGTTCAGACAAAAAGTAATTCATTTGTTCAATTTATTTTTATAGCTAGATACTAATTATCATTAATCAAATTTAGATTTAAATCACGACATGCATAAGCATAATACAATATTTATTTTAATATAAAAAGTATAATAGTAGTAAATAATCATACTTACAAAAATATCAAACAATTTGGACACCAACTTAAAAATTACATCGAATTGTGACTATGAATACCTACATTTGATATAACTATTACAAATGATGTGTGCCACCATTTATGCTTTAACAAAATAATAGCAATGTATCAGTTGTTCCTTATTTACACAAATATTATAAACTAAGTCCACATCGTGAAACAATAATGTCATTATGACAACATTTCATTATGCACAAGATCCTAAAATTAAGAAACCTTTATTTATTTTGGCTTTCTTGAATTTGATAAAAAAAATTAATGCTTAATTACGGAGAAAAACAATAAATAGCATAAAACATGAAAAGGCTGGTGCTCGTATCGGGGGCTTAGTGTAACTAAGAGGTCATGGGACGCGCACGAGGTGCCATGCCAGCGCAGCAGTTCAGTAGATACATGACGTGACGTCCTGATAGCGCTTAATACAAATAATATCAAAACACTTATTTCAAAAATATGGGTATCGTATTTTTTGATTTAAGATTTTAAGTAATTAATATCTTAAAAATATGAAATGTTGCCAATTGTAACAATGTAGCAAGTTGTGTATAATCAATAATTATCTGATACTTTAGGGCTATCCAAAACATGGCTAACTCTGAGTGTCTAGAGCGAGTTTATGACGTTAGCGATCGCGCCTGCGGCGACTACTTTCGCGTTTGCGTCTACCAAAAATTTGTATGTTCGAAATTTTATAAATAATCCGCGAAAGGCGCTGTGCCAATTCATATAGAGAAATGTCGTAAACGCAAAAGTGATAATAGCGTTTGCAAACGTCAAAAAATCGCTCTCTGTTGACAACCAGCGAAGTCGATAGTTCTTCGTAAAATCCCGATTATGCACATAAAATAATAAAGTTATGACTCTTGATAATTCAACTAATAATAGGAAAATCCCTTATTTTAGATAAGTATCGGTGGGTTAATTAATTCCATATAAGTATGTAATTGTATATTCATCAAAAAAACAGAACATACAGAAAAAATATTGGACAGCCCATGGACATGATGATATTCGAGGGAGACTATTAATTGAGTTGAACTCATACTGACCTCCTTATTACAAACTATGTAGATAAATACCCCAATTAACACTGGTTGATACTTATGTACATGCAGGTGACTATATTATAACTACCTATTTATTTCCCCATAAAATGTAATTACATGACTAGTCAGAAGCGGGAGCAATAACAATATTGCTAAAATTATTTGTTATCTATAACATCTTGAGATTTACTGGACAGATACTGCAGTACATTTCTAATTAAAATGTATTAATTTAGACATAAAATAACAATAACAGATGTTTGAGATATTACCATCATAATTTTTTTAATTTTGAAATAAAACTAAGACGTTTGTACATTATTTTTGTATAACTTATCACATTCATTCATTTATACTTCAATTTGTAAACATAAAACAAAATTATATACTGTAGGTATCTTATGATAAGTGGTAATGAGTATCAAGGTAAAAAATCACAAAAGTTTGTATCAAAAAGATGTGAACTATCTAAGGAGTGACCGGAAATGTATGACTCCGACCTTATTTTATAGTACTATCCACTTAAGTACTTATTAGTCCTCTCCAGATTAGCAGGATTCTAATTCCAGGATAAGGCTAGCCACACATGATCAGAAAATGAACAATGATCCGATTGTAAGACTTATTTCAAGGTTTGTCTTTTTTATTATTCTAATAAAAGCTGCTTCGAAACATCGATTTTGCGTAAAGCAACCATGGACCATAGTTTTTCAGAGCGGACCCCCGGAGCGGAGTTGAGCGGACAATCGATCGATCGGTCCGAGTAAACTTTGAATGTATGCGTATATTGGATGGAACTCAAAACTGTGCGGATCAGAACTTTACTGACAAAAAAATAGGCAATGTTCGGCTGGCCTAAAAAGTAGTCAGATGTGAATTATAATTGTATTTGATCGGAAACAATAAAACCAGATATCTACAATTCCTAAAATAAATATAACTTAAAAACATTCTAAACATTTAAATTAAAATTCAAAAAGCACTAAAAGATATACTTTCATATTATAAAATAAAATTGATGTGACAAAAAAAATGATTTTACATAAAACCCGTGGAGGCCTTTGTTTCCCTGGAGCTATTCTACTACTAAATAATACATGTTGTTCTTTATTAGAGTATCTACTTACTTGTCACTGGCATTATAGTAGGAAGGTACTAATAGTGGGCAAAATGTATGATTTACCCTTTAACCCTTTTTGTACCTAAATTAAAAAAATATATTCATCTTTCCACCGCACTGTCATAATTAAATCGCTCCCAAGAAAATCACACTAATTAAGTACATTTCAATCATTTAAATCAAAAGAAATATGAGACAATCAACCTACAAAAGCCCAAGGCCGAGCCAGAATAGCGTGGGGTCTTTTTATCAATAAAGATTGTGTGAAAACATATCGGAATCAGTAGAAATCAATAAAATGTAACCATTTATTTTTATTCAAGACGGGGCATTAGAAGTTGATAATTTTTTTTCCGAGACTGGATATTTTATTTTTCTACTGAGTTTTAATCGGAATACATCCCGAAGAACCTTTACTATCCGTGAAGTCAAAATCAAAAGTAGGTATGCAAATCCATTAATCCATAAAAAGGCTTCGTAGTCAAAAAAACATGCCCCGTAGCTTTAAGTATGTTCTGGTATGGCATGAATGGATACAAAATTTCAATCCACCTAAATATAACCGACCACCCCTCCTGGCTACGCCTTCTATATGTTCTACTGAACCCCGCAGTCCTACCTGAGTTAATATTTTTTAAATGAGGACATGACTCGCCTTCATGCGTCACAAGAAGCATCGATATGAACTAACGCAATTATTTATTGACTGTCTGTTATCACTCCGAATTGCCATCAAGACTCAATACTTTATAATATAATTATAGTAAGTAGGTACCAAAATTAGGTACTTAAATAAAAGTAAATAAGTTAACCACATAAAATCACGTCTAGATCAATTTTTAAACATAACGATTTTGCTTAGATGTAGGTATAGTTTTTTACGCGCAGTGAGGATTCCATAGTCAGTACGATGTGGAACAGTCTAAACCTAACTGAACACAAATTATAGGGTAAGTTTAATTAAAAACGATAAGTACAAACATTTCTGTTACTTATTATGTCATTATAATAATATGTCTTCATCTAAGTATTCCATCGCTCGTAAACCCGTGAAGCCAGTGATATTTTTTCTTTTAAATTCATCATAATTATATACTACACTGTGAATAATTTTCAAATTTTTAGACGTATCAGTTTAGTGATTTGAGTAGGACCCAACTCTAAAAAAGAAATTAAATGCATGCTTTATATCAAAGACGTGTTTCAGACAATATACTATGTTTTTAAAAGACCTTTGATACCCCACTCAATGTGGTACACGAACAACAACAAAAAAAAACCCACTACGGTACGGGAGGTGCCCTAATTTTTTTCTACTATTTTATTTGATAAAACTTTGTTTGCGTTCTAGATATGTATGACTGCGCAAAATTTCAGCATGATATCACTGGTAGTCTTCGAGTAAAATTACCAAGACAGACAGACAGATGGACATAACGAAACTCTAATTATATAAGGTATCCTTGCTTGACTTCGGAACCCAGTGTCGTTTTGTTGTCTGCCTGTTTTTTTGGACTAATTCAGTGACTCAAATTATCGCCTCGAAATTTACTTATAGATCCTAATACCTAACCATTTTAATACCAGTAAAATAATGTGTTATCTGGGGGCACGGCAATGCTCCCGCCAAGTCTCACATCTTGAGATTTGCCATCCTTTTCTCAAAGGAACCCATGGCACCTTAAGCCCCGTATCTTCGTTATCGGTAAAATAGAAATTAAGTCGAAGATAGATACTGATCTATCATCTTTAGAACGGCGCGGCGAGGCGGTCAAGGTCATAGAGACGAATCATACAATTTAAGTCGATGAAAGCTTAGTGATAGTGCCGTGACGAAAGATGTGGGTTCAAATCCTACAATGAGCTTGAGCTTTCGTTTTGAGACAAAACTTGCTTTAAGTAGCTTCTTTATTTAGAGAATTTGGCAGTGACTTTTGAACACCCAAAATATTGTTTATACATACACTACTATTACATAAACTTGTTTCTTTTTTTATTCTCACAAAAGCAAGAACCCAAACCAATTCTGTATTTATCTTCTAAAATAGTATTTGATATTCAATCACAAATAACCGTGTCTACACAGGGAATATACTGCTGGAATATTCAACGGTGGCAACCCATTTGTTAATATTAATTTATTATCATTCTCAACAATGCTGTGCAATAGATTTCAGTGCATGCGCGTACAGCAGTTATTTTCGCACAGTGCTGCCGACCAAGAGTGCGGCACCTCACGCGTTTTAATTTCAGCATAACTACATAATATGGAAATCTTTGGGTAGTAATATTATTGTCAAATATCCCTCCCTAAATATTACAGGTAATGCAGTTGTCATCCTTGATCCTATATGTACATAAACAGTTACTAAATTACTTTTAATAACATTCAAATTATGTTTTCCTGAATGATCAATTTCCTTGAATAAGAGAAATATGTTTACGTAGGTAGGTACATTTTAAAATAACCATTACAACATATCAGAGCAAGTTCACAAAACATTTGAAAATAAATTCATTATTGGTAAATTGTATCACCAAGTACAGAGGTACATGCTAAAGGCATTGTGTCATGCCGCTTAGAACTAAATAAATATAATTTATTTTTATTTGTGTGAAAACATCCAATTTTGATTTCTTATTTATTCCTTTAAAACTTTGGTAACAAAGATAGCATTCAGTCACTTACTTGTTTAAGCTCTGAAGCAATCTTATTTCTTAAAAACATATACTTCTTAACTCACTCAAACAATATTCATATTTCAACATAAGTGCATGAATATTTAATTAAGTATTTTGTGCACTTAATATAACTTTAAAATGATTTGATACATACCATACATAAAATCATACAGTTACTGGAATCTTGATCTCTTTATTAACAATGTAAAATTTGTGCTTCTTTCCTAACACTCCCCATATTACAGCAATATTTTCAATAACAATATTAAATGGAATTGTTGCCAAAGCTCCACCAATAAATAGAAAGAATTTCAATGGCCCAAATCTATGAATAGGAAATGATTTAATCACCCCAAAAATATACATGTAAATGTTTACAGCACCTATGAACCCACACACCAAATCCAAGTAATGTGGACAAGGAATGGGGCATATGGCAGCTAATAAAACATTGCTTGTTGACAGTGGCAATGTTACCCATGAATAGCAAGATATTGCTAAGAAAATTTTATTGATGAAAGGTATATCTTTAGAATGCACTACCAACAGAATACCTTGAATCCATCTTTTTCTCTGCTGCATGAAGTCCCATAATGAAAAGGGTGATTTTTCCCACATCTCTCCCTCCACAAAGTTAAATGAGTAACCTTCTTTATAGGCTTTCATTGCAAAATAGCAATCTTCAGCTACAGATCCATCAAGGCCATTATCAAAAGACACTTTTTTTTCTGCACTTACCTGCAATTAACAAGACATAAGCATTAACTTATATTGTAAACTAAAAACTTATGAATTAAAATATATAACATATTTTTATTCTTACTTGTGTTACTACATAAGATCCCTTCCAACTAAAAAGTGGCTTGTGAAATAGATAAAACTGAAACCTCAATTTCCCCATGTCATCAGCTACACGAAAACTATCAGCTAGTGTTGTACACCAGTTTACAATGTGCTCATTTGCATATGTGATGAGGCCTTGACCAAATTGATGTTGGCCATCTAGGACAAAGTTTAATATGCCACGAACAGAATTATCAGTCAATAAAGTTTCTTCATCTAAATGCACAATCCAGTCTGTATCTGCCAGTATATTGACATTATCTTCCAAACAATATTGCAATGCTCGGGATTTAAATAAAGCACCTGTTTTAGTCTTGTACTCTGATGGCACAACCACTTCTCTAACACGTCTATGCTTGGGAAGATTTATTGCTTTGTCTGTCACTACTTCAATCATAAAGTTCTCCATTCCAACATCAATGCATAAGTTCATATTTCTAGTTACATTATCTCTAACGAGTTTTGGGAAGTCACCTCTTGTGACCACTCTAATACATATAAAGGGAGCAAGTAATGGGGATCCCTTCAAGTTTACTTTCCCAGGAAATGCATTAAATAATGTCAATCCTGCAAAATTGCAAAGGACCTGAGGTATTGTGAGCAAAGTTAAAAGCCTCAGTATATATAAAGTAATTGCACCATAAATTCCATATGCTTTCCAAGGGTCAACTTTTATTTTTTCTTTTTCATCTAAATTGATAGCTCCAGCAAAAACTAGGAAAAAAAATATAAATGATATGAAAAATGTGCAGTGTAGCAAGTGTTTTACTTTGCCTCGAAGCATTCTGAAACAATTAGATATAAAATCTTATGTAAACACCATCTTTGAAAATTTGTGAGGAAGTTTAGGTTACAGTAATGTTGGTCCACAAAAAAAGGAGTACAATCCAAAATAGAATTAACTTCAGACAGACTTGAAATTTCAGTCGCTGTTAACAGGAGTAATGAAAATAACCTTGTGTTGCATTCCTTTCTTGTGTGCAAGTGCAATTTCGGGCAGACATCAGATTGGCATGTACTGCCAGATGATAACGCTTACTTTATGCACTTGTTGGTATTTTTTACATAGGTATAAATAAAAGTATAGTATTTAGTACAGTCCAAGAGGTTTTGCTAAAAGAAAAATTATATGTATTTACAAATAAAGCATTGCTTTTTAGTGCCTGTATTGACAGCCTTAGACCTCGTTATTTCGGACAGTAAACTCAAGGCGCCAGTAAGTCGATATAATACGGTAACATGAACAAAATTTACCTTCAATCTCTGAGTCACAAAAATTGCCAAGATTCACGTTCACAGGAAAACTAACAAGTCTCACTTATAAAACTGACATAATATAGAAAGGACACCTAAATATTGTAACGATTATTGAACTTGTTATCTGGTTTAAATATAAGTTATACAATAATTATAATTGGAATAAAAAATTGGAAAAAATACGAGCCGAGCCAGATACCCACGCCCTAGCACAAACAAATTCAATTCACAGACAGACTGACTGACTGACTGACTGACAGACAGACAGCAGACCACCCACAGACAGAACACTTCTACCCAGACAGCATATATTAATATACTCTTTGCCAGACAGACTGACCTGTAGTGTATCATCTATAAGACTGACTCACAGACTACTACACGCTACTACATACAGCTATAATAGGGGATACTACGCAGAGAGAATGTAATCACTACATACTACCGTAGTGATTATATCCTCTTTGGTACTGACTGTAGTAGAGTAGAGGTGCTACGCTCTTAGCTACGCTACGCATAACAAATTCCATTCATTTTTTTTTTTTTATGGGACACGGTGGTGGTTCCAAGGGACCATCGACCGTTACGTTAGTTATTAGCACCATTCATTTCACTCACTGTCACGATAAATAGGGATAGGATTCTTTCTGAAAAAAATCGTTTTTTGAATCGATTCGAATCGTAACCATTACCAGATGAACAAAAACAGGCACTCGTGATTCAATTGTAACTTGCTATCACTGAATTGTTGCTAAGCTAAAAATCGTATTTATCCATTTATTGTAGATGATTTCAATGTTTCAAAAACATAATTCATTAATGTACATGAACTTTCAGTAGCTAGGCTGAGCTCCATACAAAAACTGGCCATATTCTGACACTTAATTTGTTTCAAAGTCACAATTAACCAAACAAAACACTGCGCGCCTTACTCCTGCCAACGGCTAACTGGTTGGTGGCGACCGTCACCGTGACGTCACGGCTACCGCGGCGGCCACTCAGTGAACTTCGTTAGTAATTTGGTCATAACTTCGTCAATTTTTGTCGTAGAACAAAAAAATTTGCACTGTATGTTAAGGATTTCTTAGCTCTATAAATCTGCATACTCAACTAAAAACGTTACTGATCCTCAATAAGCCTCATACAATCATAAAGCTTTTAAAATGTTTTAAAACAAATTTATGATTTTTTTGATTATATTAGTAAATATTATAATAACAAGTCTGACTCGCACATGGCCGGTTTTATTAAATGTTACATTAAAAAAAACCGGCCAAGTGCGAGTCGGACTCACGCACGAAGGGTTCCGTACCATTAATCTATAATAATGGTTCACGGTTTATGCATAAGGTTTATGCTAATGATTTTTTTTTTTTAATTTGAGTTGATTGCAGTTTACGATTTATCACGTATTAAAAAAAAACTACTTACTAGATCTCGTTCAAACCAATTTTTAGTGGAAGTTTGCATGGTAATACATGGTACCTAATACATGGTACATCATTTATATTTTTTGTAGTTTAATCATTCTCTTATTTTAGAAGTTACAGGGGGGGCACCCACATTTTACCACTTTGGAAGTGTCTCTCGCGCAAATTATTCAGTTTAGGAAAAAATGATACTTATTAGAAACCTCAATGTCATTTTTGAAGACCTATCCATAGATACGTATGGGTTTGATGAAAAAAAAAATTGAGTTTGAGTTCAGTATGGGGAACCCCCAAAATTTATTGTTTTTTTTTCTATTTTTGTGTGAAAATCTTAATGCGGTTCACAGAACACATCTACTTACCAAGTTTCAACAGTGTAGTTCTTATAGTTTCGGAAAAAAGTGGCTGTGACATACGGACGGACAGACAGACAGACAGACAGACGAATCCATAAGGGTTCCGTTTTTTGCCATTTGGCTACGGAACCCTAAAAATGTCAAATTCAGTCGCCCCTAAGGCAACTCTTTGACCAGCACGGATGTAAAAAAAAGACGGATGCCTTCTTTCATAGAAAGAAACGGTGTGAAGCCACGCAACTCCTACACTTTCGTGTGCATACACGAGATAACACTCACACAGATACACCAAGTCGGACAATCTCGCTAGAGTAAATGTATTCTATGCGGACAATCCGCCGCCATTACGCTCCGAGCCCCAGCTCTTGTTATGCGCAAGTAAAGTTGTGAAATATGCCGTCTTGTGTGGTGCGGTGGTGTAAAAACTTCACGGAAAAATACAATAAGTCCCAAGGAATAACCTACCATGCGTAAGTAATGTTTTAAGTTAGAGATTCGTGATTATTTTTCATAATACGGTTTTCTTTACTTTTGTATGAAATCGGGATGTCAAAGACAGCAGTGTTACCAGTTTCTTTTCGGGAAAAATTCCCTAAAAGTGGTTAATTGGGAAATCTGTGTTTGTTGCATTTGTTAGTGTTTTTTTTTGTAGTATTTAATTAATGTAAATTTTACGTAAATAATTAAGTGTACATAATTTACAGGTCATGTAAATAATGTAACGTAATGTAAATACTTAATCTGGATGTAATGTGATTCATTTAATGAAAATAATAAATTATTTTGGCAGTGTACTAATGTTGTTAATAATGTCAACTTAATATAAATGTAATGTCAATAATTTAGTGTAAATAATACAAACGTAATGCAAATAAAGTGGATGTAATGTCATTCATATAATGTAAATAATACATTATTTTGGCAGTGTACTTGTGTTTTTTCATTTCAATTATTTTGTCGTAGAAAGGAATAATAATAACTAACTTCAATGAATTTTAAATCATTTATCTTTTTGCGATTAGAAAATACCAAAAAATATTACTAATTAATATTAAGCTCGCCATTGCACAAATTTGTTTGTGCAAAATTTAATAATAATGATAATAATAATACGCCCCAGAACGGTAGTCATAACCACAGTCCCTCAATCGATGTGTCACCTCCTTAATAAAAGCCTTAATTCACCCAGTAGTATTATAAAAGTGAAACCGTCACTAGATAGGGAAGTTTCAACTTATGTTTTAATAACATGATTTATTCTTATTGATCTGAAAAAGTGGGCAAAGTGATATTCATCTGGCAACACCTATGACACGCACACATCAATAGTAGGTAGTGTTGAGTAGGACATACAAGAGGCAGTACATTTGTCCCGTACATGACGAAAAAATGTAAGAGCGGTACGAGATTTTGACACGTACTACTTCAAATTTAATGTCACGGTACTCTTTACTCTTTCATATGACGTGAATAGGGTATTTGCCTGTATTCAAAATAAATTATCTAACACTAACCAATGTATAAAACATCTAAAAAAAGGGGAAACCACGATCATTTTATTAAATTTATCCTTATTATGATTTTTAATGACCTATCTAACCATAAAGAGTATGCTATATAATTATGACGTCACATGCTTGTATTTCATACAAAACTCCATACAAACGTATCGTTTTGACATTTCATAAAAAGTTGCTGATTTTAATGTCAGTCAAATACCCTATTGTATGGTGAGTGAGTGAGAGACAGAGAGGCATGTCATGCTTCATTTCCATAACACGTCTTTTTATTCAACGACGGACATTGACGCGACCGATACATACCTACTCTTTACTTCAAATGTACTACAGAGCTTCACGACACCTCGCCTCATTTGAAGTGGGACATTGTACTGGTTCACTACAAAAAAGAGGCTACTCTTACAAACTCATTTTAAAACCGTGTCCTACCCAACACTAATAGTAGGCATGGCATGATTCAGAAGTAGCATGTGAAAAATCACATGAAATGCCTTTTCATACGTCACACCTGCTACCTGCCTTGACATACTCTGTTAAATCATACGGTGCTACTTCTCTGCTACCTTGCTTACATCGCACTATGTAATGTCGCACATTGCAGATCATTCGGATATCATCGTATAACATCGACAACTCACGACGACGTCAGAAAGAGCGAACGAGTAAGGATGAATATTGAAATGCCAAATCCAGTCGTGTTAGAAAGAGCAAATATAATTGACAGGTTCGTCGCTATACGAACGGGTCGCACGTGTTACGTAATTTGAACTTTGACCTTGATTAGCTTAGGCGAGTATTTTAAAAATAAACTTTAAGCTTAGACACTTAAAGTATTAACTTCTTTGCAATGATTTGTAGCAGATCGCAAAATCATTTGTTTGTTTACGAAATGAATGAGAAATAATTTCACTTGCCGCATGACATTCTCTAGGTGCGATACGTGTTTGTACGTGTGTTTGATAAGAGTGTTTTCATTTTTTTTTTAAGTTTTTTAGTGTAAATAAATAGTATATATTTCTTGACAAACTTGATTGAACTTTAAATTAGGTTTGACAAAAATAAAAAAAAATTGTGCATCTATTTGGAATCATTATGACAAAATCCCAGACAAGACTGTGGCAAAATGTATATTGAGTAAAAAAAAATATTCATATAAAACTTCCATCACCAACTTAAAAAAAACATTTAAGTGCGTACCAAAATTGATTCAATCCTACGCAACAAACTCGAGTGACTGTTAGCAGCGCCATGGATCATAATTTATTCTTCATTTTCAGTAGCAAACGGTAGCAAGACTAGCAAGTGTGACATTAGAGCGTTGCGAAATAAAATCATTGTAAAACTAGTAGATAGGTACATAACAGAAGATACAAAGGCAGAAGGAAGTGTTAATGGTTTTATATGTTTTGCAGATACCAACAACAGATGAGTTTTCTGCTGCTCCTAATCCCAATCCCAGTACATCGTCGTTCCAACAGTCTCCTGTCCCTAATCCTTCCACCTATGAATGAGGAATGGCTTGATGATTGCATTCCATCTCCATTAGGTTTGCCATCAACTCTACCAATGTATTTTTTTAACTTAATTAACAACCATAATATACTAACATGTTAGATATGTGATCTCTGATATCCAGTATATTATGACTTCTTTCATTTTAGTAACTAAGAATTTAGTGTAGTAATCTACCTAAATATAGCTTTAAGTCTTTGTTTTGTTATTTAGCTTAAATATATTCCTCTGTTCAAATTTAAATTTAAGTTAAATTTCTGATAATAAACAATCTAAATGCTTAATGTTGATTAAAATAAATTGTTAATATTGTTTACAGGTTATGCATACATTTACTGTATGTTCCAGTATTAATAAATTATGTATGAAAAAACTATAATTTCTAATATATTCCTATCCTAAACTAAAATATCTAATCAAAATAGAAAATTCAAATTAAATTAAGTTTGAATGGGATGTGGTTTTTTACACAATCTTAGTAAGTTCCCATTAATTTAATTTATTGTACATTTGAATAATAAAAATAATAAAGTAGGATGGTTTACGTAGGTACCTATCAAACAAAACGTTATAACACTTGTAATTAAGTCATAAAGTCTTTAAAATAAATAATAAGCACTCGCGAGGTCAATTCACTTAGCATACAACACAAAAAAATTAAATAGGCACAAATCACTTTACTTTTAGTAGTTAAAAATATGTGAATTATAAACTGCCGGATAATAGTGACTATCACTTACGATCTGTAAAACACTGCTCTTTAGTAGTTTCTTTCAGCAATTGAAGTGATCATCAAATATGTAATGATTGCAGGACCTGCAGATTCTGGTAAAATTATGTAATTGAGTGTGACGGGGTAGGCAACCGAGACGTGCCCCAAAGATCTAGAGGAGATAGACAACAACTGGCCAAAAATTTACACAGACGGTAGTAAAGTCGATGGGAAGGTGGGAGCAGCTTTTATCTGGTGGGAGGAGGGAATTGAGATCTAAAATGGTAAAATTAAACTTGCGGACTACTGTAGTGTATACAGAGCGGAGCTAATAGCAATTTGTCAGACTTTAATTGTTGTATCAAAAAGTAAGAAAACAAAAAATGTCATCATCTCAGACTCCCGATCAGCACTTTAAACTCTGGCAGATCCTAACAATGTGAACCCAGTAGTCCACGAAATCCGGATGCTAATGGGCTCTTTAGACGTAAGATGGTTCTGGATAAAGGCCCATATCGGACTCGAGGGCAATGAACGAGCAGACATGTTGGCCAAACAAGCTACCCTTAAGAAAACTGCTCACGATAAAGTCCCACAGTCCTCGGTAAAGTACAACATTAGAAGGGACACCCTGGATGAATGGCAGCGTCGGTACGATCAATCAAGTACCGGAGCAGTAACAAAAATTTTCTTCCCAGATGTTCACCGAGCCCACAAAATTCTTAGTAAAACAAAACATGATAATCTGATGGCCCAACTCTTTACCGGCCGGGCACGGTGGATTCGGTGAATATCTGATTTGATATTAAAGGAGAGTGCCGGTTGTATATGCGACGCTGACATTCCGGAAACGGTGTGTCACCTGATAACGGAATGCCAAGACATGGTCTTGATAGGCACGATACAGAAGAGTGTATAGGAATGAAAACCGAAAAGAATACGCTGTCAAAAATAATCGAGGAAGACCACAACAGAGACAATTTTTTAGAATTTGCAAGAAAAATCGTTGTAGATTGTAATAAAAGAAATGGTAGTACAAAGCTTAAATAAATATTAAAGAATTGAAGTAAACAGACTAAATATTAAGCTAGATAAGATAGATAAACATAACAATTGATAAACTGAAAAGACTAATTAATAAAGATATTTCTAAAATAAAGGGAAAAAAACATAAAAATAGTTAAATTAATGTAAGGATTAAACCGTCACAACATAAATAGTGACGGTACCGTCACAATGTAAATAGTGACAATAATAAACGAGTGATAACAAAAAAAAATAGTACCCTAATTAGGGAGTCTCTAATTAGGGTAGTAGGTATAATAACTACTTATGTTGGGAACCTTTTATCTACTGACACGGAGGCGAGACATGACATGAAGAATATACAACCCATGGATGGTACAAGTACAACTAATCCACACTCTCGTATTCGGCATGTCTCGTGTACACAGACTATGCTCGTGTAAGGTCTCGGCGAAAATGTGGAGCGGCAGGCTGATTACGTTAAACTTAGCAATAAGCAAATATCGCGCAGCTATCGCGCGATTGATTGCTATACGTAAATAATATTTGAATTATGTATGAGATCGTTTGCTAATCGATTGCTGATCGTTGGAATGCACTTATCGCGACGACACTAGCGCCAATAGCGATTTAGTAGCAATAACTGGAAATAGTTATAATTCTCTAGTATATAATAGTAATCTATGGTTATAATGTCTTATGTCAAACAGATGTGTGTTGTGTAAACAAACTTAATGTGATTCAAATTCCTCAAAAAATAGCGTGGCGTTCCTTCCAATATGTTTAAGTGGTTTAGGCAAATCTGGCGATAGATGGAAAAGAGTGAGCTTCTTTCCGTATCCATATGTACATTTAGTTTTATTGTAAAGTTCAGATTTTTTATTTGATTCAATAATTTTGATTATTATGTACTTAATCAATTAAAATAGGTATACTTTTATTGTTATAGTATTGGCTGACCTGAAACATAAAAAAAAGGCAAGGCTAGCTAAGCGGAGGCAGGATGTTTCGGGTACTGGTGGTGGTCCAAGCAGCCAAGATAATGTTTCAGAGATTGACAAGAAAGTCTTGGCTATCTTCGGGGAATAAGCTGTATTTAGAGATGTCCAGCACAGAGTTCCTGTATTTGTAAGTTATTTATTAATCAAATAAGTTATTTATTATTGAATATGTAAAGGTTGCTCTTACACTTCACTGTAAGTAAATTTCTAGTTTAATATTGTGAAAATAATTATAAAACTGCTGTTTTTTTTGAAAACCTCTCAAAAACCAATGAGAATAGTACCTAATTGCTAAGTTTATCGACGGTTTGTTTCAGCAGAATCTTACCGTGCATTAGAGTCACATTATTCATAAGTGGGTGCTTGTTTATAACTAAAGTATATTTTTCAGAAGTTAGGAGTGCTGTGAGTCGACCAGTTCTCAATAGACCTCGCCTCAGACTAGTAAGTAAACATTAATTTAGAGACTTTAACAAAACTTCTGTAATAAATGCAAAAAATTGTTATCAACTAAATATTTTTTCTTTCAGGTCCCTAGAGACCCCGAATCGAACCTGAATGGGTGATCCATTTGGAGTCTAAAAGGGCCAAAAGCTAGCCGAGGCTGCTATAATAATGGCTCAGTCATCTTGCGTGCTGACAGAGACATTGCCTGCATTGGTTGATGTAATGTGCGTCCAAAATGAGAACATAGATGCTCAAAATGAGAATATAGTACTCATCAGCGCAATGTTTGACCATATGCGGAATGTCAAAATAGAAAACACAACTACCACAAACACTAGACTTGAATAAAATAAATGTTGCAAATTATTTTGTTTATTATAGACAAGATTAGGGTTCCTTATAGCCATATAATGTACAGTACACAGATTCATTGTTATAATATCACAATTAATTAAACAATTAGGTACTTCACTTAAGTCTTCAATAAACTAGAATAAAATTCTATCTTATCTGAATCATCTGGTAATTTTAGAAATTAACATTATTATTCATAATACAGTACCCAATACAAGGACAATTATAAAAAAAAGTAATTTCATTAAAATGTACGTAGCAATCGAAGAGCAATTTGCGATAGACTAAAACAATCAATGAAAAGGTTGTCGCAATTTGACAGTTTTAAATGCTTGCTTTTTGCTATCGCCTTGCTGTAAAAAACGATTTGTAATACCAAAACCTCGTAAGCCTATACAAAAGAATGCACATTTTAGTTTACCGATTGTCCCATCGAGGCAGCACTGTCGCTAGTTTGCTATGGCTTTATTATCGCCGATACATACAACAGCAAATATTGCGGAATTTTTGCTATCGCTTGGCTTTTGCAAGATAGGTAATCAGCCTGCGTGCCTGTCTATTCGGCCAAACCATAGAAGATGTCAGTGCTACCAAGTCTAGCCCGGTTTAATTCGCCAAAGATTTCATGTAAAGTAGCCTAAAATCGCCCAATTTTTATTTTTGTGAAGTAGCCTAAAGTAGCCCAAATAAAGTCAGGTAGACTTTTTGGCCGAAACTTGCAAAGTGACGTACCTAACGTTTTTTTTTATTTTCATGATAGTGGTATATTTTGAGTAGGCTCGTTGAATAATACCGGTGGATAGTGAAGTAAAATAAAATGAATACGTGTACTTTTCAGGTTGTCTCAAAAAGTTCGTGATAAGTTTTAATAGAACTGACTCCATTTTACTAAACCCTGTGAATGTGATATAACGTGACTAGAAATTAATATGAAACTGAACATTGGCAAAAAATAAGTTCTAATAAAAATAATTTGATTCTCATACTGAATAAAAAAGTCTTTTATTATGTTTGTCTCTTAACTAGTCTAAACAAAGTTCCAAACAACTTTCTGCTTTCGACCTTTCCATCCACAATCATCAGTGTTCTGAGGTCAAATTTTCAGATTACCCCCAGGCTTCGCCTCAATTTATTCTAGATTCTTTATAATTTTGAAAAAATACCCTAAATAAAAAATCCTTTATATGGTTTTCTTCATTTACAAATAAAACAACATATTTTTTTATATTATTATTGGCACAAAACAATGAAGGTCTCCTTTGCTGCATCACTATCAATATATTTTTTCTCATACTCATACATGCTATTATAAAAAAATTCTAACATTGCTTTTGTAGGTGCGAAGTTAACACAAGAAGGAGTCACTCTAAAAAATACCCTAGGAAAATTTATACCCTGAAAATTACCCTGCACGATATTTTTTTACTCTAAATCTAGGGTGAATTACCCTAAGTTGGCAGCACTGACAATCATTCGTTGCTCGGACTATTACCAAAAAAGGCGCTAGATTTTGAATAACAGGACCTCAGATTAAAAAACTAACAGGACTGACTAAAATAGAGCGGGACCTAATGGAGTGGTTCAAACTTCGATATAGATTGATCGAAAAGTGCAGAACTGTAGCCAATGATATTATAATTTTCTGTATTTATTCATTTAAATCTTCTACTAGGGTACAGATTAAGGTCTACATGGCACAAATTATATTACCGCTAATTAAAAAATAGCACACACAACTAATTTGTTACGCGGTTGATTAGCTCGGGTGGCGCTGTCACGTTCACACTCATTATTACAAGTCGGTTTTATCAAACGAACTAAAGAGCGAGGAATCTGGGTACTAGTTCGCGTAGTTCATCTACGGGGGCGCTCTTCAGAACTCCTTCGTCCGCGAAGCAAGACTACTAATACCATAAAAGTATTGAATAAAAAGTATCGAGCACAATTTATCGGTATCAACAAATAAGTTCTCTATACAAAAGGTATCGATACTTTTTCTGTGTCCCTCCCTAGATGTGTCAGAGTGAGTGGTGACTGGTGGGTGAGTGAATGATGTGATGTGATGGCTTGAATTGAATCACAGAGTACATTTTATGGCGTGAATTGAATAGATAGAACCTCTCGGTAGAGAGTATTATGTTCCTTGGATAGAACAGTAAGTAATGGTGCAGGAGAAAAGATTTCAATGTTCATTATGAAATATGTAAACGATCGTTTAATATGAATATTAAAATATGTGAGTTATTAAAATAAATTGATTTATAACGCTTGCTTACGTCCCGAGACTATAATGCTGAAGCGAAACCTTTTATCAGTGAGTGGAAGAGAAAGTTTCCTAAAGTAAATAACGGGTCGATAGAAATATGTCTGTCTCCGATTTATCTGTTGGATGTCGATTTGCCGATTACTTTGCCATATGTGGATTGGATTTTGATTCTGGCCTGGAACCTGATAGACTTTATGGTAAGTTCTGATAGGATTGTTGTTCAATTAGAAATTTAAAAATCAATGTTATTGTTACGTTATTTAATTAAAATAAAATACGATGATAAATCATTGGTCTCTATTGTAGGTGATAATTTACATGTATCTCCCTTGGACCGCTCATATAAAGGAAAGATTTTAGCTCACTATCCTGACAACATACCAAGCAATAAATTTGATGAACATGCAGTATGTATGGTAAGTCCTACAATCTTTTAGTTTAATTGTAAATCTTTCTAGATTATTGCTGTTTCTTTAATAACTGTCTGCTATAATCTTTGACCTAATTATTATTATCATTATAGCTTTGTTTGCCAGCTGGTCTGCAGTTCAGAACACAGAAACATTCATTAGAGCCAAAGTTTCATAGTTTTGTAGTGACTAAAGAAAATGCATCAAGATACTATGGCTTCAGTCTTATTTTCTATGAGGAAGTCAGGAATAGAAATATTTGTAGTGCAATGCACACATTGCAGGTAATGTTTTAGATATTTTTGTATGCTAGAGAGAAAATTAAAACCTATGTATGGACTAATTTCAACAATAATTAATATGGTGTTACAGGCAATGTACATTACAGAATTATCTAGTGGACAGACTCCTCCAGGAAATAGAAAAGGATCAGGGAAAGAGAGCTCCCGTTCTCTCCCAAGATCATTCAAGCTTACCCCTCACATAGGCGCTGCACTAACTTATTATGACATTGCCAAAGATAAACTCTATGTAGCCAAAAGTATAGCACTCATATGTCAGTACCCTTACATAAGAGTAGCACAGTTATTTTTAGAAAATTTGTTTAGGTATGTATGTATATCTTAAATAATTTGCAAGAAGTTGCCAACATTATAGTTTTTTTTTTTTGTAATAAATGCTGTGCAATATACATTGCATTTGATGATCACAATTTACAAATACTTTAAATTAAATGTGATGCAGACTCATTCAATCAAATACTTATATTTATAACAAGCAACATCTTATAGCCTTTGTAATTCCATAGCATTTTAAAATTGAGTAATAATAAAATTCTACTATTTAGTCATTTGGGTGGGCATCAGCTTGTACCTTTATATACTGTTTGTTTTCAGATCTTTACCAAGACAGCCAGGGCCTGGCTTAAGCCCAGAATCCTATGTGTATAACTTATTGTATGAAGTACCAGTGCCACTTCCCGGCCAAGCATTACGGCTGTATGTGCCCCCATCTGAGCCACATCTTGATCCCATCCCAGTTGTGAGTAACATATATCTTGATCAATTTTATATTACTAGCTTTTCCGGGTTCACCCACATTCCCGGGATATAAATTAGAAAGAAAGATAGCATATAACCTTCCTCAAGAATTAGGCTATCAAATGGAAAAATAATTTTATAAATCCGACTGGTATGTAGTTCCAGAGATTAGCACATCGAAACAAACAAACAAAAAACTTCAGCTTTATTATATTAGTGCAGTGCAATGAATTTCATACAATTTAAATGTATATGTTGTTAGAATGTGATGGATATGTCACCGGAAATATATAAAACGTAGGATTTAGGTGAACCAGTCATGATGAAATTTGGAACGCAAATAGCCTATAGAATGGGGAGGCCCATAGGCTACTATTTTCTCGGTAACATGGGTTAAACCGTTGGCAACAGCTAGTAACTTCAAGTCAATAAAACTACACCTTTTTTAGATAAAATCAAATTAGATGTTTTATATTTCACAGAGACATGGCTTAAACCAGAAACCATGATTAATAAATGTAACTTTTTAGTTGCTAGTGTGTTGAATAGATTGTCTGCACTTGTAAGCCAGTTCATTCTAGGCTTTGTCTATTTCAATATGTCTTGTTTAGGCCTCTTTTTGTAACAAAAATCTACTACATTAGTAGCATTTTACTATGCTACTATTATTATAATATTATCGTATCCTATAATTACGCACAAGAAAACATTTAATCACTCTGGTAGATGAGTAAAACAGTGGGGCAGATTCGTATATTTAGTATAAGGAAATGTTTTGTTGCAGGTGATAAGAATGCCAAATGCACCGGAAGAGTTACCATTGCTTGATTACCCTTTGAGAGTCATGTTCTCATGTTTAGGTGTTGAATGTGTTGTGCAACTATTTACATGTGTTCTCCTTGAACATCAAGTTTTACTTAGATCAAGTGGTATGTATTCAAAAATATACTACATATTTATAATATTTAAGCAATAATATGAAGGCATGCAATTTGGGTAAAATGCACCTTTTATTATATTACTTACATGTATCCTATTAGCAGCCAAACTCCCAAATTGTATAAGTTCCTGCTATTTAAAGCTGTAATCCCTGGCGAAGATCTATACTCATTAAGGGACTTATAATCTTAATATATAAAAATCCAGTGTCATATGTATGTTCCCAGTGAACTCTTCACCAAGTCAACCGATTTCGATAAAAGTTGGCATTTTATGTGTAATTCGGTCTAACTTGAGATATAGGATAGTTTATATTTCGATTAATGGTCTTAATAATTTATAATTAACAATAAACTGATTCTTAAATCAGATTTTTTACAGAAAATGTCGGACCATCTATTGTGAACTTCTCATAGATGGCGCCACGTCGTAAGTTTCATAAGTCTCAAACAGATGGCGCCTTAAATCAGATTTTTTACAGAAAACTGTCGGACCATTTATTGTGAACTTCTCATAGATGGCGCCACGTTGAAATTCGAAATTTCTTTTTCAACAACACGTGGTGCAATGTGATATTTTGATCGATCTATAACGTAACATCGCTTTTTCTGGATTATTTCTCATTTAATTTCATGTGCTCTATATAATTCTGAATATTCCTTTTCAACTACTAAATTGCAGTTTCATTAATACAACAAAATATATGAACAAAAAAATTAAAATACAACAAAATTTATTCTTTTTTAAAAATTGTAAGCATAGGTTAGTTTTCCCTGATTTCGATTAATGGTCTTAATAATTTAGAATTAACAATAAACTGATTGTTAATGTTGATGTTTGTTATTAATCGTAAGTTTCATAAGTCTCAAACAGATGGCGCCTTAAATCAGATTTTTTACAGAAAACTGTCGGACCATCTATTGTGAACTTCTCATAGATGGCGCCACGTTGGAATTCGAAATTTCTTTTTCAACAACACGTGGTGCAATGTGATATATACGTATTTTTTTTTGTGTTTGATGAAGTCTAAGGTTTTTATGGAGAGAAAAAAAGTAAATAATAAGAGGAAAATAGTAAAAACAACAATTTTCTTTACCAATACAAAGCACTCCGTCCCCAGCTGTCAAACATTAGACGTCAATCAAAACAAAACAAAGGCGCGTTAGACAGAACGAAATCTGTCGGAGCAGCTATTAACATAAAAAAAACAATGTTAGTTTGTTTTAGAGAAATAGGGCAGAACAAGGTCTGCCGGGACAGCTAGTGAATTAATATATCTTTGCCATATTATTATCCAGAAATGTATCTTACTTCAAGAATGGTTTTATAGGAGTCCTTTATGATTTTTTACAGATTACAACAAACTTATGTTAGTAGCAGAGTGTATAACTTCTCTATTGCTTCCTTTCACATGGGCGCACGTCTATGTGCCAATACTGCCGGCGCCTTTGTACCATTTCCTTGATGCTCCAGTACCTTTCGTCATGGGTAAGATTTAAAAAAAAAAACGAATTTTATTTCTGCGAAGACACCCAAGTACACCTGCTACCCCATGATGAAGATTCCCATTTTTTCGGAAAGCACAAGATCGATTTTAATTAAATTTTGTAGATATAATTGGATTAAAAGACGAGTTTCTCGTTCCCTCATTATGCGCATCTTCTTGAGGTGAAATAATATTATGCCGCGTAAAAATCCGGCCATCACAAAGATTGTGCTACGTGATCCCGGACAACGCGTCCTTTTAAAGTCTGAATTTGATTGTCATTGTTTGTCTGTATTGTTTTTACTATAGTAAACCAAAAAACCACTTTTGAACACCACTCTATTTGTTCAATCCCTTTTGCTAGGTCTTCATGCAGACAGTCCAGTAATGAGTTTAGGTCCAAACGGACCCAGAAGTGTCGCCCTCGGTTCAGAAGCAGCCCTCTGCTTGGTAGACATTGATAAACCAGATATACAATTACCTGAAGAACTTCCAATATTTCCTCATCGGACGCCATTCATCGAAGAAATCAATCATGTATTGGATAAACACCAGGTATAGAGTAGACATTTAAAATACAAGAATTACAGTTTTTTTTTTATTATTGTTACACGTTGTACTCCCAGACACATAACATACAGATATGTGCATGAACACATATTTTTGGCCTGGGTGGGAATCGAATCCACGACATGTGGAATGGTAGTCAAGGTAACGGGGGGTCACGAGTTGACGTATCAGTAGCTGTCGCGTCGCGTCACCACACCCCTCCCGCACCGCGCACCTACCTCAGGAACGATCTCAGGGCTATAACTGCCACATCAATCAGCACGTGTTTGCAGTTTTGCTAGTTTCATCGGTTCGAAATGCCTATTTCTAATATACTGTTATCAATATTTTGAGGAAAACAAGGGCTTTATATGGATATTTCCTTAGCTTACCTACATTTGGATTATTAAAAAGTGTTGTAGCAATTTGTGATAATGTTTATGGAGTAAATAATTATTTGTGATATTATAATTTAACAGATCCAAAGACCGGAAACGGAGCCCACAAAACTTGGCGTGCCTATAAATGGAACCTCGTACAAACATATGAACGACAGCATGAGCAGTAGTTGTACACTACCATCAGGTATTTTATTTAAATTTTATCTCAGAAGTCACCCGCTTGCAATCAACCCAACGACTACACAGCCTACTAGACACCTAAAGTCTTCATTTCTACAAACAAACAATTGTGTCAAAGCGCTGAAATATGCGGGTCGGGGGAGTGGTAAAAAATGCATGCTGATTGGCCGGTTCAAGGTTACGGCATGTAAATCACAACTAGTGTTGGGAACAACGATGACACAGTCAGTAGTAATGAGTGAGTAGTAATAAATAATATCGAATGCATATTTTGGCTTAAAATCTAAGACAAAATTAAACACCTATTATTTAATTGTTTTTACTCAATTACATATTTATTTATTCTTAAAATGAATTAATTTTGTATAAATTCTTCGTACTGTAGGTTTCTGATTGGAAGATTTTGTAAGGAATGCCAATCTTATAGATATATATTTATACATCACACTATTTGCTAAATCTACAACATGGTTGGTTTTATTGAAAATAATGAACAATATTTTGAATGTTTTTGAAAAATCATGCCTTAAATAAGATAAAGTGGTAATGAGGAAATTAAATTCAGACCCTCACAAGACTACCTAGAAGCAGCACTCTGAGACAAAACATCTAACACAATACACGATGTTTCTAGGTATTGGTATTGTCATCACTGAGATCCAGTAGACATGTCTCTGCTTCTCATCAGACCTTCACAAATCCGTACCTAAAAGCGGCACTCTGAGACTAAACATCTAACACAATACACGATGTTTCTAGGTATTGCCATCACTGAGATCCAGTAGACATATCTCTGCTCCTTATCAGACCCTCACAAATCCGTACTGAGACTAAACATTTAATATACTTATATCACACACACATATACGCACACAACTATATACACGTATCAGTAACATTAATTTATTAACATTATTACTGAACTAGTTTTATCTTGCATTAGTTAAGTAGTGGGCAGCACTATTGACATGTGACAATTATAAAAGAAAAGAATAGTAGTAGTAATTCACATTTGAAAAAACGGGATGCACTATCACGCTAGCTGCTTTCGCTACGAATGAAAACCAGTGAAGCTTCACCCCTAAATAAAATTGATTTCTGAAAAAGTAATAGTGAAATTAGCTTACCTATGAAAGGTTATGCCATCTTTTTTGAAATTAGATGTTTGGCTACATTTTCCACACCACCTTATTGTACAAGGAGTCATGTTTCTTCTCTGTAGTATTTTATGTGGAGATAAGATGCGATAACACACAGAAGATGTTCATGGGCCACGGAAGTGGTCAGAACTAAAGTTGATTTTCCGCGCGGTGTCTTATGTAAGACTTATATGTCTAACGTATTGCCAGAAAGGGTTCGCCTTGCATGTACGGGCTAGTAGGCTGTGTAGTCGTTGCATCAACCAATATGATCTCTACATACTTATGTATTTCTGATAATCATGTGAAAATGGTCCTATCAGAATAATGTTTCAGCTGTGAAGATTCTATAACACCATATGGATTTTAAAATTATCGCATAGCTCATTGATAAAATATTAAGAAAACCTGCATGCAAGCTGCATGTCAAGAAAATTATATAGGATTCAATGTTTACCATATTATTATTCAAGATATTAGTTTGCTTATTATTACCAGTAAGATCAATCCCCGTTCATTTTATGCCATTTTATTTTGTGACAAAACTTTTTTAAGACAACAATATCTTCGTAATTATTAGCTATAGTACAGCCTTTCGCCATGGTTCTGTGATCTAAGCCTCTGCCAGAATTCAGCTAGACATAACATTACCCCCTTATTGTAGAAGGTACGCACCTATACCGATATTTACAATGTATTTACACCATGTTATCGAAACAATCGCCCAGTGCATGTTTTTCATAGAAACATTAACTCCCCATTTCACCCAGTTAAGCGTAATTTTTTGAAATTCAAAAGTTTTTTTTATTAACTCATTACAAGTATTTGTAATTCATAATCTGCTTTGAGCAGTATTAACGCCAAGTATTTAAACGTATTCAACGTATTTAAACTATTTTCCACAAAAACGTTGCATACAAATTGTATTTCCCCCTTTTAATCTTAAGGGATGAATTTTGGAACATCCGGTCTAAATTGAGGTTTACACCCTATAAGAAACCTACCTGTCAAAGTTTGTGGACTGTATGACTGTTCCTGAGATATCGTGATTAATGAGTGAGTGGGTGAATGGTATGACTTATATTTACATACATAGGTCCTATATATAGATTTTGTAATTAGATTTAGTCATGCAGCATTTACACCTTTAAATCTGTTGGGGTCTCGGTATGGTTCTCTGGTATACTAAAAAAACCGGCCAAGTGCGAGTCGGACTCGCGCACTGAGGGTTCCGTACAAACTTCGTCCATCGTTCGTCCATCACGGGAAATGCATAATTTTATTTATTTACTGTATTTGAGGTTGGTGCCAATTAAGCTAGACCTCTAAATTGTATCAGCGCCCATACAACTCAGAGGTCTTTATTAATTGGCGTAATTATGTATGCATGGGGACGGACACCTTTAATTTTCAACTTTTTTTATTTATTAGAATTTTTCCTTTATTTGTGCTGTAAGACCTTGCTTTTTTGCCATTTTTTTTTATATTTGAGTTGATTGAATGAAAGGTAAATTGCGGTTTACCATTTATGACGTATTAAAAAAAAAACTACTTATTAGAACTCGTTCAAACCAATTTTCGGTGGAAGTTTGCATGGTAATGTACATCGTATATTTTTTTTAGTTTTATCATTATCTTATTTTAGAAGTTACAGGGGGGGGACCATCATTTTACCACTTTGGAAGTGTCTCGCGCAAACTATTCAGTTTAGAAAAAAATGATATTAGAAACCTCAATATCATTTTTGATGACCTATCCATAGATACCCCACACTTATGGGTTTGACGAAATGAGTTTCAGTTCTAAGTATGGGGAACCCCCGAAATTTATTGTTTTTTTTTTCTATTTTTGTATGTAAATCTTAATGCGGTTCACAGAATACATCTACTTACCAAGTTTCAACAGTATAGCTCTTATAGTTTCGGAAAAAAGTGGCTGTGACATACGGACGGACAGACAGACAGACAGACATGACGAATCTATAAGGGTTCCGTTTTTTGCCATTTGGCTACGGAACCCTAAAAATAACGTTATTTATTGAAATCTGAACCATGTTATGAACTATATCTAGTCACCATCTATCTCTCTTACTCCTTTGTAGCCCCCACTTAAGTTGAACTGGCTGTTTGCTAACAGGTGGTCTCCGTCGCAAGCACTCGTTTCACGACGTACTTGATTGGGACGAAAGTCGGCCGCTCAATGGGTCTCCCGGCACTTCGCCCACGAGGCGGCCACCGTTGCGAATGGACGCGTTGCAACGAATTGTGGACATTGTTAAACGAACTGGTATTTATGTTTGTCAAAATATTTGAATTTCAGAAAAATATACACAAGAGTGGGAACTTTAGTTTTTATCTTTCGTGCACTACCTAGTAAGCTGACGTAGAAAGGTTTTCGTGATGGACCTTTTTGAGAATTGGACTCTTTGAATTGATAAAAATAAGTGATGTTATTTATATTAATTTTGTCCTGTATTTATGTTAACAGGTGTAAATATAGACGACTTAGATGCAGAAACAGTAATGCCAACAACAAAAAAGAAAATACTCAATGACGAAGACCAATATAATGAAGATATACGCTTTAATATAGCCATCCGAGAGACATTCCTCAACAGATTTGTGCACATGTTCCTTATGTATGAGAACTTTGTTATAATGCCTGATCAGGTATGAAATATTTGTTTATTACTATGAAACTATCTCACTGTTTTATCCAAGGTAATGAAATTCAAAAATCAAGTCGGATTCATTGTTTCGTTACGTGTGAAAAAATAATAATAAACAATCAACCTCATCAGAGAGTTCATATTAATACTAGCATTCCGCCGCGGTTTCGCCCGCGTTCGGTCTGTCACTCTTTGGCCCATAAACTAACTATGCAAAAATTGATGTCGATTCGTTGCACCGTCAAAGAAGGACAAACCAACAAACTTTCACATATACATATTAATAGGGATTATTATATCACCCCAAAGACCTCCCTAGAGACGTATTAATGTTTATCATAGGTACTATAACAAATAAATGTTTTCTTATTCTTCTTTTTAACTATAAAAAAAACGGACATGACGTCGCCTGAGTCGTCGTACGAGCGTAGCAAGAATTTCACAAGCAGCACGTGCACCGACCACGCCACCGAACGCGTCATCTATCTCCCCACTCTCCCCACTACTAGACTTGTTTTCCTACTTGTATAAAAGGGTCGGAGCGATCGTCGATAAGGTCCGCGTAACGGTGGAAGAAGGTCCCCTGGACCCACCACCTTTCTGTTCCAGTCAAGTCGATAAGGCTGTCTTGGCTCTGGCGTGGCGCGGTGCACTCGTTGTACTCCGCTACTGGCTTATCCTTGACAGTTTGGATAATTAATTTGTGCAAACGAATTAATTATTATTCTCAATTACAAATTAGCCTCAGTGCAATTTATAGTTGATGACTTATCTTATCTTAGATTATACTATCGCTGATTAAATTGTAAAAAGGTATTAGTTTGAGTTACCGTCCTTAATTGATAAAATTAGACCTGTTCTTGTGGATTCAATTACATCTATATCGTTATACCTGCATTTTTATTAATTATGTCTTCTACCCTCTTTCCTACAGACACTTAATGATACCCATTATTATTATCATTAATTTGTGTACTGAATGTGATTTCCTTTCCAGGATCGGGATTCTTGGTTATCATCCCGCGAGTCAATGGTGAACTTCGACAAAGCCTCGTTCTTATCGGACCAGCCTCAGCGCCATCGGCCATTTCTCTCACGGTTCCTCGAAACACAAATGGTCGCTACACTCATTGACAATAAAATTATGGCCAATTGGGGAGAATATGACGCTAACTTGCAAGTCTTCGAACACCGTATAAAGGCGGTCAGGTATGTACCAATTATTCTCGAATTCACTTTGCATGTAGGTTTTCATTAATCATCCAATGATAAGGGATGCAAGGGTGGTGATTTTTGGTGTATAAAATATTAAGGGCCTGATTCTGTGGTTTCAGATAAGTACTGATAGCTTATCTGGTAAATATATTTTTAATCCATCTCATTCTGTTCATTTTGAATGAAAGAGACAGCATTAACAGATATCTTACAGATAAGCTACCAAACACTTATTGGCAATCTGTGAAACAGACCCTAAGGAAGCATAATAAATGTAGGTAACACAAATTTACTGAAAATTTTTGTTTGACGTTGAAAGATTTGACAAAGACGGATGCACAGCTCATGATGATGGGGCATGTAATTTAACTAAATTACTAATAATTTGTCCACTTATAATATTTGCCTGCATAATTGCGTGCAATAACAATAACACTATATTAAGCAGTCGGCACCAGTATCAAAATTCGATACAGTTATGTTTTATTGACTGATTATATTTGGAAGACTATTGAAAAGTCCAGAGCTTATGTACTTATAAGAACAAATTTTATTTCATCAATTTTTATTTTTAATTACCTAAATGTACCCAAACAGTATTTCGATCTTCTACGTCAGAAATAATACTCTCATCGACACAATAGCATAGATAGAAGGAGTGGAACACTAACAAATTTTACTAAATAGGCATTTCCTGCGGGAGTGTTACATACTCGGTTTTGTCATATTGCCGACGAAGAGCTTCCTCGAGGCGACGACCTTACGAAAGCCCAATTTATATGTAAAAACATTAACAAGTACCATTGGGGGACAAAATTGAAGTGCGCGGTGATATTATCGGCAAGCAACCGTATGCAACCAAAGCATCCGG
Organism: Tetheella fluctuosa; assembly: GCA_951216915.1. Classification (NCBI taxonomy): domain Eukaryota; kingdom Metazoa; phylum Arthropoda; class Insecta; order Lepidoptera; family Drepanidae; genus Tetheella; species Tetheella fluctuosa. The sequence continues at coordinate 6,370,115 of OX578217.1, read as the reverse complement.
TCATGTTGCAGACGGCGCTTAGGCGAGGGCGGGCTGGGCACGCGCGGGTACAGCGTGTGGGCGGCGGCTGGGGCGGGGGCGGGGGCGGGGGCGGCCGGGGTGGCGGGGGCCGAGCTGGAGGTGGGCGCCCCGGCGGAGCGGCTGCCGCACCGCGCCGCCTACTACCGCGCCTTCCCCGCCCGCCTCGACGCGCACGCGCTCGCCTGCCCGCCCGCCGCCGACCGCAGGTGCATAGCGCGACCGACAGACCCTCCCGCGTAGCCGTAGCTGCGTCCCCAAGTAGCCGTCGGCCGATCGTTAGCCATAGCCATAGCCATAATGGCGCTCCTCTACATCGAATTTACTCGTATACACTTCGCCACGTCCGCGTCCCGAACGGCCCGAGTAACTTCACCCCCCGACAGAGATATACTAACGTACGTTTCTTGTTAACATCGCTTCATTACGACAGACAGTTCTAAAATTTACTGTACTCGGGCCAAATTTGAAATATCATGTTGTCCAGTCCTAGGTAGTTGTAGTATCGCGCGTCATTTGTGTAGAATTCGACGTGTTGTAAACAAATTTGCAGGAGCACATTAGTGCACTTACGAACGTTTTATAAATTCTCAGTACTTTGAAATCCAAAATGAAGCAAAGCGCCCATAATATAGTTGGGAATATACATGATGTGTTTTTTAGACATTAATCGTTAATTTCTTCTTTATACATATAACAAAACCGTGCCGTAACTTACTGATATTTATTTTAGGCTGAGTGAATACAGTAAGTTCAAATTATGATAATAACGAGTGAATACGATGTAGTTTACATGCCTCAACTCCAATGAAGTTACATAAAACCTGTTTGTGGAAAAAAAAATGTAAAACAACATAATCGTTCTTCATTGGAGTTAACAAATTGCCTATTTGAATGTTGCGATAGAGAAAATAACTAATTTGTTTCATTATTATATTTTGTGAGCCTTCCTCTTTCGCATACCATCTGGCGATAAATAAAGGTATCGGTGTCCACGCTTGCATGTCGCCGATACACCAGCGCACCGAGGTAACAGTTGAAATTAGTTAAAAACTAGTTACTAATTTAGAACATACACATACATACTAACCTGCTAATGGTGGCTACATACACATAAATAAATTTCTAGTTATAAACCACAATAATAAAATATAGATAGAGCAACTAACGTCAGTAGACTGTTAACTCGGTGAGCATATATTTGTTCATTCATATTATGGTGCTAGCATAAAATGATTGAACAAATATCATATTCAATTGAACCCGCTTTATGTGGTAGCATGCGATATCGTGAGCCTGATCTGTGGTTAGTGATTGTTGATTAGTTCCATAATTCTTAATAGGTATATAATTTAACATCTGAATTTGTATCATAATCTCTTCTATATAATTACATATCGATCATTAATAACATGTAAATTTATTAATTACGAATCTCGTTTTTTTAATATGTTGAAATCTATAGATATTTTTTCGAAATTATAAATAGACTTTATATTTAACTATATTAACCAAAATAATAAATTTTATCTAAGGGCTAAGTATTGTAGTCTGTGTCGAAAGGAAAATGCATCAGATGACACAATTGACAAACTGTGATAAGCATTTATATACTCAGTATTCAAGTGAATTAGATAATGCTCCCCAGGAGTAGTAAGACTTAGCCAGCACATCACGAGTTGTAGGTTGAATCGACGGCTTATTTGAAAAATAAATTATTAATACCGGACAGTGTACCGGACGTAGACTATGAACGATACGTTCTCGTACGAGTGTGGCTGTGAATGTGTACACATCCTCCGCTCTCGTATACGCTAAATCTATACGAACCAATATACAATTGATCGTACATGGTAATTGACATTTCATATTTTTAAAATGAGTCTTCGATAACTAATCCTAAATTAAACTAGTTAAAAAAAAACATGGTTATCTTATGCTTTTACGAAATGTTTGTCCTCATATAGACTAAGAATATCTGTAGGCTTATTACTACTAACGAAAATTGATTTTGGCTTTGCGAAACCGCAAAGTCACCGTCTCTCAGAGAAGGAATTCAGAATGTCAAACACATTCAATATAATTAGCTGTGTACCTAAGCCTCCTTTGTTAAAAATATAAAATCCGTCTCTGAATTCAGAAAGCCATTCCAACAGGCCAGATCGTCTAAACGAGACTGTTTTATCGTTACCTAAATGTTCAACTGTATAGCTCCTTATTAAGTGTTATTATAGGCTAGATTTGAATGCCAAGCATTCGTCTCATGATAATTGGAACTATTTATCTCTGTTTTAATTTTTCATACAATCTTTATTTTTATTAAGGCTCCAGTCTCCCTAAAATCAGTGTTCTTGCGGAATTTATCAGAAAAGAAATATTGTTTTTTAGTCATCAGTAAAGCAATAAATGAAATATATTTTACCCTTGCAATGTATAACTGTATAACTTTTTAAAGCAGTTTAAATAAGAAATTGAGACGATTTTGAAAAAAAGTAACTAGATAAGATTATTGTAGAGGATTTGCCGACAAATGTAATCTGAATACATTTCTTGTTTTTGTTATATTTTTTTCGTGGCGTGTGCATGAATGAGACCCTCTACGCGTGGAACGTAAATAGAGGTATGTTTAAAGCCTCACAAAGCTAATAAAAGTGGCGTCAAATTAAAAAATAAAATATGTATTGGAAACTTCAAATCTCACACTTTAAAATAACGTAAAATATATTTCATTTATTGCTTTTCTGATGACTAAAAAACAATATTTCTTTTCTGATAAATTCCGCAAGAACACTGATTTTAGGGAGACTGGAGCCTTAAGGATGTTTATAAAATGAATGCGTAGTATAAAGCGCAAATTAAAAAAAAAATACAAAATATTAGTTATCCGTAAAAGTATGCGGCCTTTTACACGAAAAAAATAATTAAACAATCACAACTAAGAACATCATTCATATCAAAATCACCAATCCTATCTAGGAAAAATGGTTGGAATTTTTTCCACAACTTTTAGACATTTTCTCTGTTTACATCGTAAATCTTTTTTCGAGCACTACTACATAAAGATAATTTAATTGTTTGTCTGTTTGAACACGCTTATCTCCAAAACTACTTAATGGGATTTTATAGGGTTTCCAGAAAATTAAACTTAGCTTAGCGTTTTGAATAGTTTATTATATGTTTCATCGAAATCGCTTGAGGGGAAAAAAGATATATAAATTTTATCAAGGCTTCACGAGAAAATGCTAGTTTAAAATAAGGATAACAAAAGCCATAAGAAAAATTATAAATAATAACTAGAATGAAAATAATTGTGTAATTTTTTTTATCAGATATCTAGTATTGCCACTTACCGGAAATTATGTAACACGCTAAAGTCAAACATTTATAAAGGCCACAAATTTTTACTGATCACTACAACATATTTAAATGAAATAAGGTATGAAACATATCCGAATTATAAGTTGTAACATCGAATAAAAATAATAAACGAGAGGTTTTGTAAGTATGTATCTACTAAGGATCGCTAAATGAATATTTCTAATAATTTGGAGAAATGGAATACTATTAAATCACTATATAATTTTCTTGTTCATGATCACTTGATCAGGAACAAGAAAATTATTACAAAACCAGAGCTGAATTTATTTGTGTCTTTAATTGTTGTGATAGTCGAATGTTTTTTTACTAAAGTGCATGCTTTGTAAACAATGCATGCGGTACTATTATATACCTATGTCTTCTACATGTCCGTGCAATTGTGAAATGTTGATATTTATTTATTATTTAATTTAGACTGTAAATACACTCAACAAGTTTATTTACAGTACTCATGTATAGATCCAAAGGAGATGACAAGACCACAATTGATGTTAAGATTGCTCCATGAATTTATAAAAAAAATGTGTCATCCAAGTATTAGTCTATGAAATGTTAAAAACTATATAATAATATGTATTCTAGTGATACTGACATTTAAAATGCACTGGATGCTTATTATAAAACATTTATTATTTCTTAAAATGTACGACACATCCGTCTTTTGTTACTTGAGCATCTTGTATTAGCTTTGGATCTGTACGTGATAATTTAAAAAACATGATATTATTAATTTAAATTTTAACAGATCTTTATACCATAATAAACTATACCTAATACTAAATCGTTAATCGTTGTAAAGTAGAATTTATTTATGTAAATAATTTAATAAAATAAAAACTTAGTTTGTATATTTGAGCATTTTAAATACCTTGCCCTTTATGAAATAAGATTAGATGCACATAATAAAATTATATATTCATAATCTTCATACAATCAAAAGTCTTGTACCATTATTTGAACAATTTATCAACCAAATATTTATATATAAAATCCAAGCGCACAATTTAGTAAATAGAAAATCGATATATTTGTTGTAAGATGTTAGTAAACCTCAAATTGCTTTTAGCTTCGCTTGCTTTATTTGCTTGCTTCTGTATGTGTAATTAATACATATAAATAAATACTAAATTTGCACCATATTTTTCTAGGACGAACAGTTTAAAACGCATTAAAAACGCAAAATGGCAAGTGAAAGATTGTCCACCAGAACTGTTACTTGGTGACATCAGTAGAAGACTATCAACAGAAGTTACTCCCGCAGCTATCGCACAGAACAATAGGACTTTCGTCGAAAAACTTCTCAAGGTATGTCGTTTAAACTCCTTCATAGCTGTTATAGTAGAAGTAGTACCTATTTTTCGATCATAATCTAGCGTTTATGTTGTGTTGGTGATTTGGTTACAATCGTTTCCTTGCATTCATGATGAATAATAAAAAATAAATTTTAATTAACATAGGAATGTAAAAGCAAGACAAAAAGAATGCTCCTAGAGAAGATGGGTACAGAAGAGCCAGATCTAGGGTTGGGATGTGAAGTATCGATAACGGGCGTCGAGGAGAGCACCATGATTGCATCATTATGCGACCTGCTAGAAAGACTATGGTCACATGGTCTGCAACACAAAATGGGAAAGTCGGCGCTTTGGATGCACCTCACTAACTACCAAGAGTTAGAGCAATGCAGCAACTCTACTAAGCCTATTGATCCTAATTATCTTACACCTGGTACGTATAATATTTTTCTCTTCAGTAAAATGTATATGCTATCATAAATTAGTATAAGTAATGGTATTATAGACTCAATATTACAAACTGTGTATTGAACAACTTATGATGGACGTTCGATTTGTCGTCCAGAAAATTACTCGGTACTTACTTAATAAGGTATTTTACAAATATTAATAATGATTGCATTGATTGGCCGTCTTGAAGGCTAGATACCCTGACTACCGCGCCACAGGTCGTGTGTTCGATTCCCACCCAGGACTAACATTTGTGTGCTTGAAGATGTGTGATGAGACCATCCGTATTAATAATTGACACTCATTTAACATTGTTGTTTTTGGAACATGCAGCTCTGGCTTGGTGTGTATTACGCAAACGTCTTGACTGTAAGTTACGCTCAAATATATCACTAAATTACTATTTTAGAGACACACACAACCCGTAATATCTATTTCATACTTCGACAATAAAAAAATATCCGATATTGTGTTCTAGATTTGTCATCAGTAGGCGCAGAAGTGGAAGCTCAACAGAGCACTAGTAGCGGTTCAGGAAATAGATCCCGGGATAGTTCCCGGAGTGGGTCACGGGACAGTTCGCGGGATCGGCTCAGTAACTCTGGGACTTTAGAGCGCAAGTCATCGCAGCCTCCCAACCCTTTAAGGCCCTTACCCGAGAGTCTTACATTTGATATGAGGTTAGTTGATACTAAGTCGCAAGACCAGTCTAAAGAAAAGATAATATAGTCACGGTCTATGTAACTCTTACAGTCGGCCAACGGACATGTCTATACAGAGCAATCGTGCGGGGCTTACGGGGTGAGAGGGGCGGTAGCGAGCCCAAGCTGCCATACACTCGCTCGGACACAATGCAGCAATTACGAATGCCTATACAAAGCGGCATTTCGCGCAACTTCAAACGCGATAGCCAACTGTATGTAATTACGCTGTGATATAGTTATGTATCATAGCATAAAAATTGCAAAAATAAATCGTATGTTGACATAATTTTATTTATATTTTATATTTATGTATTTATCATAATCCTTATCGCTAAATAAATAATGTACAAAAATAAAAAAAGATAATATTTATTACAGAAACGTACAAGCTATGACTGATATAAAAACGGAAATCGGTTACGCTCGCGCTTGGGTTCGATTATCTCTTGAGAAGAAATTATTATCGAAACATCTCCGGGAACTTCTTGCTGATACTACACTACTGCGTTCACAATACAAAAGAACGGCTTTCCTACGATCGGAAGAAGAGAAAGAACAATTCCTTTATCATTTGTTGACTTTGAACGCGGTTGACTATTTCTGTTTCACTAATACGTATCCCACTACTAGTAAGTTATGTTTATATTATTAAATACTAGCTTCTGCTCCGCGGTTTCACCCGCGTTCCCGAGGGATATTATCTTGTTTTCCCAGAAATAAAAGACTCTATATGTTATTCCAGGGTATGATCTCTCTATGTGCCAAGTTTCTTCCAAATCCATTCAGCCGTTTATGTGTGATTGAGTAACAAACATTCAAACTTTCAAATTTATAATATTACTAGCTGTTCCCCGCGGTTTCGCCCGCGTTCCAGAGAAAAAAGTAGCCCATGTCCTTCTCCATACCATAGATCTGCGTACCAAATTTCATCGCGATGGGTTTAGCGGTTTAGGTTTAACAAACAAATAAACCAACAAAAAACTCACATTCGCATTTATAATATTAGAAGAAGATAAGATAGTAGGATTAGTACCTTGCTACTCATGGATTTTTTGAACCGCCCAAGATACATATTAAACTTCGTTACGTTTATACAGAACTTCCATATCGTGTCTACATCGTACCATCCCGTAAAGCAAGTCAAACCACGGCAAACTGCTGGATTTCAATATCAGGAGCACACGGAGAATCCACACCTAAAATACCTATACCTAGAAACACTAACGAATTCGTCTTTCATGTAAGTTGATTGGACTGTATTAATAAATTCTACTGTAACTGTAAATTACAAAACATATTATTATAACATGTAAATTACATCTCTAGCGAGACTCTGTCTCGGCCCTTAGTCTTTCCCACTGTAATGTAGGTTATGTAATATCGCAATACGATGTTTTATTTTCTTATATTTTTTAAGAATACTTAAGATCCCTCAAGTACCGGACATAATTACATATCACCTCAACGTAAAGCAAGCAATAATGTTGTATGAAATCCCCAGGTGATATAATGTGATTTGAGTTTGGAACGTTAACATTCGTATAAAAACTCAGCATAGATACAGGCATTGTGTAAATTTATTCAAAAATCGGACTGGCTTGCTGACTTTTTTGTGCTGCCAATTTTTTTTTTTACTCTTGGACTTTTTTATTGGGTTATTTTTTTTAAACGGGTTTTTATTGTTTTTTTTTTCAATTCTTGAATCTCCATTACAAAATTGACATTTGTGTGGTTTCTTATGTAGCCCTAGGTTTAAATTGTCTCGCAGTAGGTATGAAAAGTAGAGTATTTACCTCGAGGATAAAGCCTGTCTTCGTCTTGGGCGGCTTGAACCCCTCGCTTCACTCAGAAGTTAAGTTTAAACTCCCTCGCCACACTCAGGAGAGCCCTTCGTTACGCTCAGGGTCCTACAATATGCCGCCCGTGAGGTAAGACACTGCTATATCCCCTTGGCGTCTAATTTACTATAGTAGAACTTTACTTAATTCGTTATCACAATGCACAGACAGGAAGATAATAACTCGCTATATTAGTGAAGGAGAAGTAAAGTGAGGTATATAGTTTCTTCTCTTTTCCTAGTCTCATTGATCTTAAAATAAAATATTATCTGTAACCTTTCAGGTAAGAGTGAGCGTGTTTATAAGCAATCTTCATATTATATATAAATGCCATTATTTGGTTTAACATAATGAGTCACGCTTTATGGCAATTGAAGTACCAATATTATCCGTTGAAGCAAATTATAAAGTTAATTTGATTATTCTCTTTTTTTTTGTAATAAGCACAAGAATTTGGGCATATTGTCAACACTGCGCATTGGGCACGATAACTCAGGATTGTCACCGCGTTGGCTGCTTGATCAGATTTACGTGAGGAATGAAGTAACCGGACATACTTACACGTAAGCAATATAATAAGTAAATTAGCATCCACCCCGCGGTTTCAACCGGGTTCTAAGAGATAAAATCGACCTCCACCCTGCCAGCTATTCTCGAGCAAAAAATCCGTTATGGAGGATTTCTTTTCTATGCAGAAGTCTGACAAGCAGTCAGGTGAAAATGGACCGCCTGATTGCCCGAATGGAAGTGGTTACCGTCGCCTATGGACATCGGTAATACCAGAAGAATTGACAATCAGTAGTCGATCTTTACAAAACCTAGAAGGCAGCGTGAAGGCGAAGAGAGACGTGAAAAAAGAACAAATCAACTTTCGCAATTTTTAGGGTTCCGTAGCCAAATGGCAAAAAACCTTTATAGATTCGTCATGTCTGTCTGTCTGTCCGTCCGTATGTCACAGCCACTTTTTTCGGAAACTATAAGAGCTATACTGTTGAAACTTGGTAAGTAGATGTATTCTGGGAACCGCGTTAAGATTTTCACATAAAAATAGAAAAAAACAATAAATATTGGGGGTTCCCCATACTTAGAACTGAAACTTAAAAAAAAATTTTTCGTCAAACCCATAAGTGTGGGGTATTTATGGATAGGTCTTCAAAAATGATATTGAGGTTTCTAATATCATTTTTTTCTAAACTGAATAGTTTGCGCGAGAGACACTTCCAGAGTGGTAAAATGTGGGTGCCCCCCCTGTAACTTCTAAAATAAGAGAATGATAAAACTAAAAAAAATATATTATGTACATTACCATGCAAACTTCCACCGAAAATTGGTTTGAACGAGATCTAGTAAGTAGTTTTTTTTTAATACGTCATAAAGCGTAAACCGCAATTTACCTTTCATTCAATCAACTCAAATATAAAAAAAATGCCAAAAAGCAAGGTCTTACAGCACAAATAAAGGGAAAATTCCAAAAAATTTTAAAAGTTGAAAATTAAAGGGTGTCCCCATACATACATAGTTACACCAATTAATAAAGACCTCTGAGTTGTATGGGCGCTCATACAATTTAGAGGTCTAGCTTAATTGGCACCAATCTCAAATAAGGTAAATAAATAAAATTGTGCATTTCCCGTGATGGATGAACGATGGACGAAGTTTGTACGGAACCCTCGGTGCGCGAGTCCAACTCGCACTTGGCCGGTTTTTTATATTAATTTTGGATGATGACTTCGTCTTTGAGTTTGTAACCTAATCTGGTCACAGCGATAAAAGCTCTGAAAATACTTGAAATATCCACTTAGCTTCCGCAAATAATATAATTTGTTTGCAGTTTCCCGTGTCACCGTTGGCTGGGCACGGGCGTGGACGACGGGTCGACGGAGCGGCTGGTGGTGGCGGCGCGGGGCGGGGTCGGCTGCACCCCGCGCACGCCGGGCGGGCCGCACCCCGCCGGGCCGCACCACGCCGGGCCGCACCCCACCGGGCCGCACCCCGCCGCGCCCCCCGCCGCGCCGCACCCCGCGCCGCACACGCCCACCACCACGCACCTCTCCACCTCCACCATACAACACATGATCGGTGATACATTTGACAAATAACATGTAGCATACCTACGTGCCCGACCTTCATTACATTACCAGATCCTACAGTGAAGTTAGTTGTTTTTAGTTTCTGTATTTTTGGTTTGGGTACACCTAAGGTAACAAAGAACGCTTTTGTACGCTTTTTTTGTTTGTTAAATTTTAGTGCTGACGGTGCTAACTTATGTGGCAGTGATACATTTTTCATCTGAGTGAACGCGTCGGCGCAAGATTGGCGAAATTTTATTTGAGTGGACACTCTTTATTATTATAAATATTATCGTAATATTTATTTACGAGATTTTATATTTGGTCATATAACGTAGATGTGATAGGGCTTTAGTTGCATTACCAGATTTTCATGTGCGTTATTGTTAGTTAAATTTATATATCACTGTAAGATGTATTTGGTGAAAAATAAATACAATTGATAAAAACCCACCCAAATGATGTTAATAAATTTTAGCTTGTTTATTAGTCCAAGTCGCTAGTCTTTATAGTAATACGTATTTTAATCAAATTATTGGGCGAAACTTTACCGGTACAATGTATGGATATCAGAAATAGGTGTCTACTACTTTAAAAGTCTGGGAAGCTCAAGGTGGTCAGGGAAGTCAATGAAATCTAGTGGTCATCTGGAAAGTCAGAGATTTTTTCAATGGTTGTAAAAAGAGAGCAGAAATTGTATACACAATTTCTCACTCCACACGATTTCCGAGTGATTGTAAAATAAGGGATATCATTTATGCTCTAGTAGTGAGATGCCAATAGACCCCTATTCACGAAAGTGGATCTCATTTAGGTTGGTCATCACTAAAATGTTGGCGTTCCGTCACACTTAACTCAGATTGTAGCTTTGTAATTAGGTACAAAAGCAATAGTAAACAACAACAATGTTCGAACGAGTCATCTCCAATGATGGTTTAGGAAATGAAGTCGAAAAACGAAAACTTTATTTAAATTGGATAGTGAATTTTGGAATAATAGTCAGGGAGAGCTCCGGGATTTTTTAGATTTGGTTTTTTTTTTTTGCAATGGACAATGAGAATGCGTTATCAGTGTTTATAATTGGTATCAGAAATAAAATGAAATAATATTTTTAAATAAAAAAGATACGCGGACAAGACCGCGCGCAGCCAGCCGTGGGAGTCTGTCATTGCCTTGCAGTACATTGACCTGTTACTATTACCGCCTATACGTATGATTGTTATTAAAAATAATAAAAACTCGCCTAGATGTACTTAGTTACATATATGCAAAGATTCGCCAACTAATTATATTTAACCTTACATGTGGAGCTTTCAAAAGTCATGATCATAATTGGTACTATAATTTACTAATACTACATTATATTTTCAGGTGATTGCGTAAATGCGATAGTCAAGTGGCATTACCAATCTAAAAGAGACAAGGATGCCAACTCCCTTAGCGTCTTACTATGTGGGGAAAATGGTTTAGTCAAGTGCTTGGAGCAGGCATTCCTTTGCGGTTTTAAATCTGCTAGATTGTTCGGGAAAAACCTATTCATATGGGATTACTTTGGTAAGTACTCGTCAAGCTATTATAGCTTTTATCTATATACTTAAAAATCAAGGTTTGTTTGTAACGTATGCGCTCCTATATCATTCATCAGAATGCTATGAAACTGGTGAGTTGTTTTGTGCACGCCCGCGATGGTTTCTAACATGCAAGTAACGAATAAAAATTATTTTCACATGTTCTAAATTTTCCGTCAGCAAACCGGTCGCATGCATATAGCTTCATCATCTAGCGTTTTAGTTTTAACTTTTATTATTAGCTGAAATAAACTATTTTAAAGCGTCAATAAAATCTTTAATCTGAATTAACTGACAATGGGTTACAAAGACTGCGGACAGTCTCCACTGAGCTTGCGTCCCGTACATAACTAATGTTGACTAAGACACGTAGTGCCTATGTGTTTTAATTAACAAGTAACTGCATTTTAGCGAGGGTGAAAGATGAATTCAAAATGAGTCTATGTGATGAGCCCAACATACAAAACAACAAGAGTTGCGGCATGGCGTACAACTGCAGGCAGGACCAGGAGCACAGAGCCATCTGGCGGTGCTACTGCCATCTGATGGACGAGATCAATGGTGTCGGCCGAACGCTCGGCAAGGATGGGAAGTTCCAACTATTCATTTGTCTTAGCTTACGGTAAGACATTAATGGCCTTTACATTGATATATTTTTTTAAAAGATTTTGAGAATCTTAAAAATCATTGTCTGGTTTCCTTCCATACTTTCATTTTCTATATCTTTACCATCTATAATAAGGGTTCAAGCAAATTTAGTCGCTTGCAAATTTTCAAGATCTATAATTGACGAAGAATGGTTCGGGTTGCAAGATCAGCTTTCGATAGAAAGTATAAAGAATGTAAATGTATTAGTAACCTAGTCAATGTAGTTAAAATTGGTTATACAGTACTATAATTGCTCTGGAATCTACCTATACGTTCCATACGCGCACTTACTGCCACACTCAGAGACTTCAATTAAGTTTAATGATTAATTATCTCTATTCCTGCCTCTTTTTATCGCTATATCCTGTATCTCTTTTTATCAGACATTAGTCTGTTGTTTAATTTTATTTAAATTACTTTCACAGTGAGCACTGGCTTCATCGGATGTTGGTTCCGATGTCTATGACACGCGTCACCGCTGAGATGTATGAGGAGCAAAGCTTTATGCGCAAGCGCGGGCTGCTGACGTTCCTCAGACAAATACTTGAACCGCTAGATGAGTTCGATATTGTTCTCGAAAATTCACTCACTCAAGGCATTTAAGTGTAGTTGTTTAGTTTTGGTTTTTAAATGTAAGCAAAAATATTACTGTCTATTTTGAGCCATAGATAAATTATGATCTTCCACCGTCAATATGTAAAAAAATGTTACTACATTATGATTATGAAACCAGTGGTTAAACCAAGGTTGACTCAGAGCATAATGATGCTATTGAATTTAGTATAATACCTAAAATACTCACTAAGATTAGTTTTCCACATACGGATATTATGATTTATGATATTAGTGACCAGGGTCTGATTATTTTTAATACCTTTGTTTATTGTTAAGTTTCAAATGTGATTATTTAAGATAGACTTGCCAGTTGAACCCAAAGATTTTATTTTTATAAACGGTGCTTATGGCGTATATTAATTTGATTTTTACATGGCTAGGTAATTATTTTTATAGGAATCCTTTGATGATTTTGCATTGAGTGAAACTGGCAGTGGTGGTAGTACTCACCATTATACACAACTTTTACTATGATATTGGTGACTATACATATATTGTTATTATATAAAAAGTCCTTCATTATTAATCTGAAATATTTTGAAAATGGATTCCATCCATGAACCAATATTTTTCTTCAGCTACCATATTAAAATCGAGAAAAAAAACTTAAGCCGTATAAAACTTCAATACCTACATGATCTCAATGCATTGAAAGTGCATTTGATAAATCAGTTTCATGTTGCCCTTAATAAAATTCGAAATAATAATAAAAGACACTGTATAGTGTGTAAGAGACAGCCCTCTGCAAACTAATGGGGTAAATTCAGTATATGAGTATATCGTACTAAGATGCCCAGTACATGAAATTATTTCCGGGACGTCATGGGAATCCTATAAACCTGATTGTTTGATTACCTCATACGCAATGTATCGCTACCACCGTGGCAAAACGCACGTAGCGAACTGCAGCGCAGCGAGCCGGCTCGGTCGCCCTCCCCGCGTCGTTCGTTAGAGTATTTCAACATCCATTGCCGATTTTTGATTTTTGCTGTTTTTTTACACAAATGGAGTTTTGTGTACTTACTAAGAATTTAATTTTACATCTAAATAAAGGAATAGCAACTGAAAAAAACGATAAAAAATATGAAAATTTGTCGGAGTAAATTTCCGGTGGAATATGACTCCAAAATAAGGAGCAATGAATGCACCCTGTCAGTTTGCGGAGGACCGTCCCTTACAACCTGTATATCTTTAAGGTAAAAGGAGATAATAATTCTTAGATACATTCTTTAGGTTTTCGTCACTCGTAAATTACATCATAAAGTATAATTATTTCTATTACATAATGTATAAAAAAATCAACTATGTATGCATAATGATAGCAAAAAAAAACCACCGCATAATTTAACCCTTCATTAATTATGACTTGTTTATATTATGTAGTATACACTTTAAAGAGAATATAGGTGGATAGTCCAAACGGAAAATTATCGTCTTTCGCGTTTTTAAAAAGCGTCTTACTTTTATAAAAATAATTATTACGTATATTTCTTCTTATTCGTAAACAAAGCATGTAGTACAATAGATTTTTAAATATATAATTAACTTTAGAAATTATTATGTTGGTTTCGACATTAACATAATACCTTGCACGTTGTTTACAAATTAAAATATACTATTTACGTCCCATAAGTGTTTAAAAGTGTGTAAAATGTATTCCAATATACCGGACATCCACCTTTATATTTTGAAGATGTGATTACAGAATCGAAACAACTATATCTCATTAGATCTGAAGATAAACAATTATGAGATTAAGGGCCGTTTTTTCAATCGCTGGATAAACTATTGCTATTTGATAAGTCAAATAAAAACTAATTTCAATTTAACCGCCAGATACTGTTTATCTGGCCATCGAAAAAGTAAATAAATTATATCATTACGTGTATAGATAATAATATAGATTCGGCTAAGGTGTCGGCGAGATATTTAAGTGATAAGTTTAGTTTATATTTATGATTGTGATTTGTGTGATGTTAACTGTTCATACATAGTTTCGTTTTAATTGAAAAATAATGTGTCGCTCTTAAGGCTCCAGTCTCCCTAAAATCAGTGTTCTTGCGGAATTTATCAGAAAAGAAATATTGTTTTTTAGTCATCAGAAAAGCAATAAATGAAATATATTTTACGTTATTTTAAAGTGTGAGATTTGAAGTTTCCAATACATATTTTATTTATTAATTTGACGCCACTTTTATTAGCTTTGTGAGGCTTTAAACATACCTCTATTTACGTTCCACGCGTAGAGGGTCTCATTCATGCACACGCTACGAAAAAAATATAACAAAAACAAGAAATGTATTCAGATTACATTTGTCGGCAAATCCTCTACAATAATCTTATCTAGTTACTTTCTTTCCAAATTGTCTCAATTTCTTTTTTAAATTGCTTTAAAAAGTTATAAGTTTCTGAATTTGACCCTTGCAACATATATTTTTTTCTATTACAAAGTAATGGTTTAGAGAAATCACACTTTAACCACTCCGAAAGCAACTACTTATCTGTCGAATAAAAAATATATGCATTCAAAAAATCATTTGAACTAAATTTACCGAAACTAAACAAATAAAACATAAAATGCATCAAAATTCCATTCAATTTCGCTGGGAATTGACAGCGTTCGTTGTGTTATATGTTTAGTCTCGGTAAATTTATTTCAAATGATTTTTTGAATGCATATATTTTTTATTCGACAGATAAGTAGTTGCTTTCGGAGTGGTTAAAGTGTGATTTCTCTAAACCATTACTTTGTAATAGAAAAAAATATATGTTGCAAGGGTCAAATTCAGAAATTTATAACTTTTTAAAGCAATTTAAATAAGAAATTGAGACAATTTGGAAAGAAAGTAACTAGATAAGATTATTGTAGAGGATTTGCCGACAAATGTAATCTGAATACATTTCTTGTTTTTGTTATATTTTTTTCGTAGCGTGTGCATGAATGAGACCCTCTACGCGTGGAACGTAAATAGAGGTATGTTTAAAGCCTCACAAAGCTAATAAAAGTGGCGTCAAATCAATAAATAAAATATGTATTGGACACTTCAAATCTCACACTTTAAAATAACGTAAAATATATTTCATTTATTGCTTTTCTGATGACTAAAAAACAATATTTCTTTTCTGATAAATTCCGCAAGAACACTGATTTTAGGGAGACTGGAGCCTTAACGAGAATAATTTGTGATTAAGATCAATGGATATTTTAGTTATCTTGACTTCGCCCTATCAAGACTATAAGCAAACCGCTTAACGAGATAGTCCATATTTGGGGCGTGCCCGTAGCCCAATCTTTCCTTCCCATACCGCTTCGGTTGTGCCGCAACGGTAGAGACCATCTAGCTAGTTGAACAGCATTTTTCTATATGGGTAGGCCTGTGTTTGACAACAAATGCAAGAAGGTCGCAAGCACCCAAAGCCTAGAAGGTACTGGCTCACAAGTGCAATTGCCGGAATACACCGGTAGGTGTTTGGTTTTTTGCTTCAGGGTGAAGTACCCTACCACCGTGCTTTAGTTTCTTCACTATGTTTTCCTTCATCAAAAGCTCAAGCTAGTTGATTGATTGTAGGGTCGAGCCCACGTTTTCAATATGACATTCGACTACAGTACCACACGAGCCCGATTCTTGCGTCTTCGACATTTGCCGGCAACCATAGCGGATATCATAAAATATCTGTACACTTTGACAAAAATCTGCCATGTTTTTCGCCAAATGTCAAATGCGACATTGATGTCGAAAGCGCGAGAATCGAGGGACTGAGTTGTCATCGTCTTAAAAGCATACTTATAGTATCTCAGATTGTACAGTTCTATTTTGATATATTACACAAGCTTCTTTATTAGTATAGATTATAATGAAGTATCTACTGAGATTCATTTAAAATTCACTTTAAAATTAGTTACACCGCTATTCTTAGTTTTAAAAATGTCAGGTATACAAAATCTACGGTCATTTCCAATAGCTAGGTCAATTATGACTAAAGATACCGTTGACAAAAAAAAATACCATCGATTTATTAATAATCTTTTCAATATCAAAATAAATTTGACGTGTTGAAATATACCAGTGACCCCAATTTTATACTAACATTTTGAGATTCCCATATCGTCTAGCTATTAGAAATAGAAAGTAACATTATTTTTTGGACCAATGTACCTATGGATATAAAAATGTTGAAGTGTGTATAGTTTGCCTTTGATGAAATTACAATAAGTAGAGTCCGACAAAACGTCATATGAAAAAAATGATGCTGCTCTCAATTATAAAATGGTTGTTTGTAGTTATAACCGTCCTGCATGTTTGTAATATTTAATGAAGTAGTAATTTATTCTTCACAACTTTAAATCAATTCGAGGCTCTCTTATTTCAAAGACTTTATAAGCCCTTTTGGTAGGTACTGAAATATAAGGAGATAAGTAGTTGATACATGCTCCCACACTCCATTCATGTTTTGAATTAAAATTTACTCATGCACGTCAATTTACGCACGTAAGTTTGTGCCAAATTTAACAAATTACAGGAAAATTATGATTTCAATAAAAATAATAATATAATTTGACTAAAGCTCCACCTTCAAATTTACGGGATATTTGACAATTATTGATTGACACGAGATATCATGACTGCCACGAAACTTTTGGTATCTTTTGCTACCCACAGTGGCAGCTCAAATCGTCTAAGCTATATTAAAAAAAAAACAGCTTGTACTCTCAGTTGTCGGTAATTAATGTTGTAATAAGTGTTTATCTTATAATTGTATACCTATTTTATGTTTGTACATTTGCGTCCATGATTACTATTTGTTATCTTGTGTCATGGAAAAGAGAAAGAGAAAATCAGCCGTTGTCAACAGTTAGAATGTTTTGTCAATGAAATGAAGTGTTAATTACATAAATTATGTGTACTAATAAAATTTGAATCAAATAATTATGTAAGTATGTACCTAATTCTCGGATTAGGGTCTCACCACGTGTGGTAAATCCTATAGGATATCGACGTTAACACCCTTATACCGTTCATTGACATGAAGCTCTTTTCGACTTTTTTTATTATATTTACACAGACTACCAAAGATGTAAGACTTCATTTACCGAGTTACCTTTGTTAACGCAATATCCTAAATAATATAAAATCAATTAAAAAAAATAAAGGCATTTTTTTATGATAAGACACTCATGGAACATATATCAGATAGACGGGACCGTCATTTTTATTTTTAACCCAGGAAAATCCTCATGGACCGATACCCGGCCGCTCTGAAGGCCGTGTGTGAGGAATAATGTCCCAGAATATTTATTTATTTATTTATTTTATTTATGACAGACTCCTACTGACTAAAAACCTGGGGTGTTCCTACATTTCGCTGCTGGCTGGGTGTACGGGGGCGCCGAAGTACCCAGCAGCGAGGGCCTGTTGGAAGGCCTCCTCTTCGCGGGGACTGAAGCAGAGCTCGCTTGCCCAGGCTAACCAGGGTACACCTCCAACGTGTGCTGGGCCTCCTCCTGAGGCATCCGTCACAGTAGTAGAAAGGCGGGTTTTTTTTAAGGTGGGGAAATCCTCATGGATACCCGAGTGACTTCGGGGGAATCGCCCGGGTTATGTTAGACTCGTACTGACCCCACCGTACTCCGCCACTCTGCCGTGTGGTGAGGCTGCGGGAGCAAGCTGGTTCGCAGCCGCGTGCCTCGCCAACGGCACGCTCCCTTTTCAGGCAGCCCTCTTTGGGGCGGGGCTTGGCACATGAGATAGCCGAGCCCCGCCCCACCTCCGCCGAGGCGCCCAGGAATACTTGGGCGTGTCCAGCACGGGACCCTTAAACTCGACTCCCCAATCACCCCCGCCTTGATGTCGTCGGTGGGGCACCCTCCTGCTTTGGCGACAGCTGCCACCACCTCTGCCACGGTCCCCGAGTCGAGCTCGGTGACTCTCACCTCCGTCCGTTAGACCGGGCGAGAGCTTGTTGAGCGCGGTCTCGTCTGGATGGGTGAAGGTTGACCGCGTGAGAAAGGCCAACGATAGGACTGCGCAACCGAGGAGGATAGAAGAAAGGTGAAGGAGCGCCTGGAAAATACGGATGGTCGACTCGTGGTGGAGAAAATCCTGAACAAGTATCATCATCATCAAACCCACATCTGTGTGAGTGGGTATGGTTTCCGCACTTAATCTTTGGATTGGACCATTGTACGTGTAGATCCTGAAGCAGGTCCTTGTGCTTCTGGTTCTAAAGGACGTGATTTCGTACTACACCGACGACGACATCTCAAAAGCCCTGAGGAACCAGAACCGGGACCTATTCACGGGTCTCCAAAAGGAGAAAGCTAAGAACCCCCATGCCGGCCATGTGGTGATGCGGGTGTCCCCCACGATATGGTCGAGAGTAGTCGCAGCCGGAGCGCTGCACGTGGACCTACAAGAGGACGAAGTGGAGGACCAATCTCAAGTCGTGCAGTGCTCCGTATGCACAACACAACTGAACACAATGCGTTCAGCCAGGAGTGTCCAGTGAGGCGCAAGTGGGACGCATTGGCCCGGGCCAGCATAGCGTATTGCTGAGGGCACCACACCGCGTACCGCAAGAGTGACCAGTCAGAAAGTGAGTGAAGGTAGAGCGAGTCCCGACCACGGCGCGGCCATGGCGGGTGCTAATGGCCGTGCCGTGGTGGTCACCGAAACATGCCGAGTCTAATGAAGAAAGTAGGAGGTCGGTTGCGCCGCACCAAACTGAAGGATGCTAAACATATATTTTGGGAAATATGTAGTACTAGCTTCCGCCCCGCGGTTTCACCCGCGTTCCCGTGGGATCTTATATTTTCCCGGGCTAAAAAGTAGCCTATGTGCTATTCCAGACTATAATCTATCTCTCTGCCAAATTTCATCCAAATCCGTTCAGTAGTTTTTGCGTGAAAGAGTAAGAAACATCCATCCATCCATCCAAACTTTCACATTTACAATATTAGTAGGAATAGCATAGGAACTAAAAGGAAAGACGATATGAATGAAGGGATGGAAAAAACGATATGAAATGGGATAAAGGGGAGATTCAGCAGATGAGGAAATACAGGACCCTGTTAAATATGACAGATGTAGAATGAATGAAGTACTAAGTTGAGGAAATTATATGTATAAAGACAGTATGAACGTACAACGGTAGAAAGGAGATGTATGCACAAACAGTGAGGGATAAGGAGATTTTTGGATGAGAGTGAAAGCAGACATAAAGAAAGAACGGAGTACAGTGAATAATTAAAGGATAGTATGAATGAAACGACGAAAGGGAAAAAATAAGCATGAACGAAGGAGAATGGGGGAAATCTAAACCTAGTTAATACAGACAAGAAAGAAAAAAAAGTCTGATCATGTCAGAGGAAGTTCGCGGGCCCAGGCCAAAAAGCGCCAAAGAAATTAGCTGTGGCGGATTTAAGTACTCATTTGTTTGCCAAATTTACAGTAGGTATCTAATCATAAACTAAAAGCTGAAAATAAAAATACTTAAGTAATTAAACCGACATAGCCCACTCAGAATCTGTGAAATTTGACATTTCGAAGACTTCACACTACACTAGCGCCTCTAGCGGGGAATTCACACGCGATAGTCCGCATTTCAGTATTTAATAAATTAGTATCCCTTAGGCTGGGAATACATTTCAGATTTTTTCATCCGATAGTCGGATCCGACTACTAGAGGAAGGCGTTGGAGTCATTACGTCCGATTCAATAGTCGGAACGAATTGTATTGAATGCTCGCCGGCTGAGGTGAGGTTTAAAACTAAAAAATATCGCGTGTATTTTTAGTACCTACAAAAAATCTTAAAATTTTTAGCATATTATCTATAAATACAGGTATAAAGTATAATTTAATTTTATTCTAGAAAATCGCAGCGCGCAGTGACTTCGTGGCGAGTCAAGGTCACACTACACGCCATTTTTCGGTTTAGAAATCGCGCGTTTGACGAAAAAATAAATACACGTGATATCTTACTACACCCCCTTCCCCCCTTGTGATATTTCATGATTTTTGTAGAACCCCCTCCCCTCCTTTCGAGCCTCACGTGATTAATGGACGGCCCCTTATTCACCGTCCAGCGCCGCTATACAGCTCAATATAAAAGAAGAGGAAGATATAATTTTTACACGACTGCGCGAGAGCCAAGACAGGGTTATGTTTTCACGCTAAGCATAGTATCAATTGTTCTTTGCTATGAAGAGTAAAATTTAGATTATGTACGTTATATTAGCCTTTATTTCACGTAATTCTATGCAGTATTACGGAAGTTATGACCGTGAGAAGTTTTGATCACTTTTAAATTTCCAAGATTTCGCGCGCTTGTGGCGTTACGTCAGAATTCCCCTCGCTCCGTTTCGCTTGTACCCCGCGCCATAATGAAACTCATTGAAGTGGTGTCTCGCGCGCACGCTGTACTTATTTTATATCGTTGCTTTGTTTATTAGTTTGTAATTGTTGTAACAAATCAACCTGTTAAGTATGTTTAGGTACGTATACTTATGAAGAAATCAAAAGTAACCAACATACGGCCCGCAAATAGTTGATTGGTTTGAGTTTTTGTTTTACCCACTACCTTACATTGTTTATTTTAGTTCAGGAAGAGAGAGCTACGGAGACAACGCCATTAGGTACATACAGTTAAAAAGTGAGGGAAATGTATGTACCGTTAAATGCCGCATTACTCCGGAACACAAAATGCGCTCAAAACCATACCACTGTGTTTTGCAATATAACGAAAAGGATGAGGAAATAATAAACGTATCCTGTGAAGATTGTGCAGCTAGCAAAGGTGGTTGCAAACATTCTTTTGCATTTTTGATGTGGTTTTCAGGTGTTTTAACATTGGAATTAAAACACTTAGGCACTGCACAGTATTTTCTATTCATTTTCTCGTAATAAAACCGCAAGTAGACCGCGACCAGCAGCGATGATTGAATGATACTACTTAAGCGAATGCCCGCTCACCGGCCGGCGCCCAGAGGGGAATCGTGACGTCACAGTGCGATCAAACTAGTGTTGGGTAGGACACGGTTTTAAAATGAGTTTGTAAGAGTAGCCTCTTTTTTGTAGTGAACCAGTACAATGTCCCACTTCAAATGAGGCGAGGTGTCGTGAAGCTCTGTAGTACATTTGAAGTAAATAGTAGGTATGTATCGGTCGCGTCAATGTCCGTCGTTGAATAAAAAGACGTGTTATGGAAATGAAGCATGACATGCCTCTCTGTCTCTCACTCACTCACCATACAATAGGGTATTTGACTGACATTAAAATCAGCAACTTTTTATGAAATGTCAAAACGATACGTTTGTATGGAGTTTTGTATGAAATACAAGCATGTGACGTCATAATTATATAGCATACTCTTTATGGTTAGATAGGTCATTAAGGCGCTGACAACAGCTAAAGTCTCTCTATTGCAACCCAACCTATATTAATCCTACTAAATGTACGGTATTGAAATTTAAATACACGATACTCAAGGATATAAATGACAAATTTATTAATCTCAAAACACGATTTCATTTCATTGCCTCGATAAAAAAAATTGCCAAACACAACTCTGAAAATCAAGGAATTCCCAAATTTATCCTATACATGAATGTATTTTTCGATGTGATATTTTACATTAATATTGTTCGAATAATTAGAAAATGATTTATTTCGTTAGTTTTTGGAATAAGGAATTTATTTGTACATAATTAATTATTTTTATAAATGTCGCTTACGTTATTAATTCGGAGCAGTTAGGGGGAGGAGTCAACATTATGCCACACTCTTCTGTCACGTTACTTGCGTATTTTGCTTTGCCCTCACTCGCATTCCGCGGCGATCCGCGTTGCTAGACGGACCTATACCACTTTTTTTCCGAGCGCGCGGTTTCAACATTATCATCCATAAATGGGTAAAATATCTTTTAAAAAAAATGTGCAATGCCTGATGAATAAAGTAAGGTAGTAAGCAATTTATTTCACAGTGATTGACAATGATAAAAGTAAACAAATACTTGTGTTTGTCAAAGCGTCATATCACTGCCGCTAGATTGCAGTGTAATTTATGAATGTATTCAGCCTATTCACATTATAACTTTTTATTGAATTTTTTATCAAATTAAATGACAATATTTGGAGGGAAAATGAATTGCATTACATAACTTTTACAATATGATCTCGTCGTATTATTTCGCATAAAAAAGTAGGTATTCAAACTAAAGATTTACTTACCACAAAAAGGGCATAATAACTGATTATTTTTTTAATCTTTCATGCATTGGGAATAAAATTTGTCGTGCCGCATCACTGACCGAGAAAGATTCTTATTTTCATCAAATAGATCAAGTCATTGTTAGCTCAGCGGTCCTGGTTATAGGTCAAGAACCTATAACTACTTGGATGTGTGTGTTCAAATCCATGTGATGACACCATGTTTTATAATGAATGTAAAGTACCTGGATGATTAAGTTGTGCTGGTATATAATACTTTTTATTTTGGTAAACAAAAGAAGGAACTTGAAAAAGAGGAAATTAATAAATGAAATTGGAGACATCATATGGATACGAATCGCGGACTTCTGGTTAAGAGATCGCACGATCTCCCGCCTGAGCTATTAATTACTTAAAGATAGTGGCGAAATTTACTTTCGTATTCTTATGAAAATGTAGCAGTTTCTCATTGATTGAAAACACGGTAAAACGACAAAAAGAAACCTAGCTGTATATTTTGAATTTTGTACAATTATGAGGCGAATTATTAAGTAAAATCTATATGGGTATCGTTTCCATGGTTTTCGGAGGTGCCGATTACGAATATATAACATATTTCGAGATTCAAGATGGCGGACGCGAATCATTAAATAAAATCTATATGGGAATCGTTTCTATGGTTTTCGGGGGTGCCGATTACGAATATATAACATATTTCGTGATTCAAGATGGCGGACGCGAATTATTAAATAACATCTATGTATAAGGGTATCGTTTCCATGGTTTTCGGGGGTGCTGATTACGAATATATAACATATTTCGTGATTCAAGATGGTGGACGCGAATTATTAAATAACATCTATGTACATGGGTATCGTTTCCATGGTTTTCGGGGGTGTTGATTACGAATATATAACATATTTCGTGATTCAAGATGGCGGACGCGAATTATTAAATAACATCTATGTATATGGGTATCGTTTCCATGGTTTTCGGGGGTGCCAATTACGAATATATAACATATTTCGAGATTCAAGATGGCGGACGTGAATTTTTAAATAAAATCAATATGGATATCGTTTTCATGGTTTTCAGGGGTGCCGATTACGAATATGGAGTAGTGATATCTCTGCGCGACCTAATTTAACTACTAGCAAACTATTATGTATTAGTATTTTAACGTACTGCCAAAAATTAGAAGACACTTTACAGACAACTTTTACAACGTTTGTTGGAAATAATATTAGAAGTCAATTATATCAACAGCTAAAGAACATTAATTTTAATACAAGACCATGGTCCTGCTTCCCGTCTGAATTTTTATTAAAATTATTTCTACGTATGAGAATTGACTACATCGTCAAATTCAACAATCGCAATCTGAAAATTAGTAAATCCAAATGTTGAAAATACCTTTCAGTTTCGCATTTGTAGTTTTTAAAAGAATAAGTATCTCAGTATTTCTCTCTCTCATTTTTTTTATTTTGGTATCCTATTATATTATTAAAGGTCATAAACAATAAAAAATATGTTAGGTATTAGTTCTACATACACATACTACGAATAATGACGAATGTCTACACAAAAGCGGCATTTCGCGTGACTTCAAACGCGATAAACCACTGTATGACTTGTTACGCTGTGGTACTATTGTTACGCATGCATAGTCATAGTATAACGCTAGCTTGCAGTGCCCTCAATATTCGCATCAACAACTGCAGTGGACACGAGGCGCTGACGCTGCGCAACGCGATGCCTATGACGCAAATCATACATCGATGAAATTGGAATACTTTCCGGAGGCACTCATTCTTGGTCCTGACATCGGTCAATTATCTAGTTTAATATTAGTATGTAATTTTCATATTGTTAAAATACATTTATTAAATAAATTGATTTTTTTTGCATCCTCTGCTGCGACCACACTTAATTGGCGCAGTCGGTAGGATAGTCAATCAAGAGTCTTTAAAATCAAGCTACCGCGTTGACTATCACGAATCTACAGTGGTTCCAGCTGAGGAGAATCCAGACATTGATTCCGCAGAAAGATATCAAATAATGTTGTAAGTACCTTGAATCTTTCAAGCTCTTATCTTTCCGAGTTCCTAATTGATTTTGATCCCTATATCTTACATATTTTATTTTATACGTCTTTTATTCTCGTGTGTGTTAGTTATTAATAAACTTCCAAAATTTTCCATCCGAGAGAATCACGGAACCTTAGTTTAGGCAGTAGATTATCTAATAGGCATAGTGCCTTAGACGAATCTAGGAATTTAGACGTTAATATGGCACAAGATAACGTAGATGTTATTTTTAAGTCGCTTAGATTATTACCCGAATTCGACGGTAATCCACACGTGCTTACGCGTTTTATTAATCTATGTGACCAACTTGTTCTTAAATATTTTAAAATAGGCGAGGGATATGAGCTAACTAACATAGCCCTTATAAATGGAATATTAAATAAGGTGACAGGGCAGGCCGCCAGATTAATAAATTCTAACGGTATCGCAGACGATTGGAATGGTATAAGAAACGCGCTCGTTAATAATTTTGCAGACCATCGCGATGAGACCGCTTTATACAACGATCTGTCTCTACAAACTCAGGGTTCCAGCACTCCACAGGAATTCTATGAACGCTGTCAGAATCTACTAAGTACGATCATGACTTATGTTTCTTTGCATGAGACCGTAGATACCACTATTACAGCCAAGCGTACCCTTTATCAAAAATTAACCTTGCAGGCCTATTTACGTGGTCTAAAGGATCCCTTAGGTTCTAGAATCCGTTGCATGCGTCCTGAAAATATGGAAAAGGCCCTTCAGTTTGTTCAGGAGGAACTTAACACGCTCTACATGCAGCAACGTAGTGAGCCCGGTGGTTCTGGTAGGAAAGATTGGCAACATCAGTCCCTTAGCCCTAACTTTAACTTGCCTTTGAATAACTTTGTGCAAAGACTCCCTACACTTCATATGCCTGGTCTCTCAAGACAGCAACCATTTAATATGCCTGGTCCCTCACGACAACAGCCCATGACTTCTCAACCGATGCAAGGTTGGAAATCCAATTTGCCTCAGAATATCCAACTTCGTGGACCGACCCGTACACAACAGATGTTCCGTGCCCCTCCACCAAATTATAACCCTCATAGTAATGTGTTTAAATTGCCAAATAGACCCCAACCAAATACTTCCTTTAATGGACCTCGTCCGATGAGTGGCGTCAGCCATTTTGTTCCAAAAGTTTTACCTCCATCCGGACATGATTGGAAGAAATTTGGCAATCCACCACCTACCAATTACTTTAAAACTAGAGAACTTAACCTAAATGAATTTAATTCTGACTATGACTATGACCCGCGTTATGACTACGACTATACTTATACCGATTGTTATCAAGATTATTACAATTGTGAACCCTACCCCGATTGTTACGATAATTTTGAGCAATATTCATATCCTGAAGCCCCAATAGTTGAAGAGTTAGATCATAATCCTAGTACTTCTCAAGACGAAAATTTTCAGAAGGCTTCCAAGTCCGACAAACCAAAATAGAGGTTAATTTTCACATTCAAAGACAACTCGGATATATTAAGACAAGTAATCCGCCTTTGAAGTTTCTTATAGATACCGGTGCCAATCAATCTTTTATTAGTCCTCAAGCCGTACAAAAATATTTCAGTGACATCCCTTTAAATTACGAACCTTTTGAAGTTACAAATGTGCATGCTACTACTAAAAATGATTATTCAATTACTTTACCGTGTTTTTCAGAGTTTAAAGAGGGGGGTGATATTACTTTATTCGTATATGATTTTCACAATTATTTTGATGGTCTTTTAGGTTTTGATTTGCTCGATATTTGGGATTCGAATATTAATCTTAAAAAAGTGTTATCCACCCGTAGTGCTGAAATCCCAATCGAGATTTACGACTCTCGTAACGTTAATTTGTACGAAGAAATGATTCCCGCTCACTCTTCCAAATTAGTTAGACTACCGATTAATACTAAAGATGGGGATGTGTTTGTTCCAAGTCAAACGATATGCAATTGCCTGATTTCTGATTGTTTTACTAATGTTAAAGACAACCGAGGCTGGGTTGAAATTTCTAATACCTCATCTAATGACGTTATATTTTCTATGGACCGTCCGGTATCAGCTGATATATTTAATATAGAATGTAATCGTACTGAAATTTCATTGGACCGTTCCAAGGAAGTTTTATCACGTCTCCGCACTGAACATTTAAATCCAGAAGAATTAGTTAATTTAGAAACCTTGTGTGCTCGATACGCTGATGTGTTTTATCTTGAGGGAGAACCTTTAACGTTCACCAACAAAATCAAACACAAGATCAAGACAACCGACGAGATTCCGGTTCATACCAAAAGTTATAGATATCCTTACGTCCACAGACAAGAGGTCAGAGATCAGATAAATAAGATGCTTGATCAAAATATTATAAGACCTTCAGATTCTGCCTGGAGCTCGCCAATTTGGGTTGTACCTAAAAAGGCCGATGCCTCCGGTAAAACTAAATGGCGTCTTGTTGTGGACTTCCGTAAAGTGAACGAGAAAACGATTGATGATAAATATCCGATCCCCAATATTACAGATGTACTAGACAAACTTGGAAAATGTCAGTATTTTACCACCCTTGATTTAGCAAGCGGATTTTACCAAGTAGAAATGGACCCTATCGATGTTCATAAAACCGCTTTTAACGTAGAAAATGGGCATTATGAATTTTTAAGAATGCCCATGGGTCTGAAAAACTCACCATCAACGTTTCAGCGAGTGATGGACAACGTGCTTAAAGATTTGCAGAATGAAGTTTGTCTCGTATATCTAGATGATATAATTGTATTCAGCACCTCCCTTCAGGAGCACATAATCAACTTGGAAAGGGTATTTAAAAAATTACGTGAATCTAACTTCAAAATACAGATGGACAAATCTGAATTTTTGAAGTTGGAGACAGAATTTTTAGGCCATGTTATATGTAGGGACGGTGTTAAACCGAACCCTAACAAAATTAATGCTATTAATAATTACCCATTACCTAAAACACCGACAGAGATCAAACGTTTTCTCGGATTACTAGGGTATTACAGAAAGTTTATCCCAGATTTCGCACGTCTTACGAAACCGTTAACACAGTGTCTGAAAAAAGGTTCTAAAATAGTATTTGACCAAAATTACATAAATTGTTTCGAGCATTGTAAAACTCTTTTAACTAATGATCCGATTTTACAGTACCCTGATTTTTCTAAGGAATTTGTTCTTACGACTGACGCTTCTAATGTCGCTATTGGTGCCGTTCTATCGCAAGGCACCATAGGATCAGATAAACCTATTGCTTACGCCTCTAGGACTCTTAACTCAAGTGAATTAAATTATAGTATCATAGAGAAAGAGCTCTTAGCAATCGTTTGGGCAACAAAGTATTTCAGACCATATCTCTTTGGACGTAAATTCAAAATTATCACAGATCATAAGCCACTTCAGTGGATTATGAATCTTAAAGAGCCTAACTCGAGACTTACAAGATGGCGTCTGAAATTAAGTGAATATGATTACACAGTAATTTATAAGCAAGGCAAATGCAATACTAATGCAGATGCTTTGTCTCGAATTGAGGTTAATAATGAGGAGTTAAGCTCCACTGTAGCAAATCCATCTCTGAATGATTCTAGAACCATTACAGCTCCGGAAGCCATGGATGATTCTAGAACACTTACCGTACACACAGATAATGAAAATCCCATCTTGGAAGTCCCGATTACAGATGATCCCTTAAATAAATTCAGTAAGCAAATAGTATTCAATGTAGTTGGTGATATTAAAGGAAGGCCAGTCGCAACCAAACCGTTTGAAACTCATACGCGAACGTCCATACAGTTATCTGAATCTAAATTAGAGGAAGATGTTATAAGTGCAGTTAAAGAATATGTTCATCCTAAGATTAAAACAGGCATACTTATTAATCCCCCATTAGCTATGTACTCTATCGTCCCTATTATACAGAAAACATTCAAAAATTCGGCAATGAATCTTATGTTAACGAAAACGGAATTAGAAAACGTTCGAGAATATTTAAGGCAACAAGAAATAATTAATAAATATCACGATGGTAAAACAAACCATCGCGGTATTAATGAATGCTACTTAGCCCTGTCTCATAAGTATTACTGGCCGAAAATGCGAGAGCACATAACAAAGTTTATAAATGAGTGTACGGTTTGCGGTCAAGCCAAATACGACCGTAACCCTATTAAACAACAATTTCGATTAGTTCCACCCGCTAGCAAGCCTTTTGAATTATTACATTTAGATTTGCTCACTATACAAGGTGAAAAGTTTTTAACTATAGTAGATTCTTTTTCCAAATATGCTCAAGCCTATTACTTAAGAGATGGGACGGCAGTAAGTGTAGTTCAGGCGTTCCTTAAATTTTGTACGCACCACGGAATTCCTATCACTATTGTTACTGATAACGGTCCGGAATTCACAAATCAACTCCTTGCAGAATTTATACGGTTACATAAGATTCAGCATCATAGAATAGCAGCACATACTCCCAATGAAAATGGTATTGTGGAGCGTTTTCATTCAACAATATTAGAACACCTCCGTATCTTAAGAGTCGAACAAAAAAATGAATCGGCTATAATTCTTATGCCTTATGCTCTTCTAGCATATAATAGTACTATCCATAGTTTTACGAAATGCAAACCAATAGAGGTAGTGACTGGACATTTTGACCCACGTGACCCTTTTGACATAGACCTTTCTGCACATATACTACAACAATACGTAACTGATCATAAGACTAAAATGAGTACAGCCTATAATTTAATACATGAATCTTGTTCATCCCTGCGTAAAGACCTGACTGATAATCGCAATAAGTCCCGAGAGCCTGAAATTGAATATTCACCTGAACAACAAATCTATGTACAAAACCCTCTTGCTTCCCGTCAGAAACTGGCCCCACGCTTCACGCACGATATAGTTATGGCAGATCTCCCTATTCATATTTACACTAGGAAAAAACGAGGCCCAATTGCCAAGTCAAGATTGAAGAGAGTACCTAAAAGCGCCAAATTGTTGCAGGACTCTCCTGGTACTTCATCTTCTCCTGCAACCAGCCCTAATGCAGGAGATAAAACTTGAAAACCTTGACGATGGACCCGGTGTGTTACCATTTAAATTAGGTTCCTCTTATATTATCTCTCATCATCATTCCTTTTTGCAATATGTTGACCTCCAAGATATGCAAGATAAAATTAACTCGATTAGTAATCAATTAGAAAGTATTAGCCCCGATCTTAATAATAAAACGATGTCCTTATTTGAACCCCATATCCATTATTTAAAGAATAAACTTCAGACAGTTCTTGAACAGTTACAGACATTTGAGGTAAACCGCGTAAAAAGAGGACTCATAGATGGTCTCGGTTCCGTAGTTAAAAGTATCACTGGCAATCTAGATTACACTGATGCGATAAATTATAATAATGCCATAAAGTCCCTTCAGGAAAATGATAATAGATTAGCTACAGAATTTAATTCCCATGTTAGTTTAACTAAAGATTGGATAGAACAGCATTCTAAAATTATAGATAGTATAGTAGATAATCAAAATAAGTTAGCAACTATTATTAATAAAATAAGTCAAAGTATAGCTACTCAAGATCATGATTTGGTTAAGTACGCACATCTTGCACAGATTCTTCTTATTTTAGGCGATAATGTAGATTTAATCTCTCAAGAGATTTCAAAGTTACAGAATATTTTAGCTTTCATAAAAACTTCAACCGCTCATCATTCTATCATAACATTCAATTCAACTAGGTATTTAGTTAGTAAATTAGTAAGTCTCTATGGCAGAGATAAGATAATTGATTTAGATATTAGAGAATACTATGATACAGTACAGTTAGGTTCATACTATGTAGGAAATAAGATAGTTATAGTATATAAATTCCCCATCGTATTACCCCAAGTATATGATTTATATAAAATATCTATTGTACCTAATAGAAACCATGAAATCCTAACCCCTAATTTTCCATTCCTTGCTATCCATTCGAAAGATTTCAAGTACATAGAGGCTGAATGCCCGAAGACCAGTAAAGGATATCTATGTGAGGAGATTCACAACCTGCAGAGCCGAATGTCTGAAGACTGTATCCAGCAACTCATCTTAACACAGCAGAGGAGCGCAGTATGTAATCCAGTCACCGTGTCTCTAGAGAAACCAGCCTTCGAGAAACTTGACGACAGACACTATACTGTCAGCTTCCCGAATCCTACAAAAGTACGTTTATCTTGTGGTCAAGATCTCTACAAGATACTGCAAGGTAGCTATTTGTCCATAGTTCCGGTTAACTGTTATGTGGAAACTGCTGAGTTCGTGATTTCAAACTCCAACGACCGACTCAAAGGACAAGCTCTGAAGATTATAGATATACCTAGACAAGATGCTGACATCCCGCAACTACCTGCGACATTCAAACTAAACTCTATCAATCTCGATCATCTCCATGCCACCAACACTAAGGTATCACTGCAATCTCCAGTGAGCCTAAGAAACTATGCAGATAACAGCATATACCATACCACTTTACCATTGTACATTATTATCTTTTGTACATGTATATTAATATGTGGATTAGCGTACCGCAGATATTGCCTCAAGAAACTAAGAGCCCAGATGGACGAACTACCTGAATCCGGTCCATCAGAATCCCAGAGAGTCTACGCTATTCCAGCCACGAGAAGGGTTGACAGGAGTCAACCCCCAGCTCAATTTACGACTTCCGTCTTCAATCGCTGTTCTACGGGGGGAGGTGTTACGCAAGCATAGTCATAGTATAACGCTAGCTTGCAGTGCCCTCAATATTCGCATCAACAACTGCAGTGGACACGAGGCGCTGACGCTGCGCAACGCGATGCCTATGACGCAAATCATACATCGATGAAATTGGAATACTTTCCGGAGGCACTCATTCTTGGTCCTGACATCGGTCAATTATCTAGTTTAATATTAGTATGTAATTTTCATATTGTTAAAATACATTTATTAAATAAATTGATTTTTTTTGCATCCTCTGCTGCGACCACACTTAATTCTATTGTAAATAATGTTGTGAAAGATGAAAAAGTTACAAAAGTAGGATGAATCATATCGAAAAAGTAATCAAACATAAGTCGCCAACAGGACTCGATCCGTGGACACCTAGTTCAAGGATCGCACGATCTCCCACCTGAGCTATTAATTACTTATAGATAGTGGCGAAATTTACTTTTGTATTCTAATGAAATTGTAGCAGTTTCTCATTGATTGAAAACACGGTAAAACGATTTTCTAAAAATGAAACCTAGCTATATATTTTGAATTTTGTACATTATTTTCTTCATTCATATTTCTTATTAAAAAACATTTATACATCCACACGGGCGACGCGAATATAAAATGATAAGAGAAGCGGTTTCATTAAAATTAGTAGGTACATACTATTGTAAATAATGGTGTGAAAGATGGAAATAAAATAGAAAAGTTACAAAACTAGGTTAAAATATATTGAGAACTCGGTTATTACTATTTCTTTATAGCTAGTTGTAATTACATATTTATACTATCAATAATAGCGCCATCTAGTTGTGTTAGTTTCATAGATATATTTGTACTTGTTTATTGTTTGGATGATGGCCGAAAAAGTGCACCGTTTTACCGCGTCTTCGTGTGTGGCGCTATGCTGTGCTATACGTGCTATATATATTGGGGATGTAGAGGGGCGTGGCTAAAATTTCAATTTCTCAAGGCCATTTAGCTGTTGTCAGCGCCTTAAAAATCATAATAAGGATAAATTTAATAAAATAATCGTGGTTTCCCCTTTTTTTAGATGTTTTATACATTGGTTAGTGTTAGATAATTTATTTTGAATACAGGCAAATACCCTATTCACGTCATATGAAAGAGTAAAGAGTACCGCGACATTAAATTTGAAGTAGTACGTGTCAAAATCTCGTACCGCTCTTACATTTTTTCGTCATGTACGGGACAAATGTACTGCCTCTTGTATGTACTACTCAACACTAGATCAAATGCCACGACCATTTTTAAATAATTCCATGCGAAAATACGCACTTTGATTGCTTGTTATCTCGGCTATCTTTGCGAATATAAAAAGTCAAAATGCAGATGTTCTTGTATTTTCTTCTTTTTATTATTCTGATTACTTTGGCATATCTAAAATAAAACATTGGCCAAGTTGATTGGACTTATAAAATTTTATAAATTAAAAATGAGCTATTCTCCTTTTTATTAGTGTGCTGTTCCTGAATGCATGAATGCTAGTGTAAAAATAATAATACTTCAGTTGACACTTTTTAGTTTACATACAGCACCGTATGACGTCATTATAATGGCGGCTACTGTTTCGCTTGTTTAGAAACAGATTAAAAAAACTGAAAACTTTGAAACGAATTTTAAAATTAAGTTATTTTATGAACTAAAACTAACATTTTTCGAGTGCTTATTGCCTAAGCTATCTAAATTGTACATTTTTAGAATTTTTCTCATATAGAGTAAAATACCCTATTATGGAATGAAGAAGAGGCTGCCTTTAAAACGTAGTGATTATATTATACTCTTTGGCTGACTTACGAACCGGTGGTAACTGGAAGCTTTGACTTTCATCCCTCCTTGAATATAAACTGAATAAATGGGTCTGATTTTGATATTATGATGCTTGCGATATCTCATTTTTTAAAGGAGAGTACGCCCCATAAAAAAAGCCCCGCGGAATTAATCAGGATCTTATTTTTTTAGTGATAGAGGTCGTCCGTCAGGACTTCTTTGGTGGCGAGAACTCTGTTTTTATTTTATGCATTCAACAAAAAAAAAAAACAATATACTTTTTTTTAGATGGCGATATTGCTCGTGTTGTTGATAGGGATGTACTTATGTGACAAAAAATACCTTTTTTCAAAAATAGATTTTACGATCTTTTATAAAATTGTCGGATTCGTTTTATTATCAATCTTACAGAAAAATACATAGTTTTTAAGAAATTTAATAAATTATTGGCAATATGAGTTATAATAAAGATAAAGTTATAATAAAGATATTGGGAATAAAAAAACGTTTTATTTTTAACTATTCGCTTATGATTTACAAAGCAAACCTAATTGGTACTAAAAAAAATATTGTTTCTGATAATAAAATTATTGTGTCAGTAAATGATATTGAACATTCTTTGAAGAAAAGACGATGGTGTATAATATTTTTATAAGTAGACATTTTATTTAATATATAAAAGTATTCACTTTGAAAAATAGTTTTCTAATTTCAATGAATTTAATATTTTTTATTACTATGCATCGTTATCTTTGCTTTGAAATTGCTTAAAGTGAAAAATAGTGCGACCGTACTGTAGAAGCTGCAGATGCATAATAATACACGTAATTATCACAAGTAAAATTAATTAGCTGTATACTGTATAATAATGAGTTAAGAAATCAATTGAAATGTTTTAGTTTGTTTATAATCATAAAAATTGTATCCACTTTAATGTTAGGTCTAATATGCTCGTTTTGACAAAAGGATATATTTTGTTCTCGTAAACAAACAAATAGATATATTTGTTTTAAGGGCAGTCTAATATTGTGATGACTTTAGCTCAGTGTACATATTATTTTGTCGTAAATTTTGTATTAAGCCGTTAAGCCCGATGTTCATTTGATTGTATATGTCTGTGTCGTTTACCGCTTCTGAATTTGCATACATCTGTTTTTCTATATATATAAAAATCAATGCCACTTTTCGTTATAATTTTATAACTCAAGAACGGGCTCACCTATCCAAACCAAATTTTTAGGCATTGTTTGGACTATTTAGTAGATGGCTTATGTGAAGTTTGCACAAAATCGGTCGAGCGGTTCTTCATTTATCACATTTTTTGTAACAATAAATTGCGGATCATTTTGTTGATGGGGATTTTGCTGTCAAATAGAAACTTTTTCAGATGGGGATTGTGCTGTCAAATTGAAACTTTTTTCAGTGAATAAATAGGCTTTGTTTCGTCGAAATTGGCTAACGGGGAAATAGTTATAGACATTTTATAAAGTCTTCGCGAGCGAAGCCGCGGGTGAAAAGCTAGTTAGTTTATAAAAAATAATAAAATAACGTAATTGGGTGGGTATAAATCTATATCGATTATTATAAATCGATTTTATCTAAAGAATAATCGTTTTTTTTTAAATTGATTATTTTGTCACAAGCCTAGTATGTATGTTAAATGCGTGCAGCGGGCAGATTGTTCGCTCTCGCTCTCTCGTTCGTTCGAAGTGTTCGAACGACCGAACCGACAGATATTCGACAAGTAAGATGGCGGCGATTAATGTGAAAGGCGAAACGTTGTCGTAGTTTTACTTGTAAATAAAGTATTTGGTTTTTTGAAACATTATATGCTGTAATAGTGACTGAGGAAGACTTGCCATTGTAAAGTGTGAAATCGATAGTGAACAGTCGTGTACAAATTGATGAGCGGAGTGGTTTTTAATTTCACAATAGACAAGACAAAACCCGTCGCAGCGAGCGAGCACTCGAGGAGTCGAGGCCATATTTATGATGTTATCTGTCGTTTGAGCGTCCTCTGAAACCACATTGATGAATGTTTTTTGAAAAGCAAGGCGATGGTAGGTTTCTCAGCAGCTATCTTGGTTATGTCTTCATGTGCTAAACTAAATCGTAATTCGGTATTGTTCCATCACCCATTGACGCCTCGATGGCGAAGCGGCAGATTATTTTTGAATCAGTACTATTTTTGAGATGTACTGTTTACGATTCATGTGTGTAAATCTACACAGCAACGATGATACTTGCACATTCAATGATGGGATATTATCTCGCGTCTAATAGCATCTGTACTAATAAAACCGTATTGTTTTGATGCCAATAATTTTTTTTTTTCATTTCAGGGGTGTTTTCTTTCTGTGAAGATATAAGTATTTCAACATGACTTCCAGTGCACCAATTTAGTAGTAGTAACTATACATTTGTTTGTGATCTACAAACTATGGATAAAAGTGTGGACTTCTATTGACATATTACATACATTGACACTTAAACATCACGGAGGTGGTAATGGATCCAGTAGGACCATGGTCAGCATATGCTTCGTACAATCGACTAGCGGGGGTACAGGCTGGTGCTGCAAGTGGGGACTTCCATCACCACCTAGCAAGTGGTGGATCAGGACTAGGAAGTCAGTCAGTGCCGTCCACCACGAGTCAATTGCTACTGCAAGCAGCTCATACTACAGCATCTCTAGCTGGACAACTTGGCTCATCAACAGCGTCACCATTTAATCCTGGAGGATTCCTTTCTCCACCTGCAGTGGGGTATGAGACAGTATTTTCACCACTGTTTCATCATGCAAATCCTAAACCGGCACATTACAGTTCTTCTCTTCAAGCACAACATAGACAAGCTATAGCTCAAGCCCAGGCAGCAGTTGCCTCAAAGCAATCTTCAGTAGAATCTGAACTTTCTTCCCTACGAGAAAATTATTCCCATCAAACTCTAACTCAAGGTACATCATTTTTTGATCAACCTGCTACTCCAGGCAGCGCTGCAGGTTTAAGTTGGCAAGGGAATAACCAACTTCCAAGTCCATTTGGAATTTTACCTCATGAAAGTGTTGTGCCGTCGTCACCAAGCCCAGCTACAACAAAAGCATCAGCAAATTATGAAAATTTTAATGCACATTTTGCTGCAGCTCAAACCCTCAATAATCACCTCAACTCCCAGATTTCCAGTTCTGGCAAACAAACTAATAGATCCGGTTCACCTGCAACAGCATCTAAACAACCAGCTACTTCAACATCGTCAACATTTTTCCAATCACCTACAACTTTTGGAAATCAGACTGATAATTCATATAGTACAAGCAGTGCAAAGAGTGGCCAACTCTCATCTCAGCAGGATTATGCTGGAAGTAAGTCATATTCAAGTTCTGCAAGTTCAACTGCTCATTCGCAGCAATCGTGTATTGTGTCAACTCCACCAGTCACCTCCTCTTCTACTCCACCCAGTAAAGATTACCGTTCCTCTTCCAGTACCACCTCCAGACCATCTGCATCCATATATAATGCACAATCTCCTAAAAACACACACAATGACAAGTCCAGTCGACAAATTACTAATAGTAGTAGTAGCTTTGTTTCTCCCACAAGTAAACCGCCATTAGTTCAAACAAAAGCCCAAAGTAAAATATATCCAGAATTGACTAATGAGCAAAGAAAGAACTGTGACTCTAATGATAAATTGCAACCACAATCATCTCCTATTAGTTATTCAATTATGGATGCTCCAGGGAGATTAAGTTACAGTGGTAATGGTAGTAGTTCAAAATCAAGTAGACTTGGTAGCTCTCAGTACTCTACTTCACAAGGTTCAAGTTTTAGACATTATCAAAGTGGTAATAATGTTGAATCTGACTATCATGTTCGAGCAAAAAGTAGTTCCAGTACAGATACAGGTTATTCTAGTAGCAGTTCACAAAATGGTCCAGATTGTGGAGTAGTAGTTGCAAGGCGGCAGAGTCCTTCTCAGGTCCCACCCCAAACATCTCCATTGGGCCATGGGTCTAGTCCTGCATATCCCATGTACCATAGTCCAATGAATTCAATGAACTCTCCTCAACAACATGGTGATCACTACAATAAAGTCAATAATACTGCTCCTCGTTCCCCTTTGGATGCTTCAATTGCAAGGCCTCCTTCTCAGAATAGTCAAGTAGCTTATCCTTCTGTAATTACACGAGCTCTAGGTCTAGAACAAAATAAAACATATGCTGAAAACCGTTATGAACGAAATCAGAATCAAAATTCTGGTACTGGTTGTTGGGAAAATGACCGTCAAGCAAATAGAAAGTATCCTAGCAATAGCAGTAGTAATAGTTACAATAATGGTGTATTATCAGAAAATAATACTCATAGTGATGAATCTGCTTCTCAGAATCAATCTTCGATTAGAACAAACGATAAACATCAAATTTTTTTTGATAGTAATAATGTAGCTTTACAAGATTTGTCTAGTTGCCGTGGGGATCCTATGAGTATAGTAAAGAACTTACAAAGCTTACAGCAAAGTTGTCAATTACAAGAAGTAAAATCAAGTAAAAGTCAACCCCCAACTTCAACTCCACCAACCATAAGTAAAGTACCCCCACGCAGGAAGAGTACTGAAAAGCCAGCACCTCATACCAATATGAATGAAATATCTAATGCAGTAGTGGCAGATTATTTAGCTAATAGAATTCCTCCACCAGCACATAGTTCAACAAGTAATCAACAACAAAACGGAACCTACTTCGATTTTGAAAGGTGGAATCTACCCCCACCCCCTCCTAAAATGTTTCCCGGTCCTTCTGCTTTTGGTTCGCAGGCTCCTTTACACGCTACAAATTTCGCTAATCAACATCAAGCACTGGCTATGCAGCACGGACACGCATTAACATACTTCCCGCCTTTTCACCTAGGACATCATCCCGATTTCCAGTCTTCCGTGGAGTTAACACCATTATCGTCTTTTAGCGAGACTCCACCTTCGGCTTCCTCGTCATCTTTTTCGACGCCCGAAACACGTGAAGAGGAACAGCCTAAGGTGGTAGTACCTAATATAGAGGAAGAACTTGGTTTCCTTGCAGAACAACGGGCAAATACTGCATCGTCGGTAGCACCCTCTTCACAGCAGCAGAACATTAACAGCACTTCACAAGACGCTACTTCAAAAATTATGGAAAAAAAATTCAATGTTCCTGTCACGGGCCCCGGTTCAGGATTCATGGCTTCTTATTTGAAATTTTTACAAGGAGAGCGTGATACCTCTCCACCGCCGGCCGGTAGAGGCGCCAGAAAATCGACATGGTCTAGAACAAACACAAATACCAATACAAATAACAAAGCTTATACTCAGAACGATCATAATAAAACCCAATGTGACGCGAATGCTACTCAGCAAAGCGCTAATGGTGCAATGGCGCCGGCAAATGTTTTAAACGCAGGTATGTCATTGAGTAATCCAGCTATGAGCTCTTCGGCAACTTTGAGTTCGGGAGGCTTATTGGGTGCTAATCAAATACATGGCGCATCTCCAAATCTTCTCAGCTCCCAACCGAAAGGTGTGGAATTGGAAGATCCGCGCTATTATAATTTGAATAAGGATAGAAAACGGAAATACGATGGAAGTGAAGAGTCCGCATATGATGCGGAGGAGGAAGCGAGAAGGCTTAACAAGCCTGTTCTCAATGTGCCTAGTACACCCCTAAATGATAAGGGGAAGAAGGGTCGAACAACACTGAACAAACCGACACCTTCTGCCGTAGTGGCGCCTCAACCGGCTGCGCCTAAGAAGCCACGACCCCCTGCTCCGCCGCCCGTGGCGACGCTGCAGGCAGCGCCACAGCAACAATACTATTATCAACATCAGCCCGACGAAGGTGCGTTCAATTTATTGGATTTCCACTTAAGAAGTAGAGCGCGATGGTGAAGAGCTAGCCCTGAAGCTTGTATGACAGGAGCAAGCTAACTGCCGCTTAGGCAGGATACCGTGAAAACTTGTTACATTTTAACAGTGATTGATAATGTAAATTTTTATTAGATGGAATCTATGATTATTATTATTAATCTGTAAATAATTTCTATGAAGAAAATGTGATGTATCTATCTTATTAGAAGTCGATATTTTAGAGTTAGCCTGTAACAAGATTTCACTAGAATTGTTGTTAACGAATGACACATTATTAGTGCCATTTTATTGTAAATTGTAGATTTTGTGACTCTTGTCATACTCGCTACTGAAGGGGTGCTACCATTAATAATTCCAAAATTGTGGTATATTTTTTTATGGAATTCATACCAGTGGGTGTCTGTTGTATATATAAATAATGTATTGTATTAACAGTATTTGAGTTTAGTTGGTACTTACAATAATGTATGCATATTCTTTAGCTGAAAGTGATCTACATTATAAGAAGGAAATGAATGCATAATACATGGACAGCTATAAGTAAGTGCGAGATAATGTATTAGAAGGCCATGTCCTGAACATAAGTTTTTTGTATTTCTATTTAATTGTTATTTGTTTATGCACAATTCTCAATATTTTATGTAAATAATTTTGTATAATAGGAGAAGACATAAAATAAACACGAGTATATTACTGATGATGTGTTAAATAATTTTAATTTGTAATTATTCCTGGTAGCACCCCTCACTTCGCCAAAATAGGGATAACATGTACAATATGTCATTATGTAGGAATTGTTGAAATTATTATCATTAACTTGTACAAATTAAGAAAACTACCTGTGCAATGATGTGTGTACATGTTATCGCAATGACGACTAATGGTCATCACATTGGCTATCCTTTTCCTTGACCTTTCCTTCCATTAATATTTCCATTATATTCGATTTTGAGTCGTAAAGTGAATGAAATTTATGTTAGCTTCTTAATAAGTACCTGGAAATAACTATAATCTTAAGATTGAATCAGAACAGGAAATAAGAATTGAATTTACCATTTGTATTGAAGGCACCTACCTACTACAAATGCAGGGTTTCAAAAAATTATGGCAATGGGTATGCATCAGATGTTTGATTTTAGAAAATAATTGTTTTTCAATTACCGACCAAGTAATAATTTTATCGTAAAGCTACCACCGTAAAATCGGGATTCGGCGGATTGTTGTGTTGCAAGTGTAGTGTGAGAAACGTTCGCTCGGTTGCTTCGTATGAGTAGGAGCACGCGGTGTGTGGGCGCGCTAGTATCCAGAGAATATGTCTTATCTGTTTTATTACTTCTTCATGACCAAACTACTGAAATGGTTTTGATAAAACTTAGCAAAAACATATGGAAGTATTGTC
Source organism: Tetheella fluctuosa (assembly GCA_951216915.1). Taxonomy (NCBI): domain Eukaryota; kingdom Metazoa; phylum Arthropoda; class Insecta; order Lepidoptera; family Drepanidae; genus Tetheella; species Tetheella fluctuosa. The sequence goes on along the minus strand of OX578217.1, from coordinate 6,329,381 downwards.
CCACAGGAACTACATGTTTAATTGGGATGATATATAGGTATATATATAAAGTATCCTATATTTATGTCCGTGGTCCTACAACTAAAACAGATACTTTCGTTTTTAAAATTATAATTATGAGGTAGGTACGTAATTATGGAACAAAATCATAAATTTATCAGTCCTACTGATTTTGGCGACTCACGTAGGAAGTTCCCACCAGGAACCATGCTTCAATTTAGGTGGGTTGATTATAATTTAATAATGCTTATTAATTTATTATGTCAATTTATCGACTAAGTATACATGATATTGACTTTTAGTTGCAGCTCAAGGAGCGAACATAGGCTACGGTCTTTATGGAGCCTCTGATAATGAAGCCAATGCAAGCAGGAAATTACATCACATTAAATCTCATCAACACATTTCCAGTACAAGTCAAGTGGATACTACTAGGCCGATCGAGGAAATGCCTTATCAGGTAAGTAATCTAAGAATAATAGATATAACTAACTGTTACCCGCAGCTTTTCCTAATTGGAATTTGAGTTTGTACTTTGTAGAAGAATACCTACCCTTATAGCCATACCCACCTATAGCAATTTCTTTGATTATAACAATCTCTGAAGATCAAGATCTGAAGTCCACTTTTACTGCGGTCACACATATAAGTATATCAACTGGCCATCACACACTCGTCTTTATTTCATCATACGTCAATCTAAATCATGTAATGTATAATAATAATGTTTTTTATTTTTGCAGTCTGGTGAATTCGTAGCAATTAAGACAGAATTACATGAGATGTGGCCAGCAATTTGGAGAGTAGACGGCAAAACTTTACTCCAAAAATATGAACCTTTTGAAGAGAATGGAAAAGTTTTATATAGAAATATCTCCACAGTGAGTTAAATTATTGATATTATGGATTTACATTTTGACCTCGTTTAACGTGTAAATAAATTGAAAAAATATTTTTTCAGTACACAGTATGGAATCCTGAAAACAAAAAATTGTATACTCAAGTTCCAATCAAAGTGCGATCTCATAATCAATTGGAAACGATAGTTGAATTAGTTAGAAGTGAACTACCCGTCGATGATTGTAGCTTTATTGAGAAGAGAATGCTGGAGACTCAAATGTACCAAGAAAATTTTGAAGTTTACATTCAAACTTTGATTTCGCATGCATTGGATCCAAATTTTCTTACGGAAATATTTCAAGAACAAGGTACTTATATTATACTTTAGGTTATACCGTTACTACCGTAGTTAGATAGAATAGATCCGTTTTATTGAGACTGTTTTTATTACACGCTGCGGGAAGAGTATATAGACCACATTATTTTTCTCAAAAATCGAGCTCCTTAGGCCACTTTAGTGGACAGGGTCACGACACAAGAAAGGTGCGCAGATTAGTTAGTCGTGTGCAACGTAAAGTAATTGTAAGGTAAAGTAAGTGTGTCGTTACAGACGAGTACTTCCTATCGAACGTGAAGACGGTGGACGAGGTGACCGAGACGATGCTGCGCCGGGTGAGCAGCGGGGCGGCGGCGGGCGCGCGCGCGCTGGACGCGGCGCTGAGCACGTGGCCGGGGCTGAGCGTGGCGGCGGGCGCGGGCGCGGGCGCGTGCCGGGCCTGCGCGCGCGCCGCCGTCGCGCGCCTGCTGCTCTACGGGCAGCCCTACAACCCCGCCACGCTCGAGCCGGTGCAGCCCGACGCGAGGCTCGCCTACGAGAAGGTACGACTATCTATCCTATATTATATACTCATTTTTTCATTGTCCGCGTAAGGGTGGTCGATGGTCCCCTGGACCCACCTTCGTGTCCCATCAAAAAGAAAAAGTTCCTTTTCGGACGTTATGGGGGATGGGAGCTAGGCGAAAAAAAGTAAGAATTTTCCGTCACGAAAAGCCGTCACGTGCGTCTTTTGTTTTGTGTTTGTTTAAAGTCGCGAGTCTCGGGCGAGGTAGGGAGTGAGGGGGGTGGCCGGCCTCGTGCACACGAGTAGCGGGTGCGGAGCGATTGAGGGGTAGTTGAGGGTGGGTGAGGGGCGCCTAGGGGGGCGAGGTGGGTGAGGGGCGCCGAGGGGGGCGAGGTGGGTGAAGGGTCGAGGGGTGAAGAAATCAACGAAGTCACGACCCTTTCTTTAGTGTAGACGGTTATTCATAGGCCGTATGCTATTAGCTGTGCCCAGTCATAGGTGCTCGGTTCTTCGTTCCGTTAATTTTTTATACTTTGACGGGCCGTTTGGCGTGGTTGGTAAGATACCCTATCTATCACGCCACAGGTCGGGGGTTCGATTCCCACTCAGGACAGACATTTGTGTGCATGAACATGTCTGTTTATCCTGAGTCTGGGTGTAATTATCTATATTGTATTATACATATATTTACAAAAGAAAAGTGGTATAATATGTATCTAGTATATCAGTTATCTGACTTCCATAGTACAAGCTCTGCTTAGTTTGGGGTCAGATGGCCGTGTGTGAAAAATAATGTCACAAAAAAAAAAAAAATATCGTGACTGATACACTAACAGGTGATAATCAAGGCAGAGTCTAAACTGCTGATCCTAGAAACACGAAGAATGGATTTATCAAAATTCAACTAAAACTAAAATACTGCAGATGAAACTGGGGGTGGAAAGTCAGTACAAAATAAATAAATATTCTCCAAAACGATCCAGTGATTTGACTCTCTATGGGTAGATACAGTTTCAAATCACTGGCTCGTACCTCAGATCTTTAAACATACGTTTAGATTTACCCCTGGCTTTTCGTTGAAGAAAAACATGAATGCCCGAGAAGTCAAATTCGAAGGAATGTGGGATTTCACTCATTTTAAACTAGTGGTATACAGCCTCCATAGTAAAATGTTAAACCTTTCAGGAATTCCTTGTTTGTGCAACGTGTTGCGGTCGAGTACAATTATATTCAAGAATATCTCATCAAAAATACTTAATGTATTCGGAGTGCAGTAAACGTGTTGCAGAAAAGAGAATGCAAAACCCGAGCAAAGACACCACGGTCATCCTCAATGAACTATTAGCGGACGAGGTTTGGTTATCTCAGGTGATTATTTACTCATTCATGATTTCCCTAATTTACCGCTGTTTGCTAAGTTATAAATACTCACAAATTGCCTCTATTTTAATAAGTATCTTATCTATTAAATTACTTAGCTAGCCGGTTGGCGTGGTTGGTAAGATATCCTATATATCACGCCACAGGTCGTGGGTTCGATTCTCACTCGGGACAAATATTTGTGTGCATGAACATGTCTGTTTGTCCTGAGTCTGGGTGTAATTATCTATATATTAATGTGATCAGTTATCTGGCTTCCATAGTACAAGCTCTGCTTGAGCTTGACCTCTGCGGAAGCGGAGGCTTTGGTGGGAAAATAAGAACAATTTTTTTTAAGTAACATTTATTTAACAAAATAACTACCAACTGGTTATCAAAATTAGGAGAGGAAAATTATATCTGACAAACAACAGTTTTTGTCATCTTCCAGGCGATTTCTTAGTAGTTCATAAATTAAACCGGTTCCACTAAACAGTTGTTCACCTGGTACTGAGCCTAGAGGCGGGGCGGAGGTACGATTTCTTGGGGAAGTTCCGCATTTGCGGAGGCGGAGGCAAAGTTCTAGAATAGACCCTAGTCTGAATGTAAAGGATAAAGACATGAAAATGTAATAAATATAGATTTATTTTTTACCCGTCTGTCCCAGAAGAAGGTTATGTTTTAGAAGAAGGTATTAGTGTAATTTTGGATTTCTCACAAGTTACCGTTATCTTACGATATAATTTGTATCCTGCTCGGTTTTGTATATGTATAAAATTAAATTGATGCAAAATGTAATGTTTGTCGACAGTTGTTCCGCGACGTGCGGCACTCGTGGGCCGAGGCGGAGTCGTGGGATCGCAAGATGCGGCAGGCCATGTCGCGACAAATGATTTAACGTTTACAACACCGACCATAGATAATATGCAGCGCAGCGCATAGATAATACTATAAAAGGACAATTTTTTCATTTATTTTTTATACATGTGAAATATGTGCTGTACGTATTAAATTGATTTTGTATTTTATTATTATTTTTTAGCATTTAATTGATATTTCTTACGAAATCTGGGGCAGGATCTTTAGTTTTAAAAACATCACATTTAGTTGTTTATATGTTTGTCTGATTGACTTTCATTGGCTGTTACTTAGTATTTATTTTGAATACCGGTGCCATTATTTACTTGATCACTTCAAAATTTGTAAAAAATAACAGTTTAATATGAGCTCCGTGACACGCATCTTGTGTGATGCATTGAGTAATATTCTGTAGCTTGAATTCGAACTGCCGACATATACTATAACTATTATTGCTTAAACCTCTCGATTTCAGAAGTAATTGTCATAGAACTCGCAATCCCAATGGTACATTATAATAAGTATGTTATTGGATTTAGATAAAAGTAGAATATTGGAATATAGGTTGTGATTCTAATAAGATACAGAATATTGCCAGTGACATAACAGTAAGGGCTTGCACACTCTCTTCTCGATGCACGTTACAGGGCCAACAACATGGTAGTTTTGATTAAAATTGACTCTTATTGCCATTAATAAAATTAGTTTTTATGTATACATACAATGGGTAATTTTGGTAATGGCAATAAGAGTAAATATCATGTAATGGCTAAGTACTTTGCCAAAATAACCATCCTGATTAGTGCAGGACCGAGTAGGTCGCTTTACATTGTAATAGTAGCTTATGAACGCAATAATTATTACCGTGTGTTTATATCTCCATTACATGGCTTGTTAATGTGATGATTATTCTTTTAGTGGTATCGACCAACACGGCCTAACATTAAAATTGTATTTTTCCAATCGAGTGGCTATCGTCCAACTCCAACAGATATCGCAATCCATTTGTTTTAAAAGTGGACCATATGCCTAAAGGCTGTTGTCCAAAATTTTACCAATAGAATTGCTCATAACACGTCGGAGCGATGATGGCGGCGCAGTGTCACATAATTTACGGCTCACGTTGTGATTGTCATTTAATCACAGTGTGAATAGAGCCAAAGTGGACTTTAAGTCGTTGATATAAGGCATGTATAATCCACTGGAAGCAATCTCGATAGGTGTTGGAGTTAGACAATAGGAGAGTTTTTTTCATTTCATCATACCATTTGTAATATTGATAACTTACTATAAATGATTGTGTGCAGATAACGATGCTCCGAGATGTAAAATATTCTTTTTCGTTTTCTATAGACGAAATCTATTTCATCCTGTGTTTGATTTCCTGACGCGACTTGACTTGAGTAAATGATACAACTCCTACAGGACCTCTAAATCAAATGATTTTACTCCCCGTTTCATTACCTACTTCATTTTGTGATGTCTTCAGTAGTTTTAAGGCCTAACAGATGGTACGTAACCTTGTGATATAAATAAGTTTATATATTTTCGGTAATGTGTTCTATCTCATCTGTTCTAAAGCTAGAAATTAATGAGTCACATTTTAATCTTTACATTGGCATTTGGTAACAATTTCACCGTGGTAAATAATTATTAATTATAATTATTGATCAGTGATCATGTAACCGATGTTGGTCAGCGCACTAAGTAAAGAAGAGCTTTTAAGGCAATGATACTGACGTCGAATGCTGTAACGAAGGTTGTGGGTTCGAATCTTAAAACAAGTTTAAGCTTTCAGTGAAAGAAAATATCGTGAGAAAACAATACCACGGTGGTAGGTACTGGTGCTTGGTAGTACCCGCCTGGCTGGCTACGACCTTGACGTCGAAAATGTATCGCCAAACATATACCGGCAGCTGCACTCGAGCCAGTTCCTGCTAGACTGTGCTTACCACCATCGGTCACATTATTCCTTACCATGGTGAGATTGTGGTCAAACAAGTCTATACAATGTTAAAAGAAAAAGGTATATACAGACGATTTTTTCTTCGCGCTTTCAGAGTTGATCTCATAGTAAAAGTTGTTTGTATTAATGAGTACTTCCAGCTCTGAAAGTTTAGCTAAACAAAACAATTAAAACTAACCTGTAGAGGCAATGTTTTTGTCCACAATCCTTTTTTTTTGTCACACTTCGAAAACCTGATAGCACTAAACCATACTGTTAAAATTGACTTTCATGGGTTTAAGTATTGCTTTATAGTTACCCGGCCAAGATTCAACGACGTAATGTAAGTCGAAATATTCTTAAAAGATATTGTTATGTACCCATCTATAATTTTATTTTGTCTCATTAACTAAAATGTATAAATTAAATCATGATATTGGAATTACGCTGAGGTGTAATATTTATTTTATACAAGACCTATAAATGAGACAACAAAATAGATATTTTTGAGAATATTTCGACCATCATAGACGACATCTATTATTTCGTTACATATTACATATTGCGTCTTTGAGATTGTACCAACATATTTTCAAGTTTCACATGAGACATGATTTATTTTACCACTATTAGCCTATATTCAAGGTGTCGTAATATTTTCACGTATCTTTTCGAATTGTTTTAGCTAAGTACCTAAGTACTAAATTTAAACGAAGCATATTTCATTTATTGGAATAAACTTAATTGTTGTGCTCAGCCATTTGATTTGGATGAAAATGGTACGTCTGCATATTATGCAGTAAATATTTGTTATTTTCGATTCTATCCAAATTAAATGATAATAAAAGATCACATTCCTGAAGCGTGCATAATTCACTATTTTAATTGATTGAAATTTTTGGCACAAGTTGTGTGTGTACATGTTTGCCTTTATTTAAATAAATGTGAACAAAATATGAGGATATTATATTTCTACTTTATATAAGTACATCATAAAAAGATATTTTGTATAATTGCATTAGGTTGTATAGGTTAAAACACTACTACAGAAAAGATGTAGTAGTTAATTTTAAGTAGCCATGTAGGATTGTAAAAAATAAGAGGTTTTGTCTGGTAATTAAAGGAAACTTTATTTATATTTTGTTCAGATTGGACAGGTACCTCTATAGGTCGATTTATTTTGAAACCATTTCCTTATGACATCCTGACGAAAGGCAATTATATTGAATAAAACATTTCTCTAGCAGTTTTCTTTCATTTTGTTGGCGTGGTTGGTAAGATACCCTATGTATCACGCTGCAGGTCGTGGGTTCGATTCCCACACAGGACGAACATTTGTGTGCATGAACATGTCTGTTTATCCTGAGTATGTGTGTAATCCTAACTAATATTATAAATGTGAAAGTGAGTTTGTTTGTTTGTTACTTTTTCACGCTTAAACCACTGAACCGATTGCGATGAAATTTGGTATGCAGATAGCCTATGGTGTGGAGAAGAACATAGGCTACTTTTTATCCCGGGAAAACATAAGATCCCTGGGGAACGCAGGTGAAACCGCGGGGCGAAAGCTAGTTATCTATATATGTAAGTATTTACAAAAGAAAAGTAGTATATCAGTTATCTGGCTTCCATAGTACAAGTGGCTAAGTGCGTGTCTGGCCACGCGCAATGTAGGGTTCCGTAGTTGCCCATCGCAATAATGTAGACTAAGAAGCTACCGATTAATTTTAATTTCTTTGATTCTTTTAACATATAGGTAATTAAGATAGTAAATGAAACTAGAGTCTTCATAGAATACTTTTTAATTTGCTTGCACACAGCCTCTATTGAGAACAATGTTATGGAACTGTTGAAAGCATAGAACAAAAACATTCAGATGTGTCACCGAAGGGTCAAGGTAAATGCTCTTGAGTAGTCCGCCAAATTCAAGGTGGAGCTGCAATTTGCGATTAATGCAAGTGGGATAAACCAGGGCCAAATATGGAACCTTGTTATACATCAAGGAACTGCACGTATCTATCGTAAATTGTAGGTTTTTTGCTAATAGGAATAAAGAATCGTGTTTACACAATTTAGCTGAACTACAGTTTTACAGTCTGCAGAATAATTTAACAATAATAAAAGCTTTATTCAGGAGATGGATGGTATTTTATAACTTCCAATATTTCGTGATTGGTGATTTACAAATTGGACCGATGCGATAGTATTTAGTTTCATTCGGAATCTTATCTTTCACATAAATATTAAGTATGTGTGTGTCTTGTAATCCAATTCCTTTTTAGGAAGACTAAAACATGTACAATAAAAATTAATTAAATGAGATCATTATTTATTTATGTAATGACATTGTTTTTTAAGAAGTCAAGTGTCAAATACCAAGAGCACTTGACATTCTCATCCTATTAGCAAAAAATAAGTTGTAAAGCTCAGCCAACAATAAAATAAAATATAAGGATCAAAGGGCTTCGAAACATCATACAGAATTTATAAGAACGAGGATTCTGCGTCATTTGGAGTTTTTTCTTAGGATGAGACGATTACGATATCATAGCCTAAATATGAGAAATTTGTGGATATCGGTGAGTAAAAATAGGCAACGATAATGACGTTATCGTATCGACCCAAAAAAAACACTGACAAGTGCCTGAGAGATGTAGGTATCTGGTAGATTTCTTTCTCTTTCTTTTGTTTATATTCTTAGTGCTTTTCAAATCACGAACCGCAGTTGAATTTGGCGCTGCCAGTGTTTACAATTAAGCCTGTATGCTACTTAAAACCCTTGTTGAAGCAACATTTATTTGTTAGTAGTAGGCTACTTAACGGGGTGAGTATCTTCGTAATTTCAATACAATTAAAAACAAAATATTTAAAAAATCAGCGCAATCATAGTAGCAAAATTATAATAATATTATGATGAAGCTTTAATGATAAATGGTTTGTGAAACAAACATGTATAATAGAATATCTTAACATATTTATAATTAACCAACTGTATTAAAAGTACAAAGATCAATGAAATTTGGAAAGGGTCCCAGTAGACAGTGTTTCGTCAGATGTGTGCACATATCCTGTACTTAAATTATCACGAGGACGAGGCACGCACGAGGTACTGAGCGACAGACGGCGGCCACGACCGACCTGCTGCCATACCGCCTCACTTTACGTCACTTTCGCGACATAACCTATACAAGTCTAGAATTACGTAACTTATAATAATTGCATATATCATACATCTAAATTCAAGTAACTTATTTTTTATTCAGTTTCAAGTTTTTTTTTATTTTACCATTTTTTTATTATTTTTATTTATTTTCATATACCATAATCTCTTGTGTTGTTACCACAGCGCGTTGTTGCCGGTGAAATCTGCCTTCCACGAATGATTTGTCCGTCAAAGAATATATTTATTTTTATAATGGCGATGCCACTAAAAATGCGGCACACCTACGAGATCCACATGAACTAATCGACGTTCTCCGGTTTGCGATTATACTGGTGTGGGCGCGGCGGACGAGAGGCACCGCGGGGCCCACCACGGGGACCTCCTCTTCCGCGACCCTTAAATCCGCCCTGGTAGTTCTGGTTGCCGTCGTTGTATCGGTCGCGACCGCCGTTCTCACTCTGTTGGTGACTCTCACCGGTATCTCCGTTACCATAATATCCATCGTCGCCACCCCTGGTTTGGTATCCCTCTTTGCCGTGTCTGTTTTGGTAGCCGTCATACTGTCTGCTCTGATAGCCGTCCTTGTTGGGTCTGCTCTGGTAATCGGCGCCGTGTCTGCCTCGGTAGCCGTCGCCACCCTGCCTGCTCTGGAAGGAGCCGCGGCCGCGGTGTCCGTTGGGGGCGCCCCTGGGATGGCCGCGCCCGTACCGCCGGTACCTGCCTTGGCCGTCGCCCTGGCCCTGCGTCCTGCGCTCACCGCCGTCCTCGTGTTCGGGGCTCCGACCATCCTTCCATTCATCGTCGTTCTTGTCCTCCGGAGACAAGGGGACGGGTCGTTCATCGGAGTGGGCGGGGGCGGCGGGCGCGGCGGGGGCGGGGAGCGTGGGGAGCGTGGGGTGCGTCGGCAGCGGGGCGGCGGCGGGCGAAGGGTGCGCGGGGTGCGCCGGCGCAAGCGGGTGCCCGCCCAGTGGCCCCGCGCTAGTCGGATATGCGCCGTGATCTGGATGGGGCGGGAAGTGCGGTTGCGGTGGTAGCGGCATCGTTCCGGGATCCGGCACGCGAGCGCCCGGCAGCTGCACGAAGTGCTGATTGGTGAACGTCTGAGACGGTATAGGCCCGGGTGGTGAAGGCTGATTTGGGATTTGAGACGGCTGCGGCGTGCCGATGGGACTGTCGATTTCAGATTCCTGCAGGAAGAAGAAATTCTGCGAGCCTATGACCTCGGCGATAGGTCTCTGTTGGGGATACTGTTGGGCAAAGTAAGCGTGCTCGACCTCCTGTAACGTGATGGGCGGCAGCGGACGCAGCGGGTAGGCTGGCGCGGGCACCACTCCGGGCGACGGCGGCACGGGCAGCCCGCCGCCCACACCCACGCCTGCCGGGTACGGACTCACCACTTCTGCCTCCAGTTCATCTTCCACCAGCTGCTGCAGCTCCTCTTCTGGCACAGGAACCCTATTCTCTTCTGCCTCTGTGAGTTCATTTTGGTTTGTACGATCAAAGTAACCACACTCATGGACAGTTGTGATGATTTCCTTGATATGGGTATATGTAGTTCCCAAAACTTCTTTTGGTTTGCCATCTATTATGGCATACAGATGTTCGGCAGCTTTCACAGTTTGTATGTGAAATCCAGGTTGAGCCTCTTCATTGATCTCATGTTTTGGAGTTACTTCAGGGTACCTAGAAAGTGACAGTTAATTAAGTTCAAATTGAAGTACCTATTGTTATTGATACTTTATTAATTACTAGGTTTTCGCCCGCGGCTTCGCTCGCGCTGACTCAATAAAATATATACGATATACCCGATTTCGATGAAATAAAACCTTTTCGAAGCACCAAGCCAATCATTAACCAGTGGAAACTCTTTGAAAATCAGTTGTTATTTACTATGCAACTTTCTAACAGTATAAAAGGAAATTCCAAAAATCTTTAAATGAAGACAACTTTTTATAGAAACTTCCGATTTTAATGAAACAAAGCTGATATTCTACTCCAAATTAACATGTCTACTGTGAAAACTACATGAAAATCCGTGGAGTAGTTCCAGAGATGTGCGGTAACAAACAGACAGACAGAAAATAAGTCTAATAATAGCTGGATTATGTTCTACTTCTCATCTTTAGTTACCCCCCTTTCTATTTTTATTATTACTTTTATTCAATGTATGTACAGACACATGGATTCTACTGTTTTATTATATAGAAAAGATAGATAAAAGATTACTATATATCAATGCATTATTGATGAACCTTCTTTATTACCTTATGCCCAAATATATTATGATGTAGGTTAATTTAAAAATATATATATTTAACTTACAGGTCATCGAGAATCTTCAAGTCCTCTTCCGTCAGTTTCACTGCACCATTAGTACCATTAAGGAAATCTTCTCGGGCCTCATTATTACCCATTTGCATGAGACAATCCAAGATAAGGAGTACTTCGCGTATTTTATTACTATCTGCTGCATATCGAATCCAGGCTTCCTGCAAATTATTGAAAATAACTTTATTATGCGAACTAATTCCATTACTTCAATTTCAAACAATGAAATTAATGTCTGGCAAAATTTTGGGTCAACTTTATTAAGTAACCCAAAGATTTCTTTTTGTGTAGAGGGCGTAATGCTTTAAACATGTTTAAATATGGCGTTGCTTATAAGTAATGCCGCGTTTAATTTAGTTAGGTTCAATTCCTTTATTAAGTTTGAGCTTTTGGTGAAGGAAAACATGGTGAGGAAACAATAGCACGGTGATGGTATGATCCTTTACAGTATCCGCATCTGACTGACTACCACCCTCAAGATAAGGAATATTGTTTCAAGAATAATCAATTTGAATTGGCAGTGGACCAACCATAACTGTCGCAGAAGCAGGAGAACCGATATTCATCAGGGTTATCAGTTATCGTTTTGCACAGAATACAGATAGATTTTTCTTCTTACAAAAAAGGTAGCTAAGGTTTGTTCAAAAAGTGCTATCAAAGTCAAAGCCATTTAATCAGTTTAGGCCCTAGATGGGCACTATGAGTGTTGAAGCCACTGAAGTTACCACAGTTGCTATGTAATCGGATAACCTGTGAACATGTGTGGATACGGAAAGTGAATGATATAAGTTGTGGCATCATCTATCCAGGGCTTACCCTTGTGATGTGACATATGCTGAGTGGGGCCTTTTCAACTAAACTTAGGATAAGTGAATTATTGTTAATGTAATTTTTCTTATGAGCTTAATAAACATTTTCATTTCTATTCTCTAGGGTACCTTAGATGGGGTTTACATGGTACTTGGTTTAAATTTCCTATGGTATGGGTTTGACACTAAAACATTGATGTTTGGTGGATGATAGAAGTGGAAGGAGATGGTGGCAGCAGTGTTGCTTATAAAATAGAAGCATTGATTTATCGTGAGATTGATCTTAACCCTCTGGAACCAGATACCAAAGAGGTGTTGGATGTAGATTGGCAATAAATAAAACAGTAAAACAGAGATGTTTCATTACATGTGATTAAAGAAAAAATATGTTATTCTTTTAGATACAGTACCTTCTTGGCTTGTTTTTTAGCTTCCCGTTCTGCTGAAACAGCTATTCCAGTAATTTGCTTCGACAGGTCTCTTGCAAATTCCAATGTTTGGGCCACCTCATCATATTTTGCAACAGCTACTTTCTGGTCACCATTTAGTTCTTTACCAGCTTTTTGCAAATCACGATATGATGTCAGCTTGCTCTATAAGCAGAAATATATTCCAGTTTGTTAATTAATTTAGAGAAACTACACATTTGAAAAAAATTATAACTGAAAACAAGTGTTACAAAATAATCTTAACATCTATAATAAAAATGAATCTTGTTTTAGATAAAACCAAAATAGAATGATTCAATATGTATACTGTGTGTCTTGGGTCTAGTTGTCAATAAGGCGATGTAAGAATGTGCTGTATCTTCATTTTTGCTTTTATCTAAGCATAACATAATTATGGTTTTACATGGTAGTGAGTAACTGGCTCGAGAAAGAAGCTGATGAAGAATTGACATGCATAGAATACAGATAGTGTTTTTCCTTATAATAAATGTAGCTAAAATAAATTCAAAAAGCTAGTGGAATTTCGTACAATGAATGGTCAACAATTGTCTCAGTCGCTCACACTGAAATATATTGCCGTCACACTTGCATCTAAGGTAAGGGCAAATAGGAGCTCTATTGCTGTCATTCTGTCTGTCTATTTGTATGTCATTGTCAATACAGATTAGTGATGCAACGGAAGTGTCATAACGGAAGCAGAAACGGAAACAGATGTCAAAAGTAAATCTTAGCAGAAGCGGAATCGGAAGTGTTGATGCTATGAAAAAAAGCACAATTTTATTTTTTAAGATTTTTTTATTAAATTTGTACTTTAGTATTATTACTTTATTTGTACTCAAAATTGAATAAAGGCAAGTTATATTTAATGAAAAGTAATTTGGCCGCTTTTACACCTTTCAGTCTGTTTTGGCGTTCTTCGTATATTAAACCAGCAGCTAAATAATTGCTCGCTGGCTACACTGCTGGGGGTATTGGCAAACTATTGGCAAAAGATGAGGGTATTTTTGCGCATTTCCTTTCCACCACATAAGGGAATCCTCATGGAGATGTAGTCTCTTCTCTCCCCGCTGTAGACTTCCGTTTAGAGTTCTGTTATAAAGTTTGCGGAACCAGAAACGGAAACAAAAGTGAAAAGACATGCAGAACTTCCGGGGATGCGGAAGCAGAGGTCTGTCGCAACACTAGTTTAGATAGGTATATTGGTGAAGTATTGGAAGTTTAGGGACAGCTAGTAATATTATAAAAGGAAATGTCTGTTTGTTACATTTTCACAGATCAAACTACTTTTATCTATTATGATAAAAGTTTATAGATGGCTAGCCTGGAGCCTGGAGATGAACAAAGAAACCTTGTATCCAGTCCAGACAGTGGGTAACCATGTTTTGATGTGATCAAGGAAGGAATCAATTCATTACATCATTTGAATTATTATTATATTATAATTATATATTTGGGTAGCACAGCTCATCAACAAAACATGTATTAATTTTTCACACTCAGAAACACTAACTAATGGAGAAGACTTGCATAAAATCTTCAGCACTTTATGAGATTTAGGCTTTCAAACAGACATACTTGGCATTCTGATTTTAAATAGGTACTTAAAATACATGTTGAGACGGAGATAGAACAGAAGAGATTCTATTGACCACTAGATCTAATACAGACAGCACAATTTTTGGGATTCAATGTTGTAAATCTGATGATAACTATATTTATAAATTAGCAGAGTAAACATGCAATAATTATTATATTCTCAATTCAGAGTAGTTTCACACTGTAGGGAGTTTGGTCAGAGAGTAGTCTTAGGTAGTTTTATTGCAGTAATAGTCATACTAGCTCAAGATAATAACAAAGATATTCTGAGATATGCTGGAACAAAATATGGCATATACTTGATTATCCAAATCAATTTTGACATAATATTTCGAACTCATTCATATCTATTATAGAAATTCATACAATACTAAATACATAATTATTTAGATTTAATCGAAACAATAGTTAGACAATGTATACAGCAGTACAAATATTGTGAAACAATTTGGGCGTCAGTCAGTAGTGTTGTCTATCAACACCGCAGGAGCACATGTGTGAAAATGGCGTCAAGTCTACGGCATCTAGATTATTTTAGTACCGTAGAACGCTCATAGTTAAAAATTTGCCAGAAATCTTTCGAAATTTCGCACAAATACCAAATTACAAGGACAAATAACATTCTTTTAAAATATTTATTCAATTTTTACATTTGCTGATATTGTATCGTACTTACCTTTCTTTTCTCCAAATTGCGAATTTTATGTTCAATAATCGTCATAATTTGTCGTATCGGCGTATTATCCAGAGCCTCCGAAGAGGCTGGCTTTTCAGACTTTGCATTCGCTGCGGAAGGCATCCTTCACAGGCAACAACTTTTCCAGGTTTGCGTATGGTGGTGGTTGAAAAGATAGAAATTTTAATATCTATCTTTATAACCACAAAACAACTGTCAGTAGATGCAACACAGACTTTGTATAAACAACACAGATAACGAGGTTTTTCAACTTCTAGATAGAACAATATACTACTAACGTACTAACTAATTTAGTATGTATTATATGCTATTATGTGGGATTATGGGATGAAGGAGGATTTTTATATTTTTTCAATTAAATTATGTATATTAAATATTGCTATTACGTTTTGATTTGTTGCTTGACATAGATCGTCACGACCCGGCGACCTACGCGTTCGAACAAAACACAATAGGAGGTGACTCATTGGGATTTGAAGAGCTGAAATCGGAGCATCGGGTGCAATCGCAATCGATTTCTAAAGGGGGTCACACACGGCGAAGATACTATAATATTTTATCCTAAGATATATGAGACAGTGCTATACCAGCGGAAGAGAAGGAAAGAAGGTAGGTCGTTGCTTCTCTTTTCATAGTATAATGCTGTCTCATGATCTTAAGATAAAATATTATAGTATCTTCGCCGTGGGTGACCCCCTTAATTGTTTGTTGTTTTACTGATTGTGAATATTACATAGTAATAAAGGAAACTATTACTATTATTAGTATCCTACCTAGTGTCTATTTTTAGGACTTTTTAATTCATGAAAAACTGTTGCATCGGTCAGTTCGAAGTACGTTTTGTATGCTGTTATTCGATTTGGATGTGAATCGGTTTCAAACCGATTTACAGATGCAGCAGAGGAGACTTTCATTGTTATGTGCCAATAATAATATTAAAAAATATTTATTGTTGTTTTATTTGTAAATGAAGAAAACAATATAAAGGAATTTTTATTTAGGGTTTTTTTCAAAATTATAAAAAATCTAGGGTAAATTGAGACGTAGCCTGGTGTAATCTGAAGATCTGACCTAGCAACACTGTGTATGGCAAATATGGCAATAAATAAGCAATTAGGCATGAGATATACCCGCAAATTTCAATACCCAGCCTCATACCCGTACGTATCGCCACATACCCAGTACAAACACCCAGTATTCAAATACTTATAGGTATTTTCAGGGCTGGCCTTATCCCGTATAGCGGCCTTCTCCAGAAGCAGGCCGCTATATAATTTTTAATATGTTATTCTTAATAATTAAAATGTTATAGTTTACCTCTTTATACTCATAGAAATAAATAACAATTTTGTTTCAACGAATTACATGGTTTAGTACACCTAAAGCATACGTTTCATTCAATACGAGCATGATCGGGAGGCGCCGTAACCGTCCGGTTAACTTCGTATTCTGTGCTCGTCACAGCACTCATTCGCGGTGTCGAACGGGGACTGAGTGCGACGGGTATGTACCTATACGGCTGTACCTATAACTCGCACCCGACGATCGGGACTAATCGGGAGGCGCTGTAACCATTCGCGTAACTTCGTATTCTGTGCCGAGGCGCGATGTCAAACGGGGACCGGGTGCGACGGGTATGTACTTATACCCGCCCGACGGGTATGTACCTATACCCACTCGACGGGTGTGAGTTACAGTTATAGCCGTATAGGTACACACTGACCGTACTGTCATACGATTTCGTTCGGCGCGTAGCTCATGCGACTCCGACAATACCTATTGGGTACGGATCGGGTCTCTGCCGTACATACCCAGTATGCGTACTGGCAAGCTCATACTGGGTATTTAGACCTGGACCAGTATATACGCCTCATCCCTATAAGCAATAACCTCTGAAATGGTTTGTTTTCTTATCAGCCGGTCGGTGGCGAATTAATTATTAGCTTTTATTTACTGTTTTTTAAAAGTTACAACCATTAATATCGCATAATTTTTCAATATGTTTTCCGTTGGGCGGGTAAGTATCTAATGCTTAGGCTAGCTCATTTACTTTGCCGGTATTTGTCTACCTTTTCGAGAACCGATGTTATAATTAAGCCTATTTTAAAACGTATGAGGACATTTTATCAGTATTTCGTAGTTTCTTCGATTTTTGATTTGAAATTTTGAAAATGCAACTGTCGTGTCCCAACACATAATCCACCAACCGTCGCTTATGTTTGCCTCAAATAGTCCACATTCGTATACTTATAAACTTTGTATGTTTCATTTGTTCATGATGTTGTTTTGTAGTAAGTTTGCATTATTTTGTCAGCTATTGGAATTATTATAGTAGATAGTTCAAAAAATTTAGTAAGAAGGTTATGTTATATAGAACATGTTACGTACTGAAGTGGTAAGTATTTCATTGTCATTTTTTCTGTGCTCATGAGAATATGGTATGAGAGATAATCTGAAGTCCTTTGTAATAAATAAAGCTACCTAGGGCTGCCATCTTTCTAGGATTTTTCTATTCATCCTAGTTTAATTTAAATATAAATCTTACTTGGAAATTTCACTGAATAGGGTGCACAGTGTGCGTTAGTAGTTGTACTTGGACAGTTTGTGTGTGGTAAGTGAGCAATCAACCAGGCTATTTACTTATTATTATTGTTAGTCTTTTAAGAATGATAATGTAAATCAGTTTTTTAC
Organism: Tetheella fluctuosa; assembly: GCA_951216915.1. NCBI lineage: Eukaryota > Metazoa > Arthropoda > Insecta > Lepidoptera > Drepanidae > Tetheella > Tetheella fluctuosa. The sequence goes on along the minus strand of OX578217.1, from coordinate 6,311,804 downwards.
CAAATGTTTGGGTTTGGTCATTTAAGTGGTGGCAGACTTAAAACTACTATACTATCTACTTATTGTATTATTAGGTAGATATTATTTTCATCTTGATAAATTGTTTTTTTTTTGTTTTTAATTAACAAATTAATTTGATAAATATTTTTTTTATTTTCAGATTCCTCTCAAACAAATTAAAACTGCACAAAGCCTTTACATATCACTTAAGAGATTTGAATCACAGAAAACTGAAAAAAGTATGAATTATAAAAATACTTTATTATCATAATATACATTGATTTTAAATTATAAATCACATACTTTGAGTGTATGAATTTTAATATTCCTTTTATTTTGTAGCAATAAATCAAGTGACACTACTCGGTAGAGTTGGTGCTGATCCACAGAAGAGAGGCACAGCTGAACATCCAGTCATAAATTTTCCATTAGCAACACACTTCAGTTATAAGTATGAGTCAGGAGATTTATTGCAAAGAACTGATTGGCATAGAGTTAGCATCTTCAAACCAGGTCTTCGGGACACAGTCTACAAATATTTAAAGAAAGGGCAACGAGTTTATGTCACTGGCAAATTATCATATGGAGAAATAAAGTTAGATGATGGCCAGGTAAGAACAGCCTCTACTGTTATAGCAGATGATATTATATTTTTCCAAAATCAACCACAGGAGAGCTAAGCTATCTTATGCCGTGATTAGTTAGGCTACTTTTAAACTAAGTTGTTAAATACTACAGTGTGTAGAATAGTATAACTAAGCTGTGTTAGCTTGTAAGCATAAATGCAAATAACTATTAACGAGATACAGTAAAATCTAAGAAAAATATTAAGACACTATTTTCTGTTTTATTTACCGTTTAGTACGTACAATAAACAATACACTCACAAAAATATTTTAAGGAGCAAACACTGTATGTATAAATAATTTATTTACAAAATACCTTATAATTATATTTGGAAGATTTGGTTGTTTTAAAATATCTTTTTTTTAATATAATAATTGCACTTAATTACTGTTGGTCAGTTTTTTTGTCTCAAAATAACATGACAATACTCATGGGGATTTATTCTACTTTGGATACCTACTCAGTAAACAAATTTCTTGAATATGATAAACATTGAATAACCCTGTTTCTTAATTAACCACCCTGTTTATATATACAAGCCGGAAAATAAGTCACTTGAAATTCTTCAGAAATCACACTTTAACCACTCCGAAAGCAACTACTTATCTGTCGAATAAAAAATATATGCATTCAAAAAATCATGTGAAATAAATTTACCGAAACTAAACAAATAAAACATAAAACGCATCAAAATTCCATTCAATTCCGCTGGGAATTGACAGCGTTCGTTGTGTTATATGTTAAAGTGTGATTTCTCTTACTTCTTTACATTGTAATAGAAAAAACTATATGTTGCAAGGGTCAAATTCAGAAATTTATAACTTTTTAAAGCAGTTTAAATAAGAAATTGAGACGATTTTGAAAAAAAGTAACTAGATAAGATTATTGTAGAGGATTTGCCGACAAATGTAATCTGAATACATTTCTTGTTTTTGTTATATTTTTTTCGTGGCGTGTGCATGAATGAGACCCTCTACGCGTGGAACGTAAATAGAGGTATGTTTAAAGCCTCACAAAGCTAATAAAATTGTCGTCAAATTAAGAAATAAAATATGTATTGGAAACTTCAAATCTCACACTTGAAAATAACGTAAAATATATTTCATTTATTGCTTTACTGATGACTAAAAAACAATATTTCTTTTCTGATAAATTCCGCAAGAACACTGATTTTAGGGAGACTGGAGCCTTAAATGCTGTTTTTAGTTAAGATCATATGTAGTGTATATTGCGAATTTCATAAGGACAAAAACATCGAACAAAGAGTTTGTCTTAAATTTTGCATCGCAATTGAATTTCGTGTTCGGAGTCCCTGAAAATGTTACAGAAGGCTTACGGTGAATCGACTTTATCAAAAACACGTGCATGAGTGGTACAAAGCGTTCAAAACCGGTCGAGATGTGATGGAAGATTTGCCTCGCTCTGGTAGGCCATCAACATCTTCAACTGAAGTTAATATCGCAAAAGTGATAGAAATAGTGACTGAAAATCCTCATTCAAGTTTGAGAGAGATAGCCGCTGGACTTTCTGTATGTAATGACTTGGGTATGAAATAAGTTGCCGCTCGGCTAGTCCAAAAAGACCTGAATTTTCTCCGAAAACTTTTCCGCTAGAGGCGCTAGTGTAGCGTGAGGTCTTCGAAATGTCAAACTTCACTGTTTCTGGGTGGGCTACGCGGGTTTATTTCTAATTAGAATAATGTTGTGAATATTTTGCAATACCTGAGATTAATTAAGAGTTACGGGTCAATTAATGACAATGCTTTGAGACAGGTTTTCTTTCGGAAACTTTTAACTTCTTTTTTTTTTCGAACAAAACGGAACTACGTAAAACTGAGGCATGCTTGATATTTTTACGGTACGGTTTAAGGTATTAAATATGATATAAGTGTAAACATGGTGCCCGTAAAAGCAAACTTTTATAGGACCTTACTCGACAGTGGCGCCAGCTGGTGAGCACAAAAACGATAGCCCCCATTGCATAAGAGTCGCTGAGGACATGCTAGAACGAGTCAATTCCGACCCAACATTCGTGAAATGCATTGTTGCTGGTGACGAGACGTAGGTTTACGAGTTTGATATGCAAACTAGTCAACAAGGTTCGGAGAGGCGGGCGCTTTCCAACTGAACCGAAACCAAAAATACCACGCCAAAGTCGATCGAAAGTCAAAGTCATGTTGACCGGTTTCTTTGACTATCGCGGTGTTGTGCATCCGAAATTCTTGCCGGAAGGTCAAACAGTAAATAAAGAATATTATTTGAGCGTTATGCGGCGTTTAAGAGAGCAAATTCGCCGCAAAAAGCCAGATTTGTGGATTCTTGGATTTTGCACCACGATAATGCGCTTCGCACAAGGCCATCATAGTGAACGAATTTTTTACCAAAATCTCAACAAGTACCATCGATCAACCACCTTATTCACCAGATATGGCTCCAGCCGAGTTCATTGTTTTTCCTAATCTCAAATTACCACTCCGTAGCACCCGTTCCCATTCGGTAGAAGATATACTGGGTGATTTTGTTATCACTGGCAATACTTGAAAGGGTGGAAGTACTCATCAAAATGAACAACTTTTACTATGGGACTAACTGTGAAATCATGAAAAAATTATCAGCTGTTCCATACAAAAGTTCAATACCTACTCGACCAAAATGTATGAAGCAACCATATTATTTTACGCGATATCAGAGTTAGCCCTATAATAAAAGTTGTTCACATTGATTAGTACTTCCACCCCTGCAAGTATTGCCAGTGATAACAAAATCACCCTGTATAGGAGAATTCGCGGCGAGAACTGGAACTCATTCCGGAAAAAGCGTTTAAAAAATGTTTTGATGATTGGATTATTCGTTGGCGTAAGTATATCGTTTCTGAAGGAGCATACTTTGAAGGCGATAAGATAACTTTGGAAGAATAACTAACATTTTGTGTATTTTTGATCGTTTCCCGGTACTTTCTTGACAGAGTAGTACATTCACATTTATAATATTAGTAGGATATAAATAAGAGACTTGGATAACATTACTTTCATTTATTTTAATTTATAATATATCTGACACATTATTTTTATGTGAATCTCATGTTATATTGTTTACAACATGTTGGAAAGTATGGCATTTAACTGCCAATATAGAAATAATTGTAAAAATACAAACTCGATTGTAATAGAACTTACTCATATACTAGGTACTTCGATAAAGCTCAACTTTTTGTTTTACAAATCATACATACACTCTCTTTACAGTCAGTTTCTTAGCCTAGCTTACTAAATATGTATAATAATATTTACAAAGCAATATTTTTACTCTACATTTACCTACATTGATAAAAGAGATCACAGAAAATTGTAGCTGGAAATCTTTGAGTAAAAGCCCTAGCATACTCTATATGTCTACCACTTTATATTTTTATCACAGTGGATGTTTATTGTTTAATTCAAGGCATATTCTTTAGGTAATCAATTGTTCGACATTATTGTCTTTTACATTTTGTTCAGTTTAAGTATAACGATAACGGAATAAACCAATACTTTATAGTTGCCAATATAAACATTTAAGTATCTATTTTAAACAATATTTATGTGGTAGTAGTAAATGAATCTTATCTCATGCTACAATTGAAACATTTTGCAAAAAGAATCGATGGAAGACAATCCTATACCTACGAAAATATTTTTTATCTAATCTAGTTTCTCAGTTTTTTCAGTAATATAGGTACTCTTTTTAGCAAATTCAAAACAAAAATAAAACATTCATACAACTAACTAAATTACAAAAATGCATTAATGAGCGCGAACTCCGCACACACAGGATATACATAGGTATATATATCAATACATAATATTTTGGCAACAAAATAATTTGCACTGTACTGGTACTGTATGTTCCCAGTCAGCAGTTATGTATGTAAATGGTGGTCCATTGCACAAAATGTTTAAGTATTATCTTTTATTTTAATGACTTTAACACAAATATTAACTTTGTCCCGTTTGCTAACTATTTAGGTAATTGACACTATTAGGTATAAAATCACTTGGCACAAAGGCATTCATGTCCATACCCTGTTTAACTCCAAATACCATGCTAAATCTGTCAAAGTACTCTCAGTTATTTTATTTTTTTAGACAGTATCCTATTATTTGTAGACAAAATCAAAAAGTTTCAATTTAAGAGGAAGACTTAATTATCCTTTCTGAGAGGAATTTGACTAGAATTTTAGTGGGTGGAGCCGGACGCGCACTAAATTTGTATGATAAGTGTTTCGCACTATAAGTGTCCAACATTTCATGTCTATGATAAATCATTGTTCACATTTTTCACTTTTGAGATTGAGGGCATAATGATCAGCAGTGTATTCTGAATCACGTTTCAGCATCATGTTTTCACCAATAAGTGCACTGATGCGATGTTTGTCTTGAGCAGACAGTGCGGGAGTGGGATCATTTCGCGCACGTTTTCTCCACGGCTCTGACGCTGCCATACTCAAATCGGTAGGCATATCCTCATCAACGTGATCTTCTTCACAGCGATCTTCTTTCATCTCTGTTTTTACCACAGATTGTGGTACAACACGTGTTGGGCTCATTTGTTGCCTTAACAGCGAGATGTTTTTGATATTCTTTAATTCTGTCGGGTTTCTTAAAAATCTGCAAAGAAAATTAGACCATTACTTAGTATTGTTACGTGTTGATACTCAACATGGAAACGTATATTAAATCCTAATAAATATGGAAAATAAGTTAACGATAGATACGTACTGGTAACAGTGACGTTCTCCTTGCACTTTGCGCAGTATATTTACGCGGTAGTAGTATCTCAGAGCGCGTGACATCTTGTCATAGTTCATCGAAAGATGATTTTTTTGAATACCCCAAAGCTTTGCTAGTCCAGCAGGGTCAACAATTTTAAATACCCCAGTTTCCCGGTTTTTCCAGGCGATGTAATTTGTATATCTTTGTGTAGGATCATTTAAGAGTTGTTGGAGGAAGTCCCACAAAAGTCTACCATCTGAAAAGAAAAGCGAATGCATTGGTTAGTTATAGAATCGTAAATGGTTTTAGTGTAAATTTTACGAGTTTTAGTTTGGCAAACATACTTGTGTTGGATTCGGGCATATCACTTGGGAAGAATTCCCTGTGTTGAGCACGGTAGTGTGAATGCTGCGGCGCTGAGTGGGTTTGCGGTGCTGGACTCGTCAAGGGAGCCTCCTTAGGAGAGCGTGGTGTTGGGGCGAATTGTGATTCTTCATCAGAATCAGAATGATTGCTTCCAGAACTGGCCGCTTGAGCTGTTGCAGGAACAGATGGTGCGTATGCTGATGCGTAATTGACTACTTCGCCACGCTGTGGACTTCCAGAACTATCGACCGAAGGAGCAGGGCTTAATGTCACGGAATTCGGCTGAGCAGCTGCTGCTGCAGCGCTATGGAAGTGATGGAAGCCGTCAACTGCCCATGTTGGAGTAGGTGGGTGTGAGTGTGGTGAGGGTGGATAAGGAGCAGCACGCGCGGTTGGCGTAACTGGCGAAGATGGAACTCTGCCTAAAAGTGCAGCGTCGCGTACCAACATTTGAAGTACGTTGTGTAATACGTCTCCAGCGCCTGGGCAACGTTCGCCCAAATCCATTTTCGTCAAGAGACATAACGCTTTGCCTGTGGAAAATATAAACATGCTTTTAGTAACAGTGAATTTACAATCCAATCGATTGTTTTAGAAGAATGTGTCGAATAGGGAATACTATGGTATTTTTTTTAAATATTGTTCATACCGTTCATTTGAAAGAGATCCATGTCAAAGTTGGGCAGATCGAATTCTCTTTCACACCATTTCAGGAATACCGCTACATCCTCTCTTGTCCACATCCTGGGTTCTGGGGGCAGACCTGCTGGCAGCTGTGCCTTTGTATCACCAAGCGGGGAAGGTGGTGGCGGCGCCCAAGGTAAGGGGTATCGCCAGAGTAGTTCCGTCGGGCTAAATGGCAGCGGCAACCGCTCCATACTTGGCCCGGACGGTAATTGCAGACTAACAACTTTCATCACGGTAAATCTGTAACAAAATGACGTTGTTAAGTTAACCTTTAGGGTATTGTGAGGTGTGAAGAGTAAATAATTGTTGTTTTCAATATTTATCATAATTTATCTCCAAACTTCAAATTGACTGTCTCTCCACTATTTGAAAATATCGCAAATTCGTAGTTTTACTCGTACCCAGAGTAAATGTTGTTTAGGATGACAAACCAGTGGTGGAGTAACGTTCGATTGTAACGTTCATATTAAGTGCCTTACTAGGTTGAAGGTTCGAAAATATGCAATCTCAAAGTATCCACCTAGTATCTTTAAGTAGTTGGTATCCACTTTTATTTTAGTGCAGCTACTGGTTGGCAGATGTCGCCATGGTCCATACAATTCACTTTAAGGCGCTTTTTTCAAGTAACTTATATTGTTTATTCCTGCGATTTAATGTTTAAATTGCTTTAATATTAAAATAAAACATTTTGTATTTTAGGAATAAAGAAAAAACTAACCCCAACTTCCTTGGCTCGCGAATGAGACACACGTCATATATTTTTTTTAAACTAGAGCGCTCTAAATATGAAGTACATATTCCATTATTTTTTTTCCAAATCGCCAACAAAACAATATTATTCTTGGGCATTAATCACCATCGGTAGATCGTCGGTTTACCGTGCACGCCTTATTATAATACATACCAACCATACATAAACCACCAGTTATTCAGATTAGGCCCTGGTATAAATCTAGCTAGTGTCCTAAAAATAAATTACATATTCTGCTGAACAACGTTATTGTGCGTGATTTAGATACAAAATTTTGATAGGTACGCCGCGTTGGTCCTCCCAGATGCAATTTTTTGTTACTCAATGCATGCTATAATTTTTTGTGATTCAATCTTAAACCGCATGTAATATATTTTTTATTGACTATTGTTACTTTATACTACTATCTGCTTCGGTTTGAGTTAGAACAGCAGTTAGTTTTTAAGAGAAGTTTTAAGGTTCCTAGGATCAAAATGTGATTTATCATTACAACAAGTTTAATAACTCTTATTCTTATGAGTGTTAACGCATTATCTCACAGGTTCCTATTGGAACTTCATATTATATCAAGATGTAGGTAGTTTGGCATCGGCTACAATGTTCGGTGATGCTTTAAAAGTTTGTTCTTCGTAGGCACCTAACTGTCGGATGATTTCGCATGTTATCACAATTCGATAACCCTGCTGTTTCGTATCAGTGGAATTTTACGAAATCGGCTTTGTATCATCCGTGGTCGCAAAACTTCTGACTGCTTATTTTGCTGGATCATACCAAGGTATTAGTATTCGTGTATATACCTAGTACCTACAGAAAATATGTTCCAGTAAGAAATGATGATGTACCTACCTATCCCATTATTATTGTTTCAACTCAACAGTTTTATATGTTGTGTCTTTTCTTTAAACGCAAACTTGTCCTACGACTATAAAAAAGTGTTTTCGTGTGGATTCTAACTTTATATCTCTAGGCACCGTTCTAGTGCCTTATCAGGCGCGGTCGGAAATGCGTGAGTCCGCGATAGCGTGGACTGCGATAAGCACCGCTACTTACCGGCTGAGCTGATCCGGAACTGGTTGCGTTGTCAAAATCCAGGTAGTCGGTAACTGGATAATTCAGCACAATATGTTCATAATCACAACACAAGTAGCACAGTATCCAGTGTTCACAGAGCACCAGGCACACGCGTAGCAGTGGCGGTCCCTCCAAACGTGTCGTGTTACGGCACGCCGTAAACCAGCAGCGTATCTGAGGGATCGAGCTCGCAGACAAGCGTCGCGGGCAACTCTCCGACGCGAACTGATGATGCGGTGGCGGCGCGGGCGGACGGACGTGCGCCCGCCGGCCCCCTTCGCCTCCACCGCCCCGTGCCACCTCGCGGATCACATACTGTTCTGTTCTGTGAGATAAAACTTCGGGTGCCTGACCAAGTCCCATTTTAAAAACGTACGAATACCTTCCGTAAATCGTTATCCGGGTAGATTCGCGTACGGAAACCAAGTCGGTCGCATCATGGATCATTGTAATAAGTGTACGTTAATAAATAGATATGATGGGAATACTTTTCTGTAATTGCTTACCTAGGACATGCGGAAGTGTTAGCTGTGTGTGTATGAATTACGTCAGCGCGCCAGTTTTAATAACTTGCAATACCTACTTACTTACCTACCTATTTCCTTATTTGTAAAGTAGTAATCGCGGGTAGGTAGGTACCAAGACTTGATTTTGATATGTAATGCATTAAGTTTCCGGGAAAATATAATTTAATACTTATTAGATATTCTTTTAATTACTTACTAGTATCATTTTAGGTAGGTACCTACTTACTTAACCAACATGTTATCACCCTTAGTTATCACCATTCAAAATGACTGGTTGTGTTATTCTATTTTCAATCAGTACTTACCTAGAAAATTAATGTTTTGTGGTAGGTAGGTAATTAGCTATTTACTTAGTTGAGACAAAGCACAGGAAACATCTCAGTGGCCGGCAATTTCCTGTTGCCGAGTGAGACAATATGAGTACTAACCGGTTTGGGCTGAGCTCATTCGACTCGGATATGTAGGTACTACGTGGGCATTATGTTTGTGGGCTCTTTCTTTGCCGTTTTAAATCGCAGCAAAGGTAATTTGGTACCCAGTAATTAGTAACTAGCTAGCATCTTCATAATCCGTAAGTTGGTAGGCAGTAGGTACCTACCTAACCTGCATAGGTAATGCATAACCTACGATACAATGTTATGTGAATAAGGCTTGTATGAAGCAAATCCTCACGAATACCTAACCTATAATTTCAGGTCTGTCTGTTTGTCTGAATGATATTGTCTTGTTATGATGCTTGGCATTTCATGATGGTGAATCATGCTAGTCACTTTAGGCTGATTATTACATCATTTGGCTAATGTTCCCAGTTTTAAATTGACTGGAGCAGATTAGAGGCAAAAGCCGTCGTCCCACTACCGGTTCGAGACAGAAATATTCGGCAGCCAAGACGGAAGTGGCCTCGGAATCTTTACCTGTTGCTCCCTTCGCCCGCCCCGCATACCCTGCTCGTTTTGTCTCGCTCTGGCTTGTGGCGGCACGCAGACGTTCGTCGTGATGTTATGTGCAGTAATTTGAAGAATAAAAGAATGTGATGTTCGGTCATACATACGTGACCGTGACCGCAGATCTGCTGCTACTTTCTTTGATATCATTCTAATGGTAGGTACTTACTTACCTGCCTACCCGTTTGTACGAGAGCGGACGTCTTGTGTGCCCTTAGGTATCAAGTCGTAGACATAAGTAACTCGGTAATGTAGGTTGATAAGAGTTGGTAGGTAATTTGTCTAAAATATCTAAATGTTTCACCTTTGACTGACATAAGGTAGGGTAGGATAGCAGTAGGTACCTACCTAATTAGGTAGGTCCAACCAACCTACCTACCTACCTATACATAATAAAACATGACTAGCTAGGTAGGCTTATAAAATTAGTTTCATGGTAGGTATGCGGGTAAGTAGGTTGGTAGGTAGGTAGGTACCTACCTAATTAAAGAAGGCGATGCGATTGCGACCCGGTCGGAATGCGACGAATGGCCGGACTCGAATCCGAACACTTGCGGAAGTGCCAGAAATAAGTTCATTGCGTGAGCGCATGAATACTTTCAGACTTCAGTCGGCTACCGAACGTAGTTAGACACTTCGATGATATGGGTTAACTAACTGCCTACCTTTGTAGCCACTAACAAATCTTCCAGTTCTTTAGGTACTTACCTACATTTGATTATAATAATAAAATTATAGGTTACTTTATACACCCTGATATTGAAATATTTTTAGCAATGAAAAGAATGTAAATTAAACACAAACTGCTGTAGAAACATTACTTTAATTACTTTTAGGGTTTCGTACATACCAAAAAGGTAGGTAATATTATACTTAGTTTAAAAAACTAAGAAACACGCTTTTATCACACACTAAAAATATAAAAAGAATGAATTCTTGATAAAAGCGTGTTTTTTAGTTTTTTTAAACTACATAAGTACTTATAATATTTTACTTTATACTTTTCAGTCTTAAAATAACTATGCACAGTTTTTAGAAATCATTAAAAATCATCCACAAAGAAACTTAGCGGTTCGGTTTTGTATTTTATTTGAACCACAGTTATGGCAAATAACTTTTGTATGTTCAAGAATGGTACGGAACCCTCGATATGTTTGAGTCTGACCCGCTCTTGGCCGCTTTTTTTTACGAAAAATCGACGCTCCGTACCAATGTGTTCCTACATTGATTTATAGGTACAGGGTATCAAGTGTTAAAAAAAAACAAACGAAACGGAAAGAGACTGGCTCCTGAGATCATCAGTAAACCCTTAGTTTAAATACGAGTCACGGCTCACCCATAAGTGCAAAAAATAAACCATCGCAATGTTTATTTTTCACCCGACTGCCGAGGAAGGAACTAAACATCGGTTGGCTCGCGAATGGGACGCGCGTCCCAAAACTACCTATAGAAAAAAAATAGAATTACAGGAATCGCGAGTCAAGTTATACAAATCTCTGTCAGTTTACTTTGTTTATTTTAATTTTGTTTTCTATTCGTAATCTTGTTTCGGTCTTTTTAGTGAATTTCTTTTAAATTGTCTTTATTGAAATACGAAGTTTTATTCTGTTTAGTAGCACTGAACTGACTGATTAACAACATTGATTCTGAACAGTATACTGACGAGCCTGATAACCTTACTTTATGGCCAAAGTGAATAGGCATTTTCTGGGCAAGTGTTACATCCTCGGCGTGTCGTCGTCGTAAATCCTTCTGGAGTACGTGAAAGGCGTGGCGTAAGCCGGTCTGTTAGTTAGTTATCCATACATCCATATAATACCCTATTATAAATAAAGTAACTCTGTATGTTACCTTCTCATGCCTAAACCGCTTGACCTGATCTCGATGAAAGGTACGCAGATAGCCTATCTGTGGTATGGAGAGGGAAATAGGCCACTTTTTTTTCTCGGGAACGCGGGTGAAACCTCGGGGGACAGCTAGTTCGTACTAAATACCTACTACACGATTATTAAGAAAAAATAATTTACATTCTCCAAAATACACAATTGTATTAAATAGGAAATGAAAGACATAGAATAGTTTATGCCGGAAATTAATACACGCGGGAAGAGGAAATTGGACAGCGGCGGCCTACGGGCACCGGACGTGGGGGGCGAGGGGTTAGAGGGGGAGCGCGAATCTGTACCAACTTCCGATAATGGTCGCGCTATGGAAAACATACCACTTACTACGAAAGTTCAATCAGTAGTAGTAAGTACCTATTGATACAATAATAGTTCGTATTATACAGTCAATCAATGGCCTATAAACAGTATCTGCTGTTAATTTGAAATTCAAATAGTTTTTGTACAGAGGTTTTTTTTTTTAATATGATTTATTTTTATTATTTGTATGAAATTTGTTAGTATCAGCTATCAGTTATCATTCAATCATGTAACCTGCCCTGGCAGGGTCATCATCACGGATTTAAATTCAGAGTTTGACGCTAATTTGTAAATGTCGCCAAATATCTGTTGGTCCATGGTTCAAAAGCTAGAAGGAGTTTTAGGTTAGCCCATTAACGGGTCCGTCCTTGCAGCAAAACAAAAGCTATACCATTTCAGTTCAAAAAACCTAATCTAATTCAGTACAAAAAAAAATGACGTGGCATCATACATAGGCTTTTAAATAATTTTAAAGCTACATTACAATATCAAACATATTGTATTGTAGGTAGTAGAACTCTTAGTGCAGAGTTCGCCCTAGGAAGTACTACCTACTACCATATCTAGTTCCGCCGTGAAATAGTAGTACACTTGTACACTTGTGAAATAGTAGTAGCCGGTGAAATTACAGGCACAGGAGACTTCACAACTTCATGTCTCAAGGTTGGCAACGCGTGAGTGATACCCCTGGCAGGGAAAATATAATATTGTATTTTCTTTTCCGTGGTGTTATGACCGTCTATAGGCTACGGTAACCGCTTACCATCAGGTGGGCCGTAAGCTTATTTACTACCTATGTAGTATAAAAAAATTATACCATATCATATTCATATAACTGTCCCGCCCGAGTCAAATCAAAGAAACGCATGTTTGCTCTCACAGCGCCTTAATAGATGCAAAATCTTCAAAACTTATTTTTTCCTATCTATTTGGGTGAATCGAGTTTAGGTTAAGTATTGAGTTTTGTTCTCGTAGGTAAATTGTACCATCAATAATACTCTATTTAGAAATAAAAAATTGTTTAAGTCATACTTAAGTATGTTAAGCATAGTTTGAGACGGACTCAACGTTGGATTCTCAATTCAGAAACCGGACCTAAAAGATTAGTTTTTATTTTTTATTTTGCATGAGCAATATTATATTAGTCAAACTCGTGACTTTTGTAAATACGCGTCCTGGCTGGGCCACCTCCGAATCTCTTGGGATATACAACATACATTAGTTCTTGATTTATTGGTCCCTAGATCAATTCAAAAGTTATTAATTCTTAGGTATCCCCAGAACATGGTTATCCCGTTTAGCTCTATGTAGGGAGTTGTATGTGATGAACAATTAATATGTTATACTTACCTATGTTTATATCAATTATCAGATCTATGATTAGGAAATCAGAAAACCAGACAGGAAAAGCATTGTTTAGGTACCTTCCCGCACGACGTTACGCTCAGATACAACACCATTTTAAATTGGAATGGCAAAACGGTACTTCCTGGGTCCTGACCAGGATCACAAGTTTAGAATACTTCCATGCATGTTTAGCTTGTAGCTCTTTAAAAAGTATTTTTGCAGGGTTATATTAAGTATACTTTGTGATTTTCTTGGTAATAGGTTAGGCTGGTTAGTATTATGATGCTGATAATGTGGATAACAAATCTTTGTAATAATAATCACAATAAGAGATGTTGTAACGTCTCAAATCGCACAACGCACTTCCGAGCGAGCGTTCGCTCGCAGACCGCGACCCCGATTCAACCGTTGTTGTTCTTGCGTTACATAATCAGGTGCCACTCAAAACTAGGCAACGATGTCACTCTGAAAAATTGCGCCACTTACTCGCTTGTAGACCGGCATAAATGTTATGTTGTTATTATTGAGAAATCAGTAGGAACTATGTTATGGAAGTAGATTGTATTGAGCTGAATGGTTATGAAATTACTCTAAGAATTCATCAGCTGGTGTATCGACGATTGATGTGTCGACGGTGTAACTTTTCATCTTGATCCCTTATGTAGGTACCTATTATTTAAGTGCCTAAGTTATATAATGTTTAATAGATGGCTACACCGACTCCCAAAACAGTTTTGCAAAATGTTTAATTGCATAATTATCTGCTTATTTCCGTTTTTCTCAAGGCATTATTGTCTTTGTCGTAGAGCGTTACATTGCCACCATTGCTCAACTTATTAAACTGCAAACATTAGTGTTTGGTTACACGGCCACTTAGTGCGTTACTAGTTTTAGTACAGGCTTTATTTTCTTATCCTTTCCCATTCATTGTTACATTGGACAGGGATATATAGACAAAATTTCGCTGAAGCCCGATAGTGTGGCCTCAGCATTATATACGCATAAGGCTACTTTGTCCTCGAAGATCCTACCTATCACAATCCCGAAAACATATCAGCTGTTATAGGCGAAAGTTAACCAAATACGGAATATTTCAAGGTATTTCGTTTGAAGCCCACGTGGATGAAGCTGATGTAGATGATACTTACTTATAGTGCATTTGCCGCTCTTGAAGAAATTTTTATTTTGCTTTTTTAATTTGAAAATACATGCACACATGTTCTTTTAAAAATAAGCGCCGCGATGCTGCGTATAATGGACAATTAATTCGTGATTTTAACGAGCCCCCCCGACGATTTCTGTGCGCACAAGTGTCACATGACAATGCGACCCCTCTGCTCGATTGGGATCGACGTGATCAAAAAACTGGATTGGGAATGCACCCGTATGGAGGAGGGTTGCTTAAAGTAATACATATATAGCGCTATGTGTACGTACCCTTTGTTGTTGTATTCGAAACTATAACTCGTTATTTTGATTTGTGCCAAGGAGTCTAGTAAGATTGTTATCAGTAGGTACTTAGATTCTTATAAATCGGTTCAGAAGTGTATCTCACCAAAGAGGTACTTACTAGGAAGTCAGCGACGTGACATAAAACTGCATGAATGTGAATATTTTGACAATATGATTGTTTATCATAAAATCGAACGAAAGTTCTTTATAAATTCTTGATACACGTGATAGATTATCGGAACTTAGTACTTAGTTAAATATAGCGTGTCATATTATAAGTGTGTCGTTAAAACTGTATCGTCTGGGGGCTCACTTGGTATATGTCCCAATCAGGCCATGTGCGCGCGGTCCCACGCATAGTTGACGCACAAGTGTGCGCCAGCGCCACATAACATAACGTACCTACCTAATAGCTGATTTAACTGCTTTCCATGTGTGGGTAAGTGAGCAGCAACTTCCTGGTACAACTCGCGAGGCGCTTTATTTAAATTCTCCCTTTGTGTGCGTACGCAATATTATTTATATTCAGCTATTTCTCGCGGGATTGTACCTACACGAATATTATTACATTAACCACGCGTGTGTGCATCGAGTCTCTTTAATCTTCATTGTACTTCCTGATTATGTGTTAGTGTGAGTGAGCCACTTGTTTGAATGCTAGGGTGACTTTATCTCAGTGAGGGACAGAGTGCAGAGTCCGATTACTTTAGGGTAGCGCAGTTTGAGATCGGTTTAATTTGTCGATATAATTGCAAGATATTCCTTATAATTATTTTGCGAGACTTAGATAGTTAGCAAACATTATTTATCTGGAAGTTGAGACAGTCTAGCTAGAACGTCTTAATTATTCATTGAGACATTACTTACGTTGACTTGTAGACCTAACACCAACAAAGAGCGTATGTTTATATTCACATTGGAAACAGGAAGCGTAAAGTCCGTTGTATTGTAATATGTCTCAAGCATATACGTTCTTGGTATGAAACAATACCAGTTCCGCTGTGTTTGCTAAACTGTACCCCTTTCAGGAAGTGACCGCACTTTAATTGAGTTGCTTAAGCCATTGGTTGAGTACCGCAATATTGTATAGCCGTATACATACTACTGAATCATGCTACCATTCTAAAAGGAAGTACATAATTATTTAAATGTGACTTTAAGTTGGCATTGAAATTGTACATCCTAGTATTGTGAACTTATGATCGATTGTTAAGAATTTTATATTTTTATTATGCAACAGCATAATTTAGAGACATCGGCAGGTTTCGATATCGATAAGTATCATCTTCGTTTAGATACATTGCTAGCACAGCACTAGCTAGGCGCAAGTGGACAGATGCAGCCCGTAGCGAACAGTTTGCACAATTCGGAAGGGTCCGTTTGCAGCACTCGGGGAGGGAGATCCATGAATTTTCATCGCTAAACCCCCTGTCGTTCACATCTGTCGTCGTCGTCGACCATGGATTAGATACAATATCATTAATTGATTTCAACTAAGCCTCAGGAATAGGTAGGGCTTATTTTTGTAGTGATATTCCTACAATACCTACTCGTATTGCTTTAAAGTACTTATTCACTCAGTAGATAGTTGTACAGATGCTATTACTTTTAAATAGAATATAAATTTCTATTTAAAGTAGCTTATTGACCAAATAATGAAACCCCATTTAAAATTTGAGAGCATCTAAAATTCTTGAGAAGTCCAAATCCCGTGCAATCGAACTCATAGATGACACAACATGTAAATGTTCAATATTTCGTCATAAATCCACCACTATTACCCACTATCCAAGTTTTTAATTAAATAAAAAACCTTGAACTTCTGGGTATGATTCCCTGATAGTCCATGATAATGACGACATTGCAGACAGTAATGCAATTAACGTTACGCACGTTTCTGTTCTCGAAGGAGGGATGCAATCATGCAACCAGGGATGTAGGTAGGTAGGTACTTGTAAGGTTTCATGCAGTAGGTACACTACATAAATTGATACTTACTCTTATTTATGTTAGTTGTAACTATATTGATAGTTTAAACTACAAGTCAATGGTTACATTATCATCTTGTTCCAGTTAAAAGGAAGTAGGTAGGTATAATATGATAATTTATTCCTTTATTGATATTCTTCTTTGATTTATTTATTGTCAGCTAAGCGTCAGCCACAAAAAGATTTCGACTAGATTTTGCTACTGACCTTGGTGTAGAAATTAGGCCAGTAGAGTCAACTAGCATAATAATGTGTCAGGTACAAACATAGTACCTCTGTATATCATGGGTAATAGGACACCCTGAAAGAAAGATAGAAAGTAATTTCATTGTCGTCACTATTAAATCAATGTTGGCACCTTGCGTCGACGTCGACCGTGAGAAGGGCAGCTCTACCCTCACTTAAGATACACACAGGTGTAGATATTGTTCTGAGCCACGCCCTGCGACCCTTCTGGTTACTTTAGAGTTTCCTTACACACGTGCATATAAAGTTGAATTCTTATTTTTTTTCCATTTAATTTTAATATCTACGTGATCTTTCTTATTCGTTATTTACTGTGCATGCATTTAAAACGTAGGGCGGTGGGATGTGTGATGGATATTGAGAAAACTTCTGTAACTGCTTTATAAACTTCTATCTAAGTCCAACTTGTTTTAAATGTCAGAAAAACTGATCTCTCTCTCTCTCTGTCTATCGACCGCCTCGCCTTACTTTAATAGTTAGTCTCTTGTAGGTACTGTACATACGTACCTACTAACTGTGGCTTTATTACATGCCACTGGGGCACTTGCGCGCTGCTGCGCTCACGCAGTCGCAACTTAGAGTGTAGCACACAGATCTATATTATTACAGCAATACTGCGTTAGTGATGTAATGCTACTATTATGTCAACCATATGATAACTGGTAAGTCTCTTTGTGCATTTATTTATTAGATTTACTGATGGAAAAATCGAAAACAAATAGAGAGCTGCACTCAATCGTATGATAGTAGCTACTAAAAATAAGTAGGTTTATTGGGGAAAACAATTTTGATATTGCCAGTTTTAGCTTATGCAGTCATTGATATATTTAAATAAATATATTAATTCTCCAGATTATTAATAAATTTGACTTTGCTGCATTGTTAATGATTAAATTGGAAGATCGTGTTACAGCTGTGGCCTGATTAAATAGCAACGTATCTACATGCTGACACGCATAGTCGCTGCCTTCAGATTAATTAAGTATTTTTTTCAGACCAATATCCAGATGAGCATATGTTTTATAAAAGTAAATTGGTAAGTAACCAAATAAATATTTGAGTAAGCACAGGTAAAGATGAATAAAATTAACTTGGTATTTAGTGGTAAATACTACCTTGTATTGAGATTGTTTTCAGGTAGTTCATAATACAGTATAGTTGGTAGGTACTATTAGATTCTCTTAAATATACACTTTAAACTTTTTATTTCAGTGATGTTAAATTTCTGCTGGTTTAGACATAGAGCTAGGTACCTATATAGTGAATATGTCACATCACCCATGAAACCCTAGCTTTGTCCAAAGTGTGAAAGGGTTCACTCATTAGGAAGATTGCGAGGGCGCGGAGCAATGCAAAACATTGTCTATGCAGCTCTCATGGTTACGTATATGCATTGTTTCTGCGTAGCACGATACTGTTTCGAGCTATACCGTTGCTTTTGCCCAGGAAGTTTGTTTCTCAGCATAAAAGAAACGGGGCGAGGCTGTGTTGTGGTATAAAGAAAGTGCATTCGGGTTAGACAACACACTAAGCGGAAAATGAATGGAAAGAATGATATATCTGGCCATTACTGAGATTACTCGACGCACGGTACAATATGCTTTTTACCGTTTTTTTGTTGTATAAATACTTTCACTGAGTACATATATTTAAATAGGTATTTCACAACATTAAAAAGTGTAGGTACCCAAGACACACATTTCTATTCCATTTACGCCTTGTTATTTATAATTACAATGATTGGTGTCGGTCGACGAACGTGTTATGTATGAACAAAGCCAGCGTATGGCGCCGGCACTCGATTCTAGCGAAACCATGATGGCATCGAGCAGGAAGTGAAGTAGGAAAACGTTCTAACGTCATCCAAGGTCGAAAACGCGACGAGCATCATCCACCACACATGCCATTAAGCGAAGTGTCGCTCCAAACCGACAAGCCTCTATTGTCTTACAATTTGAAACGTTACGGTAGATCTGAAAATACATAACAGACGTAATTAGGTATGTATATTGACTTCCTTGACAATATTTAATATAATTTAAACACATAAGTGCTTAATGTATAAAATTTACTAGGAAGTCGTAAGTAGGTACATACATAAGCTACCTACCTAATAGTTAATGTTTTTTTAATCAATCATTTAATTTGGATTGGATGTAGTATTTTACCTATACCTACACTCGCACAATTTTGATATATTAGACGTATTTATTGCTAACAAATATTTTTTGTTGTGATCAATTACATCGTCCAGCCCACTTATAAATCGTCTTTCAGTGCTTTGCTTTGCATTACGAGCATTATCTGATCTGTTCGTGGATTTATTCACATTTATAACCTTCGCACAATATCCGTGCAATCCGCACTTTTATCCTTTTCAATGGCAGGTAAAGTTTGCGGTACACAATGGCAACAAATTTCGTTCAGCTAAAATATTAACTTGCGTACAAAAAGGAACATTATATTTCCAAGTTTGAAGAACTTCTTCACTTCCGAACAATACATTGAATGGGATACGAAGTGGTAAACAGTGAATGTGTGATTGATCGGGCTGCGAGATGACTTACCGTTTTAGGTTGTTACGTGTGTGGAGTTTAGACTGATACAAGTTAGGTACAGGAATAGAGAAGGTATACCAATGTAAGGATGAATTTAGACGAATTTAGACTTATTTAGTAAGATCGAAACGATTAGGAACTCATTACCGTACCTACTGATTTTATGGACTGCGATACTACCTTTACATAAAAGTCTCCAAATATCTACTTCACTTAGCTCACTTGTTTCTTTTCTTGTTTGTCCGTCCGTAGTGTTTGGGTGGGAGGGTTAGCAAATATGGATTATTATCTGTCCAACTGATTAGGCTAACTGATATTAGCTTATGTATATTGCCAACTTTTTTTTATTTACTTAATAAAATATTTTCTCAAATGTATCTGAATCCTATTTAAGCAGGTAATAATAATAAATACAATCAATGGTTTTTCGAAGAAAGCGGGCAAACTAAACCTTAATAGGATATTGAGCATTCTTATTACAAAAACGTAGAAGAAGTAAGGAACTAAAAGATTCTCAGTTTTGTGGTCATTATTTGTTGAAATACAAAGGGATGCTAACAAAATGGAAAAGATGCTTCTTACAAATACCCATCGACCGTTGTCTCATAGACGCCGGCGTCACTTTCATATCGGGAGGAAATCACCCAAGTACAGTCGTATTTTCAAGTTTTAGAAATCGATAAGTGTTTTAGTGGTGATAAAGGTTTTGATATGAAATAAATATGTCCATAAATAGTAACTTGTCTTGCCCTGGTGGTGGTAAATTAATTTAAAGTTTATTGAGGTAGGTTAGAGAACTATCCCAGAAACGCGGGTAAAACCATGGGGGACACCTTGTACTATAATTGTGGATATTGCGTATGGCAGGTTAGGTAGTACTTAACATAACAAAAGTTAATCTGGGCAGCATTATTAAGTAATCTGTTGATGGTCTCGGTTGCTATAAAATTTGTTGAAACAGGACTAGGTAACGTCCTTTAACATTGTAGGTACTAACATTTCTACCTTGCACCTCTCTAGGACCTCTGTATCTATCTTTCCACATATTGAATGTGCCTTTGAATCAATTCTTTGGCAGACGTATTGTCTGTGCGGTCCATCACATCCCAAAGGATTCTTACTGATCATTATAATTCCGGCGAACATTTCCATAAAATCATTCCGATCGTTATCTCCGTGAGCAGGTCGGGTTCTTTTTTTAAAGTGCATCATTTATTATCCGTAAGAACACAAAAAATAAGGGTCTTAAAGCGCCGCGGAGTCCCTTCTAGGAAGCGGTCTCGGATTTGTTTGACACTCATCTGTGAGATATAGAGCGGCCAGTGAAGTGGCCAGGGTAGTTCGCAGAATCCGGACGTTGTCGTTCTCTCGGACTTTAGTAGGAACAAAGAAGTGTGAATTTACAAATTCACAGATTTTGCACGAAGTTGTCCTACAATCCAAAGAAAGATCGCTGATATGGCGCCTATAAAGATTCTGTCTGATAATGTTCAACAATTCATGAATATTATTTTGAGATATTTTCTCGCATCAGCGGTTGGACATATCTTTTTTTCTTATACCTTTTTTTCATATACCATGCTGCTGTTATTAGAATTGCTGTGGATAGTTTTATTACATAACCTTCGATGTAAAATGTTTTGTCATTCGCCTATAATATCCAAAATCAGTAGATACCTAAATCTTAAAACTCTTTATAGGTACTTTCAACCCTTTTTACCAACAGCATTTTTTAACACGCTTTTATTTCACTTATTTTTTATCTGCTACCTACTCGTTAAATCCGGCTTTGTTGATTACAATTATGTTCAGTATACCGTACGTAACTGTTTTCTTATTCCTATCTAGGATTATCGCTGCAGGTATCACTAAATCTAATATGGCTAAAAGGGTTGTGTAAAAAAGTTTATGCTTAATGGGTATACATCATATAATTCGAGAAAAGGTAGATAGTGCCCTGCTTCCTTTGGCTTGTCTTGGTGCTGCGCTGGCACGATCGTGCCCCCAGATATGGCTGAAAGGGTTGTGTAAAAAAGTTTTTGCTTTATGCTTACTGGGTATCATATCATCATCATTTGGCCTTCAATAAAATAACAATTCAAAACTTCTTATAACATATAACCGTCGTTGCGCAATTTCCCACAGGGAATCAAAAGCAAATACCTTCTTTTCAATCAGGACACAATGGTAGGGCAAGAGTCAGGTAAAGCGCCTCACACTGCGGGGTTCCATCGCAGAAGTTTTATATTTCCGCTTCTTTGTCATGTCTTTGGGCCCAATTAATAATTTCTCTGGATGACCGGAGTCATTGTTAGCCCACCTCCCTGTGCCTCAGCGCCAAACAGACTGCGAAGATTGATGAACTCCATGCAATTGTCACATTTCTACGTTTATGGACTGCTTTTTGCAATTTGACTGCCATACTTGTATGAATGACTTGAAGATTTTAGTGTCATAGTCATAAGTTTTGTGTGTTATGTTTTTAATGGAATTAGTTTTGGTACCTATCATTATGACACGCTCCAATGATAAGTCATTGATAGAATCTACAATCTACTTGGAGCTGTACCTACCTATTTATGAAGTAAATAGATAGGTACCTACCTACATAGTGAACAAAGTATTTCGGGTTTTTAGATTAGATATTAATATTGTGAATCTTTTTGTGCGTTTACGACTTCACGTTTCCCGTTTGACGTCAGTCGTGGATTCAATATAAAAATAATAATCATTTTTTATCGATAAATGGTGATTTGGATACAAAATCGTTCGCAATTTTAATTTAGTATCACTGCCCATTGCATTACCTGGTTTAAGATTTTTTTTAATGAGGCATACCTACTTGATGGTGCCGACATTACAAATGACTTTTGCTAAAAAACTTAAATTAAAAAGCAGGCGTTAAGATAAATGAGTACCTATTGAATGAAATATAGTCATTCCATATAACCAAACCATTTAACGTTTTTTTTTACATAAATAGCTATCTGTAGTAAGCGATAGACTCCCACATATTCATATCGTGGGGCGGTAAGATTTCTTATCCTTGGATTGGTAATTGGAATTAATGTCCCTTGATACTTAAATACTCTTGAGTAGGTTTATCTGGCGATAGATAGGTTGTTGGGAATGGCCGTTAGTATATTCCTTTTGTATTTTACAAGCATTTGTCTTTAGTTTGTCCGCTCTTTGCGGCGGCGGTGCGTCTCGCTATTTCCTGTTCGCGAAATTAAATTCAAATATATGCATACTTTTTGTCGACCAGTTTACGACGTTTTATGTATAGTAGCTGAGCAAGCCGACGATATACCTACTCTCGAGAAAAAATACAGGTTCTTGAGACTTAAGTTAGTATCTCTGTGCGTACTTCCTGGCGTCGCGTCGTGGTCGTCGCTCACTTGTCATTATTATCTACTTAAAATATACTTATTAATGTAATTAATATCTAATGCATTTGCCAATTTATAATAAAAATGTTAATCTAAGTATTATTAAAAAATACTTTGATCAAATTAATCGTTAACCTTAACAGGTATACTTGCTTAATTTAGTAAAAACCGGTCTAATGCGAGTCGGATGATTCGCGTACGGAGGAGAGGGTTCCATTTCCATTCTAATAAAACCAACTTTTAATATTGTGGCTCCATAACTTTACTATGAATTTACTACTCATACCCAGTAGCATAGGCATAACTTTTTTACTTTATTATAATATATATAACTATCTACTTATTAGTATTTATTTGCTTATGTTATGTTCAGGATATAAGTTGCAGCTTCATACGTTATGGCATTTTCGATATATTTTCTAATAATTGTAGCGCTTGATGAACATTTCTGTAATAGGTACCTTGGTACCTACAGTACTTACCTAGATAATAGTTTTGTAATGCCACTACCACAAGCAGGCAGATGGTCGACCTGGTAAGTGGTGACCGCCGCATATACAGTAACAGAGGGAATGTCAACGTGTTACCAACCTTGTGGAGCTCTTCACGTCTTTTTCGAAAAACCCAGTAGCGTCGCGGAAAACCGTATTGGAGAGCTGATAAGGGGTGTGCCTTTCCGAAGGTGTTAGCAGTAGGTATTCCATATGCAGGCTAACCTGCCCTTTATAAACCTTCTGTATCTGGGCTGGAGTGGTGTGAATTATGGTATACCTATATAAGTATGGAGATGAAGGATACTATAATATGATATTCTAACTAAAGTTAAAATAATCGTCCTTCCACTCTCCATCTTTATTTATAATCTTTTCCCAGATATCGCATTTTTTATCAATTTTATGTCTCTAAAGTAAATAGGTTTGTATTCTCCAATTAGCTGTATATTTTTCAAAGAATTAAGAATGTTTACAAAGATAACAACACATATTATGTGATTACATGATAATAATGTCACAGTTGTAGAAATTCACGTAATCAAACATGACACAACAGATTGTTTAAATAAAAACACGTGACCACGAATTTAAATATTGTCAAGACTAATCAACTGTATGTAACGTTGAACTTTGATGTTATTATGATTACTATATGATTAGGGGAATACAGGGAATACATTTGAACATATTTTTTTATACGGAGTATTTGTCGCTGAAATAGGCCTATATTGACATACTATAGATTTACTAACATTAGAACCTATGCATGCAAGTTTGTCATAATGCGGTATGTCATATTTTATAACATAATTTATGTTAAAGTTAAAACAAACATTGAACTTTAAATTACATGTCAACAATCATCATGAAAAAAGTCTACGCTACCGCTACGGTGCAGTGTGGAGTCAAATATATGTATAGGCACACGGTTTATATAAGTTTAGTTATGTGGCTATCAGGTTTTTCCTTATTTAAATTTATCAAGAACATAAAATTAGCAAGATAAATATAAAATTCTTTATACAGTACCTACGGCATACAGGATTTAACTAATAATATGTACCTATAAGTACCTATATAAAATTCAATGTCCTGACTGACATATCAACGCACAGTGGTCCCAGAAACATAAAATATGTGTGTTTCTTGTGAAATGTAGGCATCCACTAAGAAATGATTTTTCTTAAATACACCCCTATAAGGGGTGAAATGGGGTGTTTAAATTTGTATGAAAATCTGTAATTATATATGATAAATTAGAAATATTTGGCTGATAATTAAGAGTAACACGTGTATCAGAATTTCTGGAAAATCACCCTTGAAGGGGGTAAATTATGCGATGTAAGTTCGTATGGGAAATAATATTTATTCTGGTATTTACTTAAAACTTACACATTTATTTTTATTGAAATCTAATGGGTTAATAATTGTTTGTACGGATAGGAGCTTCCTATATAGTTTTTCTTATTCGACTATAAAAGGATTTTCCGAAATTCAAATCCTGAAAGGTTCAAATAGAGGATCGCGGGTGAAACCGCGGATCAGAATGCTAATTTTTTATAAGTACTACTCACGTATTAACACAAGTTGCAAATTAATAGAGTCGATAAGGCTTTTACAAGAATTAACACCATTTGCGAAGTGGTAGATGACCTTCCACTGGTTAGGAAGATAAGCTGGTAAGAAATAAGAATGTAATTGGTCAGGAAGTAATGTAGATAAGAAAAAGAAGAAGGGTCATGAAGTTCTACACACTTCTTGAAATTAATTTGTATTTTAGTTGCAGTAATTTGATTGTGCCTTCGTCGATACAATTGGTTACCTATTGTGTCTGTTAGCGTGATATGTAATTATTTACGACTCTACAAACGAGTAGATGCGTGCTATTCACCTAGATAGAATATAAAATTGACTTGTCTAACAAGCCGCGACATTCTTCAAAGGCATGGCTGGCTGCCGATGCCGCTCGCTTCCAGCCTGCTTGATAAGTGTCACCCAGGGAACGTATAGCGGTCCGACTTGCACTCTACTTGCGATTTTAATTACATTTTCTTGCCATATTAAAGCTTGGGTTATTGACTGATGTACTTCATAGTGAACAAATATTTATTATCTACGTCGTAATGGAGGACGTATGTCACGTCGGGATATTTTTCTATCTAATCTCTATTTTGGGTTACGATGGAATAATTATTCTTAATGCGTTTGTGTTTTATGTGGTTAGGTGTTCAGCACGTATAGTTAGTACCTAGTGTGACAGTTAGTTGGTTTTTCTATGTAATGCGCGATTATAGTGAGGCGGTCGTGGATCCGGGTCACGCGCGTCACGTAACGGGCTTGATAGTAACGGGGAGGCCTAACCTAGGTCGCGCAGCGGGATGAGCTACGCGGAAGTGGGATCGTGGACGACGATTAAGCCTACGTGCTACTAGGTGCGCAAATACCGAGACGAACGCATTTTTGTATTGCATTTTTATGACGTTATGTAGCTAGGTATACTATAGAATATAAAATTGACTTATAAGTAGGTATATTATTTACATACCTGTTGCTGACTGTGAAGTCTTTTGTAGGTGCTGACAATGAATCGGTTTGACTATACAGGAACGAGAAATTTGACGGTAAACGAGTTGGAATTTTGCGAGCAAATACTCGCGTAGCTGTAAGTGCTGAAACGTAGTTTAGATTCCTAGTACTTACCCACATAAACAATCCAGAAAACGCGAGATACAAAGGTACACACGAGCTAAGCCTCAAATCAGATTATTTAATAAGACAAAGTAAGGAAACAGAATTTAAGATAACTGCACTAAACGGTAAGTTAATTAAACTTCTCTAAAAATAAAACTAAATTGTTTTAGAGAATTTTCAGACTCTACATGATCTTACGAAATTAAGTATCTCAATTTCACTTCTTTAGGTTTCTTCTTGCTTCTATGCTATGACTACAAGTTTCAACAGTTGCATCTTAGATTTTCCTATTAGCTTGTCAACCGAGGCTTCGATTAATCTTTGCACAATTTAGAATACACGATTTAAGCGTATAAGTATGCTATGCCAGGACATTATAGTAGGTACCTACCTACCTACTTTAATGTCCTTCTTGTTTAAAAAATAGTATAACATATGATTGGATTATCCGATTGTGATGCAACAAAAACTATATATGTTGATAGACTTTAGGCTTTCGTATTTATACAAGTCCTATATGTAAAACAAAGTCGGGTTAGTTAGGTACACCATTTATAACTCAAGAAAGACTGGACCGATTTTTTTGATCCTTGATTTGTTGGATTTATCTCCGCTCCGAGTAGCAGAATAAATAATTTATTTTTCTACCGGGAATACGGGTGAAACCGCGGGGAACAGCTAGTTAGTAATTAAAATAAGCGGTATGTACTTTTTACGTGACGCTTGTGCAAAGTCAACAGATTTATTGTAAGTATGTAAAATGTACCTAAGATACCCGATTCCTGAGGAATGTTTTGATTATCTAGAAAAATGTTATTTATATGATACATAGTAATGGTGGGATGAAATTTGTTAGAGATTTCAATCCTCTTTCTATTGCTGCTATTCTGACTGAAGATGGCAGAAATAAATGGAGCTAACAAACTTACTACAGGTCTGTCTGTATACAGGTTTATCAAACTCATTTGAAAGAAAGAGAAATCAAGCATTTGAGACACAAACTCATACCAATTTTCACACAGGATTATATACTACCTACCTATAGATTTTAAAACAAAAAATATAATTTACCATAATATTGTAGAGAAACATCGAAATTCTACGATGCCTATTCACACTATTATGGTACAAACATTGGTTTAGATTTATTTAACGAAACGTGGTTCACGGTTGGTCGGCGCGAGGTGCGGCTACTACGGTGGCGCAGGCGTAGACGCAGTGCGAGTCGAAGAAAGCAAGTTCACTGCCACGGCCGCGCGCGGTGCGACAACCTTGCTCGACGGCTTCATTCCACTACGTAACAATTATCTACTGCCAGCCAACAAAATGCCAAATTACGCCTTTTACAGTAGTATTTAGTAAGTAGTAGGTATTTATGTAGTTTCCTGTGTCGGCATCTAATTGGTATATCATCGATTATTTTCGGTGGTTGACTCCTAAAACATTAAAATGAAACGAAATAATACTTATCATTAGTCAGGTTTCACAAAAATTTACCGGAAATCCATAAAATTTGTACCTACCGAATTTTGATATTTGATTTTAGTTGATTTTAGTCCACCATTTATAATTCTTCAGTTCAGTGTCCTAAAAGTTGCATGAGCTTTATCATAATTTTTCATATTCGATTTCCTTATTATTTTGAACTTATGTTTAGATTTGTATCACTACTTTTAGAATGGATGTTACATGCACATGCATTCAATTGTTTTTGGCGTTGTTGTTGCTCATCGAGATTAAAAACAAAATCATGAAGCGGAAATGAAACTGGAGTTAATATTTGTGCTGAGATGTGTAGCTGGGCCGGAGCACCGTTGCTTGCCGGAATGTACTTACCTTACACGGATCCGGTTCATACGCAATTCCATAAATAAAGGAACACGGTCTCTTATTTATTATACCGCTATTTACGACATGTTTGCAATTTAAATTGATTTACCTATATCCTAATTAAAAATATTATAGTAGGTAAATAGTTTAAAAGGCTACCTACCTGTATAGTATTTATAAAAAAACAATTGAAATGATAATAATATAATTGAATAAAAAATATTTAGTCGACGACGACTAAGCTACAAAAGTAACTAATTACTTTTCTGGTTGCTTCATTATTTTAAGCATGTTATGTAGCGGCAGCGCATCTAATTTAAGTACATATAGAAATCATTTAAGTTTATCTAGGTATATATCTACATAGATATGACAAGACTAACATTCACATCCTCAATACATTTTTATTGCAACAAATTTAATTTGAATCGTGCGGCAGGCAGTAGAGATTCATTCGCAGACGCATTGTCGCATTAGTTATTTGATAGCATAAGAGTGTTCACGTGTCTGGAATGATAACTAATCAAATGAAACGTCATTAAACATTTTCAATTAATTTTATCATTAGGATCTTGGTATAGGTAGGTACATTATATTATGAGATCTTATTATGTAGGTATAACATCATAAGTAATTTATTTTCTAGTAGATACATATTAGAAATCATCGAGTAGGGGAGAGTACTACATTACCGGCCGGCATCTAGTACCGGCCAGTTGCAATTTCCAGAATTCTATAACACAGTGGTTCTCAATTAGTTTTTCCTGCGTAACACTTCAATATAGACCTCAAACTCGCGTACCCCTAATTGCAGGAATGATAACTAAAAAAAAATAATCAGTATTTTTGACATCTAATGACGGTGAAAATTTGTTGAATGTGGCGAATGTGCAAGGTTTTCTTTGTATAACTCTGAAAAATCTGCTTGCTCTTTGGTCAGCTTCAGTTTCAAGTCATCTTCGAGTTGAGTCAAGGTCACACTGGTCACACTGATCGATTATAAATGTATTTGGGCATTTGCTTTTTATTTATTAAATTATCTTAGTCAAGAGATTGCCGCGTGTACCCCTTGATGCAATTTCGCGTACCCCCGTACACGTACCACTAATTGGGAAACACTGCTATAACAGATAGGACTGATACACCGATCGCCATTTAAGTAATACGCACTAGTCAGAATATGCCCTGCACAGCGTGTCGACCTGTAGCGGCCAGGTCACTGTCAGTACAACATTTTGTGTTGCTCGTGGTGAATGTACAAAACACAACTAAAATTCTATGAGTGATTGCTCGAGTTCCCTTTGAACTCGAGTGTTTTAAAGAAGTATATCCTGGTGTGTATTCATTATTTAAATAGCTATTATAAAATATGTTTTAATTCAAAGTATGCGTACATTTCTGTCGCTCGTAGAACATAAGATTTATTTCGATGCCCACAGTACCGGCCATAAAATCGTCCTCCAGTACCGACCATAGTTTAAGTTCCCACTTGAGTGGTTCAATTTCCTTATAGGTACCTACACAAAATGCCTGGTGTTGAAAGTAATGGTGATATGAGGAAAAATAAGAGCACCTAGGATTCTGTCATTATGCATCATGCCGTGCAAAAGGAACTGAGTAAGAAAATGAGTGCGTGTGAGACCGCAGATACCTACCTAGTTATCAGGTATCAAGAACTGAAGAGGATTGGATTCAACGTGGAAACTGCAAGATTTGGGTCCACGAGGCTTGTGCAAACATATCTGAATTATCAAAACAATGTTTTTGTGATTATTATACTGGAGGCCAATTTTTTTAAAGGTTGATTTTTCATTGCCTAGAAATGTTGTAAATAAAGTTGATTCTTTTTAAATGTGTCGACATTTTATTATTTTTATTGGTGACAAAAAAAAATCTAAATAAACCTTAACGTGACGGTACTGTAGGACTCTCCCCTAAGTAATTTATACTTACTTGATTGAAAAGAAAAATAATAATATATTATGCTCTTCTACGTGCGAAACCGGGGCTGGTCGCTAGTGTGATATAATTTATTTTAAAGTTCAAGAATATATGTAAAAGGAGGATATGTATACTATTTTGGTCTATCCAATAGGTTCAGATTACAGATTTCCACCTATGAAAACAATACGGATTTGTTATGAGTTGATAGGTGAAAGACACTTGTTATTTTTGGTTACGCAGTTTTTTTTAATAATACGTCATCCAAAGTTTACCGGGGCCTTGAATTTATTTGTTTGGATGATACCTAGTAGACATCGCAACAAAGCAGCGTAGTCTGTGCGCCTCCTACGTGTTGTGTAAGGCTGAATCACAACACAGAAATGCAGTGAGCAAGCCAAAGTCAGTCGCCATCATATGTGATTCAGCACGACCGGAAACTTCGCCATGTTGGCTCGCCGCCGCCATGTTTATCAGCGCTCCGGAAGTTGCGCGCGCGCCGACCGTCTTTAGATACCATTTTCACAAGTCAGACGGAATATGAGTCGGAAATATTCTGCAGCTATTTTGGGTGCCGACGTTTTTCTGCTTCACGGAGACATTCGCCGGAGTTAATCATACTTATACTTGACGACGAAGCCGTTATATTTATAGAGGAAACTGCTGGTGCGATGTATTTAGAAATTCGTAATTTTGTCTGTGCGTTTGTTTTTATAATATTTTCAGGTCATTTCATAAGAGTCTACGTAGTTTCCGTTATATACAGGGTGATTTTGTTATCACTGGCAATACTTGCAGGGGTGGAAGTACTCATCAATGTGAACAACTTTTATTACAGGGCTAACTCTGATATCGCGTAAAATAATACGGTTGCTTCATACATTTTGGTCGAGTAGGTATTGAACTTTTGTATGGAACAGCTGATATTTTTTTCATGATTTCACAGTTAGTCCCATATTAAAAGTTGTTCATTTTGATGAGTACTTCCACCCTTGCAAGTATTGCCAGTGACAAAAAAATCACCCAGTATATTATGAATGCTATTAGGTACATTTTAATAAATGTACCTATATTAGCGTACTTAACTAATGTTAAGTACGTATTACCCTACTTAAAAATATAAGTAACTACCTTATAGTTATGTAGGCACCTATGTCTCACCGAATTATTGACAAGGTAGATATTTAATAGGTTTAGATTAGATTAGTGAATTATTAAGAATCAATTTTACAAAAAAAGCAGGCTATTTCCGTTCCGAATCTTTCATTGATTGCAATGACAACAGAACTTGTATGGATCATATGGATCTATTGCTTAAACTTCAGATCGATATCGGGTTAGGTCATAAATATACGATTGCTATGAGCCTTTAGTAGTGATGGTTCTATATGATCTTCGGAAATTCAATATCCAAGGGGATAAATGTAGAAAATACCTTTTTTTATGTAACTATTGTCTAATATACAGGGGCGTAGCTACCGCCGTATCTGCCGTATCAATTATACGGGGCCCCCGGGCCACGGGGGCTCCCGACGTCCGTAATGACAAGCGATTTCTTTTTTTCCCGCGTAAAGCGTGCGTTTCTTTTAATTTTATCCAATTTTTTTTTTTATGAGAAATCTTTACCCTTCATAAGGGCCCACAAACAAATTTTTATACGGGGCCCCGCCAAGGCACGCTACGCCACTGCTAATATACCACGTTGCGATCGGTTCAGTCAGGCGTGAAAAGGTAACTGACAGAATTACTTTCGCATTAATATTATTAGATAGTATGGATAGTTAGGATTAGGATTTTATCTAGAAATTTGGTGTAAGTAAGTATATACGATACAAATATGGTATGTACCTACCTCCAAAAAAGATTTAAGTACTAAAATTCAACATCTAAAGAAGTTCTGTTTTCATGGTCGAACTAATTTTGGTAAATTTTGACAAAAGTGTCTTGGTTGTACAAGTAGGTACATTTAATTAAATATAGGTACCCAAGTCCTCAATCAATTTTTAGAATTGCGCTCCTTGGCTTTTCAATACTGTCTTTCCAATTTGTTTTTATTGGATAGGCTTGTGAATTGCATTTAACGTGTCTCAATATTTAAATATCTGTATATATTACCTATCTATTAAAGGTTCATATATTAAAGTCTGCATTTTTAGATTTGTTAAAAGATTCAGTAGTCACATACGGTTGCACGCCTCGGGAAAGGGTGCGCAAGCGCACGGAGGCTCTAGAGGAATGTGGTTGGACCAGAGGGACGGGTGCGGGATGCGGGAGCGAGAGGTTGGGAGGGACAAAGGCTCTGGAACTGGTTCTGCTTCCTGTACGTGTCGGATGTCCTGCGGCTTCCTGCCCCTTCCCCGCCCACCACTGCAACACTAAGAGTTAAGATATAGGGTTGGCCAAATGTGAAAGTCATTTTAAGATTATTGATTCAATAAAAATATATGAATGATAAAACACTGATTCTGTCAAAATTTATTAGACAAGAGCGGAGTCTGTTTCTGTAGGTTTATTAGACATTTGTTTGTAGGTAGGTCTTCTAATAACCGGAATTTCGTAATCTTAAATTCATAAACTGAAAAAGGTCACTTTATGGACTAACAAAGAGCGATAATTAAAAGTAATTAAATACTTACACTAAAAAGACTGAAACAAGATTGAGAATAGAAAACAAAATTAAAATAAATAAGTAAACAAAGTAACTAACATAGGTTTAACAGACTAGCTGAAAGCCTTAGTTAAAGTTTAGTTGCATTACCCTTCCTTCCCGACTGCTAGTCGGGAAAAAAGTGATAGATAAACACAGCAGGGTATTTTTTTTCAAATGGCTTCGACTTTTACACAACGGAAAATTGATTATAGATAAACTTAGTAATTAAAATAATATATACCTGGGTATGTGACTTGTAGTAGGTAGAGTATCTAAAGAAAGTATACCATCACTTTCATCTTTTGTGGAATTTTTTGTGGTAAAAAGATGTTTTTTCCAAGAGAAGACAATTTGAGCGATGGTTAACCCTGAGCATGAGTGGCAGGACCGCAGGACACGCACGATTGAGGACATACTCTCGGGCTCGGTTTGTTTTTGTTGCTCTGCGGTCAGTGTAACATAACACGAGCGGTCGTCGTTGGTTGGATCTTCGAATAACTACGCATACGAACACTGTTAGAGAATTCTAAACTCAAACATATTGTGACAAACTTTTTTTACAAGATTGAGAGGAATCATTAAAAAAAAACCAACTACTCTTTTGCAAATAACATAATTCATCGATAAGCAGATTGCTCTTAAAAAGTATTTATTTAGCATCATCATCATAATTTGATCAGGTAGATAATTGTTTACGTACCTCTTGGAATGGCTAAATATTTTTGTAAAGTGATACCTACAAGAATGACTTGTTGATATTTAACAGTAGGTCTCTCAGTTTCCGGCGATAAATGTTTATTAAGTATGTATTTGTAATTTAATTTGGAATTGTTTTATTTATAGATTGGAATATATTTTCGTCTCATAATTTATTATCTCAATCACTTTCAAATGTAAGTAATTGTATTAAAGGTACCTAGGTCTAGTATGTAGTCAAAGTTAAGTATTACTTTGCGACTTGTAATATAAAAAGCTATGTTAATCCTAATCCTAACTAATATTATAAATGCGAAAGTGAGTTTGTTTGTTTGTTACCTTTTCACGCCTAAGTCGCTGAACCGATAGCGATGAAAGGTACGCAGATAGCCTATGGTATGGAGAAGGACATAGGCTACTTTTTTCCTCGGGAATGCGGGTGAAACCGCGGGGGACAGCTAGTTACTTAAATTTTAAAGGTATAAATTATTTTTTTTATCTATCAACTCAATATAGACCGATCTAAACCAATTTGCCCGCTATAGGCGTATTGTAAACAAGTCATGTCATAATTTGTAGTTACCTAATCTGGTGTTGGTAGGCATAGCCTTAGTGGCTGCTCTGACAGAAAGTTCTCAAAATTCCATACAAAAAGGAGATAGTGAGAATAGGTATTCCTCCATTTATAGAACAGTACCTAATCTGAGAGGTATCCGAGAACTTATTAATATCTACTGTAAATCATTTATTTAGCTGAAATACTTCAGCTCCTTCAGCATTTGATTAGGTATACTTATTTATTTATCAACTTAGTACGAGTAGGCACGTGCTAACTGGATATTATCTATTAACTCTACAAGTTATCTGTTGGTTGGTTACTGCATCCGTTTCGTCCGTCTCGCGCGTCTTGCTTGCCTCCTTTGCCCCCTTCGCCTCTCAGCCGTCGATCTACGTAATCTACGTTAAAACAATGCGCGGATGCTTCCGCATCGTCTATAGTTTTCCACGCGCAAGGCTAATGCCAAGGTCTTCGCTTTCTATCGAGAGTTAGCATGATACTTTTAAACACTGAATGTGAAAACTATGTTTGTATAAATGCGGAACCTACTTTGATAGGTAGTACTAATAATAAACTAGTAACTACTAGTAATTTTGACTTTATCGTGTAAAGCAGACCAATGTTTGAATTACCTAAAATCTTCGCTCGTCGAACGAGAACATAAATTATGCTGAAGCCGATTTTAACTAACACACTTGCTGTTATGTTCATAGTTTCCCTATATAATAGACAAACTGTCTGTAAACGCACAATTAGGTATATGGAAAATGTGAAAAATTACACGTATGCTCGTGGTCAAAAGAATAAATCCAATTATTATGTCAGTACAATAGCAACTTAGAACATCCGCGATTGCGTCACGCGAGACGAGAAAAACGTCGACACGGAGGAAAATGAATGGAATCGAAGCCGGATATCGCAGTTCACACGGTTAATTTATTATTCGATGCAAGTCTGCTATTCATTACGGGCACTTGTTCGACCGCTCCTTGCACTTCCTCAACACAGGCTTGCAGGATACAAACAGGCTACAATTGATTGTTTATTATTTACTTATTCTATCCCGAATAATCAGTGAATGATGTAACTCTAAATTATATCATGTCCTTGTCATTATACTATGTAAATATATAATATGATGTAAATGGTTTCTATAATTTATTGCTGTCTGCCACAACCACCATATACATATTTCTAGAACTCATATATAGGTAGGTACTGGCTGACGAGTACTACCTATAGATACCTAAATTCATAAACGTATCTACTTACATATAGTTGGGTGCATCTAAATTAAAGACACATGATACCAATTGGTCACGCGTGTTGAGCTTAGAAACCCGGGGGCGTCGACTGCGACTCACGCGACGATCGCTGTCACTCTCTTCTGTGCCGAGAGGAAAACAATGTGATTTCTTCGCTATGTACTTACTAACATAGACTAAAAACTCATATCGTGTGAACTGCATAACTAACTTGTTGTAAAGGCCAGATAAAGCTAGTCTGATGTTAAAAATCATCATTCATAGGGTGAAGTTACATTTTACAATTGCCATTTTTTATTTTGGTCCAATAAGTCGGTATATTGCTATTTCAAAAAGTTTTTAATCGACAACTATATAAAAATTGACGACACAAATAAATAAATAAATATTCTGGGACATTAATCCTCACACACGGCTATCTGACCCCAAACTAAGCAGAGCTTGTACTATGGAAGTCAGATGACTGATAAAACTACATATACTACTTTTCTTTTGTAAATACATACATATATAGATAATTACACCCAGACACAGGACAAACAGACATGTTCATGTTTGTCCTGAGTGGGAATCGAACCCACGACCTGCGGCGTGATAGATAGGGTATCTTACCAACCACGCCAACCGGCTCGTCAAAAGACCATAAAAACTAGTAAGTGATGGGCTATTTGCGTGTGTGCTAATATCTACATAAAGTAGAGACAGTAAAATTAGGAGAGTAGCTGTAGCAGTTTATATTTGCCAAGTTCGACCGGGGTGACATTAACAATGATACCTACCCTAACTTTTTATAAAATGGGGTCAGCTAAATCCAACAGGACCCCCTAACGCCTAACCACTAACCAACGCGAGTTACTAACCTACATGGCTGACGATTTCAACTTTATGTTTTTATTTTTACTTTTCTATATTTATTTTTTACCTAACTTCGCTTCCAAAGCGGATGTGTCTACACGATTATCTTGTTTCTAAATAACGCCTATAAATAAATTAGTTAGGGAACTATAATCTCAAATAAGATAAGGACCTAAATCAACACAATTATGATTTGAAAGTTTACTAGTAATATAGCAGAGTACATTTATTATTATATACATTTATTATTATATACATTTATTAATACATATATCTATTATTATTCAGAGTGAGTGATTATACTCGGAAACAAAGGCCAAAGCAGTTTTTTTTATTTAACTAAATTAAAAAAAAAATGTCAGAAGGCTGACAAGCAGGCAAGGCGGTCCACCCGATGGTAAGGTCATCACTCACCATGGTGAGATTGAGGTCAAATATAAGCCGTAAAATCATATTAGGTACTTTAAAATGAATAGCCCAAAGTAATATAAACATCATTGTACCTATATTACAGCTTTTGATAGCTTTATAGAATGTAGGTACGTAAGCAGAAAATGTAGGTATAGTTCAAAACTAGTAAAACTACAAAACATCGCGTTAGATCTATATGCATGTATGTAAGAATGTATATTGTATAGTTGCACTTCCACAAACAGTGCGATATATCGATCATCCACCTCGCTGTCAGCGGGGCTTTGCCGCTGATAAGCGTTATCGACGTCCGCGGCCAACTGTCCCGGAAATTGAGGCGAATATCGCAACACTCC
Source organism: Tetheella fluctuosa (assembly GCA_951216915.1). NCBI lineage: Eukaryota > Metazoa > Arthropoda > Insecta > Lepidoptera > Drepanidae > Tetheella > Tetheella fluctuosa. The sequence goes on along the minus strand of OX578217.1, from coordinate 6,275,149 downwards.
GTGACGTCACTACCACCCATAACAAACAGTATACAAATTATGATCCATTAAGATTCATTCTTTTGGTACCTACCTACGCAGCTACGCTAAATTGTATTAGCACGTCCAAAGACATTTTATATATTTTTTTTAGTACTAATGAATAATTATCAAATATTGATTTAATAATTTTAATAACCTAATTATTTTTTAAGACCCCCTTTAGATGCAGTACCTATTTAACGATTTTATCTAGTAATAAAATGCGTATTCCTAATATTAATGACATAGTAAAGGGCTCCGTGCGAGTTCCTATCAATTATGATTATGTGGAGATTTCAAACAGCACAAATTTATTGTATATATGCTTCTCTAATCAACCATTTTTCTAATTTCTCAACTGCAAGGATATGACTTGGTAGGTGCCTACCTACTTACAAATTAAAATGATTTCGATGATAGCACAGTTCGACTCTATAGGTAGGGTTTTCAGTTACCTAGTCTGTCTCAATTACGTTGCATTGATATGAGGTAAATAGTCTATAATAATCAGTATTAGAAATTAATATTGAAACAGAATGAACGTGTCATAAATAATCAAGTCGACACGTGTAGGTACACACGTAGATTACAAATACGGAAACTCCAACAATGTTGAATACCAGACTATCATCAAGCGGACATAAAATAAAACTTTATACCTAATCAACATCAATTTATATTTTTCATATATACTTACATACCTACCTATACCTATATCTATAGACAATCGTAAATGTTATCATTGGTACCAACAGATTTGCGACTTCATAATAGTTTAATGATTCTTGTTTCACATGTTTTGCAACTGCATACATACTTATTCAGTTGTTATAAGCTAAAAAATTAGCTAATGCTTAAAATGAAGAATATGCATACATTACTTATCTACTTTAAAAAAAAAAAACTGAAATATCCATATCGTTCTAAAGAACTAGCATATAACATAAAGTATACTCATAGTATCTCACGAGGGTGTTAGAGTTAGTGCAGGAAACAAAGGAAGTGACTATGTGGTTATTAAGACTTTACGTCACAAATTATATAACGCAATCCAACCAACTATTAACACTGCATAACTTATCGATCGTTTAAAAATCTCGTCAGTTGGCTTACCATTATAGGTATATCCGTTCCATTTGTAATGCTATAGAGGAGTATAGAAGCTATAGGTAAGTTGTATTATATATGTATAATGCTAATGGATATAAATAGGTATTATGCTCTAGCTCTAGTCTCATTTTAAACTGAATTTAAGTAGGAGTAAGAATTTACCTACTTATTATTTGTAAACGACTTGTTATTTATTTAATAAATTACTCACGCGAGAGTATGATAAGTACTTGTGCAGCTAAAGAGAACTGAGTGTACGCTAGAAGATATCTTCGAAGAGGAAGGGTGGCCGCTAGTTGGGGCACGTTGGGGTCAATTGAAACAATTGGTATTATTATGTGACTCGCAAAAAGAAATCAAACATGTTCCTATGTCTGTGTGCGCAATAGTTGAGAGATACCTACCACTTGTGATCGTCACTCGGTTAAATTGGACGAGCGTTGGCGCATACACACAAGATGACCTTAATTCATTAATTAAACATGTAGGTAATAAAAACATACATTTTAATCTCATTAATGTACCTACCTACGTACCTACTTACTTCATCTCAACTTAGGTGATTGTAGTTATTATTGACATAGTTTCAGTAATTTATAAGGGCCTAATAAATAAGCTAAATCCATGTATTACATATATTTCTACCTACAGGGTAATATGTAATATACCTGCAGCCCTTACATACACTTCCGCTCTGTTTTTTTTTTTTTGGCATTAATTAATTTTTAAATCGTAAAGCCTACTGTGGATTTCGTATAATTAATAAAATAAAATACTCATATGAACAGTTTTTTACTTACCTTGAATTTATCAGGTTTTGTCCAATATGAAAAATGTATCATATTAATGAGTACTATATCCCCTTATAGCACTGCAGGTGAATTACAAATAAATAACCCTATATTTTGTCGAAGCATGTAAATATCTATTCTCCACTTGAACGTAGGAAAAGTAATTTTCATTTATTGTCAAACTACAGCAGGTAGACCAAGTTCAGCAATAGATATCTAACCATTTCCATCGAATGAGCTATGAGCTTCAATGTACCTATGGCTATAGCTACGTGAAAACCGACATTCAAAATTAACATTAACAAGCTATATTATGGTGATATGATGTGATATGGGCATATCATGATGAGAGTGCATAACTAAAGTATGACATACGAGGATTAAAATGATAGTGGCAGATGTTTGTAAAAAGGCGAGGATGACGACTCTAGTCTGAGTAGAAAGCGGAAGGGTGGCAGTGTCGTCAATTGGCACAATTGGCAGTAATTGTGGGCGGCATGTCCGGGCGCGTCGCGACCCCGGCCTGTTGCCGCCAGACCACAGACTAATAGAGACGTACAGAGTATCATACTTGCAGGGCACTAAATAAAAAATATTTACAGTCAATCGAAATAGAAATAGTTTATTGCTTGAAACAAGGTAATATAAAGATGTAAATCGTTCTTATAAGTTCTACATGTTTTGCCTTATAAAATGTAGGCATGCAATAACATGGTTATGGTTATAAATTAATTAATGAGAAGTAACATAGCAAAATAAAATAAAACCTCAGCATGTCAATAATCGAATGATGAATGAGGAGATTTTGGAGGCATGGGTAATTATTTAACAAAACAAGTATAACATTTGATGAATGTGCGAGGATTCGTGTCAGCATAAAATACCTAGATGTTTTCCCATGTTTTACAAAATCTTTAAGATTCACACCATAACCATTTTTAGGAAATTTTACGTCGTACATATGTTGCTCGTTTGATCAATAGCATTAGCACTGTAAAATGTTTCAATACCTATCTACAACAGAGATACGTTTTCTAGAAACCTAAAAATACTTTTAGTAGTTCCCGTGTACGGGAATGTCTACGGCCTATGGGTAATGATGAAAGATCAGGCGGTATACATATTCAGAACCTAGTAACGGAGTATTTTGGTTTACGAGGAAATTGATTTATTGTTGGGTTGGTTATAGATAGGATATTTTTAGAAGTAGGTAAATGCTTTACAACATAAAGTTGTGTAATTTCCGTAATTATTACAGGAAATGAATAATATGATAAGTACATAACATATATCTAAATCTAGTCTCTCTGATATATTATCCTGTGCACAACAAATGTACCTCAATTTCAATTTCAATAGCCCTTTTATCCTGAAATCCCTGGCTTGTTCTAATTCTAATGTTCTTCTTTTATTTCCCTGAGTTATAGTATATCTCTGAATTCAGTGTGCCTATAGATAGACACTTATTGTTGCAACACGTACGATTGAAGTAGTATTACGAAACAGTGAAAATGTGCGGTTTTATCACTAAAAGTGATCTCTACCAGGCGGCCTTTGGATGGAGAGAAAACTGTAAATTGACGGGGGTGTACAAAACCAATAATATAAAATTAAAAATCAACAAATAGTTCACTAATCTATATAAATAAAGGAAGAAATCCTGACTGACTGACTGACAGGTGATAATCAACGCAGAGCCTAAACCGCTGTTCCTAGAAATATGAAAAGTTTGAGGGTATGTATCTTTAGTAACGTAGGGGTGTACTATGAAAGGATTTTCTGAAATTCAACCCCTGGCTGTGTGTTGATCCGTCAGTCAGTCATTCAGGACAAAGCATTTTATATGTATAGACTATTACATAGATTGTTCATGGCACCTATATGATAACACATTATACAGTTACACACATACATAGGTATAGTGTAGGTTACCGTTTGATTAAATTGTGTTATTTGACTATTAGTGGGCCTTATCCTTTTTCGCAAAAAAAATAAACTCGTCCACTATGAAAAAATCTGTTTGTCTTTAATTTGAGCGTCTCATAATTTGTGTTACGATACGAGCCGTTGCTCGGTTAATAATGTATGTAGCAGTCACGAGCAGTGCGCACGCGCAGCGCAGGGCAACGCGGAAGTCGCACACACTTCCGCGTGCCGCCATCTTGGCTAACAGCACGTGAGATTCGCCTCTGTTTTAAACCCAGTGCAAGCTAATTTTTCAGATAAATAATGCATCTATCTATAATTTCTTGATTTTTCAATTTATTTCATGAATCGTATGGAACTTCGAGTAACAGGCACAGGCGGCAGATTTAAATTAATAACATCATAAAATATTTCATTTCAACATAGATAATGGAAAAGTTCATACAATAAATGCATTTCGGTACTTATTTATAGAACAGCTTATGCTTAATTATGTTTTAACCTCTTAAATGACCCGCCGATTAGCGTTGAAGTAAAATACCCTTAACAGTTTGTAGGACTGATTCCTCCAGGACAATCATCTGTGTGCATGAGCATGTTTGTTCTGGGTCTGGGTTACCTGGTCTATATTATATGTATATAGTTATTGGTACATATATAATTACGCTTTTGGGATTAGCTCCAGCATGGTCGGCCGTTTCCAATAACTTATCTTTAGTAAGAGATGGATCACTATTGATGACAGACATTATGATATCAGAATATCTATCCTTGTCGACTGTCTATGTATTGAAGAGGATGGATAGGGTTCACTATCTGGTCCTCAGTTTACAATGTTTAAGGGCGTTTTACAACGTTATTAAGTAGTATTTTTATCACATCTTCGTCATGTTTTAATTTATATATGTAGCTTAAATATAAATCCTACATATATAAATTGATGGATGGATAGATGGACAGATGGATGTTTGTGACTCAAATACGCCAGAACGGCACAACAGATCTGGATGAAATTTGGCACAGAGATAGATTATAGTCTGGAATTTTGTTACTTTTTATCCCGGAAAAACATAAGAAATCGCGGGGCTGAAGCTAGTAATTGATGTATCTTTTTAGGTTATACAAAAACAGACAGAGATGTACAAGATACCCTATACAAAGTATCTGGAATACAAAATGCAAGATACTCTTCAATGTAATTTAATAGGAAATATATTAATAAATGAGATAATAATATAATAAATGGTTTCGAGGCTCGCCGATTTGCTCGGATTTTATCATCCAAGCTCATCGAGGCTTCGGGAGACCGACGGGCTGGGAGCTTTTTCCGCCAACGCATAATAGACCGGGAGATAGTGACACAAATTATTTGGTCATTTGTAACAGTATGGCGGTTAAGTAGGTAAAATTTTTATTCGAATATTTGAACCAGTTTATTACTAAGCAAGCCCTGATTATAATACAGTAGCGCCTGTAGCGAGAGAAAATGGCAGTAAGGTTCCCATTATCCCAACAGTCCCAACTCTCCTCATGGATGGTTTGGTTTGATTGTCAGCTATCCATTATAATTTATAAATTCTGATATGACTTGATTCAGTTTACATGTAATAAATCGGTTAATTTGCATACGCATAGCTTACCTTACGCGTAATCGTCTGAAATAAGCCTAAGTACCCTCACCCTCTCTTTCTTATTACGGAATAACGTGGTGGAACAAAAAGAGATGACCCACTTTCGGGACCGGTCGTGCGAGATCGGGTGCGCACCGTTGCACACATTACGTGTTAGAAGATGGGGTTATGCACTGAGCGAATTGCTTGCACTGGTGTAACGGAACACAACCGATGTGAATTTTCTCGCCCTAATACCGTTTTTGCGGACTTTTTTCCGATTCGCTGTAACGCGTGCGACGGCACTTGTGCAACGGTTGACACGACTGCATTTCAAATATTGGCATAAATTATTGTATGTAGGTACTTTTTAGATTAAAGTAGATTTTACTTATAAAAACCCGCCCAGTGTAAGTTGGAATATGGGAAGTACCTATAGGGTTCCGTAGTCAATAAGTTGTGGTAAAATTACAATAATAAAATTACCTACCATAACAGACAGACGGACATGACGAAACTACAAGGGTTCTTTGTTTAACTTGTTTAAACCCTAAAAATGAGTGGTGAAAGTTTTGTATGAAGTTTCTATGATGTTAAAATCCTACTAATATTATAAATGTACAAGTTTGTATGTTTGTTACCACTTAGCTCCGTAAGGGCTGAACGGATTTGGATGTAGGCACACAGATAGAATGTATGCTGAATTAACATATAGATAGAGGTAGGTACTTATACTTAGTATATTATTCAGGGAAAACATAAGATACCCCGGGAACGCGGATGAAACCGCGGGGTGGAAAGCTAGTACAAAAAAGTCACGATCATAGACTACCCAGTAGGTCTAATTTCACCTGATTTGGTGTTTTCTATGTCTTTCATAATGTTGCTACCTTGGGGCGCAGCATTTAGTCGAAAGCTCTATGAAATTTGAATTTTATGTGCAACAAAATAAGCGGTTGCTTGACGTCATACAATTTTAAGAATGTTCCCATGCTATATATGAATAGTCACCGAATATGGCGAAATTACGCCTCCTGCTACAAATATGTTATAATTTTAAGGCGATGACTTCGATTGCCGTGACGAATGTTTTGGGTTCGAATTCTCCAATGACCTAGAAGGAAAACATCGTGAGGAAACCATACTTTGAATACTTGATGTGAAAAAAATCACGTTTTTACATATTTTTTTTGTTAAATACAAAAAAATATTACCGTGACTGGAGTCAACTGGCAATGCCGCCAGCTTTCTTAGTACGTTTGCACAGCGCAGCGATTTAGGCCAACCTATTTGTACCAAATTATAAATTTATTTTAAACAAAACAATAATAATCCTATGTTCTGAAGAATAAAAATATGCTTATAGGTACATACATATAAATATCCCGGGAAAATAAAAACGACTATAAGCAAAACCACGTGTTATGTCTCAAACCTGAATACGTGGATCATGCACTTTGCTCTTCATAAAAACCTGATAGAAAGAGTTCATATCCTGCCATGAAATGAAATGATATGAAACGTGCAAAAGATTAACTACCCGTGCGATAACAGTTATCGAAACATAAGTGTTTCGAGAACTAAGGTTCTCGATATTATTTGAATAAACCAATAATATTGAGTAATTTACGTTGCAAGTTGTTTCGTCATAACGAAATTACAGTATCTACCTACCTACGTTAGGCAAGCAAGCCTACAGGCTTAGGTAACGTGGCATAGTTCCGAGAGAGATTATACATCCTGCCTTACAGACGAAGGCAATATAATATGTATAACATTCACTTTCTGGATTACCTACTACAAGTATAATAATAATATGAAGTAGACGTACTTATGTAGGAGTTTCCAAGTCCCCGCGATGAAAAGTACCTACCCTATGTCCGATTACTGATTCCAGGACCTATAGTGAAATGTCATGAAAATCGTTCAGCCGAGCACACAAACTTTCTCATTTATATGATTAGTAGGTAGATAGGATAGGATAGGATATAATTAGGATTCATATTGCTGATAATGTATCTTAACATGGATATTTATTTCTTTTGCAAGTACTAATCAATGTACCTAAGTATGAATCTGGCCATGATTCTCTTAAAAAATAAATATTTTAGCTTCTCGATTTTTTTCGTCCACCGTTCTCGTAATTATCTATTTACTGACAAATTAATATATCTTTCAGGCAGGTATCCTAAATTTTGCAACAAATCTAACGTAAGCGCTCGGAGAAAGGATGATAATATTAATAGCAGTAGCACAGCGCCGGCACAGCAGTGTTGCATTGCAGATGTGTGGTAACGAACAGGTATGGGTCGCGACCGCAGACTCCCGTGTCCGTGCACGTTTCTCAAGCAAGGATAGTGTCCGGGCGGGTGCGCGGCGGCGGGCGACGCGACGTGGCGCGGCGCAGGCGCAGGCAACGCGCGGCAGCTACGTAATCCCGCCGCAACGGCACTTCCTGAAGGTGGCGCAAGCGGTACGCGAATGTCGGCCGTGCATTTCGCGCCACTTTCGTAATTCGTTGCGTGGTGCGACCGGCCGCCTTGCCTGGCCCGCAGGAAGTAAAAGTTCGAAGGTAAGAAAGTAGGTCTCCGCTGTAATTGGCAATGCGCCTGCATACTGATGTCTACTATATTTATATAGGTTGCGGAGTCAGGCACCTGCGGTAGCGTAAATCAACAAAAAAAAATAATGTCGTTGTATTTCTCTACTCTGGATGATGGAAACTAATGATAAATTAATTATAGATTGCGTTGTTAACTCTGTCTTATAATCCTTTAACTAACATGAGCATAATTCGATAACATAACATGATTCGATGCATATGCATTAATATGCAACTAGAAGTATCTATATACAACTTGATTTTGTCACACTACATATTAAAGGGTCGGCAGCACGTATGTTACGCACGCACTTCGTGTGACATAACTCGCGTGGACAAGGCGCAGGCGCCCCGCAGCCGCCGTCGGCGTCGCGTCGCTGACCCAATCCGCTTCACTATGACGTAAGGCGGCAACACAGAGCTGACACGAACTAGGCCGACATCCAAGATGCACCAAAACATCGCTTGCGAAACTTTATGTGAACTAGGACTTACTTCATATTTTTTTGTGTTATTTAATAATACCTATATAATGCGTGCTAGTGATGGTTTTGACATAGCTTTGGAAGCAAAGCTTTTATCTGTAAGAATGAATAAATAATTAGATTATGAAATACATATACCTGCTAAAATTCCTTATTACCCATGGCCACTATAGAAGCTGGTATAAGATGAGTGTGCGCTTGCCTGTTACCAACGTAGATGGTAATGGAAATTAAATGGTAACATTTATCTTCAAAGCGTTATTATCATTTTATTATAAAAAATAATAACAAATATTTTAAATTTTAAATCTTTTTTGGTAGAGCTTTTGTATAGGTATTATGTATAAAAATTGATCTAGACAATGTATATATTTTAAAAGTACACGGGTACTTTTAAAATATATATATCTATCGTTATCTTTAGTATTCTACCAGAGAACAGATACAACCCAACAAGGTTTAAGGGTGAAAATATTGTATAAAAACTGCGTATATTTACAACAAAAATATAAAATAAAAATTATAATATTATGTAGGTATAGAAAATTTCCTCGAAGCTGCCGCCGCTGCCGATGGTAAAAATCCATACTAATATTATAAATGGGAAAGTGTATGTGTCTGTCTGTTTGTTTGTCCGTCTTTCACGGCAAAACTACTGAACCGATTTAAATGAAATTTGGTACACAGATAGTCTAGAGCCTGAGAAAGGACATAGGCTACTTTTTATCCCGGAAAAACCTAAGATCCCACGGGAACGCGGGTGAAACCACGGGGCGGAAATATAATATAAAAATACCTTATAAATACGAAGATAAGTTAATAAAAATTATTTACAATAAGTACACTTATTCCTATTTTTTTAAACAGATTTGTCACAAAAACATGGGAATCCATTCTTTTGGTGATGCTGAGCAAACTAATTTCTTGAATATGGAATGATTCATTGAACTACTCTGTATAAAATAATGTCATAAGAACCTAGTCCTAAAATTGTTGAGGAATATAATGCAATCGAAAAGTTGCATCAATATATGTATGAATTTGCAAAATAACCGCGAATTCGTTGCATCAGACAGAACGCAGGAAGTAAGCGGGTGCGACGCGAAGTCCATGGCGGGCACGATGCGCGAGCGCAGCGCAAGTCGCAACTAAAGAAATTGGGCGGTGCGGTTACCTTCGCGATGCAATGGAGGAAGTGGTGCTATCTGATGAGCTTGCAACAGACCACGACACCGCTGTTCTTGCGAAATCTTCGCAGCTACTCTTTATGAGGAGGTAAATTGTAATTTCATTCAGGCCATAAGTATTCAGTCTTTGTTCACAGCTTACTACATGTGAAGTGGATGAAATGAACTCTGTGTTCATTTTGATTGACTAACAGATCACCCTACACAATCATTCACTCACCAACTCTTCTTATTTTTAAAATTAGCAGGATTAAGATACTAACATTTCTATTTATGACTAATTGTATGTTATTTACGCACAACTAGAGCGATGTCAAAGAATACTAAGTTAACTATTAGGTACCTAATACGTATCACTGTTGTAAGTATCCGTTGATATTTACAAGCCTTATTTATCTAGTACTACATTTCCTCAGTAAACCAATGACATCGATTATTTGAAATCATCAAAAAGCTCTACATAAATACGGGCGTTGGTGTCTTATTAACCTACGATATTGACGTTATTCGTAGCATTTCGTAGCACTTGTGGACCCTTTTAAAATACATTTTCTTTTTAAAAAAAATGGTCAATATATATTTTTTTCTTTGTATAAGCTTGTGTTTGACCATAATCTCTATATGGAAAGTGATGATGTGGCCGAAGGAGGGAAGCACACAAAGCTTAGAAAGAACTGGGTCCCAAGTGCAGCTACCAGAACATACCAATATCAATAGGTGGTTGGCGACAGATTTTTATCTTGAGGGTGGTAGCCAGCCAGGTGGGTACTACAAAGTACCCTACTACCGTGCAAGTTTTTCGTGTAGGTAATATTTTTTGGTTATTTTTGACACGTAAACTAGAATTAGGAAGGAAATAAGTAGGTATGTCTGTAATAATGTGTCGGAAACAGCAAACTACCTTTTTGATTTGAAATACGCACGGTAAGTCATAAGTGCTATTTAGATTTTTGGAATATTGAGACTTTAATTACTTGATTGTACTTTGATGCTATTAATTTTCGACAAAATTAAACTTAATTAAGAATTTATTTTGTTTACTTATAGCCATCATTTATGAATTACCCCACATGATATACGTATTTTTATCACAAAATTGTGCAAACATCTCATATTAATTAATGTGTACTGAACTGGGAAACCTCTTCCATGACAGGGAAGTGAGGAGGAAACTTCGACCGACTTCAAAGGCAACCGGAAACCGGAACCGCGGTAAGGGTTAGAACGGAGACGACGCCCGTTTCCGGCGGAAGTGCGGCGCCAGGAAGGTGGGATAGATAGATAGAGAGAAGATAAATAAACTGACGCCGTATTGCCGGACTCCAATCGATAAATCCGTTCGGTTTTGCATGTTCGTTACTTATGACTTCCGTCTCCTGTTTACGTTCAGTAGGTATTTCATACAGGAACAAAGCAACGGAAAAGCTGAAAATGTGTAAAATAGTTCAAACTAGCTGGGAGTATTGTTTATTTTTTTATATTTTTTGTTCTCATTATATCTATTAATGTAACCAGTAGGTAATAAAAAAATCTTAAAGGAAGCAACTCACTACTCACTCGTACGTAGTGGTACGGAAAATGGTATAGCGAGAAAGTTAGAGCAACTTATTCTTATTATAAATAAAGTTTTACAAAAATAAGACCTTACTCAACACTTCTGCCATAAGGCAGATAATTGTCATATGTATAAACATATGCCCTCATAGGTATATGCGTACGATTGGATACAAAGAAAAAAATGCTGATGCAGCGTAACTAATAATTGTGCACTGTGAACATTGTTGTGTAGGAGGAGGTCTGTAGGAGGTAAGATGAGTTACCTATCTTCGTCTTATTGTTTATACGACGGAATGTGTAATATATGCATAATATTATGTATGTATGTATAGGTATTGATGCTAAAACGTTGTTTACGAATGTGTAATAGCGCGCACGTAGTGTTTCATTACGCGGGTTCGCAGAAATAAATAAAAATAGTATAATCTTAAACTCTAAGAATATTTACAAATTATTTTATTCATAAAATGCTATAACGAATGAAGCAGAAACATTCCAAATAACAAAACGACTTCCAGTCTCAGCTGATTTTGCTGTTAAACTTTTTGAGCGACTGCTCAAATTGGTTTGTTACGGTTAGATACGCAGTAATTATCAAGTAATCCTGTTCTTAGAGGAATCTACTGTTGTTGATTGAAACTAATACCACAGTAATGTTATAATACTACAAAATAATCTAGCACGCTTATGATACTGTGTCAGTCGATGGCAGTTATTGTGGGTACTATTATTTATTCTGTGGTTAAACGAGCACAACGGCGCGAGCGCGGGCGCACGAGGAAGGAAACATATTGATATTTGGCGTCGTGCGCGGGACCGGTTCTGCAAGTGTTATTCCGAAAACGAGATGACTCTGGACTTTCCGATCACACATTATTTTTACTCATTTTTTGTTTCGTTCACGTATGGAGGACCACAACAGCTTTTTCTGACGGACAGTGGCGAAGGTCACGCGGAACTTGAGTCTAGCTAGCCCGACGAGATTTTTTTTGTTTCGAATAACGAAGGAAGTACTTATAAAAACTTGCTTTGTGGAATTGATAGAGCAGGTAACATTTAATGATTTTTTTCCCCAATAAAATAATTATATTTCCCCATATGTATAATTTATTTGTTGGTATTTGGTGCTACTAAAATATTATTACACTAGAGATATATTGGAAGAATTACAGTAGGTCTTGTGATATTTGCTTTCTCAGGTGGAGAAAGATCTGCCCATAGTGTTTAGTTAAAACCAACTATGCTTTGAAACCACACGTGTCTTGTGCCTTGATAGCACCAATTAATTCAGTTAGAATACCTATCAATAACAAAAGTGAATAATTGTCAACATGTACAGAGCTGTCGCGGCGGCCTGCCCATATACTATATACAGTAGATATATCATAGTATACGGCTTGTTGATAGCATTACTTGTTGGCTCATTCCATATATGGCAGGCGCAGCGATTGTAATAAAAATAAAAATCAACAAGACTTCATACCTGTTATTCTCTTATTGCCTCCTCAAGCCTTCTTTGCCTCCAACCTTCCTTCCAATGTCTCTAGATTATCTGCTTCGCTATATGTGTGGGTTCCACGGTTTGAATGAGCCATGCACCATCTGTAGATTATAATGCCCAATGACACCGACTGCCTCGGTGCCTAGGGCAAGGATAGGTCATGCCTTAAGCATGACCCACCCTGTGACTATGTCACCTCTTTGATTGCTAGAACCAGAACATCATGAATTAGATTATGTATAATATATAAATAAAGTTAAGGGGTTTCAGGTTCAGATTGATTTATAGGTGCCACATTGCTTAAGACTTGGATAGTAACATATCTATACTCTAGCCCAATGGCTCTTAAACCCACGTACATGGGCGCAGGGAGGCATACGCCTTACGTCGCGACAAGGCCTACGCCTTACGTCGCGGCTCCGATTGTCAGTATAGATATGAGTTCCGGAGGGAGGATATTAACGTATCTATACTCTAGCCCAATGGCTCTTAAACCCACATACATGGGCGCAGGGAGGCATACGCCTTACGTCGCGACAAGGCCTACGCCTTACGTCGCGGCTCTGATTGATAGTATAGATATGAGTTCCGGAGGGAGGATATTAACGTATCTATACTCTAGCCCAATGGCTCTTAAACCCACATACATGGGCGCAGGGAGGCATACGCCTTACGTCGCGACAAGGCCTACGCCTTACGTCGCGGCTCTGATTGTTAGTATAGATATGAGTTCCGGAGGGAGGATATTAACGTATCTATACTCTAGCCCAATGGCTCTTAAACCCACATACATGGGCGCAGGGAGGCATACGCCTTACGTCGCGACAAGGCCTACGCCTTACGTCGCGGCTCTGATCGATAGTATAGATATGAGTTCCGGAGGGCCATCTTTCAGATACATGGGACTGCTTAGGGAATATAAAGGGTACATACAGTATAATATATATATATACAATACTTAGTTATATGATGGGTAGTTATTCAGACACACAGATACTTAGCACAACAAATACTTAGAGTATACTTAGGATCAACAAGATACGAAGATACTTAGAGTACGCTTAGATCAACAAGATACGAAAATACTTAGAGTACGCTTAGATCAACAAGATACGAAAATACTTAGAGTACGCTTAGATCAACAAGATACGAAAATACTTAGAGTACGCTTAGATCAACAAGATACGAAAATACTTAGCTATCGTCCAGTGTATTTCTCGCACGCGTCTTTTCTCACAGTAAGTTTCACAGTAAGGTTCACTTACCATAGACAACTTGACAAGATGTTTGAGCGGGAAACGGCGGGTAGACTCTCGGTGTTGCTATATACAAATATTTACAAGATGACATTCGCGATACGTCGCGACAAGAGCAGCGAGTTTTTATCTAATTACTTTCTTGTAATGATGATAGATGTGAAATTATATAGGTTTTGCATGAGGTTGCTCATGGAAACCCTATGTAATTATTAGCATAATAATATTTAATTATCCAAATCCTGGACCGAAAAGAGGAAATATTAAAAATATCATAAAATCCTCGTGTACATATAAATAACAAGTGTAGTCAAGTCACTTACATAGGTATATAAACATGTCGTTTTATTCTCATCTTTAGCTTCATTAATATGTAAATGAAGCTGTAATGAATATGTATGCCCACCGAGAAGAGGCCTCTCCGTCCGCTCTAGAGGTCAATGTCAGCTGAGTGAGTCGTCCACTCAACCAAGAACCTCTACATGACGTTCACTTGCCTTTCTCTAGTTATATTGTTCAATATTATTAAGAAGCTTGGCAGCTCAAGCTATAATGGCAGTTGAGTATTGCCGGTTCCGCCTTGTATGAGTTGAGTGTAAGTAATTGCACGATGAGTTATCGTATATTAGGTACAGATTGTGTCTCATTGTTACTGATTGTGAAATGTTTATCTGTCGTGAGTTTTGGAATATTTCACTGTCTCACCTACATAGTAAGACCATATTATTATACTGTAAGTAAGTGGTATTACGATAACGAATATTTTAATTTACCTCCTCCATAGAATCGTTGTTATTTTTATTAGCCAAAACTAAGTCGTGGTGTTCGTACCTGTTTTAAGTTATTAAACTTGTCTCTTTCCTAGTATCAGCGTAGGTAAAACAGTTGTTAAAATGATTATATCTTAGGTTTAACCACGTCTTTAGTCAAACCTCGAAAGCGCTTCTTGTTTTGGCTTTGACTAACATACCTTTTTCTGGTCAAACCTTGGAATTTAAAAAATATGTTGCGTGCTTTTACTAGACAAAACGAAGCCAATTTATTTTGTCATTCTTATCTAATCAAATTGTATACCAAATTATTATGTAAATGCAAAGGATCAAACGCACTGTGTAACTTGACTCGTCCAAATAAATAAGAATTTGACAAACCTACGAATTATGCTTGCTGGGCTGGTAAAATTATGAAACCTGATTTACAGTATGAGTTATTTTTTGTTCTCCCTTGTTAAGTTCATTAGTCAAAGGCAGTTAGTAAAGTAAAGTAGTTATGACCTTTGACTAAGACCCTGGGCTGCAAGCTATGTATATAATTATCTATAACAGATAGATTAAAAGAAACAGCTGTATAGAGGTGGTTTGATAAATTACGTTGTGTAAAGTTTGTAATAACATCAGCTGTGTTCGCATTAATTTAGAGGGTTATTAGGGGTCACGGTATTTTTTTAATACAATGATGAATTAGTAGCAGGATACCAGAATATTTTTCCAAACTGGTCACAATTTGTAGACAAACACCGCACTTTAAATTCCCCATGATAGTAACAATTCTATTACGAGTAGTATGAATAACAGGTATTTGATTAGGAAGTTTAATTACATATACTTTCACAAATTGATTTTACTTACAGCTTACAAGCTCAATCAGTACCTAACCTTTACCATCGCAAACGGTTTTAAAAGCTTCCTCCTTTCAAAATACACAATAACACGTTATTGGGTCGTCTAAAATAAGATGTGGTATGAATCAAAGATCTGACAGAGAGAAGCCAAAGAAGTTTTCTTATTGATTGAATATTTATTTTGATAAACAGGTGTCAGATGTCTTAAATACGTAATGCGAAATATTTATCAGCGATAGTTTAATAAATGGATCAGCAACATCAAATAAAGTCAATTAAATCATGGGTTTTGTTGGTCTCAGTTTAATTTAGCTTGTATACATTTCCTTTTCCTTATTACAGTAGGTATATAGCAATACTTATCTCTCGCACTACAAAAACATAAACTAATGAGTAACCAAAATGGGATAAGCGAGAAAAAAATTGTACATAAGAAAATCAGATAATCATAACATTTTCTTACCAGTTCCAAACAATATTATTATTAAATTGAATAGGTACGTACAAAATGCGCAAGAGTTAGAGGAACAAGTCGAGCGCAAGGGGCATGCGCGCGCGGCGTGACAGCTCGCTCGTCCAATTGGTTGAGATTGCGCGTTTCCGTCGCCTCGCTTCCGGTCGATAACAGCAAGACCGCTGCAAGTGATGTGTCGGAGCCGGACTTACAACAAACGGTCAACGGACTTGCTCAACACCTACTATTGCTAGTCTAGTCTTAATGTGAACAAACAAATAAATGTGAGCATTATTGTCAATTGAAGCGTATAGATATGTTTATAGAGATTTTATATCCAATAAATAAATAACTTATTTTATCAATTGAAATTGTAAGAACATCATCAAGGTACCAAAGAGTTCTGATAACAGTCGTATCTCAGTGTCATATCATAAATATTGCAAAATTTACAGCGAAGTGAACTGACATTGCAACACGAACCTGTTGTGCAACTTACTTAGGCGATCCGTTAATAAATGTAGTGGAACCAAACGTTTTCGCTTCTATGATACTAATAAAATTTGGCATAAAAACTGAACTAGCTAGCTAGCTAGCTAGCTAACTATTATTGCAGACAAAGTTAATGGTGCGGTCTTTCATATAATCAGTAAGAAAACTAGATGCTTGCTAACCAAAAACATACATTTGAAAAAGGGGCCCAGTTCGGTACAAATGAGGCACTACTGTGGGCTTCGCTTTATACAGGGTTATATTTGTGTTGGTGAGTACGTTCAACAATGAAAAAAGCTAAACAAGGTTTGTGTAACAATGCAAACTGCATGATATCTTCGCTAAACATTCTACAAAGTAGCTACCTATAACTGATTTAATCCAAATCTATAACATATTATGCATTTAGTAAGTATAAAGTGACGAGAGATTTATATACTTATAACTGCAATTGCTACTGAAGTATTTGGATTTTAAAGAAGCGTCACAAAAAAATTACGAATCAAATATTGTAAATTATTATATCTTGGTCGCAATAGAGAATGATAACAAGATTAATATAAGTTAGCAATCCTAGTCTCGTTCACACCTTACCGGCTTAAAGGTCACCCTACATAAAGGAAATAGCTGAGAGTACCGAGCGCGGGCGAGTAGAGCCGAGCGGAAGTGGCGGCCGTTCCCACGGACATTCATCCGTTACTTCACCTCGTCTCCTCCCGCCAACATTCCTCACCCCTCCGGTACCCCGCTAACTTTCTTGGAAGTTTGTTAATTTTACAGAACACTTGCCTAACAAATAATATTACCTTATCATAACTTTTTCTAAATAACTTAAAAACTTGAGCTAGCTGTACGTATGGTGGCTTATACTAACGTGACCATACATCCCGCTTTGAGCGAGACTGTCCCGCTTTAAATCTACAGTCCGTTCATCATAACTTGTCCCCTGGCCTCTATGTTGGCACTATTGATTGACAATATAATGTGACAACAATTTAAAGGAATAACAGAGCTACCAACTTTTAAACGAGGGGACAAGTTATGATGAACGGTCTGTATGTGTCCCGCTGTCCCCAAATTCGCCTAAAACGTTCCGCTATGAAATAAAGGCTATCCGTGAAAGGGTAAATCCAAGGGTAACATCTCTCAAATATAGGTACCTCAGTGAATTATCTATGGTAGGTATCTGACATCAACAAGACAACAAGTCATGCTGTCTGCTCTGAGCTAGGAAATAAATGGTCGCGTTACTTAGGTAGGTATATGAATATCGCACTGCCCATGAAACATGAGATGTGTCTGGAGTTTCCTCCAGTCTACCTCATTATAATAAATTCAATCTAGCGTTATTCTAATTAGTATTTTACGTTCTGATAACTGCATATGCAAATAGTGCTTATTGATAAATGCAATCATTTCGACAACGTATAATATTTCTACAGATTTAGAGGTTGTTTCAGTTTATGTAAAGGCAAGCGTTCTTAATTCCAAAATGTTGTTCCTATGTAAAACACAATAAAAACCTTTGTGTTTCTCATTTACTCGCGTATCCATGGTACCTATATCGGCACCGAACCTAACACTAGGCTAACAGAATCATGACGTTAGCTCATAACAAATGAAACATGACCCAATATACAACACAAGACGAATTAAATAGATGTCGTTGTTCACAATTTAGGCGGCGCTCATGTTACGCCCACTGTAGGTCCAGCTGATCTCATTGTTTAGTCTACATCAGAATGCCGCTTTTAATTCCTAACAAATCTGATTACAATACTGTGTGATTCATGACGATGTTTATTTATTAGTTACATAATCTGAAGAAGATAGAACGTTACCTACGACACGCGAGTGACGCGACGCGACAGACTGAAGTGTAAATACATTGTTTGTTACCAAGGACGGTACTTTTCCCTTTTAGATATTAGTTTAGTTACTAAATTGTTTTATCATACTAATAATATACTACATATATAATAATTAAATGGGAAAAGGAAATGATATATATATAGTAATTTAGTATTACTATTATTATAAATTCGGTAGTCACTTTGTTTGTTTGTTACCTCTCATGTCTCAACGGCACAATCAATCATGATGAAAGACACGCAAGTAGTCTATGGTGTGGAGAGGGACATAATAGGCTATTTTTTACCCTGGAAACACGAGTGAAATCGCAGGGTGGAAGCTAGTAGTATTTTGATTGAATGTTTTGTTATGTATCCTCGAGCTGACTATACCTATAAGAAACGTAAATGACCAGCTACGTTCGCTACTAGTTACCTAGTGATCTTTTAACAACATTTGCTGCCGTCACATAAATCGTATGCCCACTGCCTGCACCTAAGCCTATGGTCAAGGAAATTAACGGTAAATTAACATTATTTTTATATTTATTTTGGGTAGCTTTCGAACGAAACCACAAATTTATAGTTTGGGTCGTCTACGAGGTAACGAACGATATAAGTTATGTAAATAAGTATTCCATCAACATATATAAAAAAGAAGTTATAAAACAATAGGATCTAATCATTATTGATCGTACTTCAGTTCGAAAATCATCATGGCTTTCCATCCATCTTACACCATCTAATTTTCGTTGTCTTGGCAGGTTTTATATAAAATGTTTGAAACAGCTAAGTAATCACGACATTATAGAGTGGGTGGTGGAAGGTGGAACGTCGTGACCGTACAAACAGACCGGATCTCCGGCCTGTGCGTCGGCGGGCGGAAGTGCGCAAGACTTCCGCTCCCTCGGGAGTCGTCACGCGTCACGACGCGGCCGCCCGCGCCGCGCCGCGAGGCGACTGCACAACCATGTCTTACTTACCATTCCACTGCTTTCACGATATCACGCTGTGATATCACTATATAAGTATTACACGACACGACTATTGCTTTGTGAGTCTGAAACACCAACAGCATAATTGCGGCAATATAACCGATTTTCGGTTATTCAACTACTCGTCCTGTGTGCAGGAACTTGCAATTTAGAAAATACAGGACGGCTAGAAGAGGCATGTAACAGAGGAATGCCGAAAATTTGTCGCCAAGATCCTACCGGTGTATTCCAGCTGCTGCACTTGAGAGTTTGTATTGTTTGTCTATACAGGCAGTAGGTATAGGTCTTTGTGTGCTTACCACCTACGGTCACATCGTCACTTACCATGGTGAAGTGGGATTGTTGATCACATAGATCATCCTATAAAATATAATAGAACATCTGGCAAAATGCCTATCAGTATAAAATGAACCTATTTTTTTAAATCTAACCCTAACGATTATTCACATTCTTCTGGAAATTTAGCACGAAGCTGTGAAAAGCTTTAATTGGAAACTTGGTACCTATTGAAAAACATCGAAATTGGTACTTAGGTATGTAAGCATAATTTGAGAATACCTACAGATAGTTGTAAACGCAACGTGTTGCTTCAACAACCTACCGAAGAAACTGACACTATATCGAAAGATATGTAGATTTATTTCTGAAAACAATTTTGAATCAATTTTAAAAGTTTAGAACGTTATAATACACAGTGTATTATAAATTTTCTATAGTTCATTTATGGGTTTAAGATTGGTTTTATTTGGGTGATTTGTTTACAAAGTTAATTATCGTTTCCCACAGGCTATTAGTTAGGATGTAGTACACCTAAAGTATATGCGTGAAATTCTGGCAACGTCATTTTTTGAACTGCTTGTAGTTCGAAGAAGCCTGGTGAAGCTTTATGTGACGTAGGTGTCTACTTATATCTGTTTATCGTTAGTTAATATTTTCTTTATGTTTAGGGGTAATTAAAATAATATAGCATTTGCAAATAAACTGGGAGAACACACTGAATATTTTCAACCTCAACCTGTGTAAGATGTACCTACGCAATATCACGTGTAGTAAACTGTTTAATTTATCTTTCTACGTTGTTTGGCCTTCGTACTACAGCTATTTTAGCATTTTTTTGCGAGAAATATGTTATTTAAAATAGTTATTTTAGTTAACGTATACAAAGAAGAATAGCTGCGAAGAGTTTTGTTTAGCTTATTATGGTTCCGAGCCGTCATAGTTCCGTCCGATATCTTTAATGTTTCATATCTGTGGGCTCTCGGTAGAGAGTATCTATATTCTTTGTCTGTTGGTTTTCAAAAGGTGACGCAACATAACTGTTTCACAAATGGTTCAATCAAAATTATTTAGCTATACATTTTTTATAATGACCTCTAATATTGAAGATTCAGGAAATGATGCTCCAAGCTCTCTCCCAACAATGATTTGCAATAATCCGCGGGAATTAATAGAGCCAGAACAGGTGAGTCTGTTTGAAAACCCTTAAGTTAGATAGTTTATTTATACTGCCTGGTGATCTGAGACTAAGTACTGAATAAATTACTGGTACAAGTTCTCCCGTTAATGATACATATATCGATTTCTTGCCCTCGTAATCAACTCCTCCTAGCTGATAGGATGAGTCATTATTAGGATCCTGGAATAGTTAGGTACTTACATGGCAATTTTCATGCAATGTTTTTGTTTTTTAAATAGTGAAGATCATTATATTATATGGATTATTGGTTAATATAACATAATAATGAGAGACTACCTAATACCATCCAATATGTTTTTATGTTAAACCCAACATTATCTATACTTACTTATTATTTCATTTGTATAATTGAGAAAATAAATACTTAAGGTACCTACCTACGTTTTAGATTAATTAATTAACGAAGTTCGTCTACTTTTAAATCCAGGTATCGTTAAGTGGATTAATATTAGATCGTGAAGTAAAGATAAAGCAAGACTCTTTGACCACCTTAATGGTCCAAAAGGTGTCATCACCGGTTCCACGATACCCTTTGGCAATCATCTGTTCTCCTGATATGCTATGCTTTCAAATAGAGCAAGATGTGGTCATACATAAATTAAGGTCTGTTTAAATTTAGGTGGTACCTATTCAATATTTCATAATGTATCTTTACATGTGTGTGAAAAATGTCCCAAGAAAGTTATAAATATTACTACCCACTATTACATTAAGGTAGGTGTAGATATGTATGTATACCTACTTATATATTTGAATCGATGGAACTTTTCAGTACCAAAAATTCAGTCATTTAAATTGAGTTTTACTGTATGAATACTATAGGTATAGAGTAGGTAACTCTATACCTACAGTATTCTTTAATATTACCCAGGATTTGGAATTCGCTTGCACATTCTATATACGTGCATTGTTGCGGATTGTGGGATGAGTCGGCTGCACTTGGCGCGGGATGGTGCTGCTACCCTCGCACCAGGTTTCTATTGGCACCAGGACTGAAGGCAGATATATTTATCAGCGCCACCCCAAGATTGTCTTCACCAGTGCCATTCGCGTACGCATTTTTACAACTGGCCGCTGCTTATATGCGAGATCACGTTACAGGATATTTTGTAGTACCTATACAAATCAAATTTCTGAATTATGTAGGGGCCACATAATAATGTGGGTGAAGGTGAGTAAATCTTTGTCAAGAGCTAACTAAATTTGATGAAGCATGGCAGATCCTGTAAATGTGAATCGGTTGCATAATGTGAATGGTTAACTCGGATTTTCGGAGCTACTTAAGCTTATTTGTTCTATACGCTTATCAAAGTTAGGATCGTTCAATATCAGTAACTGATCTTTATTATCTTCTAAAACTTACGTAGGATTCACTCAGAAATAATGGGCATTACATACACCGTACTAATACACACCGTACATAATTAATAGTTACCATAGTTGTCAAAAATATATTTTTTTCCTGACACAAAATTTAAATGTTTTTTTTTTATATTTTTTGTATCTACTTAAATAGTTTTGACGTGAATTATAATTATTATATTATAAATAATGCAATCCAAGTTCGCTTTTGTGATTAGAATAACTATACCTATATCAATGATGATTTAGATCTATGCTTCTTAATATTCTTTTGCTTGTGGGCCTGTGGGTTTCTTTCAGGTAGGTAGGTACTTAGTGGTGAATCAAATACGTTACCGGTAAGATATAACTGATCGTAGGTATATTTTCATAAATATACTATTGTAGTTTAACTATTACTTCCCCATAGACGTCAATATAATCTGGTAAAAAGGCAGGAATTTGGTTTGAGACTGTGAAAGCAACATCCTTGTTTATTTTCCAGAAAGCAATTCAAATCAGTTTCCTTGTAACTTACGTCATTTGAATAGACTTTGAAATAATCGAGGATGGTCGCATGCCTCGGAATAGCAATCAAGAAGACGAATCACAAGCTAGCTACGTCTGCGTCGCGTGCGACGGCGCGCGCGCCTCTGTATAATATTATTAGGCCTAATAATCTCGTCGCTGACTCACCGCCTTTGTCCTCATAACACAACATGAGGTGAGTGAAAACTGTGATGCGACATGTGAGAGACTTTGATGAACAGACCGTGAAAACATTTAACTTGCTTTTTTTCTATTTTGTCTTTTCATTCTGCAGAACAAACGTATTTTTAAATCGATGAAAAACATGGGAGTTGCATTAATTCTGTCTGTGTTCTTTCTTGTAAAACAAACAAATATATAGGTACCTGAATTAGTTTAGTTACCTATCAACAAAATTCCTGAGTAATTAAGAAAAGAAAGAAACAAAAAAAAACATTTATTTATTTCAAATACATCTACCTACCTACCTACTAGGTACCTAATCGTTCCTATATTTTAATGCAAAGTAGGTATATACATATATTATATTTGTTAAATCAGCAGGTAGGTATGTCTGTGAATATGAAGATAGTTTAGACTTGACAGTGGAATCAAAATATCTAATTGAATAGTTAGATAGTAAATAATCATGTTCTACATCACTAATAATTATCATTATGACATAGTGATATACAACATTATCTTGTCTGATCTAAATGAATGATCAATGAACATTATAAGTAAGTGCAACGTCAGCAATCTTAAAAATAGGTTCGATATAATATAAAATGTATGAAAATAGATTTACTAATAGCATTAGGAGTACCTATTGCAATATTGTGTGTTATCTAATGAGTGTTAGTAGGTATAAGTAAATATGTCTTTTTAATTAGATTTTTTGTAGGTAATTAGTCGTAATAGATGTTGTTTGATCCTATTTGATTGCCTTTATATGTATTTACACAACGATAGTGTTGTTTGTTCAGAACAATTATTTGTTTAAACTGAAACCGATATTATATATTAGAAATCGATCTCATAATAATTGTCCTTCGTACAAAACTGTTTGGGTAGTTCCTATGCGCATTAAGGAGAGAAATAGATTTTATGAGAGCGTGCGGGGCGCTTTATTTACGTGTGTTTACACTTCAGACGATTTTATAGGCTCAACGACACCGTCTCACTGTGCCTTATAACATTATAAGGAGCACTTCAACATCGCTTTGCGTTATGACTGCTGACTGCAACGTCCCTGTAGTATTTATTACACAGGCAACATTGAGTAACAGTTGTGAAACCTGTCGGAATCATGAATAAAATAATTTATTTTCCATTTTAGTAGTTCTATATTTGATTTTATAACTCTTAGAAGCGTAAACGTTCTCTATAATTTATTTATGTTGTCTTAAGTAGATACCTATGATGTAGCTACGGTAAAGTTAACAGTCTTTAATTTATTATGGGAACCTGTTCATTCAGTTATCGTAATTATGGCATAGAGGGATACAATACGATATAATATTTATATGTATCGTACCAACGTTCTTACTCAAATATGTGAAACAGCATTCAGCAAATAGATGGCGACAGACAATCATTTGGTCCAACTACAAGGCTTCCGGGTGCTGATTGACGCTGATTGATATTGATTCTTATTGGTCGGTCCCGTTCCTCGCCGGACATCGTCAACTGGACACATGTATGGCTACATGACTCTGCTAATGATGAAATAACACTCGCTACCTACATAATTTGATATGCGTTATGTGTATTTAATGCACGTGCATAATATGCAATCTCCCTTGAATTACTAGATGCCATTTCACAGTGTATTCAAACGAAAGTAACCATACTTTTACTTTTAATATTAATTTAAAATATATGGTAATTTTGGAAGTGACGTTGTACCTAATTATTTGTTGCCAATGATATTTCAACTTGTGATATCTTCTAAGATACATTTTCATTTAAGTTATATGGTGTAAAGGACAATTTTATCTACATTTACTGCCTAACATGTATAACATATTTAATTGTATACATTTACCATGTCGGCCAAAATAGCTTCACAAACAACTCATTAATTATTTTTGATAAAATGTTGAAAGACAAAAATAGTTACAATATAGCAATATAGGACTATTTTGTAAAACTATGCAAGGGCTTCAACATATTCTTCCTTTTTTTCACCTATCGCTAACTATTTAACAGACGCGCAAATGCCTCTAGCGACTGCTCTTTGCAGTCTTCTTGAAAGTTATTAAAAATAACCGAATAAATCTACTCGAAAATTAAATTGTCCATAAGTTATATACTTTAAACCTTCCTCGTGTCATCAGTCTGTCTATTTTTTTTATACAACATTGTCGACAAACAAGCATACGGCCCGCCTGATGGTAAGCGGTTACCGTAGCTTGTGACCGCTTGCGACATCACTCACGCGCTGCCGTGCCGAGCCATCCCCCCTCCCCGATGAGCTTTGGCGACCTTAACACAACTATAAGTTATTGGTCTGGGATATTCGGTAAGGTGGAGGTACTTCCTCACTGAACCGATCGCGATGAAATTTGGTATGCAGATAGCATATGGTATGGAGAATGATATAGGCTACTTTTAATCCCAGGAAAACATCAGATCCCCGGGGAACGCGGGTAAAACCGCGGGGCGGAAGCTAGTGATTTATAATGTGATGATACTAGTACTCTACTACTAAATGTAAAACTACCGATTTTCAAAAGAAAGCAATTTTAAACGATTATGTTTAGTGATACACTTTGATCATTTCATTCCTACAAAATAAGTGTGTCCTACAGTATCATACCTATATCTACATATAAACATGGTCGTCGCATATAAACGTTTGTCTGTCTGTTTGTTTGTTTGTAACCTATGCGTTTGGTGATTTGTGCGCACGCCAAGGTTGGTTTCCGACCAAAAAAGAGTCATTGCAACGCAAGCTGTGGATTAGATTTATCTTTAATAAAAAAAATATTATGCTTCTACATTTTTTTTTTTATATAGGTAGGTATCGTCGTGCTACTTCCTTTGAAATAGCGGCGTCGCAACCTATTCTGCAACGCTCAAAGACATTTTCTATTACGAAGAATCTTCTTTATTAATAACAGAAGACGTCTTCAACAATTTAATTTCACCGTTGCTTGTGATGTTCCATTCGGAACACAAATTATCGACTCGGTTTGATCCCACGCCCAAAATAAAATATCATATTTCCTGTCTGACGAGCAAGCTTCAGCATTTGAGTGTCTTTTTTCAACAGTTTTTTTTTCAGGGCATCAAGTTTTTTAAGGAACTGTGTTGCACATGTTTGTTCAACATAGGCGACGTATTCTTTACATGTTGTGTATTTTTTTACTGTCTGGAAGTTCTAAAATTGTTGGAACTTTTTACGTGCAACGTTTATTGAATCAACTGTTTTAGCATTGAAACGTTTGTGTTAACATAAAAATAAAAATACGTGTTATCTGTTGCTCGTCTCGGCTAGATATCGATCTATGATTCACTCAGAGATTCCTCGACGAAGTCTTAATTTATTTATCTTTGAATAAGATGGATTCTGTATGTAGGTACCTCAAACGTGCACTCAATGATACTAGCTAGATCCGCTAGACAGATTCTTGATTATTTTAATTATTGATATAAATAGAGTTTTTTTGTAAGTACTTGCCTATGTATGTCCAAAGTTGTAGACTATAAACTGGGGCAGCATTACCAACTGTTTCTGGCCGGTTATGGAGATACTTAGTTGGTACTAAAGTGTCGATTATTTGGGGTAAAATAATGTGAGTGATTGCGATAGTATTATTGGGTGATCGGTGATCATAATAGGCGTTGTGTATTGCCGTTAGACGACTAGCAAAGCGTGCTCGTGCTCACTTAGCGGTGTGGTGTATTACAGGTGTTGCGCAGCTTCTCACGGGCCGGTTCCGCGCCGCTTGCATAACGGCGTGCGCCGGCGCACCGCACACGTAATGCGCCGTAACACTGCGCATTATGCATGTAGGGCACATGTCTTGTCTACTCCCGTCTACACCACACCTATACTTTACTTACCGGATTTTATCTTAACCTAAAACCTTGGAGGAAAACCATTTTCGTCCAAAACATACTAGAATCACCTACACCATTGGCCACTGAAAAATAAATTGGTTCGTAATTAGTAGGTGAAATACTATAACAAAACGAATAGATTATTATCTTCACATTCATAAATGTTAAACTTTGATTTGAACATGAGATAAAATCATAAGCTGTAACTAATGGCTTTTTTTTTATTTAAATGGTCTTTTAAAACCATCGGATATAGTGGTGAGTGATGCCAGTGATAATCGAAAGCCTTCCTTTTGTCTACCGTTTTGGGCACATGCTATTGTGGCGCTGCCACAAAAGCCTGCCCAAGCGGCACCGTGTAAGGTTACAGATGAAGATGTGACAGCGCACGAGCGACAACACAGATCTTCCTCGTCAGATAAATGCCCAAATATCGCCTCCCATCAACAAAAGATCAAATTCCGCGACTGCAATTCAATCTGCACCCATTTTACGGAAGCAGTAGGCGCCAGCTGCCGAATGAGTATCAAATACCATTTAGATAATAAAGGATTTCTTAATACGAAAATGTGAAGCGAACCGGGAGTGATGTTCAAAATGCTTTCACGCTAAATCGGGTCGAGACAGTGAGGTCCTGTAACAGACACCGGCTTCATCTTGAATAATCACATTGAGCGCTCTTTAGCTCCGCTTTTATTGCTGAAATGTGAACGTCATAAAAAATATAACTCAATATAAGTAAGTATAAGTATTATGCAATACCTATATACATTTAAAATGGAAACAAATGTATTAGTGACTCAGGAAATATGAACACCTTTCCGAAATTACTTTAATTTATTACCAAATTTATCTGCTTATTACTGCACCTTATCGTTTTATTTTATCAATGTTATCATAAAGTTCCTTTACTTCTAAAACAGATAGTAAAAAATGATGATGAATTGTTTTGAGTCATTCATATCGATGTAATTTGGTGCCGAATCCGTAATGCTGAATATATAGTATATTTATAGTGGCCTGAATTGTTTATGTAATATCGTTTAAGCTAGGTCACTCTTCAGCTGTGTATTGAAATGTTTGTTTATCTATGTTTCAAATTATTGTGCTAATGCTACCACTCCTAATGCTACTACTCCTTTATATTATGTTTTGTGCTATAAGATAACAAAAAACCAACTAAGTACATGCGTTGTAATTCGTTATATTATACTCTCTTTATAACGCAAGTTGAAAAGTTGGGCACGGAAGTCCCGTGACCGGATACGAAGGTGGGAGGCGGGTGGGTGGAGGGTATATCCGGCACCGCCTCGCCTTTCCGGGCTTTCACTTCCGATTTGCTATCTGCACGATTTTCTCCGTTGGCCGATGGAAAGTAAAAAATATAAATGTAAAATTGTTACAAAGGGACAAGGGACAGGCACAAGAGGTATTAGGCTTGTAAGTATATCTACATGATATCTGTTGAGGAAAATTGCTGTACAAAATTGACTGTTTCCTGCGTTAATGCAATCTTAACGTTGTTCCGTTGAGAGTACCTACTTTAAATAAATGAGCTTGTAGTTTTACTGCTAATAAATCTAGACTTTAAAAAAAAGTCGTTAGGTACCTAATTATCGGCTATCTACGATTTATAGACCGCCTATGTTTTTTTTTTACTATCGCCTTAGTTTATTTACCTATATCTATTTTTTTTATTAAACTAAGTACTAAATGGACAAATTATTCAATCTAAAGTGGTTTTCCGTTGAGAAAAAAAAAGCAGTACAAATTTATAATAAATCCTGTTTTAGTGGTATAAGTAAGTAGGTACTACCTACATTACTACATAATGTAAATAATATAGACGTTTTTGTGAATAATATAAATTGACCATGTACCTATCTACCTACCTACCAACTTAGTCTAAAATGTAGTCTAATTTTTAGTTGAAATAACATCGTATTTATATAATTTCCGGATCACTGTTGACTGATCGCGTAGACAAAATGAATGCATGGAAAGTCTCCCGGAGTGTGGAACACGCCGCGCCGCGTGAGGCCTTCCGTTATCAAGAACTTACCACTTAATACTTAGTTAATTGTATGATCCAGATCACTAAAATTTAGGGCTTCATAAAAACTGACCCGATCAAGAAATGGAGGAGACGCACATGTGTTTTTTTATTCTATCCCGGATGTAGTCTTATCTCAATCCAACTAGCTTATGTCGAATTTCAGTTTATCTATAACTTATCGATACAATTATTATGTTATTAAATAAATTAAGTAACATAATATATTTATGACTTCATAGTAAAACCTAAGGTAAAACTCAAAGAATACTTACTATGTATAACCGTGGAACCGAAATAATTAAGTAGCAATCAAACTGATAACTGATAGCACGAACAGTGATTATTAATTTATTTACCAATAAAATAGATTTTAACGATTACTTAACAAAACCGAGATATTAAAACACAAAAGCGCCTGTTTAAGTTTAATTTTAAAACATTATTAGATGCATACGTGTCTTGAATCTTGCTTGATTAATAATATAGTGTTGTTCACAAACATAAAGATAATCGCGGCGGGAGAGCGTATGCGGTATTTATAACATTAGGTACACGCCGGAAAACAAATTAAGTGTTACGTGTTATTGCTTAATTATTTATCTAATATGCATTATTATTATGTGGTATCTAAGTAAGTATAATATAACTGATAAAAGTATGAAGATGAGGCCTAAGATGGAGCCCTCTGCCATGAAGAAAACTATCACGCTGGCTTTGAAAGTCCCTAGGTTGTAGGAGTCGGGAAACACAGGCGCCGCGCCGGGCGAGTTCCACTTCTTTGCTGTCCGCATTATATGTGGATGCAAAATGTAATGTCCGTATGTATGTTCGGAATGTCAACAGTATACGGGTGGAAGTTTTCCCGGCGTTTTGTGGTTCGGTGTAAAAATGGGGATGGTGGAATCAGGATAAATTATTCCTCACTCTCTCCAAAATAATCCTATATAAAACCGATAGGCAAGCAACCTTTCGCCGATGGTCAAGGCTCGATAATTCATTGTGATATAGGTTGGTTTTTGGTAACGATGTTCTATTTGTCATATTCATAGCGAGGTTTGCTTGTGACTTTGCTAGAGCAAATGAGTTTGATGAAAGCATCACTTTCTTCCATCAAGATAAATGTAACACAAAAACAGTATGTAATTAATAACATTGACAGTGTCACAATTGGCGGCCTTATCACTAAAAGCGATCACTTCCAGGTTCAGCTACTATTATTTTGTTTTTAGGGTTACTAGAATAAAAAGATATCAAATCATGCTTTACACTTAAATATGTGTCACGACTCACGAGTGGGTACGGGTTGTGTAGGCATCTCTTGATGATGTCAGCTTCAAATTCCTTTATGTGTGCTTCTTTATACATTTTTTTTTATTTCGACACACTGGTACAGTGGTAACATAGATATATGACAGCGAGACAGCTACCAGTTACGATCTTGATGTCATCTACGAAATTCCAGTTTATTTTTGTTACACTCGTCTCGTAGACCTGTTATCTGCGGATCTTTGTTTTGTACAAAACGTATACTTAACTAATGATATGTTGATGAGGATGATAATTAGACATTGTTACAGCACCATCAAGTGACGCAAAACTTTAACGTTTGCCAATCCCCCCCCCTCTTCCCCGCCTTGCGTATCAACTAAACTAGTTATATCTCGATAGCTATCAGTCTGGCAGTTCCTGTTAATATATATAAGTAAATAATATTGTATGTATGTATTAAACACATAAGGTACTTATGTAGTAACAATGTATGTGTACGATGTCCACACATGTGCCGTCGATCAAGACAAGTGCACTGACATACAACAGTTAAATTCTCGGAATCGGGTTAATTCGGTGCGTGACGTCACCACCGCGCCGCCGAACCACGCCGCCTGCGCGGGCGCCGCTTCCTTGTCCGACGGAATAACAACTCGTGAGTAATTAATAGTTAAATCCGTTTAGTTCCTGACTTACCAGTTGTCGCTTTGAAAGTGAATAATCTGTTATTTTAATTTAGTTATAATGTTAAGTACCTATCTATTGCACTGTACCATCTTGATTTATTTATCTACTCGTATATGAATCTATAAATTAGTATAGATATTAGTATTAGATCATCAACTTACCTACGTAGCTACTTTATTAACCGGAATTTAATTTCGGTAAAATATTTACATAATAAGTAGGTATTTACAATTTTAACACAGTAAGTATTATTATTATTATCCTAACTATCCTACTAATATTATAAAGGCGAAAGTTTGTGTGTGAAGGTGTATGTGTGTGTGTGTGTATGTTCTTTACCATTCAGCTCCGTGACAGCTGAACGGATTTGGATGAAACTTACTAACCCTGCTGGACAAGTATCAAGGAATTATAATTTTGACGGAAGAAGCAAAGAATATTTACTAACTAAGAGTAGTGGGTAGTCCACATGCATTGCCTACATAATGCTTTAGAAAAGTGATAACTATATGCTCTGGTGCTGATGACAAAAAAGGAAATAAAGTAGAATAAATACAGCTTAATTGTTTTGTCAAACGACAGATGTTACAATCAGGGTGCCACGCAGCGGGATGTCCGTTCGACTTTATTATTATGTGCTATTTGCTCTACAATTGACGGTCATTATTATATTTTAACCCTTTGAAGATAACGTAACGGTCGAACAAAATATATATGGGCACTATATATTTTTATAAATAACAAGTCTGAATCGCGCAATAAATCCAAGAAATCAAATAGATATGTACTTCATAAAATATTTCAGACAAAACTGGTTCCCCCATAGTAGGTATATTATACCTGCCATGATTCAATACCTACTTTTGAGAATGTTTTAAGCACTATAGTTAATTAATATACTTATCATTGTTGATACTAGGTTCTTATTGATGAGGATGACATTGATTGATACAAAATTTGTTTAGATAAAGAATGTAAGTAAACATTACAAATACAATTTTATCTTTTAGCTTCAATATGCTATAAATTACATGTTTTACATATTCTGTCTATTCAGGGTGTAAATATACATTTAAAAGTTAATAATATTACAAATAAAAAGTCAAATCAAGAACCTATTACAATAAATAAAACACCATCCATTACCCAACCTATAAACACACGTAAAAATACAAATAAATAAATTATTATTCTAGGACATTCCTCACACACGGCCATCTGACCCCAAACTGATAACTGTAATACTACATATACACTACTTTTCTTTTGTAAATACACACTTTATATAGATAATTACACCCAGACTCAAAACAAACAGACATTTTATATTCATGCACACAAATGTCTGTCCTGAGTGGGAATCGAACCCACGGCCTATGGCGTGATAGATAGCCGGCTTGTCACCACAATACAAAACGTAATACACTATAATCACTATATCAAATTAATAAATAAGCTAACTTAACACTAACTAAGGTACCTACTGACAAGAAGGTAGGTAGGTACTGATAATGATCGATGAAAAAAGTTAAAAGCCTCGACGAGCTCTGATTGGAACCACATGACTTAGTTTAAAGACAAAATAAATTAAAAAACAATCACCAGATCATTTGAGTAAACAGAAAAAAGCTTTAAGCCTCGCTGCAACCGAGACATTTGCTCCCGAAAACAAACTCAGTAGTCACATAAAGCTTATGGAAACGTGTTCGGGGTTACAAGTGACTTCTCTTAATGCAATCTATGGAGCGTTAACGTTAACATCGGCGTTTTTGTTTTAAGGATCGAAGATGCCTCAGCGTGGGAAAGCTCACTAAGGTCAGGTGGCAGCACATGTGGTGCACTCCTGTTTAGGATGTTTAAAAATAATATTTAACAAAATATAAACGTGGTGGCGAGTAGTGATTTGAACGGGTCTTCGCGGGGGAGATACGTGGTACACCTACACATAGTCGTACCATTGGCATGGCTCATCTGCCTGGTGGTCCATAAACAATAACAAAATGTTATTTATTTACGATGGGTTTTACGATAATGCACCATAGAATAAATCTATTAGCGGTGAAAATTTCATAACCACATAGGTAATAAAACTTTTCTCTTATTTTATAATTATATTTTCCAGGCAGGGAGTGGATGGTTTTGCGGTGTTAGTTTAGTTTTACGTAATCGTTAAATGTTCTTCAAAACTAGAAGATTTGGACAAGAAATGGTTAGATCGATGCATTTGTACCAATTGTAGGAGGGTATTTATTGTCACGCCTATATAAAATTGAAAGCATTTGTAGAGATTGTCCTCTTTAGCATTATTATCGCGTGGTCTGCTGGGAAGAATGTCTTTGTACGCTAAAAGTAAATCTCGGCATCGGAGTACCGCCCAACATTGGCTTCTGTACGTCACATGAGCCCGTGGGATTGAAGCGATAATGGGCAAGAATTCGCAACGTGGGTGTTCGACTCGCGTACGCATTATGCAGCGTTTTTTTTATATCTCCTTGTAGATAGAGCGTATTCAGTTCATCCATGCGCAATAATATAGGCTTTGTGAATGAACAAACAGGGTGCGTAAACACACCCAGTAAAGCGTTGCTTCATTGGCTTTTTGATAAGTTACGCGTGCTTCTAAAACATCCTAAAGGTAAGGTTTTGCTCTACGGACGCATAATTGTAAATAAAGCTATGTGTACGTACAACTAGGTTTTATCTATTATCAACAAATCGACAATGGAATAGCCAGTGTGCAGATGCATGGTATGTGGGATGCAGTATCACCCATAAATTATAACTCACTTCAGGGCAAAAATATAATAAATGATTTGTTTTTTACTACTAAATACTTGACGATGATGAAACCTAAATGGAATAGAAAATTAAGTCTAAATTATGACATCGGTGCCGGTAAATTAGATTCACATCTCGAATTGAATGGAATCATAGTCGGATGTCTCAAATTAGCAAGTTTATCTAGCTAGTGGGTGCGAGACGCAGCGGCAGGCACAACTTGATAGACTCATGCGGAAGCTGTAACAACGCCTACATTGCCGTTACGTCATAAAATATACCTTATTGCATTTATGTAGATTGTAGATGTAATAAGTACCTAGTTATTTACATAGAACCACAATACCCACCGAGAGAATGCCTATGCACCCGCTACCTACATTGTTGAATTACAAACTGGGTCACAGCGTTTTACTTCCGCTTCCATTGCATACAGTATCCATAGGAGTGGAATTTAATCAAAAATATATAATTATATATATATTTTTTTCAGATAATTTATTAGGAATTGAGTATAATAGATTATAACGGAGACAGATAAGCATTAAGATAATACATAAATCATACCGAAACGATGTGAATAGCTTACGGTCCCCAAACCAGGCAATGCCAGTATCTCAGGTTCTCTTTGATCTTAAATTTGTAGTGTTTCTTTAAAACTACAACCCGGATGTCCTAAAGGTACAGAAATTCTTAGGGTAAGCATACAACAATGTACTAATACCCTAAATCTGACTAAAAAAATTAGGTAGTACCGCTACATATTTTGTGCCTCAATGCAATTTTTGATTTTCTCGACATTAATAGAACATAGCTTTATCATACCTACTCATATTTTGGTTTTGGTACACACTTCTGTAAAGCAATAATTCATCACGTAGCTATTCAAAAGGGATCTGATATCTAGGCAACTTACGTAATAAACGTTTGTAAATGCAAGTGCCTGGACCGGAATCTGCGTCTATTGTGATAGGAGCACCCAGTCGCCTTGTCTTGTCGGACACTTCCCGGTTCAACGCTCGTCAACGAGGACGCATACCGAACTGTGACTTAACTAACGCCTACAACAGTGTACATTTAGGTAGGTTAACTGCGCTGAGAGTCGCATCTAGAATCTAGAATGCAGTTGGTATGTCCAATATTTTGTAATCGGTCAAAACTCGTAACCTTCGTAGCGTTATGAATTTAACTTAGCTATGCTATTTCATAAATATAGGGAATGCTTAAGATTCGAGATAAGATCTTAGTTTTTTTTGGTAATTTTCGCGTTCATAGGCTTCACTAATATGTTCGTGGTCGTAGATTGAGGTAATAGCTTCCGATAGAAAATTCTCCATGGCTTTTCTTTATTTTTGTCTTCCACTTAAACGTAAGCAAAATAATTGATAATAATTTAATATTTTCTTGTGATTATCATTTTGAAATTTTTAACATATTTCCTAATTCATACCTACGTACCTACATGTCAAAGTGTAGACCATAGAACCATAGAAAAGAATGATTATATTGGGTAGTTTTGTCACCTAGGAAGGCGATTATTATCTAGTTTATCCGTGTATTTCTCTTGAAAAAATTGTAATCTTCTATCATCATCATCATCATCTCAGCCGTAAGACGTCCACTGTTGGACATAGGCCTCCACTAAGGATCTGCAATGGTGCCAGTATTGCAATCTTTAAATTAGTTATATTATTATTAATTTATTATAATAGACATAATAGATAAGTGCCTATTATTGTCAGATTTATCGGTTTAAATAATAGTGAATGTGTACAAATTTTGTGATAGATAGCTGGTTGGAATTTTCCTCTGAGTATGGGGAAACGTTGAAATGGCAAGTCACACATGAATAACTACGGACGGACAGATCAATTATTTTTTTCACCTCCATCCAATCTGTGCAAGTTAAATGATTTTCTTACGTCATAACCTTGAATTGGATTTGACAGTATTTGGTTTCCGGAATAGTCCTGTAAAGGTATCTACCTCCTAAGAATCAATTCAAAGATTGTTACTAAACTATTGATGAATGATGTTACAAATGAATGGCCATTAGCATTTAGCCTGAAGTAAAATGATTATTCCAGTTTGTATCGGAGGTGCCATGCCTAATAAACATAATTAAGTTATTGTAATACAAATCTACTACTTACTTTGACTTTTACTTACAAATTAAACAAAGATTACCTAACCTGCCAAATACATAAAAACCATGGTGGCAACTACCCAACCAAGTGGTGTGTTCCAACAGTTGCACTTCAAAGCCATGCTTTATAAAGGTTAGCAGCAACTTGTTTGGTATTGCTAAAGTTCATAGACGACGACGGTTACCATTAGGTGGACTGCCAGCCTGCTCGTCAACTGCTAAACCCAGTTCAACAGTTTAAAATGATTACAATAATTAATATAAGTATAAGACATCCATTTGATTGCGACTACTTACGACGACATGTCTTCACTATTCAACGATGGGAAAAAATTGAATTATTAAATTAGGTGAGCTCAGCCCACCTCGTCATTCCGCGCCCTCGAGCATGATATTCCGAATTGTTTGCCCATTGAAGTCGGCATCATCATTGGACAAACGCCGACGCGGAAACGACTCGTACGCACCGGGTATGATATCGAGAGATTAGGTCAAGAACAACCAGCAATCATCATTTATCAACTAAAACTGCCTACGACGGAAATACGACTTCTCGATTGCGCCATAGAATAATAAACACGATCGCTACAAATCATGAAATAAACCAGAGCAAAGTACAATCAAACCGAGATGCAGGTTACGACCGAGTAAACATTAAGGTGATCAAGTAAACAACCTTAGCTCAAATACGCCGGTGCCGGTGGCTACGGAGCGACTACAACTTGTGGTCATCGGCTGTAAATTAAAAACAAATTCCAATTACATCAGATTATACAAGCCGTCCCGAGTGCTACGTAATAGCTCGTAGATTGAGGAGAAAGCACGCCGGCCTTGGCAGTGAAGCGCGCGCAGCCGGGCGCGTCGTCGCTCAACGACCGCTGCCGCTGCGCCCGCGCACCCGCCCGCGCTTTATAATTGGCGCGAGTTTTCACGCATGCGCAACACTTTCGTTGTCAATGAACTTGGAAAGCGGGGATGCTCGCTCTGTCATTGTCATTAGATAGCTGAGAATGCACTCTCGCTGCCTTACACGCGCTTCAATGGTAGCTAGTTGCACGCAATTTACGTAGGTAATCGGTGCAATGCAGGCTTTAATGACCTATAATGCTTTTCACTACACTTTTGATATAAGAACTTACCGAGTTATGCGTGGTATATCTATACATATTGATATAGGTATAACGTCAATACGTGGATTACGTAGCATTGTTGCAATCACTTTCAATTAAAAACATCCTGGAGAAAAATTAGAAATATAACATTACTAGCTTTTCCATACGGTTTCACCCGCGTACTCGAGGGATCTTGTGTTTTCCCGGGATAAAAAGTAGCCTATAGCCTTCCTCAATAAATGGGTTATCCAACACTGAAATAATTTTTCAAATCGAACCACTAGTTCCTGAGATTAGCACGTTCAAACAAACAAACAAACTCTTCAGCTTTATAATATTAGTATAGATTGAAAATGATTCCATTTGCAATATCGCACTGTTTGCATATGCAGTTATCAGAACGTAAAAAAGTAATCAGAAACCGAACCAGTTTCTAATTGAAATTGATTGCAGCATAGTTACATTATGACGAAGCCAATTTAGGTTTTGCAGAAATGGCAACTGGGCTAAGTGCTTTTATAACTTAATCCATGCTATCCATATCCATACTACGCGATGACATATGGTACGCAGATAGCCTATGGTATGGAGAGGGACATAAGCTACTTTATTTTCTCAGGAACGTGGGTGAAACTATGTATAAGTAATAAAACTAGTATTACTGAACTTATAAGCTTAGATATATTTGATTTGTGCTGACTCAACTCAGATGTAGTGCTTGTTATTGAGGTAGTTGGGACAAGAATTATATTAGTAGATAACTAAACATGATCAAACATCCTATAAATCATTTAAAAAAATAAGTTGAGTATTAAAACCTTTATCTTAACATATAATATAGGTAATGGTCTAAGAGCAATTCTATTACATTTTACTTAATGTACATTGGCACTCAAAAGGCAAAGCATTCTTACTGTATCTACGTATCAAAATTACAATAGCGGGTTATTTCAATTGGCATTGTATATAAAAATGTAAGATGTCATCGCACGCTTCACTGGGCACAATCCAAACAGATTTCGAATATTCCATTGGTCATTGGGTGAGTTAATTAACTGGTAATAAGGCTTCGGGTGACAGAGTATGGACTACGAGTGGGGCTTGAACGCGCCCCGGTGGGAAAGTGGAGGCGTTTGGACGCACTAGATGCTTCAATAACCACGAAAACTGCTTCGCTTGTTACACGCACGGGACATGGAAATACTAAGAGATGCTTTTGAATGGGCAGTGAAAATAAATACTCCACTTTTGTCTTTGTAATATTATATACTAGCGACCCGCCCCGGCTTCGCACGGGTTGCAGAGCATATACGCCTACATTTTTTTAATAAGAATATACAAAAATTATTGGTTTACACGGTTTTTGAGTTTATCGCGAACAGACAGACGCGGCGGAGAGACTTTGTTTTAGTGATTTACAGAACTATTAAGAAATAGTCGCCGTCTTTTGCCAAGTCAAATCCGTCCTCTGCTAAGAATCATCTGTCAGTCTGTCCTCTTTTTAACGTCTAGTCGGCCAGTTCGTCATTATGTGCAGAGGTTGGAATTGCCAAAACAGGGATCTTAACAGGGTTATGAAAGAACTTGATTATGTTAGTTCATGCTTCGGCGCCCTCGGCCCCGTATACCCAGCCGGCAGCGACATGCAGGAACACCCCAGGTTTTTAGTCAGTAGGAGTCTGACATACCCCACCGCTTCCCCCCGCAGCCGTGGGGTATCCATGAGGATTTTCCTGGGATAAAAAAAGAAAATAGAAAGTGTTTATCTAAACGTAATCTATTCGCCGATACCAAAAAATTTATCACACACAATTGGTCGTATCGTAGATAATAAACATAGAGCAATTCACGCTGCGAGGAAATGACAGTCGAAGATTGTTTATATCATTGGTTTAGGGCTCCGGGTACTTACTAGGCTAGGGTAGGCAGGAGTTTCAAGAAGACGAATGAGTATTCTGTCAATAACCGAAATTACCTGTCTCAGTGTTAAACGTTTTATTGAAAAGGATAGTAAGCCCATATCCATTGTTATATCATACGAATTCTCGTAACCCGCAGTCTTCGATTTACATCTAATTCGTAACAAACTGAAAGATTTTTAATGTAAATGACGGATTGACAATCGGGAGTCATAATTTAAACGCGTAAAGTAACTACGCATGTTTGAATTTTAGAAACTTCAACATAAAATAAATTAACCAAATTGTACACATTTCCTTAGGCCTACAATAATAGTTAAATCTAATCTATATAAGAACGATTGAAAGACACTCTACAGAATCGTTGTCTTAAATCACGGCATATAATAAGAAAGGCTTGGGGGAACTCCGCTCCATTGGCATCGTCGTTACGCCCGCCCGTCCCTTCGTAGTCGCTACGATTAGGTACCATCTGACGCCAACCATTCCGCTATTATTGTGTAATCAGTTGCCACTGCTGTATTGTAATCATTATCTTATTACCGTAACTTTTATTTTATGTGTTAATTTACTGTGTTTTTCATTGCACCTATTTTTAGACCACATCTATATATAATAATCAGTCTGTACTCTGTAGAACCAGAGTAGGTAATCATTTTTTTAATGATATTCTATTAAAGGCGATTTCATCGGGACGGCTTGTCTGGAAGTTACCTAAATAGTTTGCGCTATTTATTCGAGTATAACTGTCTGTTTTTTAACTACCATGTGTCATTAAATATAAAGTTGGTTGTATTGGTTATATTTTACACCCTTACTCATATAACGCTATTTTAACTAAAACACTAATTATGTTGTTCCATTACTTAGTTGTTTTTAGTTTTAAAGTTAGGTAATCAAACATTACAAAGTTAAACAACTACCTACTTACTTATTTTTTAATATTATTTTTACTATCAGTCAGTGTATTGATAAATTGGAAAACACATTGGAATTTTGTGATTTTTATATATATTATATATTTATACAATACATTATCATGAATTATGCAATAAATATCTATAAATAAAGTCAAGTAAATTGTAAAATACGTGAGCTACTACAAATATTACATTTTAATTGTGTTTCCAACTTGTAGAAGTAATCTTTATCTATACTTATTAATATTATAAAGCTGAAGAGTTTGT
This sequence comes from Tetheella fluctuosa, assembly GCA_951216915.1. Taxonomy (NCBI): domain Eukaryota; kingdom Metazoa; phylum Arthropoda; class Insecta; order Lepidoptera; family Drepanidae; genus Tetheella; species Tetheella fluctuosa. The sequence goes on along the minus strand of OX578217.1, from coordinate 6,235,123 downwards.
TTGTTTGAACGCGCTAACTACTTTCGATTCGATTTGAAAAATTCTTTCAGTGTTGGATAGCTTTTTATCTTAGGAAAACACAAGATCCCTTGGGAACGTGTGAAACCGCGGGAATACCACCAAAAATTTAAGACTTAAGTTAGCCGCCTCACTAGTCTAATCTGTAGGCAACATAGGTGGGTACTATAGTCACTGGATTTCCTATGTGACGGTAAAGTACGCACACAGAAATCAGATAGAATGTATTTTTATTTTATCAACTCACTAGGTAGGTGAGGTAGTGTTTGTAGGCAGTCGTACGGCAAAGGAAGTGAACGGGCGTGACCTTGACATTTCCCGCGTCGCGAATGTGGCTACAACCGCGCCACAAGGAAGTAGGAAAGCGTACAGTGACTCCCGCCCGTTGGCTGTCATAGGGTTATCGGTTTATCACTGCCACGTACCAGCGGCTCTACAATGTGGAATGATACTCATATTTTTCCTTTTAAATTCGAATACAGTAGTCTGTCATTGCCCAGAAATATGTAGGTAAAGTAAAGTTGTTGTTGAGGTGTTAAAGATCAAGCAAAAATCTTTGTAGATGAATAGGGTCTTTATTTACCGAATTCTCAATAAATATGAATACAGCTTTCAAACCTACCTGTAAAATTCCATTTTTCAATAGGTATTTACATATATGTGTTCAATTCATCTGACTATTAGGTAGATATATCTCTGCTGTGTATACACCTTCTTTGGTTTTGAGGTGGTATTATAATAAATTAATTACAAATAAGCTAGCTTTTCGCCTATATCTTTCCTTGCTTTCTGACTTCGTTTGTATTTTCTATTATCTTTTCTTCCCGTCAGCCGATTTCGAGGAAACCTATTAGAAGCGCCAAACCTGAGAAAATGTCATGAAAAATGTACAGTGTTTTCAGAGATTATTCTGCGACCGTGGTCAAAAATGATCATTTTGCATTCTGTCTGTTAAGTACTATCCTCATCACCGACAAACAGTTTTGCAAATATAAGTAGTAAATGAATTTACAGACATGCTGGTCCTACTGTTTTACAGAATAGATAACTAAACTCATGCATATCTATATTATATTATCTTGGCTTTTTATCTATAGGTATAGATTATAGAGGTATAAGTTTAGTTATCTATTCTGGCTTATTAAGCGAACAAAAAGTCAAAAAGATGTCTTTGAGCAGACCCTTTATAGAGTACAGTGGAGCAGAGCGTGTACAATGTGCCCGCAGAGCAAAACCACTTTAATCGTGGAACACGAGGTAAAATAAAGACAAGATGAAATGTGGTCCAGACGTTCAAAACCCTTTTATTGTTGTTCAGGCAGATGCAACCAGCCAGACATTGAGGGACCAATTGAAATTGTGAACAGCAGTTATGTTTTTACTTGCATAATGCAATTGAACTGTCTAATCAATCATACTTTATTTGCATTCGATGGAAATATTTTTTAACGCTAGGTATCGATGAGCCCCGTTGATTTCCTACAGTTATACCTAGTAAGAGTTACACAGACTGTGGTTATAGTATACAGCGACATGCTAACGTAACGTCTAAGTATCTATATACCAAAACCTTTTGCCGTCGGGCTCAAGATGACGTCAGCTGCTAAGACTGCATCAATAAATGACCATAGCTATCCTATAATAGTCACTTTACATAACTATATAAAAAAGTGCAAAGAATATAACATTGGATACGTAAGGGACTTAAGTGGTTCTCTTTGAACACGATGCATAGCAATAAGTTCTATGGGTTAGTTATTATGACATGTGTCAAAAGTGACTTGAATATATAATGCGATGTTTATGTAGGTGTGAGCTATTGACCAATTAAATATGCATGCATGACGCTGCGCTGTGGGAATGTCACAGTTTCCGACAGTAGTTCTATTTTGATCAAGGCAAAGCACTTCTAATCAATGTTGCATCATTTTAGGGAAGTATTTTTTTATAAGTCATTGTGGTTGCACAATAAATCATAACGGTGCGCATACTGAGTGTCTATCAAATGCAAGCGATGGCGGCTGAAGTGATAGAAGCAACCTAGTAAAGAACCCACAGAAATATATTTAAGAACCCCATAAACCCATAACTGAAGATCGCAAAAAATTCCAACATTAAAAATACACATAAAATCAACGACAGTTACAAATAAATTCTTTATTATTTTATTAAAAGTTTGCAGGATCTATTTTGTCAAAATTTTATTGTTAGCCTAGTTTTTACCTAAATTGTTTTAAAAAAGTCCATTGAGGTTTCGTATTTGTAATTGAGTATGAGAGGAAATAATACCTGTAGGCCAATAGGATTTATCAATCATGTGTGTGTGATTGTTTTGTTACTCGATATTTATTTATTTTTGTTTCAGAAACAATACCTGAAAGCAATTAACGCCATCTAGTACCGAATGGAAATTGTGCGGCAAACAGCATGCAAAGCTAAATATGGGGACTAATAGCGACATCTCTTATCAAGTAGCGTAAACTTAAGTATTGTCAATTTTTATTATTCTAAGGGCCGATTTTTCAATTGCTGGATTATTAGATAAGCTATTCCTTTGATAAGTCCATACAAAAACTGTTCTAAATTCGAATTAACAGCCTGATACTATTTATCTGGTCATTGAAAAATCAAAGCGAACTAAACAAAAAAATAATGTGTTGGTTAGCTCAGACTATTCCGAATCCAGTCATCCACACTATTGACATACCCGCATAATAATATTATTTTTACTGCTATTTCGGAAGAGTACGTAAATATTTGAAGTAAGTACCTACCTATATACTTCTCAATATGTTGACGTTCCGCCATTTTCATCTCATATGCACCGAACCGACCAATATGTCTTTATAGATATAATTATTTCTGCTATGAAGTAGCTAAGTACTTTGTCAAACAAATAAAATGTCACAATTGTGGAATATGTATGGACACACCTAAGAGTAGGTAGGTAATCATAAGATTAAAGGACAGTACGTGTTTACAGTTTTTTTAATGGTAAAAGTATGAAGGGTAAGCTTAATACTTACTATGCCTAGTAATATCAGGAAAAAGATGAGCCTTTACTTTATCAAACTTATCTGATTTATCATTATCAACATATTAATGTATGTAAAACATTAGTACGTACACAAATAATTGCATACACGTTGACGTGTAGGTAACTGTACAACATGCATACAAATAAAGTGGAAAATAATCAAGAAATTTATTATGTCATCGTTTGTTTTTATTTTCTAAGAAAATACATAAGCGAGTATGTGACCGGAAGGAATTATGACAACATTCCTGGTAGCAATTGCTATAAACTGATTTTTCACATGGTGCGTACGTGATGATACGTGCTGTGCTGTGTGACTGTGTGTAATGCTTGAGTAATAAATTTACTTCAGTTTGTGGTTGCTTTGACCGCCAAATATTGTCATTTGTATTCAACATGGCTGACTCAAGTGCGCACTGAAGTTACTAGATAGGTAGTTGCGTTAACCTCCGCGTGCTAGTTATACGGGGCTCCTCACTTGAAAACTATTTCCGAAGAACCGAAGACATTTAGCAAGTATTTAGTACCTACCTTAATTTTTATGAAAACAGGAAATCGTTCAAAAAGAATATTAATCCTGATAACTTTGACTGGCTTTGGTTACGATTTTATAATGATCATTTTCGAAGCTAAAGTTTTAGATTTCTCGAGTTTTAGACAGTTTTAAAATTATATGTTTCCACGCATATAAACTAGTGCAAATTGACAGAATTTATAACTTTGTTTGTGATACCAACCTACATCATACCAATTAACTCCCCTGAAAAAAGTTATTCCTGTAATCTGGTCTCGGAGATACAGGGAGGAGGGGACAACAAGAAGTTTGAGGTAGATCCTAAAAGAAACTATAAAGCTGGTACTCAGTCTTTTTTTGAAAAAGGTATAAATAATAAAATAACCGTTATTCGACCAGTACGTGGATTACGTTATTACATTGAAATAATCTCTAAAACAAATAAAAATACATTGTCGATATCAGAGGTCAGCTACAAGCCGATACCAGACCCTAATACCATTTGTTGGTTTCCTACTATAAGTAAATTAAAAATAGCACAACAAAACATACATAATACCACCGACATAAGTAAACCTAAAATAAATATCGAGGGCAAGGTCCTAACAGCATACCTAGCCGGTGAGTGCTATGTTGACATCATACAGCACTGATAGTCAACGCCATCATTTCTTCAACGCCACCATTTTCAAGTAAGTAGGTAGGTAGGTACTAGGAGAGGTCTCAAGGGTAATAAGGAGTCACTGCTAATCTATACTAATATTATTAAGAGAAAAAATATATATTTTTGTGTTTGTATTTTTGTATGTTTGTAACGAATAAACTCAAAAACCTACCGATTTCAAAAATTCTTTCACCATTAGAATGCTACATTATCCTTGAGTAACATGGGCTATATTTTATCACGTGAACGCGGGTGAAACCGTGTGGAAAAGTTAGTTGTAAATAATAAGGCATGGATCGGTTGGATACACGGAATAGGTAAATAAGGTTTGGATACCATGATTTCCCCACGCTACGATCATCGTTTTAATGATAACTGGCTTAATCCTATGTCGATTTGAAGATTTATGATTTTTCATGGTATATTAAGGCTCCAGTCTCCCTAAAATCAGTGTTCTTGCGGAATTTATCAGAAAAAAAATATTGTTTTTTAGTCATCAAAAAAGCAATAAATGAAATATATTTTGCGTTATTTTAAAGTGTGAGATTTGAAGTTTCCAATACATATTTTATTTTTTAATTTGACGCCACTTTTATTAGCTTTGTGAGGCTTTAAACAAACCTCTATTTACGTTCTACGCGTAGAGGGTCTCATTCATGCACACGCTACGAAAAAAATATAACAAAAACAAGAAATGTATTCAGATTACATTTGTCGGCAAATGCTCTACAATAATCTTATCTAGTTACTTTTTTTCCAAATTGTCTCAATTTCTTATTTAAATTGCTTTAAAAAGTTATAAATTTCTGAATTTGACCCTTGCAACATATATTTTTTTCTATTACAAAGTAATGGTTTAGAGAAATCACACTTTAACCACTCCGAAAGCAACTACTTATCTGTCGAATAAAAAATATAAGCATTCAAAAAATCATTTGAACTAAATTTACCGAAACTAAACAAATAAGACATAAAATGCATCAAAATTCCATTCAATTTCGCTGGGAATTGACAGCGTTCGTTGTGTTATATCTTTAGTCTCGGTAAATTTAGTTCAAATGATTTTTTGAATGCATTTATTTTTTATTCGACAGATAAGTAGTTGCTTTCGGAGTGGTTAAAGTGTGATTTCTCTAAACCATTACTTTGTAATAGAAAAAAATATATGTTGCAAGGGTCAAATTCAGAAATTTATAACTTTTTAAAGCAGTTTAAATAAGAAATTGAGACGATTTTGAAAAAAAGTAACTAGATAAGATTATTGTAGAGGATTTGCCGACAAATGTAATCTGAATACATTTCTTGTTTTTGTTATATTTTTTTCGTAGCGTGTGCATGAATGAGACCCTCTACGCGTGGAACGTAAATAGAGGTATGTTTAAAACCTCACAAAGCTAATAAAAGTGGCGTCAAATTAAAAAATAAAATATGTATTGGAAACTTCAAATCTCACACTTTAAAATAACGTAAAATATATTTCATTTATTGCTTTTCTGATGACTAAAAAACAATATTTCTTTTCTGATAAATTCCGCAAGAAAACTGATTTTAGGGAGACTGGAGCCTTAATAAAAATAATATTTATTGACTTGGGTACCTCAAGTTATTCACTCTGTCTATGACTAATCGACAAAGTATGTTTGGGGTCTAATAAATAATTATATCATAATATTTTATGCAAACCTACCTAGTACGGTCCATAATACTTTTTTGTGTGTCTATTAAAACAAAATGTTATTTAAATGATGATATTAATTTACACTATAAACTATTCGTAGCGTATTGAACCGCGAGTACTCTATTGTTTTATTACTTGTAATACATACAAACCATACAAGGATGTAAGTACATTCTAAACATTCCTACTGAATTAATTTGAATGTTTGAATTTTGTTCATGGCCGATTTATTGCTTATTAAAATAAAACGTTGGCCACTCTTGGGGTGGATGTACGCTGAACTACGCACTCTGGATCAAATAACCTATTCAGAAGTAAGTACCTAAACGACCTGCCTGTGAAAAGGTAACATACGTTTTGTATACCTGATAGCACGTGATAGATACAAATTATTTCTTTATAATTACCTACTTATAAATAATAAATATATGCTTTGAATTTGAGATACGTTTATCTATCATGTATAACGAAGGGCTCAGGTAGGTAGGTAGGTACTATTGTGAATAATGGTTACTGTTTCAACTAGAGCTTCGTCTCGTTTACGAATATATAACATTGTAATCATAGAATAATAACGCATGTAGTACTTCCGAGTGAAATTGGATCTCTAATTTAGACAAAAAAACCTCTGATTTTGATTCGCTAAAACCTCTTCCGTTTTATGCGTGAAAATAACTTTTCGAACGTGATATGCTGAGTGCTAATAAATCACCCAATCACGAATTCAAAGTTACATGTTCACATAAATAGGTACAACTTCTTAGGTAGGTATATACTACCTACATAATATGCTTATAAAAATATGTTTTCCGATAATATCGTCACATTAAAATTCTACTGTCAAACAAGGATCTGAATACAATTTGGTGCTGGTAACACGTGTGGGTCGTTCCGTACATAGTTATTATTCTCATTTGGCACAACGCCGACTTGGACCGCAGTGTCAATGCCCCTTCAGTATTGGAAGGAATAGGACTCGTAATGCTGAGGATATCCGCAATATCCTAGAGTCACCTACTTCTTCTTAAAAACTTTTAAGAAGAAGTAGGTGATTTCAGTGACATGTAGTTACATGTCACTGAAATCATCCCAGTTTGACACAAGGTACTTAAGTGTAGGTATATTCTTCATCAGTCTAGTTAGGTTACAGTCAGATTCAACTTCAGTAGGTATGGACCGTTTCTGATAGGTAATCTGAAAAATGTGCAGCTGTAAAAAAATGTCGGAGATAAAAGCCCAAAACCAATGGCTTTACATGCTCTACGCGATGTTTATGCAGTACATATTATGATATATGTCACCGTAAAATAACAAGATCCACTAGTTTATACATTTTCTGGGAAATTTATAAACTTACGGATCTTATTTTCTAGGAAATTTATAAACTTACCTAACCTAACCTAGTAAATTTATAAATTTGCAGATCTTGTTATTTTCCGGTGTCATATATATCGTAAAAGTAGCCTAAGAAAGTAAAATAAAAAAATCTTGGCACATTTTTTTATTTTCACTATCTGTTATCACCTCGTCGGTCGGGCGGCTCCTTTTAGTTGCTGTTGCTGTTGTTTTAGTTCCTTTTAGTTGATTTCTTTTGATCTACAATATGAAGATTTAAAAGGACCTCAGCTTGTAATGAATCTTATATATTGGGCGTGAACATGAAAGGCTTTCTTAAGTCCGGGGTACTCCAACGGCTACTCTTGGTCGAATTAGTCGGCACCATAACAATGAAGCAACACAATGGAAATAGGGTTTTCCCGCATTACTCCACAGTTATCATTCTGAAGGTAGGTACATATTCCATTCCGCTGTCGTACTGTACAATTAAATTACCATAGCGGCTGCGGGAACGCGGCCAGCAGGAAGCAGTTGTCCCCGCCGCATACTGATACAGCTTGCTTTGTCTCCATAAGCAATCGCAGGTACTTGAGACAATGTTAAAATTCTTGCTTGAGAGATCGATAGGCAAATTTCTATATTTTATTTCTCCTAGTCTTAGGCATCGAGCGAGTTTTTTTTTTCAGCAGCAACACAACACTCCGAGGTTGAGGATAGATTTTCAACTTAAGGGTGGTAGCCAGCCAGGCGGGTACTACAAGTACCCGTCATGCCCGCGTGCACGCGTTCCCGCGTACCACCGTGCTATGGTTTCTTCACGATGTTTTCCTTCACCGAAAACTGGAGCTCATAGTAGGATTCGAACCCACGACCTTCGCCACGGCATCTGACGTCACTACCACTGATTGATACCTAAGATAAGTTTAGTACGTACGCGTACTACCAATAACCACCTAGGTAGTAGGTAGGTACCAACACAGAATTACTGCCCATACCTTTCTTGACCCTCTTTAGCTTCGGATAAATATTAAAAAGTAGGTAGGTACTACTGGATAGTATTTACTCTTTAGTTAAAGTACTATTATTGATCTTTGACTTATCTATAATTATCGGGTAAGTAGGTACTTACAGACAGGTGTCTATAGCCATGTCTAGCCAACCTACTTTTAAACTACACACGATTTTAAAACGTAAGATGGTTTACCTGCCTACCTAAACATCGCTAATGATATGCACTGCTTTCATGGAACGCCGTATGTTACTCATCAATATGACAATGACAAAAAAATGACAATTGTTAACAGGTACTCGAGAAGTGTCAACATGAATAGTTTCGCACCATTCTCGCTAGTTGGGGAGTCCGCGACCTTAGCGGAATACAAAGACAGGCGGCTCCTTATGCATGGCGACGTATGTGCGGTCAGCGACTCCCGGCACGGCCTCTGTCGCCCCTCCGCGCTCTCTACCTCCAGACCACGTGCACCCGTGCGCCTGCGACGGCCGCCGCCGCGCATACTTACCGTGAAAATGGATTTCCACGAACTTACCGGAACTTAAAAGAAATTATTCGTGTAGTCGTAAATTACATATTTTATGAGAAGAGACTCGTCGTCATTATTTGGGATTGTTCGACTAGTTAAAAGTTGGAAGACAGCTCTGATATTTATTCATGATTTTACAAGACTATCTACAATGATCGAAGTACGATGTCGTGATCCGGAATTGATGTACATGGAAAAGAAGTCATACTATTTATTATACTTACTTACACGGAAACGTAATACGGATTAAGATAAATAAGCTTTCATTTCTGGTGTAAGAGGACGTAGGGCCGTGGGCTTGTCTCCAACTCCGTTGAGTAACTGCAGGAGGCGCAAACGCAATGAGCACTTGATGTAACCACAAACGCCGCAACCTTTCCGCTGACGCAATACCCAGCTGGTCCTACTGACGTTCTAAATAGTGTTAGTCGTGCCAACGCGGAAATAATTACAATATTACATCATATTAACGCAGTAAATTTATACTTTAATTAAAGTTCATGAAAATAATCGTAATATTGGACGTATTAAAATACAATGGGTTGGCAATCGCTGAAAAATAAAGCCCAACCTAAATAGGTCGAAAAAAGATATTAAATTTGGGAGAAATATTCCTTGGATTACCCTAAGTAGCTACCTGATAATTAAAATTATAAATTAATTTTAAAACTACTTTTTTCATACAAATGCACGCATTTCATTATTGGTTTGGATATGCTTTGGTACCAAAAATAATACTACTTATATAAAATCCACTATCAATTCTACTCGTTACTGAAAAACTAATTTTTAAATGTGGTATAATTTACATGGAAGGACATGCATCTTTATTTAAATAAAAATGTGTAGGTAAACCCACCTAGATATTTAATTGTATCAGCAGTAGTAGGTACTTATATTATCTACCTTATACCTATTGGTAGAAAATTGCATACTAAACATGGAAACATGTATAATTTACATTAATTAATCACAAACGTAGGTATATTGGGCCATCATTGGGACATAGCAATAATTTATTTCTTTTGAAGATTGTTACCCTTTCATGTCCATCTATCTGTCTGTCTATCAGGAGAATATGATATCAAGCTGAAATAGTGTCACAGTTATACCATATCCACGATGCAAATAAAGTACCTCTACCAGGCGTCATCGAGTGAGGTATCGTTCGATCCAAAATTTAAATTCATTAGTTGGTTGAGAATTCCCCCTTTACTCACTAAGTTGCAGTCTAAAAATGAAAATCTACTTAAATATTCACTGTACACCTACCTAGTATATGTGATATTATGATAAAATAAGTCTTAGGTTTTAGATTGTACCACACACAGGTACCACATTATATGATTATACTAAGTTCCGAGTCCTAATAATTACTCCGCGTGTTCCAACACTTCCAACACGCACTTGGCCTGTTTTATTTTCATTCCGTTCACAAACCATTTACTTAAAATGCTGAAAGCACGTACCTTTCGACGATTCTTGATGCGCGCAACGTTGGTCATTATTTAAAAACAAAACACACTCGTTGACATAATCGTACCTCCATATTGGGCAAAAATACATTGTTTGGTGTGTCCATGAACAATAGAGTTAACAGTAAAGCTGCTTCTTATTCCGCTCGGACACGGACGCGACGCAGGGACTGGTTGGAGTCTGTAAATTCCGTACATTGTAATTCAGATTGGATGTCGAAACGCACGAGTCGGCATGCGGCTACGCGAATACATATTACTTAGACACTTTAAACGCACCCGCGAGCTTTGACTGAAACACTGTGAAAAACTTAAATAAAAACTTGCAATCGCCAAGATCAGCAAATCTTGGACCAAAACCAACCTATGTATCATACCATAGTATGTATCAATACAACATCTAGACTAGTAACGCAGATGTATAAATGACTAGCTGTCCCCCCGGGATTCACCAGCGTTCCCGAGAAAATAAGTAGCCCATGTCCTTCTCCATACCATAGGCTATCTGCGTACGAAATTTCATCGCGATCGGTTCAGCGATATAGGCGTGAAAAGGTAACAAACAAACAAATAATATTAGTTAGGATAGGATGTTTAAATGTGGTTTTAATACATTTTATCTAAAAAAATATTTATGCTTTTTTCTCTATAATATAAAAAATAATCCACAATAATTTAGAGTCGATAAATGTCTTCTAGGAAGCGTCGTCGTCAGTATCTTCCGCATCTCCACCCACTTTATTAATCAGTAAACGTCTCGCGGCCAGTAAAAGTTCAGCATTTATAGACTGGCCGTATAAAACACATAAATCCAAGCCAAAAGAATGGCGATCCCTGTCCAACATCACAGAAACAGATTTCAAAGGCACATCGTTTTTCATTGGGTCCATAAACTCAGGTGTTTATGGGAGATTGTCACTTAAGCATTTTTTTTATTGGTCCTTTACTTACCATATGAAATATATCTTTAGTAGCATAGTAACAGTAACTATAGGTATCTAATTAGGTCAATTACCCGGAATATCTCTCAAAAATCTACTTACAAAAGCTATCTAACAGTTCAGTTAGATGTAAGGTAAAGGTATTTTCAAAGACACTTTACTTAAGCTTTTTTGCGAAATTACATCGGCAAAAAGTGAACATATTGAGTCATTGAGTCAAAATATTTCTAAAATACATCGTGTAAATACAATGAATATAATGAAATTTGAGAGCTAAAAAACCTTCTGTAAATCAACACAAAAGCCTGCGCTTTTGATTGCCGACACGAAGGTATCATATTTTAATAATTCACAATCACGTAAATTCTATCATAATCGACAAAATCGGCAATAATATGTGCCGAATCTTTAGTTTTGTTATCAAACAATCAAAACAGAACTCAAGTTCCTTTGTCACTATCAACGGATGCCGAACTTTTGTCAAAGCTTTTGTGATACGCCGACGAACGGAAAAAAAGTACGACACATTTACTTTGTGACGCGCCGCGGCCGCTTTTTTCGTTTTTCCGCATTCATCATGTACCAATGGGTGCTATAGTTACATAATAGATGTGCATTTTTTACTTTAATCATATTAATAATTGAAAATAAAATCAATGCAGGTACCTACTTTTGTTGATAAAATAACATTTTTCCTTTGTTTATTTATTGAGGCCGGAGTAGAGGTTTATCATTTCCAAGAGGGCGTCAATAATACAAGTCCTCAATATTTAGGTACCTACTCAATTAGAATAGTAGGGCTCAAACCGAAATGTCTAGGGAGCATTAAACGTTGAGTACTTAGTTGGATCCTAACTCCAGTATCAAGGACATACTTAGTATGCTGTAGCTAGGTGCCTATTATGTATTACTTAGAACGAAATATCGCGCTGCTCACCCCAAGCACTACACACCTATACCATTAGATACCCGTTCAGCAGTTGCGCCTATTTAGTAAATGGAACTCCACGCCAAACAAACGAGCCCTTACACGTCAAAATTAACCAAGACCTGCTACCAAATCGTTGTGTTACACCAACTTAAAAAATAAGCTCATGAAACGCATCTTCCCATGTGTGTGTATATTTACACGAACGAAACGAGCAATCTATTTTACCCCTAGGTTTTTTTTCGGTAAAGTTGAGGTCTAGAAATTAACTACAAACCAGAAACCCCTGTAAAAATCAAGTTCATAGATTATCCCAAAATAAGTTACTTATAAGCTTATTTGGCATATTGCCCATTTGCCAGTTTGTACATACACCCGCACTGACTCACTCTTCAAAATTTATCCTAGACCCTTATTACGTAAATAACTAGCTGTTCCCCGCGATTTCACCCGCGGTCCCAGTATAAAAAGTAGCCTAAGTTACTGCTTATAACTTTAGGTCAGAAGTGTATGGCAATGGCAAAGCGCAGCGAGCGATCGCCATACACTTTGGCCCATATTTCACTAGGACACCATGGTGGCGCAACCAGTCGCCACCACCAACGAAATGTACGTTTGGCTACGTACATTTTGTTGTTACACCTGTACCCTGAGTGTAAAGAATTTGCGTAAATAAACGCTTACTATCACGTTTGCTTTTACTAAAAATTTGTATGGAAGAAATTAGTTCCATGAGTTCCATTCCGCGAGAGCCGCTGTGCCGATTCCTTTAGAAAAATGTCGTAAACGCTAACGTGATAGTAAGCGTTTTCTAACGTCAATTGTTAACACTCGGGGTACAGGTGAGGCACTCTATAGAGCCGTATACATTTTGTTGTTGGCGGCGACTGCGCCGCCATGGTTTCCTAGTGAAATATGGCCCTTTAGTCTCACAGAGTAGTCTACTGATTAAAGATGGTTCCTATTTTCTTCCATTTGGAATAAGGAAGTCGATCGGTACACGATCGCGGCAAATGAATTCTGCTACTAACTAACACAGCATCAGCCTAAATTTACGAAATAAAATCGTCCTGTCCGATCGGAATGGCAACCGAATGGCTCTGAATAAGGGGGACTGTCTGAGTATAGTCTTACTGAAGAAATATAACCAGTAGTGCGGCTTCAAACAAACGGCCGAAACGAATGACGTCATCACGCGCGTTCCCCTAATTGCGTAATGACAACAAAAAATAGGTAGATAGGTATTTTGATTAACACAAGGGTGGCTTAGACGCTGTGTTTGTGATGAAAGTACCTACCTTCTCGTATTTTAGTAACGATTTCTATGTTTCAGTTGTAAATGTGTCAAGTTAATCCTAAATTTCACTACCAACCTCATAATAATATTTCAATTCGTTTTTGTGTGTGTTACGCGATATCGCTAGGGAATATGCATGTAATTTAAATTTGGTTCAATTATTTTTATTTCGAATCTTTATTGGCCGGACATTTAAACTAGACTATTATTTTAGTAATTAATATATTTTTAATTACTTAAAATTAATAAATAAAAATGCAAATTAAGCGAGGGAAATTCAAATTTGTAAAACGCAACACCATTGGTTAAAACCAAAAGTGACGTCATATACTATGTCAACGAGTTCGTATTGCTTACATTTGTATGGCATTGCAGGCGTTTGATTAGAAAACATAGTAATAACGTGTGTGTTGTGAATTCATTTATTGTTTAAGTGTAATTTTAACATCCTAGTGAGATTTAAAAATCATTTAAGACAATGTCTGAAAGTGGTTTTGTAAAAGGTCAATCGGATAATTTGCCGAGAATAGATCCATTCATGATGTCGTCTTATTTTATTTCAAATCTAAATTTTACGTCCGCTGAAGTAGAAGGAGTGAAAGCTGCAAGGTAATTATTCTATAATAATACATTATTTACGTTATTTTAGACGTAAATACAATCCTAAATTTGTATTGCAAATATAAAAACATAACATTTAAGTAGGTTTAACAAATTAAAGAAGTCAAGGGATGAACTCTGAAGGGGTCTCTCGTTTCTACTGTAATATAATTTAGGAACAAAGCTGAACAGTTAATTTTTTTTTGTTTACGTTTTAGGAACAATAGATGAAAACACAAAACTTTGTAAACTGGATTTAAGTACAGTTATCTACTGCTTGTGTGATTGATTTTCAATACAAAACATACTTCTGACTAACTGAAATCATATTAGCTTAAAATTAGCTATCGAAATACGTCAGTGATCTTCACAACAATGTAAACAAGTTGTTGCAACTGATAACCTTACTCCATACTTTACGTATTTTTGCACCTATCGGGACTGGAAAAAACACTTTATCAGGTGTAGTTCTGATAGTATTTTTGCATTCAGGCACAATGCAAAACTTATAAACTGGCTCTTGAGCTTTGTTCATGGTGAAATACGTTAAAAATGAGAACACGTAGTAAACAATGGACTGGACAGTCAATGGAAATAGTATATGACGTCATCATCAGAGCGCGCGGAAATGGCGGCTTCTATACAGCTCAAAATTATTCTCTATATTAATAATTTTTAAACTTAATTATATTTTTTACTATGTTATAACGGTGTAAACAGTGAATTAAAAATATAAAATAAAAACATGCATATACCCTATTGAGAACCAATTTTTTTTCGCTATCAGGGTGTTATTACTATACTACATGGCGACGGAACTCTTAAAAAAATTATAATTTATATTTTATTATAATCTTTAAAACATTACCCTCCTTCTGGCGCAATTGGGTAAAAAACTACACTGCTTCAAAACTGAGAGACTACAACTTTTTTTTTTTTTTTTTAAGATCCTGATCTTAGATCCCGATAGTAACAAACCTAGCCCTCAGACAGGTAGGCATTTAATTCAAGGACACGCCCGAGTCGACTTACTGCTTAAACGTATATATCTACTGTGGTATAGTTTTAATGTGAATAAGGTGTCACTAAAATTATTTTAAAATGCAAAATATTAGGTAGGTATGTACACGGTGAAGATACTATAATATTTTATAGTACCATTGAAAGAGAAGGAAAGTGAAGGAAGGTTAGGTAGGTCGTTGCTTCTCTTTTCATAGTATAATGCTGTCTCATGATCTTAAGATAAAATATTATAGTATCTTAAGATATATGAAACAGTGCTATACCAGCGAAACAGAAGGAAAGTAAGTATTAAGAGGTAGGTCGTTGCTTCTCTTTTCATAGTATAATGCTGTCTCATGATCTTAAGATAAAATATTATAGTATATCTTCACCGTGTGTGACCCCCTTAATATTTTATCTTAAGATATAGGAGACAGTGCCATACCAGTGAAAGAGAAGGAAAGTGAAGGTAGGTTAGGTGGGTCGTTGCTACTATTTTCATAGTATAATGCTGTCTCATGATCTTAAGATAAAATATTATAGTATCTTCACCGTGTGTGACGCCCTTTACTGTATTCTTGTCCGAAATGCCGTAGGTATTTTGCTTAGGTATTTTTATAACTACGTACGACACCGTATTTTTTTAATTCTAGTTTGGCAGCACTGATTGTAAATGTCAACTGTCTGTCTGGTGTCAAGTAATTAAACTGTCAAATTGAGGCGGTATGGTTCAAGACCTTAGCCTGCCCTGAGGGGGCGAAAGGAAAAAAAAAAAAACTGTCAAACTGACCGTCAAAAAATAAATTGTCATTTGTCTGTCAAACGAACGCTGAGGGTGGCTTGCTTACTTGATAATAGTCACTGTTTTTGAATATTTGAATAATTTCATGTTTATTTTGGATAATAAATGTATAAAAACTGGATATTACCGATAGATAAAATGCAGAGCACCATCAAGGAGCTGCTTGATGCTTTAGGGTACGCTGCTTTCACCAATTTTCATCAACAATTTGAATTGTTTGTCAGTTTAAGGTTCCAATTGAATTAAATTGTGAATTTCATTTAATTTTCAGCTGTAGTTTAGAGGCGGACACAGTTTTTGACTTCATTCAAAACGATCCCAACTATGGGAACAGTAATCTCTCCACGAAACAAGTGAACGAATATGCACAAAGATTGGCGCTAAAGGCATCTAATGCTAAGACTTTTTTGAAAAAATACGAAGATTTGAAGAACAAGAAGTAAATATATGAGTGATATAAGTTTGTTCTAAATTATTTGTTGATTAACCACCTAAACTTTTCTTATTTTGTGATATTTCTAAACATTTCGTTATAACAATATTCTTTTTCCAGCACTGATAATTTGTCTGATATTATTGCATTATTTTACAAGTTGGTCTGTGATGAAAAAAAGTCCAAAATTAACAAACCAAAAATATCACCTAAACCTATACTGGGGGATAATAAACACCAGATTACCAAAGAAGACCTCCCGCAGGTAACCTATTAGTTTTAAACTTATATGTGATAACATTTGATGTGCTGGCTGGTATTAAGGTTAGATACACTGACGGCCACACTGTAGGTCTTGGTTTAGATTCCCTGTATTTTGCATGTATTTTTGTTCTAAGTCTGGGTGTAAATATCTGTAATATATGTGGTTTATATATTTACAAGTAGTATACATGTAGTATGTCAGTTATCCGGTCCCAAATTATATTTCATTATTGTTGGCTATGTAAATTGAAATGAGTTATGGTATATAAAAAACATTTATATTGTAATTTATTTTAATTCATTTTACTAATGAATTTCAGATCAAAGATAAATTGCTTAAAGCTGTGGATGAGAGTAAAAAACTGGTAATGAAATCATTTGAAGAGAAAGAATCAAAGCTCAGACCAAACTGGTACAGCAGCTTGGATTTGCCCAACTGGCAGAAGGACCATCCAGCTATGTCATGGGACTTTCCAAAGGAACCATTACCTATCATTGCTTCTCTAGGTATATAAATATACATTTTTTTATTTACTTGCACTCAAAATTTGAGTCTAAAAATAATAATAAGTGCAGAACTACCACTATAATAAGTGAAAATTATGTACTTGCACACATGCATGTAATTTTTTTGTTTGTTGCTAATCTTAATGCACCACTTATGTGTGAAACATCAACATTTGCTATTAGTTGCCATGCACATTTGCAGTGCACATGTGTTATGAGCGAGATAGCATGAGTCTCTTGTTGTTGTTGTATTGAAAACCTAAATGTAAAGGAACAAGGCCTAATTTTATTGGTGTTTACAATCATTTTTAGTCGTCATCAGATAGCTCTCTGTGCTAACAAATATTGTTGATGTAACTTATAAAAATGTAACAGATGTACTTGATGTAATGAGTAATTATTACATGTCATACTTTAATATTAACTACTTGAAACTAATAAAGCTGTATTCTGTAATGCCATGCCCCAATTGGTCATAACACATATACCTTGAAGTACAATGGTCTGTTTATTTGTTCAATGAATGTGGCCATGCAGGCAATAACTAGTCTGTTTCTTAATCTTAAAATCAGGGTTCATACAAATTAGATTTTATATTTAAAAAACTGATATAAGTATGTGATATTTTATATGTTGTGTCATATGTTTTGAATATATTATTATGTGTATCATGCTATAATCTGATGCCCAATAACAACACATTAATTACATATTTACAGCTGGTATACCAATAGCATCACAAGAAAATATAATCATTGATGAACTACTTTATGTGTTCTCTGGGGTTCCGGGTAATCATATTGTTCATCAACCTGTGAAAGATACCTTTGATGCCCGTAATTTCCTTATTTCTGAGGATCTGGATGATGCACTGAAACAAATTGTTCAACAAATGCTACCCCTTGCATCAAACTACTCTATAGTGAGGAGGTTTATTGAAAACTGCAACATGTGGTCTGGTCAAGTACTCCATGCGCTAGTTGCAGCGATTGAAATGTTATTAAAAGATTATTATGTAAGTATCTAGTTCTAAGGCCCAGGATTTGGTGATCAAAGAGATCTTTATTTGATCACCTTTTTCAGATAATAATCTGTATACATATACCCAGTGTCTACTTGTTTATATATTATTTTAAAATATATTAATGTTGTTTCAGACAATGATTGCCCAGTTAGAGACTGAACACATGTCTGCTAACTTAACTCTACAGAAGCTGTGGTATTTTGTCTTGCCTACTATGCACACTATGCAAATTCTTGCTGCCATTGTTACTAATATTGGAAAGGTAATTCAGTTTTATATTGATAAATTAGGCGAAGACAGCTCAGTGGTAGTGACATCGGACGCCGTGGCGAAGGTCGTAGGTTCGAATCCTACAATGCGCTTGAGCTTTCGGTGAAGGAAAACATCGTGAGGAAACCATAGCATGGTGGTAGGGTACTTTCTAGTTCCCGACTGGCTGGCTACCACCCTCAAGTTGAAAATCTGTCGCTAAACACCTACTGGTGTGTTCCGGCAGTTGCACTTGAGAGCCAGTTCCTTCTAGGCTTTGTATGCTTACCACCTTCGGCCACATCATCACTTACCATATGATGTAGTGAGATCGTGGTCAAACACAAGCTAATTATGAGAGGTTCTGTATTTTATGTTATTTTAAAGTACCACCGTGCTATGGTTTCCTGACAATGTTTCTCGTCAACGAAAGCTCAAGCTCATTGTATGATTCGAACACATTCACTTTGTAACAGTATTCGACTTCACTACCACTGAGCTATCATTGCTTTACAGATCATTTGTGACTACACTGTTTGTGTATACACAGAGTATATAAAAAAAAATGAGCTACTTTTTTTTCTCTGGAACGCGGGTGAAGCCGCGGGGGACAGCTAGTATTTTTATATAACATACTAGATAATAGTTCTCCAGCAAATAAAATGTATTAAATGTTTTCCAGAGTGAACTTCGCGGTGGCGCGGTACTGACTGTCCTACATGACAAAACTAGTACATTGATGGGTGATGTGAGAGCCCAGGAGATTTCGTTGTTCCTAACCGAGCGAGCTTGCCGACCCTACCTCTCTATATTGAACCAGTGGATACATAAGGGCACTATTGTGGATCCGTTTCAGGTACTTAATACTTTTTTTTTTACTATGAAATTATATATTGTATTCGGCTTTTGCTTTTAAGGAGAAAACAAATACTTTCGTATTTATGAAATACTATCGACCCGCCCCGGCTTCGCACGGGTAGAGCATATACATTTTTTTTTAATTATATAACTATTGGTTTAAGCGGTAACGTGAATTATATACCTAAACCTTCCTCATAAATCACTACAATACGTACGAGCCTTTTCAGGAAAAACATCCTAAGCGCCAAGTCTTAAAAAACGTTCGTAAACTCCTAATCAGACGATTTTACACCTTATTGCGAAGAATCCTAAGCTTTATTTTACATCAGTAGTTATGTAAATAACAAATCATATTGTTTTTTTTATAAAAAATATCATAAATTCTTTTGAATTAGGAATGAAAAAACACTCCTGTAAAAAGTGCAAATTGTCACTTACGATGTTTTTCCTGAAAAGGCTCGACTACGTCCATTGGTGAAAATCATATGAAAATCTGTTCAGTAGTTTTTAAGTTTATCGTGTACAGACAGACAGACGCAGGGTGGGACGACGACGACTTAGTTTTATAATATGTAGTGATAGTGATAAAAGACCTCTAGCAAAATGACAGGAATAATGAATGTAATATTTTCTCGAGACAAGAGTTATATCAATGTTATAACAACATGTTTCAGGAGTTCATGATAGAGGACAATGAACTTATCAACAAGGAAGAGCTTCCAGTTGATTACTCAGCCGACTATTGGGAGAAGAGATACAGCATACAGCGGGACAGGGTCCCCAAGTTCCTTGACAAGTTCACTGACATTATACTTAGAACCGGGAAGTACTTGAATGTTATCAGTCAATGTGGTAAGTAAAAAATTGCTATTATTTAATATTTTAAACTAAATTAAAAGCACAAATTAGAACTTAATTGCTTTAATTTTATTACTACTACTCCATTTTTTTATATCAATGTTATTTTTAATTTTGTGACCTGCGCCATCAACATAAGTCATATTTTGACTAACTAAACTCGACTTTACCATACTAAATCTAGACTTCATTTACAGGAAAATCAATAACGAAAACGAATTCAGAAAAAATAAAATATTCACTCCAAGAGCAGAACTATGGTGCTATAATTCAAAAAGCTTATGCTTTTGCAAGTAAATCTCTATTAGAACTATTACTGAAGGAATACGATCTGATGGGCAGACTCAAGTCAGTCAAAAACTACTTTTTGATGAGCCAAGGAGATTTTATAGTTCAGTTTATGGATGCTACGGAGCAAGAGCTTTCCAAAAAAATTGATGATATTATACCTTCCAAATTGGAGTCGCTTTTGGGATTATGTTTGAGGTAATTGTATACTATTTGGGAATATATAATAACTATATTATTTGGGAAATCCTTGAAAAATCTATAAACTATAAACCCTTAAACTACATGGAATGAAATATATTGATTCTCAATCTCCTATAACCTATAATTTTACAATAAATTTCCTCTTATTTTGCAGGCTTTCGGCAGCTAGTCATGATCCTTATAATGAAGATATGCGAGTGGAACTACTCCCCTATGATTTGCAGTTCCAAATGTTCAAAATTTTGTCTATTGAAACTGAAGATGAAAAAGGTAATGTACTATGTTTTTTTCTTTGATCGCACTGTCTAAAACCACACACACACACACTTGATTAAAATAATGTTAATATAAATTAGTAAATTAGTTTTATACATAATTTTGAGTCAAATATGTACAGATTTCCTTTGCAGAATACAAACAAAACAAAGACTGTCCGCCACTGACGGGTATCGAGACATTCTCATTTGGCATGGAGGTGAAGTGGCCCGTGTCTCTCATACTCAATCACAAAGCTATTGCTTGCTACCAGATGATATTCAGACACCTGTTCTACTGTAAACATGTTGAGAGGCTGCTTTGCAGGTCAGTATCCTATTATCATAATGAATGCGAAAGTTTATCTGTATGTATTTAGATAATAATTGGCACATAGTTCACTACCTATTTTCTATAGTTACCTATTCTCTCATACAACGAGACATGAACATCACATGACATCGAACTCAAACTTGTGGCTTGGTATGGTATTTTACCAACCACTCTATCCGGCCCATCTCGGTAGCCCGGACCGTGATGTTGTGACCAACCACGGTGGTAAGCATATAATTAAAAAAATAACTATTGCTAAAATATATTACTATATTTACTTGATGACCGACTTTTGATGGTGAAAATCATATGGATTCCCTACAGTTAAGTAAGGATTCTTGTCCTTTTTAGTGTCAATAATGAATGGTATAATTGTGCGAATGAGTGTGTTTGTGAATGAGATGTACACCCGTTAAATAATATTAAAAAGAGGGCAATAAACTTTGTTGTTTTCAAAAATATAGCCTTAGTTACCGTCCACACTCTCAGCTTCTTGTCAATATTTTTTCTCTTTAGCGAACGATATAAGGATGGAGATAGACAAATATCCCTTGGCAGACCGGCGGTCAGACCCTTAATTACTAAAAATTATATGTGCAGATTTGCGACTAACTTCTATCCCGTACTGTAAACCCGACCTCAAATAAGTATAAGGGGAAAAAGGTGACAAGGATTATTAATTTTGTCTGATGCAGAGTGTGGCTTTACAACAAAGTGGTGAAGCGTTTCTCGGAGGCGCGGCTGTACGCGGACGCGTTCGCGCTGCGCCAGCGCATGCTCAGCTGCGTGCAGCACCTGCAGTACTACATGTGCGTCGAGGTCATCGAGCCCTCCTGGTGCCAACTCATACACAGCCTGGATAAGGTCAGTCACTAAATCTATGCTTATATTATGTACTTGGTTATAGGTTGTGAATTGTGAATCGGTAACCAGTAAAAATAAAACAACTCGGAAGTTGATACCATCATGATGGTTGTGAATTTCCAGTTGCCGGTCTCCCGACTCCACGTTACCTTCAACCATGTGTATTTTGAGACAAAAAATTGCAACCTACAAAACGGAATTGTAGTGCATCATTTTACGTATTCCGTTGAACTTCTTTTAAAGGCCTAGAAGTAGACGGTTTTACACTCTTACGCTGATAATTCGGTGAGCGCTGAGGGCTTGAGTGTTTGACAACGTTTGACGGCCGCAAGGTGGGTTTTTATAAAGTACGCTACCACCATAATAAGGATTCCTTTAGATTTTTCGAACTAGAACCCTTTTTCATCGCAATCTAATGTCTACAGCCGTCTCCTACCTAATAAAGATATATAATCTGAGACATTCCTCACTCATGGCCATCTAACCCCATACTAAGCAGAGCTTGTGCTATGGAATCAGATCCAGATAACTGATATACTACATAATATACTACTTTACTTGTGTAAATATATACTTATACTAGATTAGGGATAAAAAGTACCCTATATTTTAAATCAGAATATATTCTATCTATGTAGTACCAAATTTATTCTGTAGTTTTTGCGTGAAAGGGTAACACACATCCACCTATCCTCGCAAACATTCGCATTTATAATATAAGTAGGAAGTAGGTTAGATAATTACACCCCCTAAACTCAAAACAAACAGACATGTTCAATCACGCAAATGTCTGTCCTGAGTTGGAATCGAACCGTCGTAGGTTCGATTGGTGTGACGTGATAGATATCTTATCAAGCACGCCAACCGGCCCGTCAAAGGTAAAGGTAGGTATGTGCTTTAATTTGCAGAACATATAGGTTGTGCGTCAGTTGGTGGGGTTGAGTGCCATGTTAAAATCTTTCATTTGTTGGTCATGAGACGGTTGTCTTTCCGCACAGACAAAGAAATTGGTTCATGCAAAATGTAACGAAAAACGTAAATGTTTGTAGGAGTGAATTTTTTTAAGCACGTTAGATATAATTAAATTATTTATTTTTTTAAAGAATATAATAAATCTTATTTTATAAATAGGCAGTTATTATAAAAGTAAATTATAGATGTACTCGCGATCTTTCATTTTACCCCCAAGGGTTGAATTTTGGAAAATCCTTTTTTAGTAACGTAGGGGATGTTATATACAAAAGGTGTGCCTAACATCCAAATTTCGTCTTTCTAGGACCAGCGGTTAATAATTACATACTAAATTAATTTAAAAAAATAGTTTTTAAAGAAATGCATTGAAAGCTATAAATTAATTACTATTATTATTCTTATATACAAAGTAACATATATAAAATACATAATTATGTTTCAAATAATAATGCGAAAAAATAAATAGTAAAGCGAATGGAATTAATACTTAGGTAACAAATACTTGAAATGGACTGCTTAACATAAGTATCAAAATATTATTTTCGATATGATTCTAACATGAGTAACACCTTCTTCAAAGTTGTTTCAAGGTTTTCAATTTTTGTTTCATATTTTTGCAATGTATCTTTGATTTCATCAAATTCTGTAACATTTGTCTTTTTGCATATTACAATCTTAGCATTTTTCACAATCTTACGATCTAATCTATAATTTTGACAGCGTTCAAAACAGCAGCCACCACCTTCGACATCTTCATAATCATCACCAAACTTCCCAAGCGGTTCTGCGTGAGGTATTTCAATTTTGTTGTCCTGGTTTGGTTTCACTATTATTCTGTATTTAGGCAAAAAGTGCGGAAATAAACTTATGCGTTTTGCGAATGGCTTTATGCAAAATGTTTTTGGCTTGATTATATTCATATCCTGCAAATTCATTGGCAACCATGACCAACATTTGGATGGTTTTCCATAAGCTTTCGCATTCCCAATTAGCACACTTTCGAAATATGAAATAAGTTTTACTCTAGAAATATGTCCCACAAGTTCAGCATCAGCCCTGATTTCTTGTGTGTCGCTAACTGCTAGACCATTAAGCAGATTAAAGAGCACAATTGGTACCATAAAAACAAACACAATAAATATGATGTGGCTTGTTACTGGGAACGTACTGAATTTAATGGATCCGGCGTCAAACTCGCCTGTCAACATCACAATAGTTTTGAATAATGATCTTCCGGGATCTTCGAAAAAGTCTTCTTCTTCCTCCTCTTCTTTCCCAGTGTTGTTTGGATTCGGCGGAGTTTGATCCTCTTCTATTTCTTGTCTAAATAATGTGTAAAAACTCAAGGCAAATGCGATGATTAAAATGCAATACCACAGTAGGAATTTAAAGAAATTCCACGAAACAGTCTTCAGCATTACTATGTTAGTTGATAAGGTAGGAAATTGACCAATGAGCAACACTAACTCAGCGGAGGATAATAAAATTGCTACTGCCGATAGTTGCTGTTTGGTGGACTCATGCGCCGAGTCGTAACAAACAATCCAAGCGGTTACAAATATCAACGCTATTTCCATCCAATTTTCAATACTCTGCAAATACCTCGCCGGTGAAACTAGCAGTTGAAACAACTCTCGTATTATGAGAAGTATTAAACCAATAATCGCTCCAACATGAGTCACGACATTTAAAGGTTTAATAGAATCGGATTGTTTCTTGTCGACACCGTAACCCAATATAATATACATAATTAGACACAGCCACAAGAGTGAGTAAAATGTAATATTAGCGTAGAAAAGGCAACTTATACGTTGCCACTTCAAGTACAGAAAACTGGTGATAACCGGATGTTTTAACAGAGGACGTAATTCTTCATTTCTTGCCATGTATAGTAAAGCGTCTGTTTCAGGCGCTAAAATAGCGTCAAACTCTTTAACATTATTGTTAGAGTTATCCATTAGAGGTACTTTACATAGTTCGTCTTCAAGTGAATTGTTAGGATAAACGAGGAAACTGTATTTCATATGTATTTCGTAATCGTCATCGCTCGGTCGTTCCCCGTTGGTCGTAATACATTCGTCCAAATATGTTTCGAGTGTTTTAGCATTTATGTCAGCTAATGGGGGTTCATCAAATTTATTTCGTAAACCTACACAAGCTCCGTGACGAAGAAGCTCTAAAACAGTTTCATTATCACCATTTCTAGCTGCATAATGCAAAGCTGTATTATCTTTTATATCAGGATGATTCACATTAATGCTAATCTTAGGATTTTTAAGTAACAAATCCAAGCACCCATTAAAATCCGCTTTAAGGTTTTTAGAATAAGATCTCATTCCTCTAACGGTAACTTGTAGAAGTGACTCGCCATTTACTGGCTCAAATAATGTTGATTCGTTGTCAATAAACATTTTAAGGATTTTTATAAAACCAAATTGACAAGCTATAGCTATGGGTCTACTTGTGTTGCCAGAACAAGTGGCATTGGGATCTGCTCCAGAGAGCAGTAATTTTCCAACTACTTTTTCAAAGCCCTTTTCTGTAGCAAGCTGTAACATAGTATTCATTCCATTATTGGCTGCTAGTGCTGGACGGTGCTCATTTTTCTTCACAATCTTTGTAAATTCTCGAATAAAGTTGTCCTCTTCGTGTTTACTTAAATAGTAGAAAAGTTTATCAACATCAACAGTCTCAGTGTCCTGTGCAGAAGAATCGAATTTAGACAATAAATGAGGAAACGCTTCCTTTAAATAATCACGTGCCGTTTTGCCTCTTATATCTTTATATGTATCGATATCTATTGAATCTTTTGCATAGTCTATAATCAATGTTACGACTCTTTCTAGGCCCTGTTTAGCTGCAGAATAAACAGGAGTAACACCCCTTTGATCAGGTGAGTTAGCATTGCAACCAGTCTTTAGAAGCAGTTCAATCATGTCTTCGTATATAGCTAGATCTCGCTCGCGATCGTCGTCTAAATCTTCTATTTTCTTAATGGCCATCAACAATGCAGTATTTCCTTTTCTTTTAATATTCACATCAATCCTATCATCTTCTAGCAAAATTTCTAATGCTTCTATATTTCCATTCTCTACTGCAAAGTGTATGGGAGCCGAAGCGTAGGTTTCATTTACATTATTGACTTGCACTTCATGTTGTAGTAACAGCTTCACGTATTCTTGTTTGTTTGGTTCGGAAACTGCTAATTCAAGACATGTCTTATAATCTGGATGCTGGTACACATATTCGAGGTCAACTGCGCCATAGCTGACAAGTTTTTTGTAACTGGGGTAGTCGTTTGCGAAGAGCGCTGTTCTGAGTTGAATCTGAGGATCCGTGCCGAACAGCGAGCTGCCTCGTGACAGTTGTTTGGGTTTCATCTCGTAACTGTCCCGCGTCATGTCGCAAACAGTACTGGCATCTGAAAACGAGACATTTTATTATTACTACGTTCAATTTTCTCATTGAAACTAATTGTTTTAATACTCGTGTGTAGTACTCTAAAATTGGCCGTAACAGAATTTTTTCAATTGAATTAAATTAACGATCAGACATCTGGTTCACTTTCACGCAGTACAGACGAAGTACCTGTACGTAAAGATTTAAGAAAGTACTATATCTCTAAGCTCATGTGCTTATTGAATTAAAACTGTTAAACGATTTCATAAACATTCGTGAGAAAGAACTGTGATTGACAGCTGGTACTTAACTGTTAAGTATGATTAAATCACCCACCATCATCATAGGACAAACACTTACAAATCCTATTACTAAATTTCATCCTATCTTGTTAACAACTATTATTTTCCTCACAAATTATTCAAAGATAATGTACGTAACTAGGTCCCTAGTTAGATCTTAATATTTTTCTAAAAAAATAATTTTGTTTGTCATCGTTTCAAATGAGCTTGCTGTACGTAACCAGCTCAAGTTTACTTACATCGGCTGCCTCGAAAATGGGTAATGAAGGGCAATTATTCCAAATTTCTCTCAGTGCCATAAAATTAATGCAGCACGCGTGTTGTATGCCTCTCTTATGTACCAAAATCATGTAATTGGATCAATTTGCATGCATTTTATGTTATTCTTAATTGTAAAAGGCAACTACTGTTCTCAAAATGTGCCCTGTGTGAAAGGCATAGTTACTAAAATAGCTCCTCTTTCCCTTTGTCTAATAAGTTTTATAGCTCCCAGTTTGTGAGTTTTATTGCTGCGTAATTGCTCTTTGAAGTATCGATGAACCGATCAAATTGTACACTTTGTGTACATTGTTACTGTACAATTTGCATCCTGAACACCCGCATGTTAACTTATTTGCTCTACAATCAGAATTAATTCGGTTGTTTAACCATCGTGGTTCTCGTATTTGGTCCATAATCGGTTTATAATATTTTTGTATTTCGTTTATATATTTAAACTCGTGACACTAAGACTATACTATGGCTTAATTTGCTACGCTTGTCGGACGTCTTAGGATAATATTTGTCACCGGTTTTGTTCTGTATACACCGTGACTAAAAATTGCCTCGAGACAGCCACTTAAAAGATAATCCTATTAAGAGAACTTTAATAATTTCTATGGGCGGGCACTCATTGCATAACCAAAAGATATCAAGGATTTTTATATCATTCAGGTTACTCTATATTTTCTCTAAACCCGTGGAACATTGTAGCTTCTTTGAGGCTTGGTACCATACACGTGACTTGCCAGTTGCCACACGTCCGAAATAAAGATGAAAACTAACAAAAAGCGTTTACACCAAACAATGGCTGTGTTCGCCCATCGGAACGCAATGAGATACTCCATATGTTCGAGCGAGCGATACGAATTGTAACTACAAACGCCACAATATATTGTTCATTTCATTCTGTGCCGTTCGCTTGCGAGAGATTTGCTATTGTGTTCAGTATAGTCATCACCTGTTTGGTGCCGAATGTTCGACGTTTAGTACACCATTGATTAATTTGACGACTTCGCCAGACCGGTTTTGGTGGAACTAATGTTAGTTTCTTTAATTTCGGATAAAGAAACGGGATTTTGATTTTCTAATTCGATTGACCTTGGATATATCCACTATCTATTGAGTAACAATTTCCTACATTATTAGTATTACTTAAACACCATAACTTATAAGATGTAATGCTAAGTAGTCAACTAAGATTAGCCTTTAAAGCTAAAACAATTTTACAGATATTCAAACATAAAAGTCAAATCTTAAACATTTAAATATTGTAAGACCTACCTATCTAGAGTAGAGAGTATGTTCGATAATATTACGTACTATAAGCTTGACATAATTTAGACTACTACTACTTTTAGATTGATATTTCATAATATTCGATTTCACCCTTCCATAGGCCTTGGCATTTGAATTTATCCATGAAACTTAACTGTATGTTAGCCATGGGCGTGTTTCATGGCATCAAGTCACCTTTAACTTGTATTGTTTGATCCATTATATCTGACCCACTACCATTTTTCAATTGTCAAATAGTTCTTCTATATTTGTATTGCGTAAGTCGATTTGTTAACCGATTGAAACAATTAATGTGAGTGCAAATTTCTTACAACTTACTTTAAAAATTTAGGTATGTTATAAAAAATTAATGACGTAAATAATCTCCTTTACTGTGTAATCCAAGTTTTAAATATTGTCATGACTCGTAACCCTTGACTCACGGGCAATAAGCACTTTACATTTATCTATCTGCAAACCCCATCGTTTTATTTGCATATGAACGGTATTTGTGCTAAGTGTCAGATGATTTGATTCATGGGGCGCCCAAGTGGTGTCTGCTGAGATAGTTAGTAGCATGCATTGTTCGTTTTAAAAATATTATCTTGTACAAGTGCTTTTTTAATAACCAACTAATTTACGTGACTGTAGTACCTATATATTTATATAGATGATATCCTGGAATAAAACATAGGATAATTTTTATCCTGAATGGAATGGAAGGGGAATGGTGGGTAAAACCGCGGACTGGACACTATACTTACTAATATTATAAATGGGAAAGTAACGTTGTTTTTTTTTGTTATATCGACGCATCCTCAACACAACTAAAAGCGATAATATAGGGCACGCATGACTCTGTTAGCCTATATGGCATGGTGATAAACATTGGCATACTTTTTATTCCGGGAACGCGGGTAAAACCCTGGGCGACAGCTAGTATTATACATATATTCTTTGATTCCGTGGTACTATTACCCTTTCTAGCAAATAAAATGAGTAAAACCACGATTATGTAGTGAAAAAGACTTAGATCGCATTGTTTTTAGAGTTCCGTACCCAAAGGGTAAAAACGGGACCCTATTACTAAGACTTCGCTGTCTGTCCGTCCGTCTGTCTGTCTCCAGGCTGTATCTCAAGAACCGCGATAGCTAGACAGTTGAAATTTTCACAAATTATGTATTTCTGTTGCCGCTATAACTACAAATACTAAAAACAAATATTTTAGGTGGGCTCCCATATAACAAACGCGATTTTTTTGCCCTTTTATTTGTTTTGTGGTAGTTCCCGTTGACCTAGAATCACGAAATTTGGCAAAAAGCAAGGTCTTACACCACAAATAAAGGGAAAATTCCAAAAAATAAAAAAGATGAAAATTAAAGGGTGTCCCCATACATACATAGTTACGCCAATTATAAAGATCTCTGAGTTATATAGGCGCTGATACAATTTAAAGGTCTAGCTTAATTGGCAACAACCTAAGATAAGGTAAATAAGTAAAATTGTGCATTTCCCGTGATGGACGAACAATGGACGAAGTTTGTACGGAACCCTCGGTGCACGAGTCCGACTCGCACTTGGCCGGTTTTTTTTAGCATATATAGAAAACCAAAACTAGGTAACAGGTAGACATCATACCAAAGAGATTCGTTCGAAACATACGATTGAAAGAAAATTTTATATGTGTACCTATACTGATTATTTTTATAAATACAAAATTCCTACAAAAAAAACTCAAATTGGTTTAGCGATTAACCGCTTCCGTTGTTTCTCCGTAATATCTTTTTAGTTATATGTTTTATCGGCACGCTACCGATCTCGGGTGCTTCGGTCTAATTGTCGGACACGCCTCCGGTTCTCAATGAAATAGTTTCTTGCAGAGCTCAATTATATTCCAAAGAAAATTTCGAGCTATATAATGAATTATTTAATTAAAGCAAATAATTTATAGAATTCCGTATTGAAGAGACCATACTGAGCCTACGATATCTGCCTGTCTGTCATTGTGATGTACGATAACTAATAGCCACTAGAAATGTTTATAGTTTTTTGTTATTGTTGCAACCTCGGCTAAGTAAAAAAAAATAAGTTGCCTTCCTTGTATGTATGATATTTGGGAAATACGTAAGCTTGTCTGGTTTATAGTTAATACTAAAACAAAAAACACTAAACTGTCACCCTCAAGACACAGGGCCGGATTAAGACTACTTGATGCCCTAAGCAATCTACGTCTGTGGGCCCCCCTATCCACTAGTAAACTAGTATCGGTCTTTAATTTTTTTAACGTAGGTATTTATTACAACGAGATAGATCATTACGTAAGTACCTTTGAGTTAGAATATGTACGAAAGAGATACGTGGAGTAGGTTGTCCTAGTTTGAACTTTATGAAAAACTAATCTAAATTTCTAGTCGGGTCATTGCTCTAGTGCCTGTAGTCAATTTAAACGCGCGGGTTTTCAAACGAGCCTTGCCTTTGAAGTGCTAGCAAATACTTTTTCGGTGCTGTTTATGGTGCCCCCCGAGACGTGATGCCCTAAGCAATTGCTTACTTTGCTTATGGCATAATCCAGGACTGTCAAGACACCCTGCACTGTAGTGATGTATTTGTTTTAAACTAGGCTGGAGTAATTTAGAGGTATTTTTTTTTCAAAAACTCGAAACACCGTCTTTGTAACGAGGCGGGGTAGCGAAGGAAGTACCGAAATCTATTAAAAGAACAACTAGTATCTACAATGAAATTAATCCAAAACATACGTGATTCACTTTAATGGCAATTGATTTATTATTATTTTGCGGTTTATGGCTTTAAAATAGTTATTTTGTGGTTAAATTTCGCAAACGTCGCCATATTATTGCACAAGTCTGACTATTTTTATACGTTTAAGTAAATTATAAAATACTAGCTTCCGCCGCATGGTTTCACCCGCGTTCCCGAGGGTTCTTATGTTTTCCCGGGATAAAAAGTAGCCTATAGCCTTCCTCGATAAATGGGCTATCCAACACTAAAATATTTTTTCAATTCGAACCAGTAGTTCCTGAGATTAGCGCGTTCAACCAAACAAACAAACAAACAAAAAACTCTTCAGCTTTATAATATTAGTATGAGATGATAGATGAGCGTAAATGTATGTTAAAAAGTGATTCGAATATTAGTTATTTTATATATACTCGTATATTTTACCTACCTACTAGGTAGTTATAAATGACGAACAGACAATGTGTAGCTGTGTGTCTGATGACGTATGTGTGTGTCTGATGGCGTATGTGTGTGTATGATATGCAACCTGTAGGTTGTCTACCTTGGACTCAAATGCAAAAAACATGAGCTTTGCTTGTACTCCACTATTTACTTGCTATAAGAAGAATTTAAAGCTTCCTTCGATGGTTGAAAGATTTCGAAGAAATTTTCATAGAAAAAGATACAATATGCGTATTGCTCGTAAATCAATAAAGCCAGTTTAGGGGAATAGATTTCCATTTAAATTCTTCATAATGCTATTATGAATATTCATAGGTTTTAGACGATGTGGTTTAGCTAGTAGGGGAGTTTGTTAATTGCGTGCTTAATATTTCGTAAACGAATTTATATAATAACTAGCTGTCCCGACAGACGTTGTCCTGTCCAACTCAAACACGAAATTTTATCCAAATCGGTCCAGCCGTTTATCCTATCTCT
This sequence comes from Tetheella fluctuosa, assembly GCA_951216915.1. Classification (NCBI taxonomy): domain Eukaryota; kingdom Metazoa; phylum Arthropoda; class Insecta; order Lepidoptera; family Drepanidae; genus Tetheella; species Tetheella fluctuosa. Next base: position 6,203,261 of record OX578217.1, on the reverse strand, counting down.
CAAGTTGGACCAGACTGCTCACGGTGTGCCAATTTAATTTAAAATCGGTTAAGTAGTTTAGGAATCCATCGCGGACAAACATCGTGACAGGAGATTTATATATATTAAGATAAGATAATAATATATGTATATATTTTTTTATTTCACATATAGTAAAGATTTACAATGCAGCTTACGTTATAAACAAACATATTTTAGTGCACTAATATTGATTACGTAAGTCTATGAACCACTAACTCCCAAGCTAAGAATGAACTTTGTGTTAAGGGAGTTAGGATATCAAATAAGTATGGAAGACGACCATTTATATTCTAAAAATACCTATTGATTGATAGTCCAGACCTATGCGACAAGCGACAAAAAACATCCCAACTTTATAAGTAGGGAACGAACCGCAAAAGATTTTATTTTATAACTTATTCGACCTTTTGTAACTTCATAATCTTCGGTAAAAATGCCTGGTATAGACAGATGGACATGACGAAACTATATATAGATTAATTATTTGCCTACGGAACTTTAAAAACGACAAAAAAATCCTGAATCACTACGTCTCCATGGGGAATTTAAAACATGTATATAGTGTGGTAACTTTTAGTAACAAATTCATATTCAAGTATAAAACTGGTTTTGAGAAATATCACCTCTCGCACTAACGGTCATTCGAGATATTATGAATTTAAACTAGTTTAATTAAGAATATGATCTTAACTTAGTGTGTCCAGATTATGAAATAGTTAGTATCCTCGCACTCAAGCGCGGTTTATTCTCCATAAACAATATTTAAGTACAAATATGCATTACCATAAAGATTGCTTATGGTCAGATCGTGACTAATACTAGACATTTGAAATAAACATCGTTACATTATTGTCAATGCACCCGCCGATACACGAAGGTATGTAGGCTGAATATGCGTAAATAATTGGCGCTAGTGATCTCTGGCAGCGTTGGTAGTTGCTACACATCCGGCACTTGACCAACTAAGTAAAAAGCCTTCCGTTCCGCACACGACTTTACAATCTCGAAACCGTGCGCTTCTTTTTACGAGTGATTCCACGCTTTTTGTCAAGTTTGTGCTTAATTTGCTTTGCCCTTAAAATGAACCGCGTTGAATACGTCCACACTTTCTTCCAAAAAGTAATAAGTAAAAGTATACACACAGGTGCATAATCAAGTAGCTATCTAAGATTAAAAAGTATCTACATTATACAAAGCTACAAAATATAGTTATAGATATGAGTCATTGATTGCATCGTATGTATGTACAGGATCAAGAATTTGCGATAGCAGAGCAAAGTGGTAAATGTTTGTTTATTCTGATACATGGTACGATTAAAATTGGCGATGTGTATTGCTTGTATTAATGAGGTTATTTTCCAATGAACTCTGTATCGGGTGCTTAATAGCCCATAAAGATTCGAGCAGTAAGCATTCATTCAGCAGCAGAGGTTCATTTACGACACCTTGAAGAACCATCAGTACCTACCGGTAAAAGCGTCGAAACTCTTTGATTTTCTATTTCAAGGTGCGCTGGACCGTCGCGGGCTCACCCGCTTTATGATTAACAGTTTTTACAGAGATCACTGCTCTAACACTTGGTTAGTGAGCTGAACACTTTCCTTCTGTTACGCACGTTAAACTCGATGGATTTGCTCGCTCTATGTTTTTGTTTTGCATTTCCGCTGTAGCTCATATTCATTCATCAGTATTCGCTTCACCTATTCAGACAGTATAACGGTTTCATACTTTTCTCTTTAAATCGTAGTTTCAATTTCTTTATTTCTTAACTCTACATTTGTATGTTAAGTAATTACGGACCACTACGCCCTTAATTTAAATTTGCTTCATTACATGCGCTGGATACAGTGGTGAGGTCTCTGTAATCATGTTTTATTTCTCTCTAAATGACATTAGATCGTGACAATTGTGGTTTGGTTAAGTAACGTGTAATATAACCTCTACTTCCCAACCTAGCTTACATATGCGTTTACAATAAAAACCTTTGTTCACACATCCAAAAATGATACCGCTAAATAGTTTGCTGCATGACATTAGAGGTGGTAAATTTAATTCTTATTTGGGGGTACCGTTTATTGGTTTCTGTTACGGAAGTTGATAATTTATACAAAGGACCCAGAGTTTAGCTACATTTGGTCGAAGGTCCTAATATGGCGCCGCGGGTTATTATGTGGGCGAACTGTCGTCATAGTTAGTCAACGATTGCACCAATATTTGTTTGTATGTACGATGACCTGTCGAATTCGATCATCATGAGTACCATTGCAATGAACCTACAATTAAAACCAAGGACAAGTGTAAAACTAAAGCTATGAGATCATTACTTATTTTATCAGGGTTCACTAATTAATAAACGACTGCTGCTTATAGCTCTGCAAATGTTTACAATATGTAAATTCAATTCAATAATCCATATTTTAGAAGGAATCTCCCACTAACAACAAATATATTTGTATAGAGCGTATAAAAATCTTAAAAACTGTTTAATAGCAATCAGCTTCAATGTACGAATAGATATTCGTCACACGATCATCGTATCATGTTTCACGCAAAATTTACTGATTTAACTTTACAAATAGAATGGGATATATGGCCAGTTCGGCGCCGTTCTACCGTGAGAAAGCATTCACTATGTTTAATCATGATTAGTCGTAATGCCCGTAAACAATCAAATCACGTATAGTATCAGATAAGTTTATTTAACAATTTTAAGGAAGATAAATAACTTTTTAGCCAACACGTTATGAAAGAAGCCTTTCACAAACGTGTATCATTTCATAGATGCAAAGTTTTTTCAGCTGGGTAACTTTATCTCTATCACTGAACTAGAAAAAGGATAGGTACTCCTCAATACTCTATCTAGTTAGGACGAGGATAGTGCCTATAGTAGTAATCATAAAAAGGTACATATTTTATAGTGTAAGAATAAAGATTTTTCCTTCAAAATGAGAAAACATGCGACTTTAGACTATTGCTCTCAGTCATATTGATGACTTTCCAATGAAGGTATGCACCTGTCTACGTATGGAGGGCGCTAGGGGTCATCATGTGTCTGTCAAATACGTTATTCAATTTTCACAGCATAGCTGAATTGACTCTTTGAATATTGTACAAGATTATCAATATTCTATCTGTTCCTTTTATGAAGTTGTTAGAAAGAATGATTAATCTTTAGAATTTGACAGGTGACTTTCAACAGGTGCATTTAGTATAAATTCAAGCATAGGTATCAAATTCAATGTTACATCAAATTATCTTGTCAATACTATAACAACAGCTGTTTAAAATCTATCGGTTAAAAATGCTGCGGCATCGTTCTCGCTTTCCCGTTTATAATAAAAAAAAATTGAAATGTTTTTTTTTCCATTTAACATATACTTATGTGACATTTTGCCCTGATCTGCAACCTAACGAGCTTTCCGCTCCGCAGTTTTACAAAATATCGGAAAATATCACCTTAGGTTACCCAAGGAATACTTCCTCCAAATTTCAAATCTATAGGTCCACCGGTTTAGGCTGTGCTTTGTCTGTCAGTCAGTCACTGTACTGTAAAAAAAATGATGATAATAACCTAGGTACTTTGAACTAATTTATGCTCCTTCATCTTTTGCCTAATATATGATTGTCGCAGTACTAACATATTGTAATAATTTAATAGGTAAATTGAAAAATAGCATTGAAGGATCGCTAAAGGTTGAAGTCGGTATCAGATAAAATAGAGGCTCCATACAGAACTCCGAATAATTGTCTGTTTACAGTTGTCTGAAGCGTGTAAGCCACAAGTACTTTTGTACTTTTAGATTAAATTATTATTATTAGATTTCTTCTAGGTTTCTATACGTTATTTGCAATCTAGCGTTATAAGTATGAGTAACCTAATACTTGTACGTACGTGGTATATCCAATACCTAATATGTATATATTATAGCTAGAACCGCGAGAATGTCTGTAAAACGTTACGATTCATTCATCGATGCAACATAACCAACCTAGGGTAACCAGTTTTGCGAATCTCGCTCCTTATATGTGCGTTAACATGCATAACTTGCAAATGCATCAAGTTATTTGCAATTTGATGAGTTCATTGTCTCTATGATACGAAAATATTTTTAACCTATCACCGGATGTTCTTCAATAAACCACTTTGCTTCGTTGTGTGCATGTGCGTATCTGCCACTTTATCAATTACTGGTACACGACGCAACTTCCCGCGGACCATACCATACGGGCTAACCAACGACCCACATGTCCTGCATCATCATAATAATAATGACGTCATCTATAGATGCCGACCTTGTCCGAGGGCCTGACAGTCAACGTATGTACGTAGTGATCTCTTTTCAATGTTTACACCCACTTAGAGTTTGACTTAGTCTTAGGAATCTGGTATAAAGTGTCTCCTAAACTACAGTACCATGATAACAATATGCTTCTGCTATATGTAGGTAAATTAATTTCTGGGCTTAAAGACAAAGAAGTTTATAGATAACCCGTATGACAAGGAGGTTCCTTTTGCGTGGTTTTGTTTTGCTGAATTGAGACACGATGTCAAAACGCTCAAAAAAGTTGAGTTATTTGTATTTCAAATACATTCATATCGATGACGTAAATTATTTATCCAACACAAAAGCGGAATAGAAACGAACAGTTTTATATTATTTATGGATTTCGATTTTTTCACTCACTCTAAGTATCTTTTGAATACTTTAACAATGCTACATTAGCTGAATCATCTGATATATTGTTTACATACGGGATTCTTCGGAAACATGTATGCGAATGCAGAGTTTCATATTGCGATTTACCAATACCTTCAATTACATGTCACTACACTTAGTATTTAGGTATTGAAATTTGAAGTGAAAAGCAACCATCAACCCACCTGAACAAAACTGAAATGTAAAATCACTGAAATTTCCTTCACACTGTCTACAAGCACTTCACAGAGTTTGTCCGCTGTTATTGGTTCACATTCACGATGAATCTGTGCGGCCGCGCCACTCGGGCCCGTTGACTGAGTGAGGCTGGCGCGCGCGCAGTGGTGTGGTGTGGGAGGCGATCGATGACGACTCGCTGATCCTGTGCTACTGGCTAACTGACCAAAGCAATTACCGACCATATAGACCATTACCACTCTATGTAGAATTAATTAAGCGTACTTCGGTGTCTGACAACGTTCGTTTCTCAACTGAACTACTTAAATGCTACATTGTTTGACAGAATATATGACTAAGGGGGGGATTTACAATTAGGGATTGTTATTTTGTTTGTTGATACTTAGCGGCCCATTTGAAGTAATTAGTAAGACTTAATTATCATTTACTTAAGCATCATAATAACAACTCTTGGATTCAATTTTTGGTCAGGCAGATAGATTTATTACTCGTCTTTAGCTTTTACGTTGGTATTAATCTCGATTTGATAGGTAATATACCTACCAAAACTTACTCTTGTATATATAAAATCGGATATCTGAAGGGATATTAAAAATCCAACATTCATACATAATTAAATGCAATTTCAGTTAGGTAAACCTGGGCGAAATGTAACAAAGGTTACAAGGTGAAACAGTCAGCCATACTGTGATATTTTTTTCGGTTAGTTTTAAGTTTTTGCTGTGGGCGGAGCGTATTCGCTTCTTGATAATTTGTAGGCGTAACTTTACCTGTACTCACGTCACAAGGTTGCATTACTCATTGGTGTATCACTAGTCTGGTCTGCAGTCCATTAGTTTTTTTTTAAATGTGCGAAATCGTCAAGAAAGTAGATACCTTACCTTAGTTTAGTTCAGCTTTTCTAATAAAAGCTAAGGGAAAGTAAAAGGGAAATATGAATATGGTCACAGAACTTCCTTCTTTCCTTTATCTATCTGTTAATAATTTTTATTTATCAAAGTGAAGTTTTGAGCTTATCTATAACTAGGGGAATTTTAAAGTCACCGCTAATAAATTTATAAAATAAGATGGATGCAATTAGAGCCCAACAAAACCGTAAACACAAAAAGACTTATTCAAAACGGTATCAAGATATGTCTATGATGAAACCGTTTTGGATAAAACCTCTCCATCCAAAGATTATTGATAAGGCCGTTCATCTGTAATTATGTTTTTTTTCTATTTTTTCACGTGTCTACCAATAAAGAGTTCTCTATCTTCATAATATGAGTAATATTATTTTCAGGTACACAATGTGGATGAAGTCTTGGAGCGACACAACGATTTTCTAGAGTCCTGTCTCGGAGACTGTATGCTCACGAGCCCTCAGCTTCTGAAGGCGGTCACAACGCTCTGCCTCGTCTGCGTTCAATTCTGCACCTTTATACAGGTAATATACGTTATATAATTGCACACTAGCTACCCATGTAAATATGATATCAACTTAATTATAGAAGATTTTAAAGGTGGCCTGATGTGAAAAATGTTATAAATATTGCTTACCTACACAGCAAAGCTTTGTCAGATTGCTGACTGTTGCACTCACAATTTTATTTTAGTGTATGTATATGGATGCTATGTGCAGCATATTATGCAGTGCATATGTTTTTAGTAACGTCTCGACTCAGGTAAAGTCTGTTACGTTTATCATTTTAAAACTAAATTTGACTAACCCATCAAAAATATAGGACAAGCTGTCTTTGAGAAATAATACTTAATAAGCAAATTGTTGACATTCAACTAAATTTAAGATCTAAAAACTGTTAATGTCAAAGTATTATTAATCCTTGAACTCGCCTTTCATAATATAGTATCCTTAGACATTCTTCACACACGGTCCATCTGAACCCAAACTAATCAGATCTTGTACTATGAAAACCAGATAACTGAGATACTATATGTATATAAACTCTTTGCCAACCGGTCCGACAATTCGTTAGGGATGTAATAATTTTTTAAAACATACCAAGTTTTTACGACGCAGACACAATTACCAGGTTTCTAGTTTCTAAATATAAAGCTCATAAAAATAATTATATTGATATTCAATCTATGTATTTAGCTTATTTCATTTATGTTTTGCTGTCATTTTTTTTTCCAGACAGGCATTATTTTCAATATTACATTAGTGTGGGAATAGTACGTTCTTTAAGTACCTTAATTAGACGGTGAAGGTTTTAATTGTTCAAATATATTTATTTTTCAATCAGCAGACACATTAGGTACTTATTTAATAGAAAACAAATAGATACACGAAAATAACTTTGTTTATTCGATGATATGTATGTATGTATGTAATAATGCAGTTTAGGCATTATTTTATGATTTATAACATTAATTTATTATGTATTTTCTTTTAACGCTACCAAAACACGTTAATTGGCAAAAGGAGATGCACAAGTACTTCGTGGACGCAGAGCTTAACAGTATGCTTGGATCAACGTATGACAGTTCAGACTATAGTGAGGTACATACTATGTAGACAAGCCGTAGCACTAATGCACAGAAATAATTACAACCACAAAATATCACTTCATACAAATGTAATCCCGACTTTATTTAATCTAAAGTAAATATGTGAATACTACATACATTTATATACAGTAACTAAACTCTATATTCTTGGAATCCTCTTGGATGTTGTGGAGTGCTGATTAGTTTTGTTTGACAGCGCATCTCTGGGTGTGAAGCGGCCAGTTTAGGTTACCTATCCACAAAATCGTAAGAAGCGACAAGCAATAATATTTATAGCTTTTTCTCAATGTTTTATATCTCGTTACATCCGTTGGGGTGTACAACACCGGAAAGTACAATCTAAATAGATAGATGACACATCGCATCATCCCTTTCGGTATACCAACAATTTTAACTCATTATTCTCCAAATGGAATAAGTTTTGTTTATTAAAAGAATTGGGATTATTTCAATTATTTTTCCAGTTAAAATTTTCGGTACACCGACGTATAGTTAAAAATGTATCGTTAGGTATGTATTTATGATTGTAAATGATACAATTTAGGATTCTATATTACCTAAATAAAAATACGAAGTGTTTGATTTCGCCCTATGCCTATAGTAAAATTTTAGAGTATTATGTTAGTGAACGATACTGTCGCGTTTGCGCTAACTCAAATTTTGTGTTACGCTAAAAGCGCTGTGTCAATTCCTATTGTGGGATTTTGTAAATGCGATAGTAGCGGTTACCGGCGACGTCAATAATTTATGCTCGGGGTAGTGCACAATTGCCAATCTCACAGCTTATGGTGGACGGTCAGGCTTAAATAAAGTTTAGTTACTGTATGTCATTATACTGTCATGGTTTAAACAATCATAATTTGTATGTTACATACAACTATAATCATTAATAGTTAGGTACCGTAAATAAATTACGAAATGCTTCCATTTAGTATTTGTGATGGGACAAAATCATTAATATGCTTTTCTTATTTCATGACTTTTCTGTTTTAGAATTTCACAGTGAGTATATTATGTGTATTGTTATTTTATTATCATTAAACCATTATTTTGATAACTCATTAAAAATCGCCATCGATGTACTGTTGTTTACCATAAATTAAAAGTAATAATATAGCACTGACTCTTATCAAACCATACCATTTACAGTAATAATATTTACATTTTCTTTATTGATAATTAATTGATGTTTATGTTGTTACTAAATAAAATCAAATAATTTATTCAATAAGCCTTAGGTATTATGTAGTAAATGAGATGTTAAAATGCTTACTTATAAAATTAGTCTTTTATAAAACTGCCAATATTTACAATGCCAAAAATAGAATATATGTTACAATTATTTCAAAATAATAGATCCACTATTACTAAAGCGCGTCATACATGGTGTAAATACTATAATATTTCATCTTAGATCAATGAAACAGCACAACACTTTCTTTTTCACTGGTACACCTGGTGTACTACACCACTTTCTCATATATTTTAAGATAAAGTATCATCATATCTTCGCCATGTGTGACGCGCTTAAGAGGTAAATTAAAATGTTATGCTATGGCAATATACAAATAACCCAATACTGATGAATATAAAAAGCATATAAACGTATATTCTACTCGTATGTCATCGCATGAGTACCTCAATATCGAACGAGTAAAGGGAACATATGATAGCTCAGTGCTAGTGACGTCGTATGCCGCGGCGAAGGTCGTAGGTTTGAATCCTACTATGAGCTTTAGCTTTCGGTGAAGTCGAAAACATCGGAACACACTGGTAGGTGTGATACAGACCCATAAATAAAAAAATAGTGCGTGGAGTCCCTCCGCGCGGAAGAAGTGAAACTTCGTAATGTGGAAATGAAAATAGGAAAAACAGTGCTTTCTTACCCCCTCCATGGTAGCGTTTAACGTTTAACGCAACTTTGTTGGAAGCATAAGAAGTAGGTATCACTTCAATAGTAAAAAAAAAAACATTAAATCAAAAAGGTTGTTATGTGAGTAATTTATTATATTGACGCCTATTTCTTCTTTGTATTAGGTCTTTTAACTAGTATGCAAAACACTGTCTTATAAAAGTTTTAGTAAGATCTAAAATGGAATGTGCAGGATACAGGATGCGGTGGTGGCGGGTCCACAACGAGCGGCTCAGCGGACTCGTTCGCCCGCTCGGTGTCGCGGTACGGACTGCGGTTCACGGCTGCTCTGCTCTCGGTGCTCGCTATTATTGAGAGGATGGCCAGGGACAATAATACCAATAAACTGCTTAATATATCGGCTAGGTGAGTTGAATAACCTCTTTGGTTCAGAATAAGGTGATTGATTTAGGCTATGATAGTTCAGTAGTAGTGACGTTGACCGCATCGCCGTGTCTAAGGTCTTGGGCTTGAATCCTATAGTCAACTAAGGGTATGTTCCGCTATACACTGCTAGCACTGTAAGGTGTGACGTCAATTTAGTATACTGAGAAGCTGCTCCTTTATAGTTAGCTATCCTACTGGGTACTGTTTAAAACGGAACGCAGTCCAGAATACATACTGTCTGTCATCCATGTACCTATATATCCTACTGTCATTCTGGACGCTGTTGATCACGTGATCAAAGCACTGAGAGCACCTTACCTCAAAAACGCCAGTGCTCACAGTATAAAAATAAGTAAAAGTATAAAAATGGCGGCGTTTATGACGTCATTATGTTTCCCTAGGATACTGCGGCAGTATACTGTCAGTCCATAACGGAACGTATTTCTCCCCAGTAAGAGCACTGAACAGTGCTCCCAGTGTATATCGGAACATACCCTTAATCTTACGGTGACGGAACAAATCGTGAGGAAATAGTACTCAATAGTTGCCCACTTGGCTTCCACTCAAGTTGAAAGACTGTCGCTAAACACCTATCGGTGTGTTCCGGCAGCTGCATTTGAGAGCCAGTTCTTTTCTTCTCTTGGACTTACCACCTTCGGCCACATCACTTGTCGTTATCCCTATCGTTGTGATAATCGTGAAATACAACCCATAGTAAAAAAGAAATATTTAATGTTTTAATTATGTAATTTTACCATCTTCTTACAGATTAAACTTCAACACATATTATGTGACGCAATTAGAGAAGTTCTGTTCAGATGACAAACTTCTCGAAGGAGAGAGGAAGCCGCCCTCCTAGCGACGACACGCGCGCATGCGCAACCTTGTCACCTCTGTGTGAACACATTTACTAATTAAAACTATATCTCGAAATTTAAACGTTAAGTGGATCCGACTGCTTTCCAAAGTAGGTAATAAAAGTAAATTGTTATCAAAGGAGAGGTAAAGTAAGATTTAAACTTTTTCTTTATGCATGTGCAATTGTGGATAAAAAGTGGTGAAATGGTGCAAAACCAAAATTTCCCGAATTTGAAATGGGTCCAAAGGTATTTGCGTTACATAGAATCTCGTAAGTACAAAATACTTTAATAAAATATTATGTAATGATAATCAGAAACAGAACTTTCTTTATCTTTTCCATAATAATCCTTCCATAGAAATTAAATGTTAAAAACCCATTAAAATTTGTATTGATTAATTAATAACGTGAGTAGCACAATCTACTAGTATTAACTATAAACACAATAAATATAATACAATACTCGTAGCTAGTAGAATTTGCAGTACCTTTGATTGGGATTTTCCACAAAAAGTAATCTCAGCGAGTACAAATTAATACTAAAAATATTCACTGATAGATAATGTAAGAAATATTTCAGTATGCAACATGCCCCAGTCCAAAATTGTAGTAGTAAATAAAAGAAAATAGCATAGAATAAAGCAGTTATACCATGGAATAAAAACTATTAGGCAAATTAGTAGTAAGACGTTGATATTTTAATTTCATTTCATGCCATTGTTTCAAATAAGTTATTTGAAGTGTGAATATGAATTTATTGCATGTATTGGGGTTGTGAAAAATTGTTTGCTATGTATGGCATTGTCAAAAGAATTTGTCGACATAATATTCCCTGCAAAGCGAATGAAGGTTGTTTTTATGACCGTTAATTAAAGCAATTGAGCTTAATCTTAACAGAATTAGTTTTGATTTGATAAATTATTAAATTTGAACAACAGTATTTTTGATATTTTAATAAAATTAACCTAACCTTAAGATAGTATATTCTAAAATTGTTATTACGTGTGCAAACTCCTTATTCCTTGCCGTATTTAAAATTATATATTAGGAGAAGCTATGTCATTTTCACAATGAATCGCGTAGAGTCGTTAGCTAATTAAATAATTAGTTAATAGTAATTCAATGTTAAGCCCTGTACGCAGATTTTAATCATTTCGAACACGAACTTAATACCGTTGTATTATAGTGAACAACGTTGTTCATATGTGCGAAAACAAACAATGCAAATGTAACTTTATACAAATTCAAAAATTTATTTTTACACGCTGTATACAATGTATGAATTCCAAACTCGTTATAGTGGTACAGATTAATTAACTTCGTTCAATGTTCGATTTGACTGATGAGTAACATTCCTGCCCAGTTCCCAAACTCATGATGTGAACGCTTCTTCCATTCATCCCGTCTATCCACTTTACTATTAAATTATTAATAAATGTGAACCTAAACTAAATGATCATAATTTTACCGAAATAAAATTATCTTCGTTCTATATATATTTGTGATTAGCAATTTAAAATGCATTTATTTTAAACAATGTCTGAGAAAAAAATATTATAGGTACTATGTATTTAAACACGAACTAATTATAAATCTCAGTTAACTGTGTGTAAATATAATCGTTATTTTTATTTTATTAAACACTACATAAACAATAATGCATGTTTTATTAATTATTTCGTGGAGGTAGAAATAAAAAGCAGAATGACAATGACAATTAATCTATTTTAATATTTAACAGACTTTTAAATACCATTTTACTTTTGTAACATATTGGTTTTGTTCAATATATTAAGCAAATCACACCTCGGACTATAACAATAAATACATAGCGTAAGATTGGAATATATCGCTTCACTAATTTCATGTTTAAAAATAAATAACTAAAGTGTGGATTGATGACACAAAATGACTTGTAATCGTGAATGAAATTGATAACACAGCATGCGTAATTATATCTAAGAATTAAGGAACTGTTTTACTTTAAAAAACAATGTACAAGCATTTTATTGCTCTTAACTTTTATAATCGTTATCATGATAAAACACTTACATAATGTTCAAATGACACAAACAAGTAAAAATATAACCAACCCTGTGCTCGAATTAGGGAACGAACATTTCCACTGACTAACACATTCAAAATAACATACAAAAACAATTCATCTGATTGAAATTCAGTAAAACTACTACAGGACAGCTAACCTTTACGGAAATATCGATATATCAGTAATTACAAGTAATATCACTGTAAAATAACTACGATGTAATTGTGAGTACACTTCTCAAAGTTAACCTACCTAAAGTGCCGTACATTCATTATAATGAAATGGTAACTGAAGTCAACAGCATTTGTGCAACATTCATTGAAATATAACTAAGACAAATCCTCATTATGTATCGCAATCAGTGACGCATTGGGAATATTGTTTCTTGGTATCATACTTCCCATCGAAATGTTGGACAAATTTAAAAATTATTTCTATCACGCATGGACATAAGTACTCCGCTCGAGACTGTCGTTAACAAATTTATAATAACTGAATACCTAATTTAACAGCTAGAATGTAGTGCTCCGTTCAAAAAGTGTAGTGTCTATGCCTGGGCATTCATTTGCTTCTACATTTTCTGCGTCGACTCGGAATTTTTGGTTCTCGACAAAAACACATTGTCATGAATAAATCTACATAATACATAGCAAAGAGAGCTGCAGAAAATCGTCTATAAAAGCAAATGTATACGAGTATAGTTTCGTAAGTAAAAAGCATAATTTACCAACACAAGGAGTATGTATGTATGTACAGAGCTCTGGGCTCAAATTCACTAATTCATAGACTAGAGTCCCTGTCTTCGGATGTGCATCACCACATATGCGTTTCCCGGATTTCGCTTATAATTTGTCCCGCGCGTTGTAAAGCCTGAAATAAAAACAAAAATCCATTATTGAGATCACATTATTTTTTATTGATCTTTGCTAAGGAAAGTATTTTTTTTTCGATATTTATCTCCTTTTATAATCAGTCCATAATACTCATTTACGTACCTTGAGCATATCAGCAGCCTCCTTCCTCCTCTGCGCGATGTGTTCGGATTCGTTCAACATACTCTCAGCCTGATCAGACTTGTACAAGTGCGTGACTAGTTCCGACTGAAGGTTATCTTTCACAAAATTCACCAGGAAATGCATCACAGCCTTTGGAACAGAGTCTTGAATCGACTTGCGTACGATGTAGAAGTACGATTTTATCAATCGCTCTGAAATATACGAGAATTTAGACTCTAAGATTATTCTTAGATGTGTACAATGTTGTTAGTAATATAATTTTTGAAATTGGTGTGTTTATGAGACGTCAAGTGATTTATAATTTGTGATTTGCGTGATGTTTGCGGGTTAGTAACACGATTAAATTATAGGTAAGTACAAAAATAATAAGAAAATAAAGGGAATATAAAATTAATAACTAAATTCCCCTATACCACTAAAATTAAATTTATCACTCGGTTATGCTGCCAGTCCGCCGAAGCGGAGCGAGCGATGCTAGGAAAATGTAACCTATATAATTGTATAAAAACGACGCGACGTTGCACCCTACCGACGTGAATTATGAGCTTTGTTCAATTTTCCTACCTCCGCTCCCCTCCGAGCTCCGGTGGACAGTCAGCCCTCCCCAGCTTTGAATTTATTTTGGTTAAATTTGTATTTTATTTTAAATATTTTTAATGATAACAGGGTTATTTATTAATAAGAAACCAAACATATAAAAGCGACAAGCAGACAGCTAGATTGATGATAGGTGGTCGGAAGGCTAGTGAGCAAATGAGAAAAGCGTTGTTCGAACATCTGGCCCTTATATCCTCACCGACTAAATCACCCATTTGGTTCAATTGCATCATGTTGATGCCGTCTATTGTCTTTGGCTTAAGATTTAGGATTGTTGGATGGTCGCTCCGTCCACCTAGCACCATAACAATAATACTTAATAATGTGATAGGTATGAAACTGTTAAATACGAGTAATAAATGACCAATGTATAAATTAGTTAGGAGGAGTGACGTCACAAGCTAAATGGTTAAAGGGTGTAATCGTTAAGTGTGACCGAGCGATTATTCTCGATATTTACGCGCCAACTAATCGTAACAATCCTATTATCTATCGAAGTTTATTTATTTCGAAATTCAAAACACTTATCTTTTCTGAAAAGGAAACTAAAGCCTCTCTACTATTGGCATAGTAAATGTAGGGGAGTGTTTAAAGTCCAAATTTTATGACATTTATTGTTATATTTTAAAATGTTATTCATGTAATTTTACTCAATCAAGCAACGTACTTTCGATATCAGTTAAAAGATTTTAGATATCTCTTATATCTACGGAATACTCGCCTGATCACGCATAACGTATATCATTATGTACCTAATGAATATTAATTTATTTACTAATAAGAATTATTTATGTCATCAATTGGTACAATTTTAGCGAAAACTTCACAGAGTAAAATAAATTTGAGGAAGGTTAGGTATAATGTTGGGTTCAAAAACTGACCTATAACATCGCAGTCATGTTGCTCCCGATCAGAGAGCTTGCGTGAAGTATGACTCGGTACCTCTGGTAGAAGGTTCACTGGCTTTTGTGGAGTCAACACCTTGTTTTCTGGGCCTCCGTTCACCTTTACAGTTGAATTGAAAGTTATTCAATATTATTTAAAAAATTAACTACATGATAAATCCCAAATCATGTTTTTTTTTTGCTGTACCTATGAAAAGTGCCTATAAAAGTATCAGTAGTTTTAAGTTTATCAAAGTAAAAGTATTATGATATAACGCAATATCAGAGGTCAAAGTGAAAAATAAATGCCCAAATGATGATTGTGTCTGTGGCATTTACGAAATAAATATGATATACCTGAGGCGTTACAGGGGATTCACTGTTAGCAGTTGGAGATCTATTCTCTTGACCATCCGTGATTGCAGGGATGTGCTGAAATGATAATGAGCATGTCTTTAGGGTACTCACTCATTGCAAAGTTATCGCTCAATGTTAGATAAATATTGTTTATGTGTCTATGAAAACATGCTAAATGGTGTTATGACAAGAAAATGCGAGTTCAAATGACAAATATTAGTAATGGTTCGAGAGAGCCCACATAGTAATTAAAAGCTATGACAAATATCTGTTCCATTGTAGTAGTTATTAGTAGGACAATTTAACAACTAATGTGATTCTAAAACATACAGCAATAGCCCACACGATATTTATAGGCATACATGTAAGTTTACCTTGTTGTATGTATCCCACACACTTGTCAAGAATACTAGTGTGGACCCTCTTTCACCCATTTGGCGAAGAAATTGCTACAAACAATCAACAGTTATTCATTCAAAAATCAAGTAAAACTAAAATAAATTATAAAGCACTAAGCTATTATGTTAGAGTTTTACTATTAGTTATAATATATTTAGGAATGTTGCTACACCAACATGCACTTGCAAGCTGAATATTATATTGATGGCTAATACATATAATAAGCATAAGAAAGGTTACAGTTGAAAAAGTGAATAAAATTGTTGAAACTGGATCAAATAAATCACATAAATTAAGAAAAAACAAATACTATCAAGGTAACTGTGTGGTGATTCATATGGAAATCCAATCGTGAGAATATGAGAACCGCAGTTTAAAACCAATGTCTACTAGGCTCACCGTCTTTATCTACATAGAATTTTCTACGAGCTATCAATAACTTTACACAAATGAAAATCTACCGTCAATAAAAATTAACTTACTAACTACCGACAGAGTATCTGTCGGTTAATCAATCCGTTACTCAAGTAACTGGTAATCTTACCTCAATTAAGCACACGTTAGTTGTAACCGTGCAAACAAACGTAATACATAAGCGTGGTATATACTTTAAGCATGGCGTGTACCGGCGAGTGGGCGGAGCGCGGGGTCCGCTGCCTGAAGGCGGGGCTGTTGTCTTCGAACGCGTCGGTGCTCTTGAGCAGGCCCGACACTAGCGCCGCCTCGCGGTGGAAGTCCGGGTGCTTCGTGTTTATGTAAGCCAGCTCTATGGCTACTAGGTTCTCCACCTATACGTATTTATGCTTTATTAATCTAGTACACTTTTGTTAAAGTACAATTGTATACATTTTGTTGATGGCGGCGACCGGTTGCGCCGCCATGGTGTCCTAGTGAGATACGGGCCTAAAGCTCAATGACGCCGTAATACCTGGACGTATTTGGAGGAAACTTGGTACATGGGTAGATCGCCCGGAACTAACATTCATTTTATCCCTGGAAATTATTAGATTACCAAAATCTCGGTGATAACTTCAGTAGCTTTGACCTCGACGAGTGCCCCCTTAGGGCCTTAACTGACTAAATAGCATTGACTTTGACTCGGAAGTTAATAATGTAAATTGGTGCAGTATGCACAATGGTATATCACCATTTGAAGCTAACACCTAGTCCATTCAAAAATATATAGGTGGTTTAGTATGGCATGTGTCGATGACCTACCATAGAGTTGGTGGCGGGGAGGCGGGTGCGCAGCAGCTGCGTGACGACGTCCACGATGCGCTGGTGCAGGCGCGGGAAGCGCAGCATCTCCTGCTGCACCTCCGTGCCGCAGTGCTGCACGATGCGCTGCATCTCCTCGTGCACCTGCCCGACGGAACGGAACGGAACAACCTCCATCATCTTACTATCACACCACAATCATGTTTTTTTTTATACCACATTATCGGCTAACAAGCATACGGCCCGCCTGATGATGAACGCTTGTAACACCGAGGGTATCACTCGCGCGTTGTCGACCCTTCCCCCCTCCCCGATGAGCTCTGGCGACCTTACTCACGCGCAGGAACACAGCTATAAGTTATTTGGCTGTGGTATTCTGTAAGGTGGTGTCGCTCAAAGCTCGGCTCGACTGGGCATACATTAAACATATCGCTATGCTCTACCTCTCTTAAAACCACATGTATATTCCACACAATGCCCAGAAGGAGGATGGCTCTCATTTGTTGCAACATATTATATGCACAAAAGTTACACTCTTCGACCTTGAGATTTTACTCCCAATACATCAAAAAAGTTTTACTTTAAAAAATGTGAAGCTTATATTAAGCAACACCCACATCGAGGCTGATACCGATTAGCCCAATCGGTATCACAACATACATCATGCGCCGTAAATAATGTATATAAACAGCAGCGGCTGACCGCAATTTGTATGAACTCACGCCGCAACCACTTCCTGAGGTCTGTCTGTCGCTCAGCCACAGTCGGCGATTGTGTTACAAATAGTACCTACATTCTAGCTTTTCCCCCAGGCTGAGTTTCGGAAAATCTTTTCTTAGTTCCTACGTTACCTACATACGGACGTATGTAACCCCAGCAATGTAGGTTGTTTGTTGGTAAATTAAATAGACAATAAGGACGACTTTAGAAGTATAGACTAGCGATCCGCGGTTTTACCCACAATCCTAGTTTGCCACCTATTTATTTTTTATTTTTCGAAATCCCTTCCATAATAGATGCCTAAATTACATAAAGAAACTGTGTGAAAATTCAAGTTTCTAGACCCAACGTTTTGAACTGTGCATTGGTCTGTAACTTAATCAGTTTCTACTTTTATAATACACAAGTTTCCACCCCGCGGTTTCACCCGCGTTCCCGAGGGATCTTGTTTTTCCGGGACAAAAAGTAGCCTATAGCCTCAAATCAAAGCGAACCAGAACTTCCTGAGATTAGCGCGTTCAAATAAACAAACAAACTTTTCAGCTTTATAATATTAGTATAGATACAAAATAAATATTCCCTGCATAGAATCTTTCAGTTAAACAAGTACTTACCAGTTCAACACAGCGCAACGAAGGATCTTCAAGTCTTCTGATCTGCCTCTTGACTAGCAGCTCAAACGAGACCTCAGGAACAAACAACGCGGGTCTGGGACCAGTTGCGTTGCGTATGGCAGTAAGGATGTCCATGCGAGTTAAACCTGGAAGATGAAAAGATGAAAAAAATATTACAACAGATTCAAATCAATGATCGAATATCAACGAAGCTAAAACCGTAAGTGGTAGAAACGTAGAATTTGGAGAATGTATTATATGGAGTGCCCTTATGCAACTCATACAAGGATAAATATTTTTATTTTTTGTAGATATTCTACATCTCCATCATGGGCAACTTATAAATGCAAACTTAGGTATCAAGATGTCATTGGAAAAAAATCTCTCATACTCACCAACTAAAGGATGAATAGAGTCGAGTGTACGTCCGAAAGTCTCGTGAAATATGTAGCATATTCTAGCACCGCCACACAATTCGGTAGTTTCAATATTCCGCGCCGTACCCTCTATAGTTGAACAATAGGCGCTGGCGAACTTCGTGATGATCTGCAGAAGCGTCTGCGACTTGTCTGACACGTCTTCCCCATATGAGTTGAGGAGAGATTGGAATTGGGATATCATTACGTTAACACGCACCTGATGAAAAAATAAATCATTAATTTTGAAAAGCTAATGGGTTTATTGTAAAGGAAAAATGTTTATCCGATTTAGTATTGTTATGCTTTATCCAATGGATACTGTGAATAATGTTTATTATTAATTTCACAAAAGTTTATAAGCTGGAAAAATAATCTGGAATGAGAATGGGTGCAGGCAGACTCTATCTGCAAATACTTATTAACATTATTAAATTGTTATATCTACCTACCAAATCACAGACGCGATAGTGTCCGAAATTCCGCGCACGATAGTACTGATAGCAATATTTTTAACTATAATTATGTATATTATTATTAAAAAATTCAGGCTATGAATATACCATTGCAACATACCTTAAGTTCCGGCAGGCAATCCCTTATATGGTGCATAAGCAGCCTGTTCAATGTTTTGGCTAGGTATGGCGTACCATTCCGCGTAGCTATTGTGGGGTACTTCCTTTGAAGGTAGGTCGCTTCGTCTTTGAGTGAATCCTAGTGAAATTATATTAATTATTTCATAATGTACTCAAGTGAAAAGGCGTTTTTGAATGCAAATGTGTGTTAAGCATTTACACCTCTAGTAAATTTATCAGCACACAAACATAGGATGCTTTATATTCCGAAAAATAAATAATTTCCTCAGGAACGAATGTAACATCACACCGCAAAGGCTAGTATATCATTTCGAGATCCGTGTATCTAATCATTCTGTAAAAGTTGATATATATAATTTTGTTAGTGCAATCATTTTATTTCCTAAATAAATAATGACTTCCGAAATAAAGTTAAGAAAAAATTGCGCATTTGCCAAGTACTGACATCATAGCCAATTTTTCAAACACATATCAACATTTATTTCATTAGAATCTGTCCCCAAGCACCGAACAGTGTTCCGACATTGCACTCGGAGATCTCCTTTTGACTTTGTATGCTTTTACTTACCACCTTCGGCCACATAATCACTTACCACGGTGACATTATTGTAAAACAAGCCTATCCATAGTAAAATTACAAAACAAACAAACAGTAATAACATCTCGTAAAATAATACAATTTGCAGTATACACAATTCTATAAAATAGGAAGTTATTGTAGAATTATCCTTTGTTAAAATTGGTTCAAAGTCTGGTTATCAGACCGTGATAAAAAACGGTAAATACTTCGCGAGATTTCAAGCGCTCGCATAGACAGTGATTATATTAGTGCGATAATCTTACCGAAATGGACTTCCTATCTATAATGTCTTGCTGGGATCTGTTAACGACGCCAATTATTCCGAGTTTCACCGGAATCACGCGTCCGCATAGTATGTCTATAGCATCAGTACCTGAAATAAACCATTTTAGTACCATTTAATATTAAGAGGAAATATAACGTTCGTAATAATGCATGATAAAAATCCAACAAGTTTGATAAAACGGTAAATAAGATATGACTCGGATAATTTATGTTTTTAAGTAATATTCAAAAGTATGTTTACTCTAATACTAATAATTTCATTTGACATTTTAATAGATTTTATGATCCTAAAAACGTTTTACCAGTTTCATGTTCTCATTATAGGAATACATTGAACAACTGATGCGTGAATACTCGTAAACATAGCGTTTCACTTCTAAGAATAGGTCCATAATGTAATAATTATTACAAACTAGCTGCCCCCCGCGGTTCTACCCGCGTTTTCGAGAAAAAAGTAGCCAATGTCCTTCTCCATACCATAGGCTATCTGCGTACCAAATTTAATCGCGATCGGTTCAGCGTTTTAGGCGTGAAAAGGTAACAGAGTTACTGTATAATATTAATATGGATAATCATTTACTAAAGCATTATTAATTTCTTATCATACATTTTTCTATTACTGAACAAAGTTTTTTGGTTTGTTTAACGTAATAAAAAAAACGCGTTTTAATAAACGACACTAGACAACTATTTCCTGATGCATAAACAAAAGATGTTAGCGAGATTTGTTTCAACTTTCTAAACTAAACTATTATATTGTATTACATAGTTTTGTCAGTTATAATATCGTGGTGAAAATTAAAATAGTGTAAATATAGGCCACACATTTTTTTCTAACCAATCGTTAATAAAGTGTTTCTTTTGTAACTGTGAACCAAGATTACCCAGGATTTAAAATAAGGGTTTATATGATATTTAATTTATATATATTCTTACGTAGCTCAGTAACCCCGATTCTAAAGCACACCCCTTACCTGCATCCATGAGATCAAGTTTAGTGACAACAGCCAAAGTCCTCCTGCCGTCAGGATCTACTTCCTTAGACATTTTGATGGCCTCACTGGTTGCCATGTCTGTGTTAGCAGCAGTCACACCCAAGATAATCGAGTTAGGATTGCCAATATATTTGATGATCAGATTCCTTATTTGGTTTTCAATATCTTCTGGTTGGTCACCTATAGGAACCTGTATGATGAATGCAGGGTATTTAAACAAGAATAGTTCATGCTTCAATCCTTAAGTAATTCCGACAATATATTCACTTTTAAGAAACACGCTAAAAATATTATATTTGCAAAAAGCAAAAAAAGTATGACATTAACGAATTTATTATTTTGACGCTACCTTTGTAATGCCGGGTAGATCGACCAAAGTGAGATTGACAACTTTGGTTGAATATATCTTCAGATTGATAGCTTCGGGACATATCCCTTTGTTGCTGCCAGCCATGCGATCTGTCTCCCGTTCTATCTCCTGCCTTATGTCGTCGAAATTTGAATAGATCCTGTCTTTCGTGTGCAGAAATTTTCCCCATTCTTCTAAGCTTACAGTACCTATAACAATTGAGAATACTATAAATATTCAAGTTTTCTTAGAATGAAAGGATGAAAGGATCTATGAAAGGTTTATCGGAAGTATGATGATAAGTAGGTATAAAGGAAAATAAATTAGTCATATAAAAGCAAAGGCATTAACATCCCATTCACTAAAAGGGGATGTTGCTGCCTTTGCTTTTATATGACTCAAATGCTATGTATCATGCGTTGCTCCAATTTAATTTGATTGACAGGAAGGCAAATGTTTTGGTTTGAATCTTTTCTGCTACATATGGATTAATGCTCATTGTTTTCTTTGTTTTGAAAGGAATCATTTACAATGTAAGTATTCGAGGCAAGCACTTGCAGTGAATTCTTTAAAGATGGAATAGGTTCCTTATGCTATAAAATATGAATATAAAGACTTTGTTAGATAATTTTGATGAGTTTCATAATTCATACAAATTTAGCTTGTTGCTGCTTGTTGCCTTACAATACAAATAATATGAAATCGCAGAAATATTAAGGTGCCTTCAACTAATGCAGCAAATCAATCAAATAAATATTCAAACTAATAGAGCACGCTAAAATAAGTACAAACCTGCAGTGAACATTGATTGGGAAAGTTGAGCTATTGGGTTCCATGTCAGTTTTGCAATTTCCTGTTTCCTTAGCTCTAATGGTGAAATATATAATATTTAGTTATCCTACATTACACAAGGAAAGATCCTAAAAATACATATTTAAAAAAATCACACTGGCAAATGGATGCACAATTAACAATAAATCAATTCAGCCAAATGCAAGTCACTCAGTAATTTTAACTAGACCAATTACTATCAGCTATTTACACACTGAAATTTATGTAACTTCTTATAGTAAAAAATAATGACAAGAAGATCAATTGAACATCCACGGGATCCCATGTGTGCCCAAGAACAAAAGTATCCTACTTGTTATTCCAGGGTATGATCAATCTTTGAAGTTTTCCAATCCAAAGCCATTCAATTACCACATGGTTAAGTATGAACATCCACACAAACATAGATTTTTTTATTTACTTTGTGCAGTCTTGTGTTTGGAAATGTATAAATTTGAGTAATACCCCTAAATGTCATGCTTCTATAGTTTTGTAATCAGTATTAGAAAATATCATTTGCCAGAATATACTAGAATAGTATGTTCGTAAATATTATTGATTATATTTTTTTTATTAGCAAAACTGTCACTTTTACAGCTCCATAAAAATAGGAATGGAAGTGTTCACCTTCCATGGATGTAACTTTTAGTTTTGTTTAGTTTGATAAATTATGACTATTTGATTAGAGTTTAATATGTTCTAATGTAACAGTTTAGGATAATCACTTGAGGATACTACTTGTTAAGGCAAATAAATAGCATTGAAAAAGAAATCTTAACATATTATATTACTCTCCACTCACATATAATTTAAATACCCATTTAATGTAGAAGTACCTGGATGAGCTTTGCTTGGTATTTTTTTTTAAATGACGTTTTCTAAAAATGAAACCTAGCTAGATCGATTTATTGCCCCCGAAACCCCCTGCACACAAAATGTCATGAAAATTGTTGAAGCCGTTTCCGAGACTCAGATTATATATTTATATATATATATACAAGAATTGCTCCTTTAAAGGTATTATTAGATAAAATCTTCCCCAATAAACTTAATTAACTATGAAATATTATCACCTTTTAGAGTCATCAGATTTCAAGATGCCATGCAAGTGGTTCAAAATGTCTGTCAGTTTAATCCTCTACTAATAATCTCATTTCTTAACCTATTAATTCTCATAACAAAACCAATTCCTCCATATTATCTTTATGGTTTTTCAAGCATATTTTGCTCTTCGTCTTTAAGAGCATTTGTATATCACAAGATGTCTATGGCTTTTAATACCACCATTCATTATATACATCATGTTTCTGTTAATATTGCACTTTGTGGGGGAAAGATACCAGGTACCAAAAATCCACATACACTGGCAGCTGTCACCCATATGAGAGAAATGGCCATAATTCAATTATTTTTACTTGGATTACTCAAAGACTGCTAAATTATTCAAGAATGAAACATTTACCTACTCAAGCTATATTTTGTAATAAAATAGTAGTAGATAAGTGAATCATAAAAATAAAAAATGTATGATACCAGACAAAGAAAATTTCAAAAAATATTACAGTTAAATAACTGCTAGATAAAAAAAAATTACATGATCTTGAGTCTAAATAATTTTTATTAATTTAACTGATCAAAATAAGAAACAAGAAAATCTACTATTCTAACTAAACAGTTCCAATTAATTGTACAAAAATATATACATACTTAGATATAATATAATAATATAATTAAATTAAAATAATAATATTCATACCTTCTTCAGCAGATCGGTGTTCCTTGCTATCTTTGGGGCTGTAGACTAACTGGAGGATGAGGGGACGACGAGTGACAATACCAGGTCCTCGAGGAAGGAATGAGCGTCCCACCAAGCTCTCGATCACGGAACTCTTGCCTGAGCTCTAATGGAAATAAGACTGTATCAGTATTAGATAATAGTGAATTTATCAAAAATAGTTCACTTCATACAACAACAATAAATCATGCAGTAAGCCAAAATTAATTTATTGGAATTCTTAAGATTAATCTAAAATCAATGAAATATAATGTAATTTGTGTTGTGAATTGTGAGTCCATTACATACTGGCTAGGATAGGTTGTTAGCAAATATGAAACTGATAATTCAAGGTTACTATGACAATGTCAATGATAGGTACTTGTAATTGAATTGGAGACGTACATAATGTTTGACTTGGAAATGGAGTAGGAATGGTCTTGGTCAATGACAGAATTGTCTAATTGAGTAAAATGGGGACAAAGAACTCCACTGACACCTTTACATAACCATAATTTTAGCTACAGGAAATGATACATTTATTAAGGCTTGCCGAAAATACTCTTAATTGTATGAACTAATAAATTAACAAAGAAAATATGAGTTACCTGCGTTCCTAAAACTATTATTTGAGGTAATTGGATGGCATCAGCTCCGACAGTATTAAAAACGTCTTGTAACTTATTAATTACTGGTATAAGTGCTTCCATTATTAAATACAGAAATCAGTGAATACACGAATCTGTTATTGAGTTATCCACGCTAATTTTATGTAATAAGAAATGATTATTTTTTATCAAATTAATCAAAACAGACAAACCAACCGGTAAAAGTCGGCCATATTGATTTATCTGCCTGCCTGCGCCCGCCCAGTGCTGCCAACAATAATTTTGAAATTCCGCCGACTTTATTACGATATTCCGTTAAATCTTGCATTTTTCTCGTCAGTAAAAACCGTTGAAAGGCCTGGTGTAAAATTAAGGTACTTAAAAAAGCGAAATAAAAATATACATAGTTCAAGTTTAATAAAATTAAGTGCAACAATCTTTAAAAAGAACCGAAATCCATGTTATCTAAATCATCGTCACTATTTGGGGTCTCAGTCATTTCGGATGCAGTGGAAGTTGACGGCTGGCTATAACATTATTTTGCTCACTGCTACCTTGTCTATGACGTGGTACATTCCCGTACACTTTGAGTATCTAGAACTGGAGTTCACATGTCCAGGCGTTCCCCTCTGCCAATGAAGTTGAACGATCGTTCACTGCGTTTATAAAAACTAGTTGGCCGCGATCATTCACCATTGTGCTTGCAAACTGTCGCCAGTAAGAACTTCCATAAAATCGTTGGTTGTGAAGTACTTACCTGTAAAAGGCGGTCAGAAACCGCAAGTTTGGGTAAAGACGGAGTTTCCTATCACAAATAAGTAATTGATGCATGCATACGACAGAAATAACGATACGTAATTTCTTGGTACGGAGGATTAGTGATGTAACCACAAGGAACTAAATGAATGAATGAATGAACGATTATACGGAACTATTTTATTTAAGTATAACTTTATTCTTATTAAATTAATAAGAATAC
This sequence comes from Tetheella fluctuosa, assembly GCA_951216915.1. Lineage (NCBI taxonomy): Eukaryota > Metazoa > Arthropoda > Insecta > Lepidoptera > Drepanidae > Tetheella > Tetheella fluctuosa. Next base: position 6,177,408 of record OX578217.1, on the reverse strand, counting down.
TACAGAGATCGGAATAGGTAGAGTATGTTTACCTAAACTTCGAGGAAGGAAGTACCGTACGATATTTTCGATAATGAAATATCTCGTTTATTTTCAATTTTACACGAAAAATTTAATAGCAAAAGTTGTTAAACATTAAATTTCCTACAATTTTGGTTCTTATAATTCGTACATTCGTATTACAATACAATTTCCTTGTTGAACTTTAAATAAATAATTTGTGACTTTTCTTTCAACACCCACATTGGTGATCTCGACGTGATATTAGGAACTACGACGATCGATCATGGTCCCACAATACCTAGATGAACTAATAATAAAATGAACAACTCTGGTTTCATTAATTCAGTGTTGTTCTATGATCCTATTCTAATCTACTTAAGCATAATCTTCTAATATATAAAATTCTCGTGTCACAATGTTAGTTACCATACTCCTCCGAAACGGCTCGACCCTTTTTTTTTATAAAATTTTGTGTACATATCGGGTAGGTCCGAGAATAGGTACATATCTATTTTTTAAACCGCTACGCTTGCGAAACCGCGGGTAACAGCTAGTTGTTTATAATAATATTCTCTTTGATCCAGGTCAATTGATTGTGTTACATCTTCTACAACCCCCCGCCATAAAATAAGAAGCGGATTGCAACATCACGGCAATCCGAACTTATATAAGGACACCACTATGCATCGGATGCCTTAGTCCGATAACCTAACAATCGGGTCGTACTTTGCGTCACGTATATTAAGTACCTTTATAATTATTGTTGAATTGAATTAAAATCTTTTATAAGTTAAATTTGGTTTTTTTTGGGATCCTCCGTTGTGCCTCTCGTAATTATTGTCTAAATATTATTGTATTATACACAAAAAAAAAACACTTTTTTTAAGTCCAATGACTAATTCAAAAGGCGTGGAGTGCTGTTTGGCTATGCGCATTTTTAATTTATTTAGACAAAGCGCTCCACAATTTTTGTATTAGTCATTGGACATCAAAAAAGTGATAATTCTGATTATTTTAATTTTTTTTGTGCGTAATAAAAGCTGTTTTTTAGTTTTTAAGCTAGTTTTTAGGCATATTTTCACCACAATTAGCATGTTAAATTTAAACTTAGCATATTGCATTATTTTAGCATTTTTTGTTTGCCAAGCAACCTAGAGGTTTAAAATCGTAATTTTATAATAACAACCAAACAAATATGTTATTTTGGACTATCGTCTATGGCAACACAAGCATCGTTCAGAGATATCACCTTGTACGTGCGAGCGATAGTTCGGTGTAATTCGATTTAACAGTATTCGGTTTAGTCGATTGTAGCGATGTGTCAACTCGGTTCACCAAATCGGTTCAAACCGGTTTGCCGTTCAAACGAGCCAAATCGATTCGAAGATAGTTTAAACTTGTTTGATTCGCTCGCCGCGGCGCCGGCCGTGCGTTGAGTCGAACGTCAGCTAGCGGTGACGCGCGGACGACTCGACGCGAGTCTGACTGATCACTGAACGAGTTGCAACTTGCAAATACGAATGAATGAATCGAATTAGCGACCGAACCGAACTGATATCATTCAAATCGTGTGTGAATGCTTGTTAATGTTTTCGAACTTACATAGGTTTTGTTGGATTTCTATAATAATCCAGTTCCTAAGTTCCTTTATTCTACGAACAACCGTTCGTAAGCTACAAATCAAATTGTAGCAAAACTTTTGTAATAAATAAAAACTACATAAGGCATATGTACAATTTCTTACCCTCTTCTTTAATAGGTGACTTATTTTTTTTAACTTAAATATATTTATCAAATTAATAATGATGTTCTAATACGCTCAAGTGAGGTCAAGGATCTTGGGATATGGCTGGACTCTAGACTTACATTTACGCTTCATTACGATCATATTATCTCAAAGGCTAACAAAATCATGGGTTTCATATTTAGAGCAGTCAAACCATTCAGAAAACCGGTAAGCGTACTAACACTATTTGTTGCACTTGTTAGAAGTATACTTGAATACTGTCCCGTGGTATGGTCCCTCTTCTATCGTACTCATATTGATAGGATAGAAGCAATTCAAAAACGTTTTCTTCGACACTTAAGTTCCAAATTCGGACTCAAACATACACTACCTACGTATGACGCTCGACTCAAGCACTTTAAGATGCCTACACTACAGTCTAGGCGTAAGGTCTGTGAGTACTCCACACTATACAAAATAGTAAATGATAAGTGGGATTCTAGCGAATTATTAAGCCTCTTTTCCATAAAAATAGGCAGCAACCGAACACAAACGCTATTTTTTTTGCCCCTACGTACCAACAACGTAACTTATAACGACCCTGTGTTACGTATGTGCAGAGCTCACAACGATCACTGTAAAGATTTGGACATTTTCTTCTAAAGTCATTCGGCCTACATTAAAGAAATGCAAAGAAAATCTTAACATCGAGTAGTAGAGTTGCATATTATAAGAGTTTAAGTCATATAATAATGTATTGTGTTGTTCAATTTAAATTATTATTATTATTTTTAAGTATTTGTTAGCCGACATGTTGTTATTAATTCATCATTTAATTTAATCTTATTTATTAACTAGAATAGTAATTATATTTAGATATTAGGTATTAATTATGTTTTGATATTATTTTTATATTTCCTGTATTTATTTTGTAATTTAATTAGCTTAGGTTGTATTTTTGTTTATAAATGTATCATAATAATTATTTTAACCCTCCAATGTCCTTTATTATAATTTGAATGTTGTGCTCAGCTGTTATCGGAGTGCAGATTTAACCATAGCTTTTTTTAAAAAAAAATCTTGTAATTTGTTTTGATTTGTGTTCTGTGGCAGTGCCTTATTAAATAAATAAATAAATAAATTACACTATCAAAATTAAAGTATGATCTACTTCCTTACATAAATATGCCAGTCAATATTTATTTAAACGTGCTTTTCATTTTAAACAAAAACTGTTGTTTCTTTAGTTATCCTACCTAGTGTATATTTTTAATGACTTTTTAATTAATGAAAAACTGTAGGTATTTAATTATTTTTAATATGAATAAACCAAGCCTATAAGCCAAGATCTAAATTGCATCGGTCAGTGCGATTTCGGTACGTTAAAGTATGTTTTGTATGCTGTTATTCGATTTGGATGTGAATCGGTTTCAAACCGATTTGCTTATTTTATAAACCGATTTAACCGAGTTGTAATTTTAACCGAGTTGCCCATGACTAGTCGATTGCTTATGTTTAAGTTCAGTTCATTTTGTCATTCCTTTAATATCCCTGATGACGTGCTGAAACTCATTAAGGATATTAAAGAATATGCAGTGTCTGATGAAAGTGGCTCGTCAACATCATAACAAGAAGAACCTGTTCACTTTCAGATATTCTTCGTAATAGAAGACTAAGCTTTTGTTTTTTGATCAATAAATATTTTACTTTCAGGTGTTCTTCGAAATAGAAGACTAAGATTTTGTTTTTGGATTAATAAATACATTACCTTCAGGTGTTCTTCGAAATAGAAGACTAAGATTTTGTTTTTTGATTAATAAATACTTTCAATTAAATTGGCATTTTATTTAGCACTTTAAAAATTTAATTAAGCATTTTTTAGCATTTTTCTGGCGAAAAGTTGGCATTTTTCTAAATTATAAAACAGCAACACAGCTTGGCAGTTTTACTTTTTGGGAGAGGAGAGTAACAAAACAATAACTTTAGTTTGCAGTAAATAAGAAACAAATCGTCTGTCTTAAATTGCAGAATCTTGCCTCAAAGAGTGCTAAATAGTAGTGAAACTGCAATGTTTGAGGTATGTTATGCATATGACTTTATTCATACCTATCTCTCTGTGTACCGATGGAGGTTATAAACTTATTTGCTGTACTTGCAATAAAAATCTTGAATTTCTCAGGTTGATTCGGGTCGGTATGCTACAAATTCGCAATCAATAGAGTTCGGACCATGGCATATATCATACGACGTAAGCTGCATACTGCCCAGTGTGTGCTCAACGAAGGTTGTTTGCGAACGAGAAGATGATCAGTTTTGTCAATTTTGTATGTGAGTATCGTCCCTCTGAGTGGAGTGTGTAAAGTGCGATGAGCCTCCCCTGAAATCGAGGCGGATTAAGGCCATAATATACAATGCAATTTCAGTGCAGATTGATCATTACATACCTTCGACTTCTTAGGTATGCAGGCATCCTCTCATTGGTTTCCTTCATGAAAAAATATATAATTGAAAACACAATACCCTCAACACCACTTGGGACAGAATATTCTCTTTCAGTTCTATACTAGCACATTCACACATACACATTTAATTTAATTTATTATTTTCAATGAGTACCTATTATGTTATCCTTGTAACAGCAGTACAGAAAAAGCAAATTTAATGTTAACTGTGGATTTTGGGTTTCCAAGATAAGACTGTGCCTTGGGGGGTTCCAAACCCTTGACAATGGGTTTGGAATTTTGTCTAAGGTTGAGTGATTGACCTAGGTGAAGTGAATTACTTATATAGACCAAAAATACTGTACTATGGAGCTTGTTACATTGTCTAGTGTTTTTATTAAATGATTACCTTAAATTGTTAACCAACTGGGTGTCTTGTTAATTAAACATACATAAAACCTGGTTCAATAATGTAGGTAGGTAGGTACCTAGTTCAGCATCTTTAAATTCAGATTACTAATAAAAACCTTAAAGGAACACATCACATTGCTTCCTATACAAAGGAATTTCTGCTTACTTATGTATTACATATTTTTTTCAGATATAGCAAAGAATTGACCATACCACACTTTCCTGATATGGTATTCCCTAAAAATATTTTATTGCTGTCTCATACTAGTGGTGCAAGGATATTATTCAACCCTCTAGATGCACTGAAGTGTGTAGCGAGCAGAGTGGATGCCATAGAGGTGTCATGTGCAGAGGCTTGGCAAGAAGCCAGGTAATTGAATGGATAATAATATAAAATTAAAGACATTAGGTATATTATCTCTTATTTTCTACAAAAGACCTATAGGTTACCTACCTACATATTACAATATATTATATTTAACATTTATATTTTGACCACACTGCCCTAAAATTAGTTTTTTATTTACTATGGCTAGACATTACAGAAAGCCTAAAGGAAATTTGTTGTAAATGATGCCACTCTATAATTTGAACTAGAGTTTTATTACAAGGTACCACTGCATACTAGGTGGAAAAAAACTGCCTCTCAAGTGCAGTTGCTGAAACACATAGGCAAGTGCTTGATGACAGAATTTCATCTTGAAGGTATTATATGCATATACATATAGCCAGCCAGATGGGTACTACAATGTACTCTAACATCATACTATGGCTACATAAAGTAAAATATTACTGCTTTTAAAATTAAAAACATAAAAGCTAGTTGTGGTAGGTGGATGAATGACTCAATTTTTTTTCAGGCAGCTTTGGCCTATTGAGTTTTAGACAGCAATTTAAAATAAATAATAATAGGCAATGCACTAGGTAGGCACAATGGGTATTTCAGTGTGTTTTGTTGGGTGGGTAAAAAGAGCAACTGATTTAGGTTTTGTTTTTTGTTTAACAGGCCTGATGCAGAGAAAATGAAGAGATCATTTGACTGGACATTCTCTACTGAATATAAGGGTACACTCACAGATAACATAGTTGTGGAACCAACAGATGAAACAATTAACTTTGAATTGTTAAAACAGAAAGATCAAATTATATTCTACCATGATCTTACATTATTTGAGGATGAACTACATGACCATGGAATATCTAAACTGTCTGTGAAAATTGTGAGTATTTTTCAATAGCCTCATGTTTGACCACAATCTCACCATGTGTGATAGAACAAGTGAGGATAGAAGGGAAAGTGATAAGTACACATAGTCTAGAATCCAACTGTGGGCCCCAAGTAGAGTTGCCAGAGCATACCAGTAGATACATGGTGAAAAATGATCATCTCGAAGGTGCCAGGAAGCTGGGAAGGTTTTACAAAGCACCCTACAACTATGTAATTTTAAATTCAAAAGGTGTTGACATTTTTATATATGTTCTTAACAAATTATACAGAGACATCAAGAACCATAATGTACACCATCATTACAGTATAAATAACATGCATCAGAATAAAAAATGCAGTAGAAATATGCTTATTTCTCTTACAAATAAAGCCTATATTATGTAATAAAACAATTCATTTGTTTTCAGAGAGTGATGCCCTCATATTGGTATGTGCTTCTGAGATATTTTTTGAGAGTAGACGATGTATTAGTTAGATCACATGAGACCAGAATGTTTCACTTATTAAACACGGATTATGTATTGCGAGAGTTTACTGCAAAAGAAGCAAGTGCAAAGGACTTGAATGTTAGTATTTTGTTACTTAAAATGTAAATAGAAATGCTGTGCCAGTGTCACAATGATAAAGCCATATAGATTTCATTATATTGAAGCTGTCCTTGTCTTATATTTAACCCTGCAGGGCTGCAGTGGCTGTGCCCTAAAAAGCTGAGTGGTTTCGCAGATTATGTATGTCATTTTCAATTTAAAATTAAACAATATTCCCAGAGTTGAGTGTCAAATGATTCAAGCCAGTAAACTTTCTATTAAACAGATATGGATTACTATTGTAAACTGCACAAGCACTGCAGAGTATCATTATATTTTAGGTACATGTAAATAATAATTAAAAATATATTTGTTATTTCAGATGCCAGCTTCTCAAATGAAAGAAGCAGATGATGTGATTCCATTTCTTCCAGTGAAACAAAAAGCAATACACAAATTAATAGTTAATTTGGCTTCTAATTCTAAGTGATTGATCTCATTTTTTATAGTAAAAATTTGCAATAAAATGCGTGAATACAGAGAACCTGTATTTATTTATTTGCCGCATTGTACAACTTTGATGCGTTTTTCGGAAACTAGCCAACTTGATGATATTTTAAGGCCTATCATGTTTTAATTTTGGTCTGGTTAATGTGTGATTGTGTATGTTTAGATTAGTTAGTTTTATTGAAATATCTAGAATATAGTATTACACATGCTAGAATTAGTGATTTGCTATTATTATTCAATGGAATCTATTAATCAATAGGGATACATACATGCCATGTAGAATTTTAATGATATCTATAAAACCGGTACCCCGCGGTTTCACCCGCGATCCCTTATTATTAAGTTTTCTGAAATTTTCCAATTTTCTTAATTTTTCTTTCCGTAAAAATCTACAAAGTATTAGAAAAAGATGAATGAAATCGGTAGTCGTTCTCAAGATATGGCGTGACCAAGGGAAAAGGGATTCATTTTTTACAAGCTTTTATTTACTTAATTAACTTGCAATGTATGTATGTAACTATTTATTTTCGTTATGGTTGAATCTTGCATGTCGAATTTCACCCACTTCCAGCGATCGGATTGACTTGATATTTGGTATACATTTGTATATTGGAAGACAAAGTAACAGTCAACAAAAAGTACAGACACCAAAAAAAGTTTGTACTTATTAAAAATGTAATTTTTAACAAAAACTTATTTATTTATTTTCTTTTATTACCTTATATATGTATAGATTATTTTTATTGCTATCTTCCATATACCTAAATAGGTACATTTTTATCGTCTGTACCGGAAACGTGATACATTACGCAGATAATTAGTGTAGTTGAAGTTACATTGTAATTCAAATAATCGTTATCTATAGGTACTTAAATGCTATCGATAGGATCTGAAAAATAAGTCCTGTTATATGTATACATGTGTGTATCACAGTGGATTTTTATTTTTCTTTATTTAGCTCACAAAACAGACAGGATTATATCGGTAACCACTGAAGCTATTGAATTTTTGCAAAAGTATACTTAAATGGAAATTAAATGAAACGCAAGCATTTATGAATGGATTATTTAGTACTAGCATTCGTCCCTGTCATTAGCCTATGTCACTCTCTAGCTAACCCATAGGCTACTTTTGAACCGCAGGGTAAATGCTAATATTGAATGTAGGTATAATTATGTAGGAATTGATTATGTTTTATTGAGATATCAGCTAATAATAAAAACAATATTAGGTAAATAGGTACCTCGTAAATAGGTGATTAGGTACCTACCTAATCAGGGTTCGGTATCGAGGTCGGTAAAGTATCTACACTATTTACGGAACCCTCGGTACGAAACAGACTCATTTATCTGGCATTATTATATTGTCTGATAATTATCTTAGTTATCAGGCAAATAATAAAGTACCTAATAACAACAAAATGTTTAATCTGTATAATTCATAGTAATAATACCTATCTATAAGTCTAATAATTAAAGATATTTAATATGCATCATTTCTTAAACGGCTGTTGTAGTAATATGTTGTAAATCTTTATAATAATCAAGTATCTACTTAATTAGGTAAATAAATTATAAAACGGCACCATGCTTTTAATTCTTCTATTAGGTTTGTATAATCATATTAATTTCGATACTTTAAAGTGAGTTGTTAATACTAACGCATTAGGGTTTATTTTGCAGTGACAGTATGTTTTCGAAATGGTTTTGCTGCGATTGCTACGTTTGAAGTTAGGTTGGATAACCTATTGAAGATGCAGAAAGGTATTGGGTGGCCTCACGAGTTACATGTTGCTGAGGGCCAAGAGGCCCTATTGAAGCTGAGCAGTACCATCGAGGGTATGGAGTCGTGTGAAGTTACTCCCCCAGGGGGAGTTCCATTTAATGTGCGTACACCTCCCGATAACAGGTACCTATGTCAGATTCATTTAGTTAGTAACGACATACATATTATGTCTTTTTGACAAAGCTTACATTGGGACGCTTTGATTGCTTGGGTTGTCTTCGGCTTTACATGTGGTTGTAAATATTTTAACCGTTTGATTAGGCAAGATTTGAATAGGATGTATTATAGTCGGCTCGGCAACATAAGTAGCAAAATTGACATGTAACCTGTAGATACACTATAAATATACATAATATGGAAACATAAAATAAACAGGTGTTTTGTAAATGTGTATCTATAAAAACCTATATTCCATAAATTTCTACATCAGGTATAGTATTGCAGTGACTATTCTCTGTCTCACTCGTGCAACTCGGTAATCAGAAGTTCACGAGTGAGACAGAGAATAGTCACGGCGTGATTTCACCGTCGAATTTAAGTTCAGAATAGCCTACCTGTTCAGTTACTGTTGCTGATGGTACGTACTAACTGTAATAAAAATAGATACCTACCTCTCAATGAATCTTATCCTAACTATCCTAATCCTAACTTAATATTATAAAAGCGAAAGTGAGTTTTTTTGTTTGTTACATTTTCACGCTCAAACCGCTGAACCGATCGCGATGATTTGGTATGCAGATAGCCTATGGTACTATGGAGAAGGATATAGGCTACTTTTTATCCTGGGAATACATAAGATTCCTGGGGAACGCGGGTGAAACCGCAGGGCGGAAGCTATATCATTACATAGTATAAAACAAAGTCGCTTCCCGCTGTCTATCCCTATGTATGCTTAGATCTTTAAAACTACGCAACAGATTTTGATAGATTTAGATAGTGATTCAAGTGGAAGGTTTTAGTATATAATTTGTCATGTTTTTGTATACATTGGCTAAAGGAGGTATCGGAAAAAATTATAAATATTAGAAATGGGGAAATGTATCACAGAGGTGGAGAAGAGATTTATGGGGGATACGTTATATTTTTTATAACACATTTGCTCGTAAAGGGTCTCTTATTTCACCAATTTCAATACCGTATTGTATCTCATTACGTACTTTATTATTTGTAATGTAAAACGCACGAGTTTCTTTTTAATAAGGTAAGACGCACGGTTTATCAAGATGCTCCGTCTAAAACGAACGGTACTTTTTTAAATCTTAGCAAAGAGTTTTTAAGCCAGAAAAGTGGTCAACATTTTATGAATAAAATTAACTTTGGGAGATAAAATATAATAAACTAGCTTTTTCGCGCGGTTTCACCCGCGTTCCCGGGATAAAATATAGCCCATGTTACTCAGGGATAATGTAGCATTCTAATGGTGAAAGAATTTTTGAAATCGGCCCAGTAGTTTTTGAGTTTATTCGTTACAAACATACAAATCTTTCCTCTTTATAATATTAGTATAGAAGTATAGATAAACATTTAATTCTTTAATTTAATTAATTTTGACCATAAACTACAACCATTTATCTGTAACAAAACACAAAAATATTAATTTACTTTATTAGTAATACTGGCTGTTTTTGTGCCTTTGCCTTAAAAAAAAGTTTAAGAAAGTCCGAGTTTTATTTATTTCCTCGCAAATATGTGATAATACGTGCGCTTTGATAATTACCGCCTCTGCTTTCTTGTAGCAATATCGCCTCGGCTGTAATTTTCAACTTACCGCACTTATATCATAATGTACTATTTCGACGCGGTCATAGGTTTGACTGTCTAGACATATAAATAATCAATCAAAGCAATAGTAGTTAATCATTTACTCACTACACACTAAATTAACTCACATTATAACATTCACAACAAAATGTAAGATAATTATTCTACGCATCACGTCGGCCCAGGTGCCATCTGGTTTCGCCTCATGTAAGAATTAATTACGGTAGACACACTAACATTCGTGGGAGCACTATAGGTCCAATTTTCCCCAAATTGATAAAAGATATAAAAATTATAAAATAACGGTATCTAAATAAGATGTTTAAGAATGCATTATTGACTATTTTGTGTACTTAAGTGATTAGATAGTATATAATCGAAAAAGGATTAAATAAAATTTTCGGAAAACCCCCGACATCAATTATCAAATATATAGGTACTATTCACCTACATATTAACATAATGATGATAAATCCAAGAAAATCCGTCGGGTGTTGCCATTACCATATCTGTTCCTGATTTCAATTAATATATGTAGGTATAGCAGTATAGAAAAGTTAAAATGTGTCGTAGAGATACAGCAATTTATATGAACTAGAGACTACATTTATTTACGTAGAGACCCAACGCCTTTAATCCTTTTTCAATTACAACTTTTACAACCGTCGTGGGTTTAAAAAAAAAAAATGCTTTTTTATTTCAATCTTTTTAGAGAATACTCCGTTTTAGTCTAAATACAGTAAAAGCTCCTTATTCGCGCTTTCTTCATTCGTGTTTTCACTATTCGCGAATTAAAAAAATGCGACCCAATTCCTATATTCGCGGCTAAAGATATCTTTATTCGCGGATCTAATCGGTACATTGGTACATACTTATGAATAAAAAGGATTCCAATAGGTATCCAACAACAAACAATATCCTTTGTAAACGCGTTGTCAAATGGACTAATAAAAAAGTAAAATAGACCTTATAACAACTATGCCTAAAGTATATTTTTAAATGCTGCCACATATTAGACGTTCCGTCCTTTGGTAAGAGCCGCTATGCGTGTATTATTGTTTCATCTTTCCATTCGTTACAAAAATTGTGATCGACTAACACGTCTCTACCACCGTCTTCCTAATTTATAATGTCGACTAAAAAAATGAAAAACGAGTTTCGACGCTAGTTAATTAATCAATATGGTCAAAAACTTCCATTAAATTGTTTTTTTTTTTAAATATTTGGTTTTAATTTTGTCACCTAGGAACGTATCCTCTATATCTAATCCCATATAGATTACCATTCCATATTCACGGTTTCTGTATTCGCGACATATTTACGGAACGTATACTCCGCGAATAAGGAGCTTTGACTGTATCTGTCTATTTGTCTGTCTTTCTGTATGCTTGGTGTCTTACAATATATTATACCTATCCCTAAATTTAGCCCCCGTACTGTTTGCGTCAATTTATATACAAATGCAAGAAGAAATATATTTATTACAGCGCCCTCTGGCTAGTTAGCACCATAACACCTATCTAAGACCCATCACCGATGTATTACAAACATTAAAATTTCACAGGCCCTCAGCTGTTTATACATATAGGTACAAAAATCAAGCAGAAAAATATTGATTACAGCGCTCCCTGGCGAGATAACACCATAACACATATCTAAGAACCATCGTAGATTAATCACAAACCTTTACAGAAAACCGTATCTAAATCGCAGACCCTCAGCAGTTTATATAGGTACAAAAATCAAGAAGAAAAATATTGATTACAGCGTCCCCTGGCGAGTTAACACCATAACACCTATCTAAGAACCATCGTCGATTAATCACAAATCTTTTCAGAAAACCGCATCTAAATCGGTCAAGCCGTTTAGGAGATAAATGGGAACATTCGTTTTGTGCACAAACAAACAACCTCTCACCCTAAACGCATACACCGTCTCCGTACCGTCGTGGGTAAAAAAAAATCATTCGCTAAAATTATTATTATTTTAAATGAATTTAATATAAAAATCGTGAAATAGGGTATATTGTCATTATTGAAACTCGGGTGATAACCTATGACTTAAGTATCCATTGTTTTGACTGAAACATTTTTGCTGATTAAGCCGTTAAAGTATAAGAATTGGTACAAAAATGTTTTGTCAACAAGAACGATTATATCGTATAATATTTTAATGTATAGATATGAAAGCTGGAGTGACGACTGCGGTGTAAGAGTACGGCGCATTGGAAAGACAGATGAAGGAAGGTGGCGGCTAACAGCGTTCAGGGGAAATGAATCTGTCACGGGATGGGTTGGAGTCACTGTTCAAGGTACCTATGTAGTTATGTAGGAGTTTCATCTTGCCATGCTCTCAGGCATTTTTATATGGTTTAATTAACAACAAATTTATGTGTGAGTTAGGTTGGTATAGTTGTTAAGTTAAAAAATAAATCTTACTCTGTTCATTTTCCTAACAAATACTTAGTTTATAGGACTATTCACAATATAAAAAAATAGCATTTATAAAAGTCAATAATTTATAAATAAATATATTCGGACAAAAATACGTAAGTACTAATAATAATATCGAGACCTCTCGGGGGCGGCACCTATGCCCCGACCTACGGGTTGCCTTCACTGGCCGGCCTTAGTGGAGCGCGAGAGCTATATTATTATGCTCGAAAGGGTGGAAGTGCTTAATCTGCGTAATAACGGGGAAACCCGCGAGCTTACTCGCGATGGTGAAACCGGTGCACACCTCTGCTGCTGACACCAATGTTGCTCCCTCTGTAACCTTGGTTTTGGTGACTTTTTTTGGGGCCCCATTCAGTTGGCGGCGAATCATCGTCGGCCAGAATTATCAACGATATATGTATATAACGAATATCATCAAGGATTGAGACATTTGATTTGGCAGGTGTTCCGTTGTCTCAATCAATAGTCCAGCAACCAGTCCAGCAAGTTCCCCCCCATAGACCCAGTATAGTTCCCTGTTTTCTGCAATAGTCCTTGCACTTAACGGGTGCTGTCTTTACCTGTATCTCTTCAATATTACAGACAGAGATAGTATTCGCTAGGTGTACACATCTCAACACATTAACGTATGTTAAAGGGGCCTCTACGTGTTGGATCTAGGGATGTCGGAAATGCAATAAAGTATCGATATATATCGTATCGATGTTTTTTGAAAATATCAATATCGATATTGATATTTTTATTAAAAAATATCGATATATCGGTATGATTTGACAGAGAATATTCGTGCTCTAAAAATTAATTTATTTGGTCTAATCTAATTCAATCATCTTACATTTCTAGATAAATATTAATTAATATACATAATTTTTAATAAATCAAACAACCATTCAAAATTTTGTATTATTTATTATATACAAATACATAAAATATAATTTGTTAAAAGATGTTAGTTTAAAAAAAGTATTTTCTTTTTGGGATTTTTTAATCTTAAAACTTATAAATGTTTATTGTTCTGAAAAAAATATCGGTTTTTATACCTTTTCGATACTTAGAATTTTATATCGATACATCGATATATCGAACTATTAAATATCGCTCAAAAATATCGATATATTGACAAAATAATATCGATATATCGATGTATCGATATTTTTTCAACAAGCCTAGTTGGATCTGTATCCCCACGCACGCCTTCAAAAAGGACCGGTCCTAGTGCCGTGATGTCTGAAAGATACATTACAATAATAATATTATTATTATTATATAGATAAAGAGATTTGTATACCTAATGGATTTAATCGCTGCTGTACGGCATTATCATAATAAAAGAACTGCTTCTAGTAATCAGCTTCGTGAACTTTCTTTTAATATTAGATAGCAATGTCTTTTGATCTGCTCTACTGTCTTAAGAGTTCCGAAGTATATAAAATGGAAATCTTCTCATCTGAAACTCTTATGTTTAATATAGTTATGAATTACACATTACAGGACAAGTGGCCGATATTGGGAATTTTTAAAATTATCGAAAAAACCACTGTAAACAAAAGGTTTTCCGTGAACTATTAAAATAATTCGTAAAAGTATATAACTATTACTTATCTCATAGTCTTTATACTCTTAGGCTGGTGTTCATTAAAGTCAAAGCCATTTATTCGGTTTAGGGGTACCTATAAACGGCCCGTTCTCAGACAGTGGCTGGAACGGGTCTAAGGGACTCTCTCCTTCCACCTGGCACAGATGAAAAAATGAGAACACATATGAGAAGTTATCACCATAAGTTATTTGGTCATAATTTTTTTTGAAAACTATGCAGTTACGTCCTTTTGTATTCTCTAATTAATCAAATATTTGTTTTCAGAAAATATCCTATCATATCAAGCACCACCGATTTCCCTTCAAGATGGTGGAAGATATACTGTCAATTTGACTACACTTGACAATATGTACTGTGTGGTCTCCAAGCCGTTTTCCGAAAGTTCCTTGGTGCCGGGACATTGTAGTGTCACCCTAGATCGCACTACAAGAGCTATCCAAGGCAACTGGAGTGTCTTACTTGGCTTACCGGGCCAAGTAAACGAAGTGCATTTGGATAAAAATATTGCTTTGGTTGAACGTAAGTTTTCGCTGTGGTTTAGGTATCACAAATGTCTGGTAGCAATAAATAGGTGTAAGGAGATCCTTACACCTTCGTAATATACTACAATAATTTACATTAATTATAATCTGTAAGGTGTGTCCTAGTAAATGTTTCTTTCTTTGTTTCATTTGTTATATTTTGTTCGTAGCTCTTATCTCACTCTTATATAATTATTTTGACCGAATTCATATCTACATTCCAATCAAAGGTGAAACTGTGATAGTATAGGTATTTTTGATGAATTAGCTCTATCTTTAACTAGGCTCGTTTTTTTATAGCTGAAAGATTTGATGTAGGCTACGTCCGGGACACATCAGAAAACAAATTGCATATGTATTGCAATATCTTGCATACTGCTAAAAATATAACATTCTGTCGATTCCAAAAGACTACGGAAGCTGCCGGATATAACGTCATGGATGGATTAAGTGATGGATCTCACAGGTAAGTACCGCAACTACAGGTACAATTTTTGCTTGATAACTATTTTAAAACTATCCAAAATCTGGATAATTTAAAGGAGTTTTATTTTCTAAATAATGAGTTGATTTACCCGCGACGGAGTACCCTCTCCATAGCGAGTAAATCAATTCATTATTCGCTCCATGAGTACCTACACTAGCCAAACGATCAGATTGTTTGTTTTTTATTTTGATTCATCAAGTAAGTGAATAAATACGACAGGTAATAATTCTATGAATACGACCGATTACCTATTCCTTAATTTGACTTCGATAATTGCCTATTCTACTGCTACTACGATACCGATTGTTGATCATGCGATGATTGAATGCTTGCGAGTTGCCCATGACATATGATTATTATTATCAGTAAGTACTTAATAAAAATTCGTCGTTAGCTTTTTCAAATTCGTGAAGGTTATACACTGCTAGGTCGAGTACGATGACATTAATTTTAAAACCAGCGTATAAGTACACGCGCAGTGAAGAGTTCTGTAGTCAGTACGATACTACGATGTGATGTGGTACAGTCTAAAACCAATAATGAGCATTAATTAATATTAAATTTACTATCAGACACACGTATACAATGTTCCATTCATGTAGTAAATATAGATCTAATGTCCCACATATCATGCCTCCGTCAAATATTATTAGTTACTAGCTGTCCCCCGTGGTTTCACCTGCGTTCCCAAGTAAAAAAGTAGCCTATAACCTTCCTCAATAAACTAACGCAAAAATATCGGTATCTTGAGTTCATACAAAAATTCCATACATTCAGTTTTTCCCGAATTTTCCAATTTTCCAGGCAACTTTTCCAATTTTTCTCTTCATAAAAACCTTCTTCGGACTTCAACGATTATTTAAAAAAAAAACTTACCGGAATTGGTCCACCCGTTCTCGAGTTTTGCGCTTAGCAACACATTTTGCCATTCATTTTTAGGGTTCCGTAGCCAAATGGCAAAAATCGGAACCCTTATAGATTCGTCATGTCTGTCTGTCTGTCTGTCCGTCCGTCCGTATGTCACAGTCACTTTTTTCCGAAACTATAAGAGCTATACTGTCGAAACTTGGTAAGCAGATGTATTCTGTGAACCGCATCAAGATTTTTACACAAAAATAGAAAAATAACAATAAATTTTGGGGGTTCCCCATACTTAGAACTGAAACTCAAAAATTTTTTTTCGTCAAACCCATAATTGTGGGGTATCTATGGATAGGTCTTCAAAAATGATATTGAGGTTTCTAATATATTTTTTTCTAAACTGAATAGTTTGCGCGAGAGACACTTTCAAAGTGGTAAAATGTTGGTCCCCCCCCTGTAACTTTTAAAATAAGACCACGCAAACTTCCACCGAAAATTGGTTTGAACGAGATCTAGTAAGTAGTTTTTTTTTAGTACGTCATAAATCGTAAACCGCAATTTACCTTTCATTCAATCAACTCAAATATAAAAAAAAATGGCAAAAAGCAAGGTCTTATAGCAAAAATAAAGGAAAAATTCTAAAAAATAAAAAAGTTGAAAATTAAAGGTGTCCCCATAAATACATAGTTACGCCAATTAATAAAGACCTCTGAGTTGTATGGGCGCTCATACAATTTAGAGGTCTAGCTTAATTGGCACCAACCTCAAATACAGTAAATAAATAAAATTGTGCATTTCCCGTGATGGACGAACGATGGACGAAGTTTGTACGGAACCCTCGGTGCGCGAGTCCGACTCGCACTTGGCCGGTTTTTTTTATTTATATAGATAGATTATTTATATAGTTTGAGACGCATTTTCACAGAACGATGTATATCGAGCTAACATTGTCCTCTAAGTAATATGTCAAAATATATGATAACATTTTGACACAGTGATTATAAAGAATAGCTAGCTCTTCTAATAACTAAAATAACAATAATACTATAACAATCACACTTGAACAGTCAGCATCATAAATATAGTGGCAGTCAATAGTTCCAAATATACCGCACCATTCAAAATATCCATAAATACTTACTCATTCTAAGTGATCAAATTGTTCAGGCCATCCACTGTATACAAATATACCGGAGCACCCACAACGCCATATACTTGGTAACATTCAACCCGTCGTTAGTACAGCAACGTCCAGAACGCCGAAGGTTTCTAAGCATCCAAAGTAGCCAAAAATACGGGACACATAAGAAAATTGAACCTTATTTACCAGTGAGTACGGTTGAATACTGGTCAAATCATTTTAATAGGTTAGTCAGTAGCGATTTGACAAACCACGAAAACAGTACCATACTGTCATGGCATATATCTGTCTCACGTTTTAATTTGTCACATTATTGCGTGGACTGCGTGGTTTTGCAATATTGAAGCTGCCAACATAAACGCATCTATATGATTTAATATTTCGCCTAGTTAGCCGTTAGTTACGATGTACCAGTGGTTTAGTAGTAACGCTGTCGAGTCATGTGTTCTGGTTTCTTATCCTCGTATTAGGTGCTATTAGCATTTTTATTTTATATATTTTAAAGTCGTTGTTTTATTTTAATTTGTAATAGCTACTTATACATAAAAGGCCGTATTCCTTTATTACTTGTTAATATATACGAAACTCACTACAAAACTAATAAATTATATTATTTGTTTTGTAGTGAGTTCCGTCTAACGCAATAAAATACACACATATTATAATTATAAACGAATGTTTTATTCAAAAACACTTGCAAATATAATAAGTAACTTAAAAATAACAGATTTCTTCATTGTTTTTTGAACTTAAACGTAATAAATAATCCGTAAGGAAAACTAGAAAAAAACACCTTCAGCAATAATAACGTCAGATAAACGTTGACGCATGGACTGCACCGCATTGGAGCAAAAGATATTTCCTCGTAAATATTCCCACATCTCTATAACGTGTTTTGGTAACGATTCTGTGTCTCTAACCCTACTATTGTCCCAAAGTTGAATCATCTTCCCCCAAACATTCTCTATCGGGTTGAGATCAGGACTGAGAGGTGGAAATACTATTTGCTCCAGTAACTCTTTAGTGTCAGGCTCATTTAAATAGTTTCGAACTATTCTACAGTTGTGAACCGAACTGTTATCTTGTACGAATCAGACGGTTTCATTTGGGTAGAATACCTGCGTGGTGGGTACCAAGACGTCACTTAAAATCTCTTTGTATTTCTGCCCATTTAACCTCCCGCCGACTTCAATCAGTTCACCTGGACCAGCTTTGGACATCCAGCCCCAAAACCCTAATGTTATTCTTCCACTTCTGTTATTTGGTAGAACATTGTTTTCGTCGTATCTTGTATTATTCATTCTCCATAGCGACAGCCGCCCTCGAGCAGAAGAACAAAATACCTTTTCATCTAAAAATACTACATTTTCAAAATTGTAATTCAAATATCTACGTGCAAAATCCAATCGCTGGGCTTTATGCCTTGGTGTAAGGAAAGGTTTTTTAGCTGGTATCCTGTGACTCAAACCACCCTTTTTTAAACGTCTCCTTATTGTGGTTTGTGACAACCTATATTCAGTTGCCAAATCACGCGAATTAATAAAACGGTCGTTAAGAGCCCGCTGCTGTATGTTCCGGTCTTCGACAACGGTTGTTCGACGAGGACGTCCAGTGGTCACATGATTCTGGAGACTACCTTTCGTATTCCGTCTCTCTATCCATCGGTAGACTGTATTCCTCTAAAATAACAATTACTTATTTATTAGTAATATGTTAGTTTATTTATTTATATTAATGGTACCAGTGAAGCATAAAACAGTCAACTTACAGCTAAGCCCAGTTCATTTGAGATATCTGTTACGGACACACCTTCTTGTTTTAAATGAATGATTTTATGTTTAATTTCGTCAGTGATACGCATCGTGTTCATTTTGAGGCGTACTAGTGCTACAACTACTTAAAATCAAATTAGATAGCAATGACAATGACATCATGCACTTGACAGTGTAAGTAGACACCAGAGATACACTTGACGTTAATTTGAATTTTATTTTTTAATTTAAGCAAAATGGGCATTAACCTCTTTGGTTTTAATGGGTATCTACTCAACCGCTTTGAAAATGAGTAGTTGTACATTTTGTTTGAGCTCTATTACATTCAAAATAAGGTTCAATTTTCTTATGTGTTCCGTATTTTTGGCTACTTTGGATGCTTAGAAAACTTCGGCGTTCTTGACGTTGCTGTACTAACGGCGGGTTGAATGTTGCCAAGTATATGGCGTTGTGGGTGCTCCGGTATATTTGTATACAGTGGATGGCCTGAACAATTTGATCACTTGGAATGAGTACGTATTTATGGATATTTTGGATGGTGCGGTATATTTGGAACTATTGACTGCCACTATATTTATGATGCTGACTGAACAACAAATATCCCTATATTTCTGTAATAAGGTCCAGTCAAACTTTATTAAGTCAAAATTGTTGTTTAATTACTACTTATATATGTTTCCTCGCAAAATACTTAAGCCTACTTACAGGTGATACCTTTACTTTTAAATTCATCATGTATATGCTACTACTGTGATTATTATTAGATTTTTAGAAGTAGTAGTTTAGCGTTCAATAAAAGAGTAGGTAAAGTAACGTTGTATTAAAGATGTTTTTAAACCTTATTCAAAGAGACCTGAAGTAATTAAAGACTAATTTGGTAATATCCTGTTCTTACATTTATCCAGTTACTACGGCGAGGGTTTTGTTAAAAGGCAGTGTGGTATGACAATAGAGACAGTATCAGCGCAAGATCATGGCACTTGGCGATGCACCGTCGGAGTACAAGAGTGGGAAGGAACCCACCTCCGACAAAGAACACCTATGCAGGCTTTGATCAATGTCCCACTTGGTTCAGGTAAGTCCATACTTACATATTAAACAAATAACGCTTTTTAATCCTACTATCCTACTAATATTATAAATGTGAAAGTTTGGATGGATGGATGGATGGATGTTTGTTACTCAATCACGCCAGAACGGCTGAACGTATCTGGATGAAATTTGGCACAGAGATAGATTATAGTCTGGAATAGCACATAGGCTACTTTTTGTTGCGGGTTAACATAAGATCCCTCGGGAACGCGGGTGAAACCGCGGGCGGAAGCTAGTTAAACATATTAGTTACATTTTGCTTTAAATTTAGATAAAAAATGTTCTTTACACAAATAAATGGATCGGACATTAACAGTGCTTTCACCGCGATTCGGCTACTGTGTACCCTATATTTACAAATCCGAATATTTACAGTTTCTAGAATCAACAGAGGTGTTCAAAGTGACGCAGTCGAAGCAACTACGATATTTGTGCAAAGAGATCGGAGTTTTACAATCAATTGTCGTGCCGAAACGTCCCTTATGTACTGTTGGTTCCAACATCCTAATGGATCTCATTTCACCCCACTGCCGCTTACTGCTGAAGAGCATCAAGATTACTGGTAAGCTTAAAAGTTTGTAATAGTAAATTTTGACGTCATAAGTGTGCAGTATATAGGATTCAATCTTTGTGGTTACACTGGTAATTAGTAATAATAAAATTTAGATGGACCTTTTAAAATATATAGTTTAAGTTTTCATCAAAATCGGTTCCGAGGCCCATTTGAACATTTTTCGCTATTCCCTATTTTCGGATTTGGCCATTCAGGCCTAGTAAAATAATTATAGTGCCATAGTCTCCGAGTAAAATATCATTCATCCGATTGCCATTAAACTTTGGTGAGTTGTTATGCGCTCGCCCGCGATAGTTTATTATATACAAAAGAATATTAAATACTACTGCTCACTTGATTTTAGTTCATGATTTCATGTCGGGGATATACATTAAACTGTTCAGCGTTACGTAGTTTAATATAGCTATTTAATTTAATGTGGTTTAGATCATGCCAGAAAGTGTAATATAGGAATAAAATTATGATATCAGGTTTACAGGCGAGAGTCTCCAGTCTGGCGACTGTGGGATCACATTCGCTCACGCCACAGACGATGATGACGGTGAATGGACCTGTCATATGGGATCACGAAACCAACTAGGAGTGGAACTGATCGAAAAGGTCACAGTCCGAGTGACCGGACCGTTAGCTGCTGTTAATAAAATTGTAGAGGCTCGTGTAGGGGATACTGCTGTTATATTCTGTCACAGCTCCAATGGAAATAGACCACTCAATTATTGCCGGTTCCGAACGCCCAATTCTGTTGGTTTTCGCATAGATGGTACTGTTACTGAAGAAAAGTAAGTATATTTATTTTAATTTCTTATGTAATAAATAGTAATTTTTGTGATCTTTTTAAATGATATCGAGCAATGTTTTAAGTTCTCCCATCTCTTGTGTTTCGCCGATGATATGAAAATATATACCGCTATATCTTCACAAGACGATGTTGCTAAGCTACAGTCTGATCTTACTCGCTTAAATGATTTCTGTCTACTGAACCAACTTGACCTTAATCCTGACAAATGTTCAGTCGTCACATTTACACGTAAAAAGTCAATAATCAACTCTGACTACTCTCTAAAAGGGAAGTTGTTGTTGAAACAGCCACTTGTACGAGATTTAGGTGTTACCCACGACTCTAAGTTGTTATTTGATGTCCACATAGATAATATAATATCCAAAGCATCTCGAGCATTGGGTTTTGTGATGCGGAACTCCAAATGTTTTACCAGAGTGAAAACTATGAAAATTCTTTATTGCACCTATGTCAGAAGAAACCTGGAATACGCATCACAAATATGGAACCCAAGGTACAATACCTACATAAATAGAATCGAGAATATACAAAGGAAATTCATTAAATATTTGTGTTACCGAACTCACATTAAATATGATTCCACCAATTACTTTGAATTGTGTAAAAAACACCATCTCCTGCCACTTGAATCTCGACGCGATATTGCTGACCAGGTCCTTCTCTCCAAAATTGCCACTGGATCTATTGACTGTCCCGAACTGCTAACACTAATTCAGCTTAACACGCCTACCAAATGTTTTCGGCAAAGCCACATCCTACATGTACCGGTTGTGTCTTCCAATTACAGGCAAAATAGTTACGTGTGGCGAGCTAGCAATGCATATAATAGCATATCTAAATCAATTGATATGGATATTTTTAATATGAATACTTCAACACTGAGGCGTCGGCTTAGTCAGCAATTCTTTTGTAACTAGGTTTATAATATATAATTAAATAGGCAACTATTTAACTGGAGCGTGCTTGAACAAAATATGTTAAATATTACAATGCGTACTTCTCATCGTCATGTAAAGTTTTTATAATATTATTTTTTATGACAGTAACGACATTCAGATTAGTTTTATGTAGCTATCAGTGAGGACCTTTCATTGGCTCACCTGTTTCTTATAAAGATACCCTACACACAATGTTTTGTAAGCTGTTGGTCCCCCAATAAAAATAAAATAAAATAGTCTTATGCCCTCTTCGTTTTTGCCTTACCTTTATGAATAGACATTAATTGAGATAAGGACTTCCATGATTCCTTCTTAAGTGTAGATTGGTGTATTTTATATGCCATTATTTCTTGAGCATTCAGGTTTCCTTCGGGGAAACAGTGATCAGTATAACAAAAGATTGAAATTTCAGTGCCATACTCGACCGATTCACCTTTACTCCTGAAAGAAATTTGGACATCGGTGACTGTTCCGTGACGATCAATCCTGTTCTCGCAGTGGATATCGGTGAATGGACTTGTGCAGCTCTATTGGATAACGAGACTTTAGAGTCATATGATACTGTTCAACTTTATGTTGATGGTAAGTAAACATTTTACAATTTTTCTGCACATTTTTTTTATCTGATGTCTATATGTATCGAGAATAGGTTAGTTTTTTGTGTCGTACCTTGTGAATCACAACCTGAATATAAATTAAGTTATTTATTTTCCGTTGAGAAATATTTTTATGTCGTTGCAATACTGCTTCATAATTAATTAGTGCAATGTCATGCCTTAAAATGTTTTATTTAAAAAAATGTACTTTATACTTTCAGGTAGCACAACTCAATTCAGGGCTGGCATAGTGGGAATGTCCGTTGGTCTATCAGTCCTAGTCTTAGTATTGGTTGGATTCTTATTGTACAAGAAGCGTGCTGCACTCCCGTGGCGAAATACTAACCAATCGAATCGCACTGACACATTAGAACTTGATTCTAACTTTGACAATTTTAGTACTAGATCTAGTACTAGTAATGAGAGTGCTACGCAAGAACGAGATCGTGTAAGGATTGGATAAGGAAATTCGGTTGGTTCACTTTGTTCACAACAAACTTTGTTCATAGTATATTTATAAGTTCTGTTGTTTGTTAATATTTTACACATCTTATATCTTATATACAAAAATCAATATTTGTTTGTTTGTTCATACTCTATGCGTCCCTAAACCGTTGAATCGATAGCTAAATTTGGTTCGCAGATAGCCTATGGTATGGAGAGCAACATAGGCTACTTTTTTCTCGGGAACGCGGGTGAAACCGCGGTGTAGAAGCTAGTATAGTTATAAAATTTATTGTAGGTATTGGCTATGTGCAATGGATTTAGGGCCATGTGTGGTGCAATGTTTTCATATTTTTTTATTATAATCAAACAATAATCAATGAAAAAAAAAACAAAAAAAGTTACGTTTAATATT
Organism: Tetheella fluctuosa; assembly: GCA_951216915.1. NCBI lineage: Eukaryota > Metazoa > Arthropoda > Insecta > Lepidoptera > Drepanidae > Tetheella > Tetheella fluctuosa. The sequence continues at coordinate 6,153,323 of OX578217.1, read as the reverse complement.
GTCGATCTTTAAATGCAATTTTAATATTTGTAAGTAAAAAAAAATATTATTAATAAGTATAAGAAACATTTTGATGTCGGAAATTAATTTACATCATACCTATTCCATAAATGCATACCTATCTTAATATATATAAATCTCCTGTCACGATGTTTGTCCGCGATGGATTCCTAAACTACTTAACCGATTTTAAATGAAATTGGCACACCGTGAGCAGTCTGGTCCAACTTGAGAATAGAATAAACGGCTGGACCGATTTGGATGAAATTTTGTGTATGAGTTGGACAGGACAACGTCTGTCGGGACAGCTAGTATTATATAAAAATAAATATTCATATTCTTATGATGTGCACGTCCCTACATAAGTATAGCAGGCGTCATATCAGTAGTTACATCGAAGCTCGTCTTTTTTTTTATAAATAAGACAAAGAAGATACTATAAAAAACATTTATTTCCAATCCGATTTCACTAAGTTAGTCCAACTTGGTCTAACTTATATGTTAATTATTCAATCATTGTTCGACACTGAATGTTAGTTCAATAAATACTTCAACAGTTGTCAGTTATCAGTTTATCAACTAACACTGAAAAGGCTTGCGTTTTTCCTTAATCTCGCTGGGATAAGCGATCGAATCAAATTAAAGCCTTTTTCTTATTGGACTAAGATCTACTATTAATTGGTATATGCTAAGTTGAAGTTCTTGAACAATGGAAGATACACATGATGTCATAACATTGAATTAATAAATTATGTTATCTACTCAACTCATTTGTAAAAACCGGTTTATTTATTTTCTTTTGTACTTAATAATTGACATACTCTCAATCTTAGGATACAGATCCATGTCAATCAGTCAGAGGATTTCAGTATTTTCAGGGTCGGCTCTCGTACCCGTGTAAAATTTGTTTTATTGTGACATTGGAAAAGAATTTGTTGATTGTTTTGACGCAAGTGCGCACGATTTGCTTAATCACTGGTGGGGCTAGTTCATCCATCAGTTGTTCCCAGTTCTCATTGGCGAACTGTAGGGTTGTGTCAGCTGAAATATACAATAAAATTTTGTTATCATTTATGGTAGGTATCAAGTAAGAACAAGATCCCTATCTCTATCAGTTCATAATTTAGAACGAGATGAAACCTTATTTAACAAATTAAAGCTCCTATTATTTGCATTTTATTTATAACTAGCTTCCGCCTCGCAGTTTCACTCGCGTTTCCGAGGGATCTTATGTTTTCCCAGCCAGGATAAAAAATATTTTTTAAGTAATTTCCAGGGCATGATCTATCTACGTTCCAAATCCGAAGCTTAGTGGTAACATACACATACATTGATCAATCTAAAAAGAATTTCTGTTTTGAGCGATCTAATTTAGCTTCAGGTATGTGTATATAACTTAATAAATTTCGAAAGATATATGTATTGTAATCAATTATTCGATCTAGATGTTGAATCTTACCCAGTTGTTTGTTTCCATTGAACAAGTTTTTCAGATCGAACGTGGTACGCTCAATTGTATACTTGTAGGTAGGTGTAATTAGTTTCAAGTGCTCGCCCTTGCTATCCTTCACGTGGTTCAATTTACTGTCGATCTTAACCTCGATACCCTCTGTGGATAAACCAGTTAATTCACATGATACCTTTATATTTTGCAAACTGGTTTGTGTTGTATAAGTGTGTTCAATTAATTCTTGTATTTATTTCCTGTTCTCGATTATCAAACGATTATTGTACTTGAGTTGGGCCTCTCATCATTTTTTATTGTATTTCTAGCTTCAGGTTTTTTATGTGACTTGCTTATAAGTTATAGGAATTTATTTATAATATTTATAGCAGCAGACAAAAAATATTGTTGATGAAGTAGATATTTTATATAAAATATACCTACATTCAGGGCTGGGCAAAATACATGCTTTGCATTAATTCAAATACTAATTACAAAATACTTCGGCGTCAGGCCAAATATAATTTTAAGGAAGTAATTGAAATACAAATACCAAATTCATTAAACCGTATTTCAATTACGTATTATAATACAAGTAATTCAAATACTGCCCAACCCTGCTTACATTTAGGGTCATTCAGACCTGCAGGCTTACTCTTTGCACTCTTACTCCTACATTCGAATTAAACGGGAACGAAATAGAATTGATTAGATTGACAACATTAAATAATGAAAAATAATATAATAGTAATGATTTTAACAATGTCCCAGAATATTTATTATTATTATTGATTTGAAGAGTACCGAAACACGTGACTCTTAAATTAACATTGAAATTGAATTATTTTAAGATTTAAATTAAAATTGATTTGAAGAGTAAGCCTGCTGCTCGGTTGCGGTCCCGATAGGGTAGACAAACTGTTTGAGTAGTCTATTGAATAGCATGGCTCCTATTTTCTCATTTCAGACTTTCATTTGGAATGAGGCGGTCGGTCCTACACGATCGTGGCAAATGAATTCTTCGACATACACAGCATCAGCCTAAATTTAACGAAATAAAATCGTCCTTTCCGATCGGTATGGTAACCGAATGGGTCTGAATAAGGGGATTATATTTTTTGACAGTTAAAATCTATCTATCTCTATACAATATGTACATACCTATATTATAAAAATCAGTTGCCGTGTGTTAGTCTCGCAAAAACTCGAAAATAGCTCGACCGATTTGATTTTATTTTTGTTTTGTTGTCCTCAATACTGGGGTGCTTTTGCATATCACAAGATGAAAATAGAGCATCTTGATTATTATAATTATAAATTTTCATTGACGGGCCGGTTGGCGTGGTTGGTAAGATACCCTATCTATCAAGTTAAGTAGTGTAGTTAACCTTTTTTACCGCTTGTGTCGCATATGCGACACATATTGCCGTGCCCCTACCGCCCGTGTCGTATTTCTGCGACAGAGACTTGACTATTTTTTTATTCGATAAAACGATTGCACCTCCCCTATTTATTGTAAGTAGGTATTTTTTTTATAGATTCGTAGTCGAGCGCTAGGGGCACGGCAATTTATATTTAGCCAAGCGCTCAAAAGGTAAGGATATCGTTACTTACGAGCATCAATGAAAGCGTCTCCTTTGCCTCGGATGGGTAAAATCAGGATACGGCCGTCCGCTTCGTATTTGGCAGTCAGATTCAAGTTGCATTTGAATGCCAATGAAAAGGTTTCATCGACCTTGCCGAGGGTCACTCTGTAATGGAAACCACGGGCTATTACGTGAGCAGACCACAACATCTTCTTTTGATCACGTTAGTTAATGTGTTGAGATTAAATTTTGTGGTTAAATTGTTTTTTGTGTATGGACATTTTTTATTCTATCAAAAATATTTTTTTATCAAATAATTTTATTAGTGCTTAAGATAAAATATAGAGGATATTTTTAAATGACAGACAGACGGACATGACGAAACTTTAAGGGTTATTTGACTTTGGAACCATTTGTCCATTGTCTATCTATAACGCCACAGGTCGTGGGTTCGATTCCCACTCAGGACAGACGTGTCTGTTTGTCTTGAGTCTGGGTGTAATTATCTATATAAGTATGTACAAATTATATATGTATTTACAAAAGAAAAGTAGTATATCAGTTATTTGGTTTCCATAACTAAGCAGAGCTTGTAAGCTCTGCTTAGTTTGGGGTCGGATGGCCGAGTGTGAGGAATGTCCCAGAATATTTATTTTACTGATCGTACTTACCTATTTGACAGAGATGACTACGATAATTAATTAGCAAACAATGTTGAATGATTCCTATGCACTTGCGTAAGTTTGTTTAGCTTTGTATCATAATTGATTATTAATATATGACGTGCTTGCCAATTACAGCCCTACATTTCCGCGCATTATATTATATCATTGTACCTATTGCCTACCTGCGCTATTGTTTTGATTTGTTTAGGCTTAACTATGCACGTGTATGATTTTATTGAAAATATGTTGCGGTTATAAATATATTTGGTAGATTATTTGAATTGATGATATTTCATTATCATTAATTTGCCTTTACATTATTGCTATTATATATACTTGTATGGGTTGCATGCATGCAACCCATACAAGTGACCGTGGCATGTAGTGTTTTTTTGAAAAACACCCAATAGATAAGTTGAACTTACGTGAGATGTGTAATTTTGCTTCCGCTGATTCCATGCATAGCCGCTTCTGTGAAGGTCAACTTCAGCCCGTTTCCGTCGATCACAAGGTTATCTAAATTAACTGGGTCCAACGAAGGCACTCCTAGCTCAGGAATACCTTTTGTGAAGTACGGAATAATACTACTCATTTGATCCTTGATGCAATTTTCCAATGATTTATCTTCGTAGTTACAGGGTTTGATGTATGATGCTGTAACAAAATTTTGAAGTTACAAAATCTACGTATTATCAAATTACAGGTAAGTATCTACTGACATAAAAATAATAAATACCTATTACTCTTTTCTAATTTTATGTTATAGGTATAGGGTGGAAACTTGAGAACACTTACTTACCTAACGGAAGCTACAAAAATATAATTAATGGAAGACGTTCTTAAGAGTCCTGTATCTTTTGGAGACATGCTCATCTGCATTTGCATAATACCTATTTGTAAATGTATATACCTACAACGACAAAAAAGGGACAAATACATATAAAAATTACTTGCCTTAAATTGAATAAATATAATTAACCTTGTTGAACCAAACATAACTGAAACTTGTTGAAAAATAAAATAAATTAGATACAGTAATAAGTTGTAAGGAAATTATCGCTTTTGTCCTTTCATAGAAAAAATAATATATTTTACGAATTGCTGCATTTTTTGTAGCACACGCTATTTAAACTGTTTGTATCCGTCTGTGCAAACTTTATATCAAATCATCAATAAAAGTTTGTGGGGTCCCGTAAGTTTAATGGTATGTACGTACTAGATTTCCTTGTTTAACATGTCTTTCTAATCTATCCCAAATATGTTCTATTAGGTTTAGGTTGTGAGCGTTCTGGACACTCCAAACTTCGATTTCGACTTCCCTAAGATCTCGATACGTAGTTATGTATGTGTATGTACGTGCTATGCAAATGCCACCTTATACAATTATTGACCCTACACCATAAAGGCTCTCTTCCAACAACACTGAGCGTATCTTTCTCCGGTCTTCTCCATGCTTTGACCTTTCCATCATCTGGCTTAAAACAAATGCGGGACTCATCAGTAAACAGTATCTACAACTTTTCTCTAAGCATCATCATCCCAGTTTCGGTACGTAGTAGTAGTACTATTACGTATTCTGTGGTTTTGTTGCGATCGAGTAAAGTTGGACTGAGCTACTCGATGATGATGATGATACTTGATGATTTGTGTAAGTAAAGGTCCTCTAGCATGCGAGTATGTCCCTATCCGTGTCGTATTATGTCTTGTTTTGGTTTTGGTGCTAAATGTCACTTGTGAACTTCCTGGAACTTAGTTCATATCTCGAAAGAAGATGATGAACGATTTTAAGCACACTTACAACTAACTTGTCATCCCTAGTTGTTATTATTTTTCATTTCGCCAGTTCGGAATCGATCCTATACATTTCATAGTTTTATGTAGGTAGGTCGTACTAATTGTCGGACGCAGCGCAACTGTCGCTAGTGTAAAAGGGTCGATCACTCGCGCGCCGCGCGCGACACGTTGCCATTTTGGAGTACCTACCTATAGTTAAGGGACAACCGGTCAATGATATATTAATATTCTTTGAAGATATAATATAACATTGACGTCCATTCGGTATTTGAGTTGCTAATCACATCTGACTAATCTGTCCGTCAAATGATTATTAAGCGTGTCACTTACATGTTTTGTATTGCGTAGGTACCTACTAATATTTACGTGCATATAATGACAAATTCAGTAATATTTATTTATTTAACAATAATTAATTCTAATATTTTTACTTTTCTAGTTGTTTAAAATAATCGAGGGCGAAGCTAGCTATGATAGAAAAATTGTACCTCGCGAATTAGGCAGGTAGGTACAAATAATGTAATCAATACGGACGATAATGGTACGCTAAGAATTATTTAAGGTGACGCCACGTTAAGCTTAAAAATCTGAAATTCAACGTGCTGCGTCCCGCTCCCTACTATAGCGACCTCTCATAGAAAACCCGCGTAAACGGAAAGGGCGTATGCGACCAAATGGTTTTTATTGTTTAATTTAAAAACTAAAAATATATTTCATAAAACCTATGTACAAATTATGATTTTTCTCAACAATGACTGAAGCGAACGAACTGAAATTTATTGTAAGAATTCATCATGTATTTGACTTTATTTTGTACGTTGCATAACACGATTGGTTAACTTTTATAACACAAAATAATTAATCAAAAAGACCTCTTTAAAATAAGAGATTCCAATTTTACCGGCGTTGAGGATCGATTTGAGGTTCCAAAATTTCTACATATATTAATTGAAACTGATACTATAACTTGTACTTAGGTTTTATGAAATATATTTGTAGTTTTTAAATTAAACAATAAAAACCATTTTGTCGCATACGCCCGTTCCGTTTACGCGGGTTTTCTATGAGAGGTCGCTATAGTAGGAAGCGGGACGCAGCACGTTGAATTTCAGATTTTTAAGCTTAAGGCTCCAGTCTCCCTAAAATCAGTGTTCTTGGGGAATTTATCAGAAAATAAATATTGTTTTTTAGTCATCAGAAAAGCAATAAATGAAATATATTTTACGTTATTTTAAAGTGTAAGATTTGAAGTTTCCAATACATATTTTATTTTTTAATTTGACGCCACTGTTATTAGCTTTGTGAGGCTTTAAACATACCTCTATTTACGTTCCACGCGTAGAGGGTCTCATTCATGCACACGCCACGAAATTTATTTCGAATGATTTTTTGAATGCGTATATTTTTTATTCGACAGATAAGTAGTTGCTTTCGGAGTGGTTAAAGTGTGATTTCTCTAAACAATTACTTTGTAATAGAAAAAAATATATGTTGCAAGGGTCAAATTCAGAAATTTATAACTTTTTAAAGCAGTTTAAATAAGAAATTGAGACGATTTTGAAAAAAAGTAACTAGATAAGATTATTGTAGAGGATTTGCCGACAAATGTAATCTGAATACATTTCTTGTTTTTGTTATATTTTTTTCGTGGCGTGTGCATGAATGGGACCCTCTACGCGTGCCACGTAAATAGAGGTATGTTTAAAGCCTCACAAAGCTAATACAAGTGGCGTCAAATTAAAAAATAAAATATGTATTGGAAACTTCAAATCTCACACTTTAAAATAACGTAAAATATATTTCATTTATTGCTTTTCTGATGACTAAAAAAAGATGTTTCTTTTCTGATAAATTCCGCAAGAACACTGATTTTAGGGAGACTGGAGCCTTAACGCGGCGTCACCTTAATAAGATTTTATAGCTCAGTTAGAGTACAATACCTACCTACATATTTCGATATTAGGACTTATTATTTTATTCGTAAGCTATTAGGTTATTCAATAGAAGTGTCAATGGAAACTGACGTCTCTAGACATGCAAATATTTTTAGACATCGATCGACTTATGTCAAGAGCCTTATATGTGAAACAATCATAGAGGAATCAATTTTATTATGGCATGTTTGATGTTCGAGCACGATACAATAACACGCGAGAATATGCGTATATTGCTCATGGAAATTTACATAGGAAAAATAATAGCAATAAGTACCTAGATATCCATTGCATGACTATTTTCTACGCCTACTTACAACTTTCTATCTCAAATCGTTCTTACTTAGATATTTGTTATGTTTATACTGAAGCAAATAGCAAAACAAAATTTAATTGAAGTACCTACTAAAATATATATGTATAGATACACTATTTATATACAGGGTTACTTTTAAAACACCGGCAGTACTTTAGGAGGGTGGAAGTACTCATCAATATGAACAACTTTTACTATGGGACCACCCCTGAAATCGTGAAAAAAATTCAAACTTTTCATACATTTTGATTGAGCAAGGTTGATCTTTTGTCTGAAAAGTTATATCCAGCATAGGTTTCGAAAAGACGACATCTCGAAGTATCCACATCTATTCCAAAATATACAGGATTATTTGTAATTCACCAGCAGTGCTTTAGGGGCTGTAAGTACCTACTCTGAACAGCTTTTACTATAGGACCAACCCTGAAATCGCGAAAAAAGAAGAAAGAAAATTTATCAACCTTGCTCAATATAAATGTATGAAAAATTAAAATGGTACATAAATGTGTCTTGCATTTTATTTAGTACTAGCTTCCGCCCCGCGGTCTCACCCGCGGTCCCGAGTGCTCCGATCGCCACCAAACCTTACAGGATTACCCGCGGGGCTAATATGAGGATTGTCTGAAAATTTAATCGCGATCGGTCAGTCTATAAGGAACATACATACATACTTTCTCTTTTTTATATATATAGATTTTATTATTTTTATTATATTTACTTATACTTATTTGTTATTGTTTTAAATTAAATTGGCTACTTATTTGCTTGCTATATTTAGTACCAAGCATAGTACCTACCTATACCTACTTATTAAGATTATTTCTTACCGAATCTACAAACTAAATTATTAGATGAAAGTTATGTTTCATGTATAAATTTTACTTATAATAAATTGTTCTTTTTAATTAGTAAATAATATGAATAATTTATATCAATCTTACCTAGCCTCATCTAAGTAAATTAAATTTGGATGTAATATGGTACCTACTATTCATTTTCTCTCAACTAATTGTCTTACAGATTCATCAAATTAGTTAAAAAAACGTTTATTGTTGTTCATTTGAAAAAATATTCTCCCTTGGAGTAATTAATAATCAATAAAACTGATTAGTTTTCAATTAGCTCATAATAATAAGTTTTTCTTTTCAAAATAATTGAAGAGTTAAATAGGTTACAGCTTGTAACATTTAAATTTCATTTATTAAAATAATTGTAAATTACTTACGTAAATAACCATCTTCACCATTGCTATTATAAACGAGACCAGCAAGTATCACCAAAATATACGTAGATAGCATTGCTCTGATTTTTCAATTATTAATTTATACAGATAAAATATTAATTTGAAAACGTCTCGAGTCTCACAATATTGCTGAAAGCCTATTGAATTTGACACAAGAGCTCTGCACCTACTGTGCTGGCTTCTGCAATGAGCCACATATTTATGGGATTTCGATTCTGAACCGGCAACACGAGCGTGTGTTGAATCTTTAAAAAATACAACACGTAAATATTAACATTATTCCGTATCAATAAAGATTATAATAGCGTAAATGATTTCGATTTTCGATACAACGAGCAAGAAGGAAATCGGAATCTTTCGGAAATATATCTATTCTTATACATATATTTTTCATCGATAGATATTTTTTATTAATTCACATTGTTTTTGTAACATTTGTTCAGTTTAGGAAATCTTCAGATATCAGATGAACTAACAGTAGATACGACCTTTACAAAGTTGAGGTGAAATATATGCGTTTTATTTTATATCGAGCATATATGAAGATGATAACAAATAGACCATGACTACCAAACAAACACTTCTTCACAGCTTATGAACATTTCCTGTCGGTAAGAGATTTTGTTGAACACACTTAACGATGTTAAAACATAAATAAATATAATTATAATCATCATTATCAATAGGATCGATTGAATTTGATAAACCACAATGTTTTTGAGTGCGAGGTTTTATGCCCGGAGCAGGTATTAAGATTAGGTAGGCACCTACTACAATAGCACAGAGGAATTAACCTATATGTAGTCATCTGTGACAATAGCGCAGTTTTTATCGTGAGTTCAGGTTATATAATTACAAGGTTAGACAATTATCGGCCCTAGGTAGTGTGGCGTTAAAAAAAAAAGAAAGAGATAGACACTTTTTTTTTGCGGCAAACAAGCTTACGGCCCACCTGATGGTAAGCGGTTACCGTAGCCTATAGACGCTCATAACACCACCGGCAAAGAAAATACAATATTATATTTTCCCTGTCAGACCCCTGCGGCCCTGATCACTCACGCGTTGCCAACCTTGAGACATGAAGTTGTTAAGTCTCCTGTGCCTGTAATTTCACCGGCTCCCATACCCTCCTAACCGAAACACAGTAATACAAGTGCACTACTATTTCACGGCGAAATTAGATATGGTGGTAGTACTTCCCCGGGCGAACTCTGCACTAAGAGTTCTACTACCTTCTAGATTTCACACAACTTTAAATAATATATAATTAAATAAATAAAGAAACTTACACATGTTTTAAAAAATCAAAAATAGTAAGTACCTACTTAATTTGTTTCCTGTATCAATTTTATACCAAAAAATATACTGTTTCAGTTGGTAGTTAGGCAAATTCTGCCCGGAAGCTTACGTGCACAAAATGACCCTTACCTTTTTTAAAATTCACACTTCTATATAGAAAATTAAAGACTAAGAATTTAGAACAGCAATCCAAAAGAAAATTTACTAATATCACTTTTACTTTAGAAAATACAGTCTACTTTAGAATAAACCAATGTGTTCGTCCACTGGAGTACCGGTAGAGATAATTAAGAAAGTACCTTATTACAAGTAAAAATACGTGTAAAGTAGTCGATGTTGCGACTTGATCCGTTTGACGTCTAGACACTCCTTAGGTAGCCTCCTCCAAACGTCGACCGCGTTGAGAAGGATAATACCCGCAGCAAACTCCGCTATCGAATTTCGCTGTAGTCGACAAACGTACTCAGGGTGACAGGTAGAGGGCCTTGATAGTTTAGTTAGACCCTCTAACACTGATTATTTAATCCTACGAAAGAAACGAGATAACAGTTTCAAAGGACAAGACTATCAAGACGAGAGACAGAACAGAGATAAGAGTAGTTTAAGATTAGAAAATCAAATGAGCTTACGTACCAGGAAAAAAATGTGAAAAGCCAACACATGGAATACGCTCTTACAGCGATAAATATTCAACAATTAATGACCATTAGGCTCGGCTTTAAATTAAAACTTCATTACATAATTTTGGTGTAGAGTTTCGAATCACATCATTTAACTTCCAATTCCAATTCCAATTTATTGCTTATGGCTCCATCGTGCCAGCGATGACTCTGCCAATGTCATAGTTAGAAAAAACAACGGGTAACAAAAATAATGGGAGAAAAGCAACAATGAGATGAGAGAAAGAATGGTAATGAGCACATTACATTATGTCTGTAAATGATTTTATATACTTAAATATTTAAAACAGTTAATAAAATATTGATAAAAGTGTGAATACATAGATAACAAAAATGACAATTTAGTATTATAAATGTATGTTATTACACATAAGGAATTTAATAAGAATTTTAATAGATGGGGAATATACACATGTTAGTAAAAAGTTTATATTGACAGGGCGAGGTACATCGGTAGTTAGGAGATCGTAAAGGGGGGTGGATATTTTTGGACAATAGAAAAATATATGTTCCAAGGTTCCTTCCTCAAGTCCACATTCGCATAGGGAGTGATCTCTAACTCTAATTTTAGCAAGGAACACAGGGGAGCATATGTGTCCTAAACGGAGACGGATGATCGTAGAAGTTACGACTTTGGGATAGTTACGCGATTTAAAAAACCATGTTTTAGTCGGTATTGAAGGCTGTAGGTGTCCGTAATGTTTGCCTTTGATTACTCTAGAAGACTGCCAGAGGGTATTCCAAGCATTCAGTAAAGAGGATTTGGTAGCAATTTTTAAGTCTCGAGCAAAATATTTATTATGAGTGTTTAAACCCAAGTGAAATCATTTAACTTCAAAAATTGGTACAGGAATGAAACCATCAGAATAGACAGATGTCTAGAAAATTGACAAACTTTCGAATTTTAAATACATATACGAACAAAAAAGAAAAAAAAGATTTGAGGATTCATGCGGAAAAGTTTAAAAAGGCTTTAATGCAGAGGGAACACTGCAGTAGGTACATAGGTGGGTTATAAAGCGCTATGTCTAAATGGTCACGAAACAATGTTTGACAGTGTCTAGAAGGCTGAGGGGTTTCGGGCCTTCTACCGCTCCCATATAGCGTTTTAAGAGTAGGTAAGGGATACATATTATGGATGTATCTAAGTAAGTATAGTATATAAGGTAGGTATCTAAGTAACTTACCTACTTACTATACATTATTACTAATCATCTTGAAGCATCGAAGCATCAAATTAAGACCTTGAACTGAGTTTACAAAAAACACATTCTAATTAAAACTTGCGAATTTAGAATAATAACATAAACCTGATGTGATCATTTGTTAAGGTTCCGTACCCAAAGACTAAAACGGGACCCTATTACTAAGACTCCGCTGTCCGTCCGTCTGTCTATCTGTCCGTCTGTTACCACGCTGTATCTCATGAACCGTGATAGTTAGACAGACCCTTCTTTCTTTGACTACGAGTCACGGTTGAAATTTACACAGATGATGTATTTTTGTTGCCGCTATTACAACAAAAATACAAAAAAAAACAGAAAATACATATTTAAGGGGCTCATACAACAGACATGATTTTTTTTGCCGTTTTTATAGATTATAGTCCGACTCGCACTTGGCCGGTTTTTATAAATATTTTCAACTAGGTATGCCTGCCCCGCGATGTCACCCGCGTTCCCGAGGGATCTTATGTTTTCCCGGAGGATTATTTTTATGCAAAGTAGCCTATAAGTTAAACTAGAATATTTTCTGTCTGTGTGCCAAATTTAATCCAAAACCGTTCAGCTGTTACGGGATTGAGTGGTAGGTACCTACCTTACAACATCCAAACTTACAAACATACTATACATAACTTCATAATATCAGTAGGAAGTTCAGACGTGCTGGTTCTACAGTTTAATTATATGTAGGTATAAAATATTCTACTACTAATAATAGTTGAATAAAAATTAAATGTCATGGACTATGTAACAACAATTAACATTTAACAAAAAAGTAAAACCAACTTCAAAATGGGTTTGTACTAAAAAGTATAAAATGTTAATTTTATTTTTCCATATTTAGTTTCTTATGTGTATTGAATACCTATCAAGATTTGTCACTGATCGAGGATATGCCTATCAATAATAATTGTCGAAAATATTGAATAAGATATTTCAATCGCGATATTCGTGCTCCTTTTCATTGAGGAAATCCGTCATATCTTCAAATTCCATGATCAGATCATAATAAAATTTATATGGGACCACCTCTAAAGTATGAACTACCAAACGAAAAAAGATTCATCAAATCAATTCATAATTGGCGGAGTAATCGCGTAACAAACATACAAAAAAAAAAAACATACCGTCGAATTGAGAACCTCCTCCTTTTTTTGAATTCGTTAAAAAAATATTTCCAATACTTACATTGTCTTTAAATTAATAATAATAACCCCCCCAGGGGACCACCTTGCCGTGGTGGGGGGGCTTACGGGAAGTAGGCACATCAAGGGTCATTATCACCAAGACCATACCCCTATATAGGGAGATACTAAACAGGTACTTCACAACAATGCCACAAAAGAAACAACCTTCCCAAACTAACGGTCCCCACACACACCCTATATGGAGAGATGTCAAATAAAAAGTACAATTTGCGGCCGCTGCCCGGGGGTATGAATACATGTATGAATACTACTTTAATAAATTTCACATATACTATGTTATATAAATTACACCTAATAAAATTAGTAGTAGGTAGCTACTTACTAGGAACAATTCTATATTTGTTGAAGCGAGCAGGCTTGGGTCATCCTACCTACCTAAGTACTCACATCTGAAATACCGGAGGCTCTGCGTGTGCGCCGATCATGCAAAAAAGTATCTATTTTACTAGCTTTTATTTTTATACTGCCTTTTCTTTCTAATTATTTTGAGTTCTATGTTATCAAGAAATAGATGGATTTTCAGTTCTTTTAGAATCATTCCGCCTGAGTTTTTTGTAGTTAGGTAGGTGCCTACATAACTAGTAACTGTTGAGTTCAAGGATAATCTCATCCAAAATGGTAGGTTGAAGGTAAACGAACAGGATAAGTCATCTACCTCGGGACAGTTTCAAGATTATCTTTCGTCAATATTCAATGTAAGGCCATAAAATGTATGGTATTAAGAGCTTTTTAAAGTAGGAATTATTATCGTTTGTACCTTATAACCTTTAAGGCCAAGGATAATCTATTCAAAATAAGGTTGAAGGCAAACGAACAGGATCAGTTTCCAATCTTCCTCAAGAAAAAACAAATTAAAATTAACTGAACTACAAATTAACTAATTTGTAAGTAAATAAAACTTAGTAGATACAAATTGCCGTTTTGTGTAGGTTTTTTTAAAAAAATAAAGTAAATAAATTTATTTAATCAAGATGTTTACTAACACGTAATTTGTGTTAAATCTAGACTTAACACAATGTATGAAGACTATCAGTTTATGTCATTTGTGAAGCCGGGCGCATCTACGGGAGAGATATTACGCACATGCAAGTTATTTAACTTTACAGAAGATGATCAAATTTTGTTGTCAGTGGGACAACTTGACACAAATCCCAATGAAGTGATGATTGAATTAAGTGCTACATTAAAATCTTTAGAAAATCATCATGTGTTCGTGTTAGGAGTATGTAATAATAAATTCTTGAATGAGTCAAAATTAAATAATATGATAAAAGTGATATGTAACAGCTTCAGTAAAGTTAGATTTATAAATTTATTAAATAATAATCATAATATTGATTCTTTATCACATAAGCTAGAAAATTATGGAATACGTGGACCTGCCTTAAATTGGATTAAATCTTACCTCCATTCCAGGAAGCAATGTGTAGAGATATCAAAAATATCAAAAGACAATACTGTAACAGCATACAGATCTGAATATAAGGTTAATGGTTTTGGCGTACCACAAGGCAGTGTGCTGGGGCCACTTCTTTTCCTATTGTACATAAATGACCTTCCTGATGTTATTCCATATCCATGCATTCTATTCGCTGATGATATTTCAGTTATAGTGACATGTACCGATATTATGAATTATGAATGTGAAATTAATAGAACAATAAAACTAATTATACAATGGCTAGATACTAATAATCTGAGAGTGAATCTTAAAAAAACAAAATATATACAATTCCATAATAGAGGTAGTAAAACAAATAAGTTTAATATCCAATATAATGATATTAAAATCGAAGCAACACACGAAACAACATTTCTGGGTTTAGTAATTGATGAACACTCAGATTGGAAGTCGCATGTAGATAGGGTATGCAGTAAGATTAATAGATTTGTGTATGTACTAAACAGATTACGTAAAACCTCAACACAAGAGACTACACTTATGGCATACCATGGATATGTAGCATCGATCCTGAGATACGGTCTAATACTTTGGGGTAATTCGACTGATATAAATAAAGTTTTTGTTGGTCAAAAAAAATGTGTCAGGGCTATATGTGGTAAACCAAATTATGAATCTTGTAAACCTTTATTTAAAACTCTAAAATTATTGCCTTTGCCTTGTATGTATATTCTGGAAGTGGCAATGTTCGTTAAACAGAACTCTGATCTATTCACTGAAGCTAGTAATATATTTCCAAGGAACACTAGAAACTCTAATAGATTAGTCGTTCCTTTTAATACAAGAACAGCAATGTTTTCCAAAAATTGCTACGCCATGTGCATAAAAGTTTTCAATGCTTTACCTACTCAAATGACAAGTTTACCTATTAAATCTTTTCAAACTAGACTCAAGACATGGTTACATGAAAATAATTTTTATTCTGTTAAAGACTTTTTACTAGCAAAACATAAATAATATTGTAATTGTAACATAACTGATGACATAATAATAGATATAATTTAATTTTATTTAATTTGAATTATTAATGATGTATTTGTGTAATTTCTTGAATGAGACATATGTTATTATTTTGTGTGATTAATTGGCTTAAATCGAATTAAATTAAATGTATATTTGCACGCCATTATGGCAAAACATGAAGGACTTAGACTTAAAATTAACATCTGTATGTATAACCATGTTTCTGGCAAATAAATAAATAAATAAATAAATAAATAAATAAAAAAATAAATAAAAAAATATATAAATTACTTAAGTGGGCTTTACGATTTTACTTTCTTATTCATAAGTTTGTTGTTTATAGTTCAATTATAATATTATATTAAACATTATTTAATTTCAATATGTTATGAATTTAAAAAATGTAAGCAATTAAATAATAATTACCTATTATAAATTATAAAATTATACTAACAAGATTTTTTGGTAGATCGGTATCCATACACTAATACTATAAAAAAATAATAACAAGAAAAACTGTGACCATGAAAACAGACAAGTTTTGATTACTATGACTATATAAACATTTTTTATATTAAGATTAATTTTATTAATAACTACATTGGTTCACTTAGGGGCCATCTATAAATTACGTCACACGTTAAGGGGTGGGGAGGGGGTCAACGAAGTGTGACATTGTGTGATAAGGGGTGAGAAGAGTCTTAAGCTTTGTGGCGTCACATGAACCTTATGGTAGTTATTATAACATACACTTCTTAATCTAAATACTATCTTTATGTAGGTAAGTGTCAGAATTATTCATATTATGAGAATGCGAATTCCATATTTGGTATGTCAGGGTTTACAAATTAATTACTCCTCTCATCGCACTATCCTTACTATTGTCATTGACATTTGATACAGAAGGAAAGTAAGTAATCCTTGTTTCCGCTTTACATGTTCTTAAAATAAGTAACTTTTAAGGTGACGCCGCGTTAAGCTTAAAAATCTGAAATTCAACGTGCTGCGTCCCGCTCCCTACTATAGCGACCTCTTATAGAAAACCCGCGTAAACGGAACGGGCGTATGCGACAAAATGGTTTTTATTGTTTAATTTAAAAACTACAAATATATTTCATAAAACCTAAGTACAATTCATAGTATCAGTTTCAATTAATATATGTAGAAATTTTGGAACCTCAAATCGATCCTCAATGCCGGTAAAATTGGAATCTCTTATTCTAAAGAGGTCTTTTTGATTAATTATTTTGTGTTATAAAAGTTAACCAATCGTGTTATGCAACGTACAAAATAAAGTCAAAGACATGATGAATTCTTACAATAAATTTCAGTTCGTTCGCTTCAGTCATTGTTGAGAAAAATCGGAATCCTTGCAACCAAAATCTTCAAGGCGTCGCCTTAATGTATATTTTCAATGAATTTTAAACGTTATCCTTATACCTACTACAAGAGGTTATAAGCAATACAGAAATACATTTATGGTTCGAGTTAAAATCATGTTTAATTTCATCGCAGTTGTATAGGTGGATATTATGTATTTTATTTTTTGGATGCTATGTAGGTATAAGTATTCAGGATGGTGCAAATTGGGAAAGAAGGGTGGCTATCCTTTCGGTTATAGTTAGAGTGTTCTGGTCTTACGAAACATTTGGTAAACTTTGAAGATATTGAAAATACTTATTAGCTTTATAAAAAAAAATACACTTAGTCAGTTCACAATAAGGAGTTATTCTCTAATATATTTGTATCCCCCAAAGTGATTGAAAACTAGCTGAAATCGAGAGAGATTAAAAATAGTTCTCACGAAATTTGGACAACACAAAAAAGGACTAATTGAGTTTTATGCCGAAATTATCTTATTAGCAAACTGAATCTGAGTCTAATTGAGATTTTGCTACGATTGAAATAAGAAACTATGTATATATTTTTTTACCTAATACATATAAAGTAGGTACATAGATCGGTATTAATGTTCGTAAATGTCAATTATGGTATGGCCCAATTAAAATATTTTTTTTTAATAAAGTTATTCCATATGAATCTATATAAAAAAGTGTTGCTAAGACGGTTCTACTCTATATCGGGACTATAATCGTCCATGCCAACAGTTCTTGTTTAGGTTTTTGATCTTTTAATTTATTTATTTCTTATAAACGTAAACATAGCTAAGGAATATATTATGAAATATGAAGGGCGATTTATGACATACCCAAACAGATATACAGTACATCCGTCAGTAGTCCACATCCACATGCGTACATACCACAGAAATTGTGGTAGAAATATAGTAGATTATTAACCAAGGGGATAAAGCAGTGTCTTCTGTCGCGGGTGACGATTTAAATCGCGAGCGTAACGAAGGATTCGAGGTTTACTCCCGAGCGTAGCGAGGGTGTTAAAAACTTAAATCACTAGCGAAGCGAGGGATTTAAGACGAGTCCTGAGTGTAGCGAGGGATTTAAGTTCACCCAAGACTAAGGCAGCTTTATCACCTAGGAAAATACTCTACTTTTCGTACCATTTGCGAAAAAATTAACACAATAATAATATGAGATAAGCATTTATTAAAAATAATGGCAATTAAAAGTAAAAGTTAACATTCGAAACATTGGTCCAATTATTGATAGAGAGAGTTACATTTTTGTTTGGTACATTTATTGTTGAAAATTAAAATAAACTTAACGTTTATGTATTTGAAGAAAACAAAAACGCGGCAAATTCCTAGACTAATATTTTTTTGTCGGAAAAGCAAAGGCATCAAGCTCATACGGCCTCGTCGGTTTTCGTAATTTTATTTAATAATCATAACTGCATAATAAATGCGTATTCCTTTTTCAAAAAGATGTGTAATGCTTTATATACAAACTCAATGGTGTAAACACAGATGTAGTTCAGTATAAATTTCGGTAAGTATTCCAAATTTAAATCGCATTCTCCCCCTAGAGGATGAATGAAATTCAGTACAATTTTCTTTCCCTGTTTTTAACAGATTAAAAATGACTATTGTTATGTTCGCTTTTTGTGGCATAGAATGTCACTTTTTTGAGCAAGTGGTACGAAAAATTAATTTCATCCAAGTACCTACCTACATAATATATGCGTTAACTTGTGTTTTCATTAAGTAGTCTTAATTAAATCAAATTCTTATGTGAAAATTATGTGGTGAATTTTGCAATACGTATTATTTATGTTTCCCTTTATATAAAACGCCTGATGTAGGCATACCTACTGATTACTTCGAAACAGTTGCGTTTATAATCGCACTGAACGATCAGGCGGTTGATCGCGTGCGCTTAATAAACTTTCCAGGACTTATCAAGCCACCGAGCCTTTGTTCTCTAAATAAATACCTAACGTAACTTTAAGCTTGATGTTTGATCATTTAAAGTTTATAATATAGCTCATTATATTTCAATATGCATTTAAAGCAGCAATTTTTTGCGTAGCAGTTATGTTTGTAAAAAAAACCATTAAGTTTATAATTTAATGTTTTATAATGAATGTCTGTTAGTAATTATCATAATAATAATCAAAATTTCAGTTCCTTATCATGCAATAAAAGCTACACACTTCACCAAATAGGTAGGACATGACGAGTTCAGAAAAATGTCCTCACCTGAATCAAAGTATTCACGTCCCATGGTTTTCCACAGCGAATTGCCACACGCAATCAGTGGCCCTAGTTCCTTTAACTAGGAAACCAGTCTATCTAGCAAGATGCACCTGCAACTGCTAAATTCAAAGCATTTATATTAAATTCTAAATCAACCAAACCGAACGATATGGCAGACAGGACGAACTCACTTTTGCATCCTATTATATTCCGTCCGGATATTATATCCGTTACGATATTATATTCGTAAAGAAGTAGATTTTGTATGAATAAATCTTATTCGTGAATTTAAAATTTATGGCAGGAACCGATAAGTACATCATATAAAACGTTTGAGCAGATTGTTCATTAGCACCTATATTTTATAGAAAAAAGAGTATTATATCCTCATAATGACATGAAACATTCATCAAGCCACTGCTATATGACTGAAAGCAGCCCTGTAAAGTAGCGGTACTATAAAGAGATGAAAGCTTTGCTAAAGTCGCTTTCAGTTATTCGCGAACCGTGCTCGTGAAAGCATGTTCCCGGTTCCCTTTTTCAGGGAATAGGCATCGTTAAAAACTTCGTCAACTTTGTGTTTAACTTGTGTTGTGTGGTTTTGGAATTATAAATGATCACAATTGAAATTAAAATTAAGTATCTTTATCAATATATGTGTTGGTTTTTCAAACTTTTTAATTAGGAGAGTGATTGTTTGTTTGAAAATCTTTGATAAGTACATATTAAGTGTAACAGTAAAACATTTCCATATAAGACAGGTAATTGTGATTTTTATACGTAGTAATTAACGGGAGGTGTTTGATTTATGTTTAAATTAAATTATAATTTGGTAAGTACCTATTGCAGGAGTAATAGGTTTTTGTTTAATAAATAAAGATTATTAGCTGAACATAAAAAAGTGATTAATTTAAAATAGTTTTGCTGAAAATTACTTCCAAATAGTATCCTAGAATTTTCTATATATGTATTAGGTACATACTATATAGGTACGTTTTGTTGAAACTTGTCCTACTTATGTAACTATACAGCATTGCAGACTATTTCGCTTACGTCTAGACAAGTAGGTGTACATACTACAGTGGAAATAGTTTTTTAATTATTTTATGTATAGGTACTCTTTTGAAAAAAAAGGCAGAAATCAATTATAAATATTTCTATACATAGTAGGTATAACAACTGTCATTCAACGTGTTTTTTTTATCTTGGGAAAAAAAAACAGACATGGCCTTTTGAACTTTGACAAATCAGACTTGGTTTTGGCCTTTATTGTATTACAACATTAGACTGAAAAAGACTTTACAAAATTTGACATGGCTGTATGGCTGGCTTTGTATACCTTTGCCTGCCTTTTTGGCCAATCGAATAACAACAACAACATAGTTGTACCGCAAAAAATCCTACAGGTACCAAAAATATTAAGTATAAAAAGTCAGTTAAAAATAGGCCAAGTGCGAGTGAGTCGTACTCACTCACGGAGGGTTCCTTAACTATAAAAATACTAGTATAATAATAATTACAGCCTATATCTGCCCACTGCTGAGCACAGGCCTCCTTTCACGAATAAGGGTGAAAGGGGAATGGGCAAATACTCCACCACGCGTGCCCACTGCGGATTGGTGGAGGTAGGCTAGTGGTCAATCTACTGTTGGAGTTGTAAGGCTAACTAGGAGGTCTCCAACTAGCTTAACGACTTGATAACCGGGACCAACGGCTTTACGTGCCTTCCGAAGCACGGAAACGCTCAAGATGAAATACCACTAGGCGGTCACCCATCCAGGTACCGGCCAGACTGGACGAACTGCTTAACTTTGCCGACCGGTTAAGAATGGCTAATCAAGCTTCGCCACGAGCGCTTCGCCATGAGCGCTTCGCCACGAGCGCTTCGCCACGAGCGCTTCGCCACGAGCGCTTCGTACTACGTAAAAATACTAGTAGAATCAATAAAATGTTTATTTTGTTCTACATATTTGTATTGTTTTATATTTCAGCAGGTAGTAATAGTTCTAGTTGTTTAAGTAGGTATATAAAGGATATGAATAATTCTTATTAGACAAATTACAGTCTTTTATACCTACCTTATGCATTTACGAGCCCAAAAAAATTTACGTCTTTACGTATTTTTTTTAAAGGTTTTTTTATATAGACACCCGGATTTTTAAAATTATTTATCACAATAGATGCCACAGTTATATTTAGGTATTCTGTGAAAATTTCAACTTGTTACCTATTATGGTTGAAAATGTATCAATTAATCATTTCGTCCGGTTGGACAAACGGCGGCGTAGGCTTAGTAATAGCTAATACGGTACCATAGAAACTGACAAAAACGATAATAAACATCAATTTTGCGAGGCTTCCGTTGACTGGGACCGCCATAAACTTGAACTCCGGTCCAATACATACCCTAAAACCTTTTTTTAGGGTATGCATAATAATACTTTACTTTATATTTTTGACCAAATCATATGCTAGACAATAGCTTCAATACAGATTTACGATATTCTTATAATTTATTGTTATTCACCGCTGCGAATATGAATGTAAAGTGCTATCTGCTATAAAAATGATATCTGCAGTATTTTTAAAGAAGGTGCTGATATTTTATTTAGAAGTATATAAAATATAGGCTTGCCGAGTGAATTGGAACAAATTATTTTGGTCTAAAATAAACATGTTATTGTACAGATTTATTAGACGAAACTAATGTTCTCTAAGCAGATATAAACCATTGCATAAACTTATTTCTTTCAGAATGGATAGGTATGGAATGTAAAATATATTCCCATTTTTTAGAATTTACAACTCAAGTGCCTAAATATTTTTATACCTATTTAGATACCTATACACTCTAAAAAAAGTTTAAAAATTATGTCCAGAAAGATCCATAAATCCTATTAGGTATATAGACGTCAACTCTATGAATATTTTAATCATCGGATATTACAATTAGACACAACCTGAAAAAAACTGTTGTGACCCATCAA
This sequence comes from Tetheella fluctuosa, assembly GCA_951216915.1. Lineage (NCBI taxonomy): Eukaryota > Metazoa > Arthropoda > Insecta > Lepidoptera > Drepanidae > Tetheella > Tetheella fluctuosa. The sequence goes on along the minus strand of OX578217.1, from coordinate 6,130,906 downwards.
ATCAGGATTTATAATACAAGGTTTATTCAGTAACGATGAGAACCATGTGTAATATATTTGTGGTTCCTAATTGGTATTACGTTACGTATTACGTTATATACGTTATATGTTTTAAGTGTATATTCCCTATTTTATCAACGGATGAATTTCATAAAAACCTTTTTTTATTACACCGCCCCTATACAAAGGGGACATAGTACTACAGATTTCATGGTTCTATGACCAGTGGTTTAGGCCCTGCGTTGATTGTTTTTTTTATCTTATACTATTATTTGTATGATTGTTCATTTTGTTCACTTCACTGTTCATAGAGTAGGTAAGTGTAATGAAATAAACCTGGCCAAGAAGTTACGTTTTAAACACAACTTAATCGATTTTAAATATTATAGTTTGTATTTTATACAATTACTAGCTTTGCCGCGCGGTTTCACCTGCGTTCCCAGAATAAAAAGTATATAGCCTTAAAGTGTATAGGCCTATAGCCTTCCTCGATAAATGGACTATCCAAACACTGAAAGAATTTTTCAAATTGAACTTGTAGTTCCTGAGATTAGCGCGTTCAAACAAACAAACAAACACTTCAGCTTTATAATATGAGTATAGATTGTAAATAAATTTATCATACTTAATCGATTGTACTTGTAACTTTAGATATGATTTTATGGCGTTTTACTAATGGTAGTAGGTAAGTATGTATCCTTATCAATATAAAATCAATCAGGAAGTCAAGTGTTCTCCGTGGTTTTTAAACTGCCAGACTGTGACAAATAGTCTCACTTTCATAATTAGTAAGGGGATTTATGCAAAGTACTATAGCTTTCCGTCACGCGGTTTTATTCTCTTAGTTAGAGGTTGAATCCTTTCTTAGTACACCCCTACGTTATCAAAGGAACATACCCTCCAGATCGTGTTTCTAGGATCAGCCGTTTAGGATCTGTGTTGGTTGATTGATGTCAGACCGCCAGTCAGGTCTTCTTTTTTACCCGACTGCTAGATTATACAAGATTGCAATATTAGTGTATCTACTATATAAGTATTTAATTTAATTTTTCATCAAGACAGGCAAAATGTAATTTATATACAACTCAATATATTTGGATCACTTAAAAATACCGGTTTTCAATTCACATCAAACATTGACGATGATTTATGATAATAATTTGAATATTTGGGAAACTTGTTTTAACCTTGTCTTTGTTAGAGTATAAAAACGTATTGACGAACATTCCTCTTTGGTTTTTTAATATAGTTATGTATAGGACTATAGTAAATGATGATGTATGTATGTATACAGGGTGAATTTTTCAAGTGGGCGTGGGTAGCCAAATCCTAAAATATCCTAAACTAGTTTTAGTTTTCATCAAAATCGAGCTTGAGACTCCTTTGAGTATTTTTCGCTATTCCTTATAGTTTAGGATTTGGCCATCCATGCCCACTTGAAAAATTCATCCTGTATATGTAAATTCACAACACCTAGAAGGAACTTGGCTCTCAAGTGCAGCTGCCGGAACACCTGATAAATGTGCTGTAGGTAATTAGACGCTATGATTTTTAGGGTTCCGTACCCAAAGGGTAAAAACGGGACCCTATTACTAAGACTTCGCTGTCTGTCCGTCCGTCCGTCTGTCTGTCACCAGGCTGTATCTCAAGAACCGCGATAGCTAGACAGTTGAAATTTTCTCAAATTATGTATTTCTGTTGCCGCTATAACAACAAATACTAAAAACAAAATAAAATAAATATTTAAGGGGGGCTCCCATACAACAAACGCGATTTTTTGCCCTTTTATTTCTATATGGTAGTTCCCGTTGACCTAGAATCACGAAATTTGGCAAAAAGCAAGGTCTTACAGCACAAATAAAGGGAAAAATCCAAAAAATAAAAAAAGTTGAAAATTAAAGGGTGTCCCCATACATACATAGTTACTCCAATTAATAAAGAGCTCTGAGCTGTATGGGCGCTCATACAATTTAGAGGTCTAGCTTAATTGACACCAACCTCAAATATGGTAAATAAATAAAATTGTGCCTTTCCCGTGATGGATGAACGATGGACGAAGTTTTATACGGAACCCTCGGTGCGCGAGTCCGACTTGCACTTTGCCGGTTTTTTTAAGTATAGGTAGCTACAGTCATACACAAAAGTAGTCGATCACTTTAGTAGGTACCCTTTCATATTAATCTATTGATATTCTCTTGACGCTTTCAAAACAGTTCATATCGTAATGCGGTACTAGGTAAAGTGATTATCAACTTTTAGGCCTCACAGGACACACTGAGCTATAACTCAAAATAATATTGCGCATATTTTGATTTATTATATTATTTGTATGACTATTCACTAAGTCTCAATAGGTAGATAGGTAGATCTTATAATTATGTAGCCATGTTATTTATGTTTTTTCGTTATCCTAATAGAAGTTTTAATGAATACAGATTATAGTTTAGACATTAACGACTCCTAGCAAAAGTTGAGGAATGTTAATCGTTAGTGGTTCACGCAAACTTAACTGCAGTACAGCAAAGTTAATAGCGTTCGTGGTAACTTTACATTTTTATGATGGAAAATGTAATTAATACCTGCAATTAAATATAACATATAGTAAGTGATGGAGATTTATTTTAATTGTACTACGGATCGATTTAGTGTCAATTCATGAAGCTAACGATAACTACTTAGCTTTTTCCCGGAGTTCCACCTGTGTGCTTGTATTTTTTTATAATACCTACTTCCATCGCATTTTCTTCGACGTGATGAATAGCATAAAACAATGCTTAATGAATCCCTAGGGAACCCCGCCACCTAAAAAGCACTTAAAACCCGTTTTCATTCAGTCCGCCAATCATGTCATTGTGTTGACACTGTTATATCCATTCCATAAGAATAACTATAGTAGTAATAAGTAAACGATGTAGTAGGTATAACAAATAATAATTACGTATAGTAGCGAAATTGTGACGTTATGTTGATTGAATATCAAAACAAAACAAAAGCTAGCGCAATGTAGGGTGGCAACCCAGTGCTGACGCTGAGTGCCACTCACAACCAACGCGTGTTTGTACTGTTTATTTATCCCATATTCATTTATTGTTTTTATTTTTCAACTATCTCTAAAGTAAATATAGCGTCAGTGTTTTTAGGGTTCCGTAGCCAAATGGCAAAAAACGGAACCCTTATAGATTCGTCAGGTCCGTCTGTCTGTCCGTCCGTATGTCACAGCCACTTTTTTTCGAAACTATAAGAGCTATACTGTTGAAACTTGGTAAGTAGATGTATTCTGTGAACCGCATTAAGATTTTCACACGAAAATAGAAAAAAAAACAATAAATTTTGGGGGTTCCCCATACTTAGAACTGAAATAAAAATTCATCAAACCCATAAGTGTGGGGTATCTATGGATAGGTCTTCAAAAATGATATTGAGGTTTCTACTATCATTTTTTCCTAAACTGAATAGTTTGCGCGAGAGAAACTTCCAAAGTGGTAAAATGTGTGTGTGTCCCCTGTAACTTCTAAAATAAGAGAATGATAAAACTAAAAAAAATATATGATGTACATTACCATGCAAACTTCCACCGAAAATTGGTTTGAACGAGATCTAGTTAGTAGTTTTTTTTAATACGTCGTAAATCGTAAACCGCAATTTACCTTTCATAAAAATTATAATAGTTAAAAATTAAAGGGTGTCCCCATACATACATAGTTACGCCAATTAATAAAGACCTCTGAGTTGTATGGGCGCTGATACAATTTAGAGGTCTAGCTTAATGGCACCAACCTCAAATAAGGTAAATAAATAAAATTGTGCATTTCCCGTGATGGATGAACGATGGACGAAGTTTGTACGGAACCCTCGGTGCGCGAGTCCGACTCGCACTTGGCCGGTTTTTTTTTAATTAAAACTGGGATCATAATTCGTAAATCGTACACGTAACACGTACGATTGCTTGCGCAAAACGTGATGAATGCGACTTACCTTACTGTAAGAACTATGAACCCAATTTATATGCAGATTTTTATTTCAAAATTTTGGTGAACTGACTAGCCATCTGAGTAGGGACACGATGCCCTATGTAAATCTATGAATAATAATATAAAATACAATTTAACGTTTTTTTTTTCAATACTAATGATTCATTTTGTCTTAACTACTAAGCTTTTCAAGATTTGTTACTTTGTCGGCTTTGCTTATAATCTTCTGAGGATTTTCGCTACTAGGTATACCAAAGTATTATTTTTTATACTTATGCCCAATCCTTTTACCAAAAAAAAATATGCCAACCAAGTCAGAACAACAATCCTATCAACCAACATACATACCTATTATATTATTAAACAACATTTCAAATTATAATTCCAAAACTATAAGAACTACTATAAAATGACTTCAAAAAAACTTTACAAAACTGTATGAACTTCAAAAATGGTGTTAACAGCAAAAAGGACAACGCGATAAGATGTGCAAGAGTGTGAAGAATGTGTCGTGGGAGACGGAGGCGCTTATGGGGACCCCATCCCCCACGAGGTGGGCACGACTGTGCCCCAGGGGTACTCTATCCCATGTTGGCTTGTTTGTAGCCCTAATGCTGTATACCGGTGGAGGAGGTTTGGTAAGTAGTAATATAAATTTATGTCTTTGTTACTAGGTAGGTACCTATATCTCAGAAACTCAGGCATGTTGTTAATCCTAAACTTCTCAAATCCATATATAGCTCTGTGTCAATCCGTTAAAGCCGTACCGTAGTAGTATTACAGAATGGGGTGGCCTTGTAAATCCCACGTGCCTAATAGCTAATAGGTAGATACACCTGGAAAGAGATCAAAGATCCGATCTCAAAATTATGCCATTTAAATACAACAAATTTCCCACATCCTAATTAGTATCTATTGACAGTTCGAAAACTTTATTTTTTATATACAGTTCTAAAACTTGACACCACTACTCCATGTATTGAATCTCAAAAAAAAAAAACTATTTTGTACGCTACCAATTCAATTTTTGGCTTTCAATAATTATTATGTAATACCTAATTATATCTGTCTATTATTATACAATAGTCCATTACGAAAACACATTTTTATTCACTCATCCATATACTAACCCTATACTCAGTATTATTATTTTTGTACATCCACATCCGTTTCACACATCACACTCAACACACTTACAAAACATGATGATATCTCATCATAGTTTTATTTCTTTCTTTTTATTTGTAAGTCCTATTTAATTTTATCATTGTCCTACTTGAAAAGCTATTTTATCTATACAGTTATAATAAATTTGTAGAACTGGCGTGTCTGTACATATTTTTTGTACCAAAAATGGAGTTGGGTAGGTAGAGTATTAGCGGAATGCATCGATTTGTTTTTTTTTTTTATTTTCTCGTCTATCTTTCTGTTTAAACACGCTAATCTTCGAAACCACTGAACGGATTTCCATGCAGTTTCTACAGGTTAGTGCGGCTTGGCTTGGTGATTCGAATACCTAAATCGGGTGAAAGGCAGATGTAGATATTTTATAAAGACTTCGTGAGCAAAGCTGGGGGCGAAAAACTAGCAAAAATCGATAAACAAACTATAATTTTTTATTTATCAAATCTATGGCGTCCATAAATCACTTGACTGATATGGCTGACCCCCAATAGTGACATTCATGTTGGCCCTCCCCTTTCCCAAAGAGACTTTGTTGAAGTCCCTTGCGCTTGGCGTCTTTGACATTTAATAAATACACACACAATGTCATAGATACACACCAAATGAATGCGTGTGTGCTCGCAACTTTACTTGGGTTGGTTCCGAACCTAGTTTGGCCTCGTTCAATTGAAGAATACTTTAACTACAACAAAAATGGTATATCATTAATATGTACCACAAAAATTGAGTCACCAAGTGTATGAATAATATAAATACAAGTTTAAACTCACTGCTAAAAATACAACAGGAGCGACGTTTGCCAACAATAATTTTCTCAGAAAACAAACGAAAAACAGTTCACTTTATAAGCTCGTTGCTTTTATATAATATGTAGGAAGGTACCTACTTGTATTATATTTATATAAAATCAAAATTAACTACCTACTTACATTCGGTATATTTTAATATACGACTATGATTAAAAAAGAAAAGAGCATTTTCATGAGAAACTATAGTATTTAAAAGTAAGTCATTAAATAATATACTCATCATGATACGAAAAAAACCACCAAACGAACAACTTACTATCAGTGAACTAATAAGTACTTCTGCCTTAGCTGTGAACTCAACGTACTTAAGGTAAATTATATTTATCCTTATACACTGACTTAAATAATGTATACTTGAAATTAGGATAACATTGGAGACAAACTTTTAAAAATCGGCGAATTCTTCTTCATATAAGGGCACCGGGCTCTCTACAATCTTTTCTTCGTCAAAAACATCAAAATTTTCAGTATCGCCAGGCGATCTAATCTTTGGGACAAAAGGAGGGTGTATCCGACTATTCAAAAGACCATCCCAATCAATTTCTTTGAACCATTTATGATTCTTAAAGTCCAATATGCCTTCCCTAAGATTTCCATAACGTCGAGTTACGTCTACTTGAAGAACATGTGCGACCAAATCTTTTAATTCCATCGTAAAATGTGCTGGACAACGATATTTTCCTGAAACTATCTTCTCGTAAATCCGCATCGGATCCGATGCAAAGAATGGTGGATGACCAGCGCTCATTTCAAAGAGCAGTACTCCGAGCGACCACCAGTCGACAGATATTCCATATCCCTTGCTTAAAATAATTTCTGGCGCTAGGTATTCTGGAGTGCCACAAAGCGTCCAAGTTCGGCCACGTATAAGCTTACAAAATCCAAAATCAGTTATCTTAATATAACCCGTTCTATCTATTAAAATATTTTCCGGCTTCAGGTCTCTATAAACGAGTTCGCAAGCATGAAGATACTCTAATGCGAGAATCACTTGCGCTCCGTAAAATTTTGAAACCATTTCCTCAAATTTACCCACTTTTCGCAAGTGAGAGAACATTTCGCCACCAGGAATGAATGGTAAAACATAATAAAGGTAAACGTTATCCTTGAAAAAATACTTCATATACACTACAAACGGAAAATTCAAACCGCAAAGAATTTTCTTTTCATAGAAACTATGTTCGATTTGCTTCAGTTTGACGATTTTTTCTTTTTCAAGCGTTTTCATTGCGTAGTATTTTCCAGAGTTGTAATGTTTTACGAGGTATACAACACCGAAGGCTCCCGTTCCGAGAATTTTGGTTCTCTCAAAATCTTGTAATTTTGCATTACATTCAGCTTTAACATTCCATGAATCACCAAAATCATGTTGTAGTTTATGCAAGTATTGCATATACTGTTCTTGCTTGGCGGCTGAATAACCACCGGGATGGGGAGAATAAATGTGTCGTTTGGCATCTTCTGCCATTTTAGAAATATCTTTTTCTGATAACAGTTTGAAAATCGTTTTGTCAGTTAATATTTAGGGAGAATATTTCATAAGCAGTTAATTACTTACTTTTACTACGACACAACATAAATTTAATCGAAATACCTATACTATTAAATTATTAAAAACGTGCTCATTCCACTGAGTAGCCTTCTCTATTTCTTATGGCGTGTACAGATTACCTGTACGATAGCGGACATACCACAGAGTACTTTTTTTTATAACTGGGGACATGCGCCAACCGTTAACGAACCAAAGAAAACAAACGTGCGTGACCGTGAGTATAAAGAGAGCAACCGAACCCTTCATCCGTCATCGTACGCTTGATCCGTAGGCTTGATCTGTATACACGACATAAAATAAGGTTGTGCGCAGATAACTAGCATATGCACAGAAGTATTATGGGCCTTATTCAGAGTTACTTGGTTGCCATTATTCGAGAAATGTACCGAACGGTCCAAGAAATTGCTATTCAGACCTACCGAATGTCATATTTTTTGACGTTTCCCATCGGGCTCTCAACTGAGTCATTCGGTAAGATAACCAAAACCTAAAACGTCTCGGTTACTAAATAAATTTGCATTAAAGAGCAATAAATTATGTGGTTTTTAGGAAAAAATAACGTATCATGGAATACGTAATAGTTATGAGGAGACGAGAGAGCAGGCGAAGCGTAGAGGCGAAGACTTGAAAACGCTGAAATACGCCTCAATCATAGAAGAATACTCCGTAGTCTACGGGACAAATCAGACCCTTTCACTGCACCTAATTGTGTGGGTATTTATCGTCTGTATTTTTCTGAAATAATTTTTATAAGAGTAGAAAACTACTGAACCATAAAACTATACCTAGGTTAAAAACTTAAAGTTATGGAAAGAAAACATAATAAACATACCTATGTGGTAATTTTAAGACAGTTTGTATTCAATTTTTAACCCAAAACTAGTTATTGCCCAAAACAAACAAACAAAATTTTATGTTGATCTGTGACTTTTGTAAATAGCGATAATAATATGATGAATACGATGAGAGCTTGCCATTTTTTAGGGTTCCGTAGCCAAATGGCAATAAACGGAACCCTTATAGATTCGTCATGTCTGTCTGTCTGTCTGTCCGTCCGTATGTCACAGCCACTTTTTTTCGAAACTATAAGAGCTATACTGTTGAAACTTGGTAAGTAGATGTATTCTGTGAACCGCATTAAGATTTTCACAAAAAATAGAAATAAAAAACAATAAATTTAGGGGGTTCCCCATACTTAGACGTGAAACTCAAAATTTTTTTATTATAATAAGTGTGGGATGTCTATGGATAGGTCTTTAAAAATGATATTGAGGTTTCTAACATATTTTTTTTCTAAACTGAATAGTTTGTGCGAGAGACACATCCAAAGTGGTAAAATGTGTCCCCCCCCCTGTAACTTCTAAAATAAGAGAATGATAAAACTAAAAAAATATATGATGTACATTACAATGCAAACTTCCACCGAAAATTGGTTTGAACGAGATCTAATTAGTAGTTTTTTTAATACGTCATAAATCGTAAACCGCAATTTACCTTTCATTCAATCAACTCAAATATAAAAAAAAAATGGCAAAAAGCAAGGTCTTACAGCAAATAAAGGAAAGTTTCTAAAAAATTAAAATTAATTAAGACCTCTGAGTTGTATCGGCGCTCATACAATTTAGAGGTCTAGCTTAATTGGCACCAACCTCAAATAAAGTAAATAAATAAAATTGTGCATTTCCCTTGATGGACGAACAATGGACGAAGTTTGTACGGAACCCTCGGTGCGCGAGTCCGACTCCCACTTGGCCGGTTTTTATTTTTAAATAGATTTAAATTTTGAATGATTATTATATATTTTCTGCGGAGAAAAATCCTAATAATCATTTTAAAACTTTTTTTTTTGATACTGATGTGGATTTTAGTTGCAGCCTTCATTAACGCGGTCCTGTACCGATCGACATGTCTGCCCTGAGTGGGAATCGAACCCACGATCTGTGGCGTGATAGATATGGTATCTTACCAACCACGCCAACCGGCCCGTCGGAATAATTTTAAGAGTATCTAGATATTATTCTTGAAAGTGGAACAATGCTGGAGAATACGTTTTGTTATTACAAGCTGCTATTTAACATGATTCGTTCGTATGTCTGCTTGTCCATCTGTCTTACCGGTTCAAAATTTGTTATTTATTTTCATACATTGCTGGCATCCGATTGAGCTGAAATCGGACATATAATGTAACTTTGGTGACAATGCAATAATATGGTATCATGGAGTTGAAAATGGAGCCGGAAGGTGACCATAGAAACTCCTCAACTAAACAGATACCCCCATCGTGTTTAGGCTTGTTGGATTTGTCTAGACAAGTACTTACTATAGCCAAATTCCATAAAAAATAGCCTTTTTTATATGAGTTTGACTTGCGTTTGACCATGGACCCGCCGTCCGTCAAAGGACGAGGAGGAAGCCTAAGATGGAGCACGCTTGTACAGAGAAGCCCATTCAGTCTCGCATTGAAAGTCCCTATGTTCAGGAGTCAGTCCGTCAGTCTGTCCTTTGCTGTCCGCCCGCATAATAAATGTAAATGCAAAACATTCCGAACATACGGAGTTTTATCAACGTACGGGTGGAAGTTTGTCCGGCAACTTTTAGTTCTGTATAAATATCATTCTTATTAAATAATTCCTGCGCAATCTCCAAAAAAACATCCAATAGAAAAACCGATAAGCAAGCGACCTTTTGCCGATTGTCAAGGCTTACCGACTCATCTCCGATAAATTTCCTGTGACGATTAAATTTCAATTACAAATAGAATGATGTTTCACGCCTCAAGCTCATAAGAATGTTCTAAATCTATTTAAGTTTTGTTTAATACTAGCTCCACGTTGGTTTCACTCGCGTTCCCGAGAAAAAAGTAGCTTATGTTCTTCTCCATACCATAGGATATCTGCGGTACCAAATTTTATCGTCATCGGTTCAGCGGTTTAGGCGTGAAAAAGTAACATAGCTATTACGCATTTATAATATTAGTATGTTAACAAAATCATGTTCTGATGTTCTGCCTGTACTTCAGTGACCAAGTATTGGGTAGTTCTATAGCTATACTATGTATTTAACTTCATATACTTAATATTATATTTATTGCCGCATTCTCGAGGGATGTTATGTTTTTCCAGGATAAAAAGGATATATTTATTTATATTCATATCTCCTGAACCCGGCAAGATATCGAAATGGAACATAAACGAAATTTTAAGTGAAATTTTCTGTTTAATCTCTAATAATTTCATTGAAATTTTATGCGCCGTTTCGGACCCTATTCGAGACAAACTTTCAATAGACAGGTCATTTAAAATTTGCCGATTACACATAAATTTTGGCATTTATTTTGAAATCATAGACAATGAAATAAGATACTTTAATATTTTTTTAATCTACGTATTTTTTTTTTACTAAAAAAATTAAGTTTTCGTTGAAATAAATTGACTATACCTCGGTTTTCAAAATTTCAAAATTTTAGGCCTACATAGAATTAAAACTGAGAGAAATGTTTGAAATTTTTTGAAACTGTTATATGTTCAATTGTACCTACTATTATTAATTTCCGTAATTCAAATATGACAATAATAACGTAATCTTATTAGAATATTTTTGTATTTTAAATGTATTTTTATCGATTACCAATTATTCGGTTACTATCGGAAAACTATGCATTACCTACACATTTGTGTTCCGTCTTAACAGAAATTATAACTTCTGAACATATTAAAAAATATATTATGTCCATTGTTTTAGATGAAGATCACTTTTATAATATAAGACAGTACTATTTTATCAACAAATACGTATATTATATATTTTTTAAGTGTATAAAATTATATAATCATTTAATGTATCTTGATTACCAAAAAAAATATTTGCATGGAATGGAATGTTTCGAAACTGTCATAGCTCTTCCTATAAATAACCGAGGTATAATAATAATGATATCCTGGGACATTCCATTAAAAAGTCGTTGCGTAGGATGGGAGGAGTCAATAAGGTGGTTAGATTAGTAGGTATTGGATGCGCGAGAGAGTAAAATACGTCCGTCTGGCGAACTAATGCAATTTCAGTCGAACGCAAATCATGTGACGCGTTTTACTCGGCGTAAATCACGCTCATCTGGCGATAGCCTAAAAATGTACATTCTTTATATTTTTTTAAATTTGAGCATGTTTTGAGTATATTATTATAGGTACTTAAATATATTTTTTACTGTGTTAACTTTGACAAGAATGATAAAATTTTATCTGTACAAAAATCGACAAAATTATGTCATATCACAAGTCGTTGAAAACGACAAATAATGATTTTTATATTATTATTTATATTACTGAGGCGAATATACTGATTTTTCTGATTTACTTACTTATTTTGCTAGAATTTTTAAATGTGATATTTATTGTGTTAAATAGGTATTATGGCAAAATTATCATACACACTTCAATCGCATCAGGAACACTTACGTTATTTGCAAATGCTGAAAAGTGAATTTGCCAAGAGATTAAATGAACCACCCAGTACTGATAAGACATCAGAGAGCTTTGACGTTATCAAAGCGATCGGCAATGGTGCCTACGGAGAAGTTTTTTTAGTAAGAGATAAAAGTACATTTACTTACCATGCCATGAAAGTAGTCGAAAAAGGGGTTGTAGTCGAAAGGAAACATGTCAAACATTTACTACTAGAGAAGAAAATTCTTCACAGTATTAAATTTCCATTTGTTGTAAACCTAGATTTTGCTTTTAAAGACAACATATATTTGTATTTCGTATTGCCATATATCTCCGGAGGAGAAATGTTTACCTATATACAAAAATTTGGTAACTTCTCCGATACTGTGACAAAATTTTATGCAGCTCAGGTAGTTCTAGCATTAGAATATTTGCATTGTTGCAGTATAGTGCACAGAGATATTAAACCTGAAAATATTTTAATCGGTGTAAATGGCTACATAAAATTATGTGATTTTGGTTTTTGTAAGATATTGAAGAAAAAGACTTGGACCCTATGTGGAACACCTGAATATTTAGCGCCAGAAGTTATAATGTCAAAAGGTTATTCATTTCCTGTCGACTGGTGGGCTCTTGGTGTATTAATATTTGAAATGGAAGCTGGTCAACCTCCATTTTTTGCATCAGATCCAAACAAATTATATGAGCAGGTTCTTGATGGGCATTTTAAATGTCCAGACGCGATGATTATGGATTGTAAGAACATCATAAAAGGCCTACTGCAGGTCGATGCAACAAAACGCATAGGTTCGTCAAAAAATGGAGTCCACGATATAAAAAGTCATGCTTGGTTTAATACTATTTGTTGGCAATCACTTTTGCATCAAAGGGCTGATGCGCCATTTTTACCGATATGTCCTAGTCCAGGAGATACGAGTAACTTTCCAGAAATAACACAGCCCAAACTACGGAAAATTTCACAATGTCTTTATGAAAAAGAATTTGAGGACTTTTAATTATTACCTTAAATAATATGAAGAAATACTTTTTAAATCACTGGAACCAGATAATTTAGATGTGAAATTTAATACAGCTCTTAAGTAGATAATAATGTAAAGTACCTAGATGATTATTATAGAAAATAAACAGAAGAAATAAATTATTATTTTTATTACTCTTGACGGACGATACCGATTGATGGAACTACATGATGAAGGTACCGATATATTTTTTGTTTATATCAAAAGTGTATCTTCATTTATTATAGAGGCGGCCTAATCAGGGTTCTAAAAGGTTCTAAGCCGCCACGCTAGTGTGTTCGGGAATGTCATCAATACGGATGGCCCGCCCGTGGTGGATCAATCGAGTAAGTGGGCGTAAAACTTAAATTAAAGACTAGAATATTTTAATAATCACAATTTCTATCTTTTACTGAATTTGGGCCAAAACAATTGTTACTTACATAAAGTCTTCATTGTATACCTACTCAGATCTAAATTATGTGTTTGTGGTTTATAACCACACAGTACCTAGGCGACCGAGCTCTGCTTGGGTGAAAATAGAGAAAACAATTTTTTCCAGATATGAGACACAGCTAGATCGATTTTTCGCCCCCGTAAAACCTACATTGAAACTTTCATCGAAATCGTTAGAGCCATTTTGGAATACGTGATACAACTAGCTGTCCCCCGCGGTTGCACCCGCGTAGCGGTATGAAATATACTCTACGACCTATTCTCTGACCTACCGAATATGCACAAAAAATTTCATAAGAATCGGACAAGCCGTTTCGCAGGAGTTTGCAGACAAACACTGTGACACTAGAATTTTATAGGTATATTAGATATAGGTACAAATATTGCTCATTTCATAGTATAGGACATCGTTTCTCAACCTTTTTAGTGTAGCGACCCCCCAAGTACCAAAATTAAGTTAATATCCTTTCAACCCTCACAATATTACGGTTTTACCATACTCCTCCGAAACGAAATTTTGTGTGCATAATTTTGTGTGGATAGGTCTGAGAATCGGCCAGCATCTATTTTTTAAACCGCTGCGCGAGTGAAACCGCGGGAAACAGCTAATTTTTAAATAAAATATTGAAATGCGATAGGTACTCTTTACCATAGAGGAATTCTGTTGTATTTTCTAGTTCAGACATGAAATGAAATAATTAACAGACCGGTAGGTATTCAGCGACAATACTCTTTCACCCCGGCCTATAGTTTCCCCAAGATGTTTTCCTATAAAAGAAGCATGCCATTGGTAAAGGTAGATATTCCCAATACTCAAAAACCAAGTTTACCCCATGCTCGCGAAAATTCGATTGTTTTTGTGGATTCTTGAGTTTTCCAGTGATTTATATTCAGTAATAAGATTTAGATCACCACAATTATACCGACTATGGAATAATGGAACCCTAGTGTTCTGACATGAACTTGTCAGTATTTTTTTTGTGATGTCAATTGGTTTATCTTAATTTTCCCTAAAATATCTTGAGTACAAAAACCTTACAATGATCATGACCTAGCAGATTTCGTTGGCAGTCAAGGTTTTTCTCTCCATGGACGGAAAAATAATTATTCTTCTTCAGATCCTGGTTTCCGCGCAAAGTTGCCTAACCGAAATAGTGCATGATAGAGAAGGCTGCGCTGTGCTTGGACACAGCATGGTAACCCATGCCCTTACTAGTTAATCGTATTATACCTGAGTATTATACTATGTCCTATATCTATGGAGCAGCTACTTAACCTTACATAATATGTTTTTTCGTAACGTTATCGTGACTTTACTGCTGAGGTCAAAGTCTAGTATATATACATTATACAGCTAGATATAAAATAGATTTTACTTAAAACAATTTTAATTTATGAACAAGTAGTCACAGCCAGCATATTATGTAGTATTGATATTTCGTCTAAGAATCAAAAGAGTATTTAATCACAATGAAATTATTATGATATAGAAGATTATTTGTTTATAATTTTTATTGGAATAATGAAAATAATGACATACGAAAAAAGAGGTCAATGCTTAAATAATTATACGTATGAAATACAAAGCCATCACAATCGACATTTGAATAAATTGAAACAGGATTTTAGAAAAAGTTACAACAATCCAGAATCATCGGCTAAAACGCCAGAGGACTTTGATAAAATCCAAACTATTGGAGTTGGAGCATTTGGCGTAGTATTTCTAGTCCGTGACAAATACACATTTACGTATTATGCTATGAAAGTAATCGCGAAAAATGAAGTAGTAAAGAAGAACAGTTTAAAGAGATTACTTTCAGAAAAGAAAATTTTACAAAGTGTTAATTTTCCGTTTGTACTAACATTGGATTATTCTTGTAAAGACAATTTTTATGTATATCTTCTATTGCCTTATGAAGTAGGTGGTGAGCTATTTAGTTTGATAAAGAAATTGGGTTCTTTTTCGGAACCGTTAGCACAATTTTATGCAGCTCAAGTAGTGTTAGCTTTAGAGTATCTCCACCATTGTTCAGTGGTTCACAGAGACGTAAAGCCTGAAAATATTTTAATTAGTGCATCTGGGTTTATTAAACTTGGAGATTTTGGATTTTGTAAAGTGATCAAGACAAGAACATGGACTTTGTGTGGAACACCGGAATATTTAGCACCAGAAATAATAATGTCAAAGGCATATTCGTTTACAGTAGATTGGTGGGCCCTCGGTGTCTTAATTTATGAAATGACAGCTGGATATCCTCCTTTCTATAGCTCGAATCCTATACAACTATATGAGAAAATTATCTCAGGCCATGTCTCAACTCCTGAGTGCATGACTATTAATTGTAGAACTTTAGTAAAGGGCCTGTTAGAGTCTGACACCAAAAAACGCTTAGGTTATACTAAAAGTGGAGTTTACGATATAAAAAGTCATACATATTTTCGTGAAATTAATTGGTCCTCAATGCTTCACATGAAATTGTTACCACCCTATGTACCAGTTTATAAAGACCTTGGAGATACCTCTAATTTTCGTCGTCGTAGTGAGACTATACTCAAAAAAACTTCAATATGTCTATTTGAAAAAGAGTTTGAAAATTTTTAGGTTTTCGTAGTTAATATGATATGCATATTTTGTCCACTGATGAGCGAATGCCTCTTCTGAAGCTGACTACAAAGCTCGATGTTGTAACTTTTAAAGCTAAGTCAAATGCTTTAGTTCTTTGGAGGATAACCTCGATGCAAATTTTATCTGTCTAGATACCAAGCATATCTGTTTCCATAAAACACCAAGCGACTAATTTGAAGACTGATCCTATGAATACAAATACAAATATAATACATATTGTTGACACTACATACAGCACAAGTCATCCTATCCACTGTTAGTCCACGTTTTGACTAGGTTTGAAGCTGTATGTGTATTGATATATATTTATACAATATGCATAAAGTAACGGTATGAGTGTACTTAATATTAAGATTTAAATGATACATATTAAAATATTGAGAAGAGAATTGATATTGTTTATTTTACTTAATCCGATTTTTCAATGGCCAGATACACAGTATTTGGCTGTTAATTTGAAATTAAAATAATTTTGTATTTGTGACTGATAAGAGAAACAGTTTATTCGAGGTTTATCTAGCTATTGAAAAATCACCGTTTAATATTTTAAAAGTAACATTTCCTCTCTACGATCAATTTAAATAATGTTGGATACAAAGGTACTACGTGGATATTTCAAGTAACTTTAAACATATAATAAAATTGTACTTTGTATATTACCTATACTACATATTTTTACACAGGTTTTTCGTGCTCTGGAATATCCAGCTGAGATGGCCAAGCAGGAGTTCCATAGAGAGCGCCTTCTAACGGGACGATGGAATCTTATACACTTTGTTTCTGAGTACGGCAGTAATTTCTCTGATGGTGATGGAGCCCAGAAATTACTCAGTGATCATCTAGCTATATATGAAAAGGTTGGACTTTAATAATTTTCATATCAATATTAAAATGTATTTTGTCTGGTAAAATAACAGGGCATTATAAAATGACTTACTTTTGATTGCATATAAGGTTTTAGAAGAAGCATCTTCGATCGGTTTGTCATTAGAAGTGGAGAAAAATTTTCCACCATTAGAAGAAAAGTGGAGTATACTTCAAGCAGTCTTTTTCTCCTCAACAGTGCTCACCACAATAGGTGTGTAAGAACATGTAAGCATACGTATATTTTAAACATGTACCACATTGTGTGAAAACTGCAAGTATAAGATAATCCTATTAGTAATATAAATGTGTAAGTATGTGTGGATGTCTGTAACCCAATTACGCCATGATCACGGAATGAGACGAAACTTACCATATAAATAATTGATCATGTTCTACAAAAGCATTAAATCCTTCGGGAACGTGGATAAAACCGCGAGACTGAAACGTAATTATGAAGCATTATTTTATTTATTATGTTATGCAATAAAAAAAAACGAATCAAAGATCTTGTAATGTTAGATTTTACGTCAATATTGTTAGGAGTCCTGACGTTTATTTATTAACTTTCGTTCATTTAATATTTATGATACAAATTGTAAAAATTTCCTACAAGAAAACTATTGTGGCCGCGAAGTTTATCCATATTGATAATTTTCAGGATATGGCAATATTGTCCCCGAAACTTTTTGGGGCAGATTGTTTTGCATCGCTTACGCTCTTATTGGAATACCATTGACGCTTACTGTCATCGCAGATTTGGGAAGAGTATTTGCGACGTTAGTTTCAATAATTGCTAAGCAATTACCGCCTCTACCTAGTAAGTGATTTTAATATGTTCAGTAAACGGTTAGAAAGTAAAAAACTCAATCTATGGGGTCTCACTCAGCTGGGTTTTCTATCTAAACCAAACCAAGATTTTTATGAATGATGAGGAAAAAATACCATCACTACTTACATACTGCAGATCATGCAGTCTATTATTACTGCATCCTATTATTTAATTCACCATTCATTTAAATAATTTCATGTTTTAAGAATGCTGCAGTAAAGTATCGGAAGCAAATCCAGCTGGTCAAAGGTCACTGTACGCCTTGGGGGCGGTCGGCTTCCTATTCGTGTATCTATCGGCCGGTGCGGGATTATTCAAAATGTGGGAAGACGATTGGACATTCTACGATGGATTCTATTTCTGCTTCATTACTATGACAACTATTGGTTTCGGTGATCTTGTACCAAGTAAGTAATGAAATAGCTTTACATGCCGCTTTACTTGTCGATATTTGATATTGGATTTTTTACTGTTTTTGTTACGTATGTGAATTTTCTTCTTGTTGCAAAAGTTTTTTCGTGAGCCACAAAATAAAATAATGTCGAGAATATTTATTATATTACTTAAAAAAACTCTGTGATTGCATATTCACAATATTATTTATATTTATGACTACTTAAGATGGAACATCTGTATCCTTTGTTCACAGAAAGACCCAAGTACATGTTATTATGTACACTGTACATTTTAATCGGTTTGGCATTAACATCAACTATTATTGAGTTAGTGCGACGGCAGTATGCCAGGTCTTGGCAACAGCTGCGGGCGCTCTCCGGGCCTTTGGCAGACACACTAAGAAGACTGGGTGACGCCGGCAGAGGAGTCGACGTGTCTGCTCTACATAGTGACCTGAGGAAAGTTCTCACTGTGGTAGGTGCTTCTATATTCCATATAATTAATGACGTCATCCTTTGATTTTGCACATGCAATCAACATCCCCGTCAGATCGAGGAATCGTGTCGACAGGCGTATGTCAGTGCTTTATACAAGCATCTACTT
Organism: Tetheella fluctuosa; assembly: GCA_951216915.1. NCBI lineage: Eukaryota > Metazoa > Arthropoda > Insecta > Lepidoptera > Drepanidae > Tetheella > Tetheella fluctuosa. The sequence goes on along the minus strand of OX578217.1, from coordinate 6,112,151 downwards.
AAACGAGTTCTTGATTGATGCGGTGTTTGAAGAAGCTGAAAACTACTTACGCGCGTAGTAAAGGCGCGTTACAGATTGTCTGTTTGATCTCTTAAAAGGGAACGTTTTGATATTATTATTTTTTATTGATCATAAAAATAGACAGTTTACGATACACATGTATTTTATTACGTAATTTTATATTGTAAATAAAATAGACTTAGACATGTTTGTTCTGGTTTGGAAATGTAGTCACGTAGATAAGTACTCAATTTTTCGTAGAAGTTAATTTGTGGTCTGTTGTTTTCCACGTTGTTTATTTAGGTCAACCCGACAACCCTTTAGCTTAATTTATTTGTGAAACTGAATGTAGACTCTAGTTTTATCGGAAATAAAACTTTGTAAAGAATCCATGGCTTATATAACATGAAAATAGTAGACGAGAGTGAATAGCGGCATAATTGTAAAGATAGGCTACGGAGTTTGTTACATCAATTTACGTGTAGGTAGAAATGTTGTCTAACTAATCAAGTAAAGTCGTCTTACACATCATAGAGAACCTCATTCCATAATGTTATTGAAAATAGTTTATATAGTAATTAATTATTTCGCAGAAAAGCTATATGAGTCCAGACTCGTTACTACGACCTCGAACTAAGGTGATGTATTGGAAACAAAATTAATTGTGCTGGCTTTTTCATGCAGCAATTTATCAATATAATAAAAGTTCGTGCAAATAAACAGCTACCTTATTTTACAATAGCTTTGTAGTGTCTAGTCGCTATGCTGAGCTGGCACAGTCTTGACACACAATTTTTCGTTTCATTCCATGCGAACCAGGAAATAAAATAGTAGTTTTCATTATGTAAAATGCGATATCTATTTTAATTTTCGATTGCGAGGAGAAGTATTTAGTTTAATTTAAAAAAAACCCTATGGTAAAAAATGTAAGCTGAAAACATTTAACTATGTTGCTTGCATAAGGTCAACCGAGGCCGCCAATGTTTCAATGTCGCAATATCCACCCTTTTAGTTTTAGTACGCAATAAAATGCACTGAACGGCTCGCTAATGTTTGCCTTATTTTCTAATGCTTCAATGAATTCGGAGAATAAATACTAAATCTATGGTCCTTGAAGATTTAAGAGCATTCATAATTAATTTATTGATAAAAATTCCGAATTGCGTATTTAGTAGCGTTACACTTACCTACCTAGGTTTGAAGCTGAATGCCAGAGTCACTGATGAGGTGTTGTTGGTGACCTAAATCTTATTTTTGTGAAAATGGCCATAAGTGTAACAAATTACCAGAAAGCATACACCCTCAACAATATTTTATGTACCAGATAAATCAAATTTTGTTTTTTCAATCTCTGTCTAAGATATAGTTTATTAATTAATTAATATAATATAATATAATATAATAATTAATAATATTAATCACAAATCGTGTAGTCCGTTTGAACGAGAAGTCACCACATTGGGTTTTATATAATCGTAATAACTTGTGTAACAAGGGCTTTAAATACATAGGGCAGTACATAAAAAATAGATTCAGATGACGATTCTTAATAATATATATACTTTCGATTATGCTCTCTAAGCAATGAATTGCTAGATGAACTCCAAAGCAAGAGAGATGATGTGAGATTTCAAGTGTTTTACGTATACGTCGATGAGTAACTTTGGCGGTGTCGAAAATAACGTATCGAGTTTTACTACCTATAAGATGAATGTTTTGGTGTATTTTTATAGTTTCCGATCTAGTGGTCATAAAATTTGGGGCTGAAATAAAAATGCGTCAGCGATTTTCTCTGTCTGTGGCCTTCACTCTGATGAATATCTGAGTATTATAGGTACATGACAATTTTACTTTGAGTTTTTTTTAAGAAATTTTCCAATAATTAAATCAATGTCTATTTTCTATAGATGCGATGTTAAAATTGTAATTTCTATGATCCTTTACATTGCTGAGGCTAGAGGATTACTTTTACATTTATTGCTTAAATTTAAATATCTCATTATTCAGCTACTCATAAATATTTCTTTCATGGCACGCGAAACATTAGTACCAGTTGGCTTAATTTAGTCTTAAATAAGGCTTTCATAATCATTACGCCAAAACATTTTCATAAATTGTAGGTAACTGCTGCGGAAATCACTTATATTATAGTATGATTCTTCGTGTAAGAAACTCATAAATCTTTGTAAATACGGGCTCATTTAGATTATATTATTTGATTTTAAGTACTTTTCCACTGTTTGCTTTTGCCTCGAGAAACAAATTTTAAAATAGACAATGTTTTTTGTATAGTATTCATATATCTACCTATTTCTAATGTTTGTACTTTTCATTGTAGCAAATAGGTATTTTAAACAAATTGCGTTTAGTAGAAATTGAAAAACATTTATTTCAGCTTCGGATAAAGTGAAAACAAGACAATGTTCGTTTCAAAGGAGAATAATGAACTTTGCCGTTAGAAGTTATTTTCTTTTAGTAGCAATTAAGCTTACTCTTTTAGTACTCTCGTGAAATTTATTATGCCTAAGCTAAAGTTGGAATTATAATTTCAAACTCAAAACTCATTTATTAAGATTAGTCCTTGATAAGGCACATGTGAACGTTACATTAATGCCTATACCATCGAACCAACAATCGTTGGCTGACTAATCAGTAACTTTATAATACAAATTTCTTACCTTTGTCATTTGTTGTAGGTAACTATGCCTCGGTTAAGCAGTGCTGGTGGTAGCGGCCTCTCCGACAAACGACAGTTAGAGTGGGAAGCTGCCGTGGAGGCGGCGATCCGGAACATTACGGCTCCGGTACCCGACCAAAAGAAACCACCGATAGTACAAATTGTTATTTACGAATCATCAGTTTAGATGACGATAACTTACCAGTAATTCTTTACCAAGAAAAGTCAAAAAGCATTTTGAATTTGCTATGTCCACGTTTGCTTCAGACGGTAAAGGGTATTGCTAAAGTTATTTTGTTCAGCTCTGATATTTAGTATTAAATTTATCATAAGCTGAAGCTTCAAGCACATTAAGCTGATGTAATAGATAAGAAATGTTTTTTATGCGAATACTTTCAATGGGTATTATTTTAATTATACGAGTCTGGGTCACGGATGCCTTTATTCCGCGTGATATTTAGACATTATACTAAGAAGTTCAAGGTCTCTTGTGGCTTGAATTAACGCTCGTCTATAAACTATTATTATTCGCGTAATACTGCCTCAATTCTATCAATTGCGTCAAAGACTTGGATGTGTATACTGTAACCAGAGCCGAGTAGTGGTATGTCGAATCAGTTCGCATGCCAACATCAAAAAAAGATGTGACTCGTATGTGTACATTGAACTGTTTTGTTTGACGTTACCGGCTAAGATGTTTTTATCCGGCGGCGTATTGTCTAGACAAATCATGTTCTGAATATATTTATTTTTGTCAATAGTTCTAGAATTAGCAATATGTTTTATGTAGGTATATTTTGTACATTTATATTATTGTCTCCATTGCGAGAACATGAAAGGTGAATCATTATTTACTTAATTTGGATTTAAATTGATTGAAACAAAATTTCCTGCGATTTCTGTATATGGTTCTAAGAATTTACATTCTTAACTTTAATAGAATAAATGATCGAGTCATATTTAATTTTTACTTTTTCCCGAAACAATAAATTTGCTTTGGGACCGTATTTTGTATGAGATTTCTATTGTAAAATTGGTGGGACGATTTGCTTCCCGATCTTCCCACTCCCCAGTAGCTTCAAACACAATAAACAAGTATAAAATTTAATTAATTAGGTACATTTTATATTGGAAATTGACTATGATGATAAAAGTTTTTCAAACAACGATATTTCGTATTGAAAATTATATTTCAAAGGTCAAATATGATTTATGTAATTGGACTCGTCGATACTCAGCTAGTTAATTATATAACAGTTAGTTAATATTATTATTCATCTACTAGATGGAGGTAATCGAAAGAATTGATTACGTTGTAATGTATTCAGATGTGCGCGACTTATGTATTACATAGGTATGTAGATACCTTAGGTTATGTAACAAGGTTCAGGTAAGGAAAGATAAAGAGGACGGTCACCTTGAGTGGCGGCTAGAGATAGCATAAATTAGGTCTTAGAGACCAGTAATGTATTTGGGTTCAGAAAGGCTGACATATATTCTGATATATTGAACAAAGGGAACACAATAGGTTTTATGTTATGATGAAAAATCCTTTTTAGGCTTCCATAGTCAAACAACCCATATAGTTTTGTCATGTCGTCTGTCTGTTATGGTCATTTTACTAGGTTTAGTTGTACATATCCATGACTCAAACAGTCATCAAATAAAATCATAGAAACAATTTTTTTAGAGTTCCTCCCCATGTAATGTAGGCATATATTTATTTTGTGCGCGTTACATTTCGAATATAAGATTCGTTAAAAAAGTTTTTTTTTAAATGTAGACGGTTATCTCAAACACATCTTAGATATAAAGATTTATTTACAAAATATCAAGCTTCAAATTCATAACTTTTGTTATAACTAAAATATAAAATATTCACAGTAGCACCATAGTATATAATGGAATTAAAATGGAAAAGCATTTTTTTTTTTTTACTTTGTATTGGCTTGTGTTTGACCACAATCTCACTATGGTAGGTGATGATGTGGCCGAAGGTGGTAAACACACAAAGCCTAGAAGGATCTGGCTCTCAAGTGTAGCTGTCGGAACACACCAATAGTTGTTTGGCGACAGATTTTCAACTTGAGGGTGGTAGCCAGCCACCTTTTTTTCTAAGAAATCGGTAGTTAGGTAGGTACTTAAAGTATTTGGATAAATTATATCTTATTCCCCAGCAATAGTTTAAGATTTCTATGCCGTAAAAAAGAAAATTCCGCAAACTTAATATTTAAAGAGGCACTGCGGCACTACATAAATTTTGTGGTTTGGTATTGAGACCATACTTAGCATGACTTAAATAAGACTTGAATTTCTAGCTTGAAAATCCTTTCAAGCTAGATTTTTTATTATTTAGGACATATTATGAGATTTTTTTTTACCTTCTCGAACGATTTGACGATGAAGATATTAATTGATATATAATATCTCACAGTATGATTAACTTTTATACCTAAATGAATGGCATCGGAAATAAGTTTTTTTGATGAATTAATGTATTGTTAGTTTATGGATAAGATTTTTAATGATTTGTTATTTAAATAAAAGAGCGTACTACAGAATGTGGAAATGATTATGTAATGGAGTCTGGAACACACAGTAGAGAGTATACATGGTTAAAATAAATATACAACTAGTACTGGTTGTATATTTCACAGTTGGTTCTGTAGTAAAAGTTGATAAGCATCACGAACCCAACAAAGATTTCGAAAAGATGACATCAAAGTGTCTATCTCTAGTCATATTTTCAGGACCAATCAATTTTATTTTGATATTTTTTCTTAGATTATCGAACCGGTCAATTCGCTTCCCTTTGCTCCGCCCTCATATACGCTTGGGAAACATTTTTGATAGATCAACTATTTAAAATATTTGAACCTGTAACTGAAAACGTAATTTTAATATGAAAATGTAAAATGAGAGAATATTGTACATATTTTAAATTGCAAAGAAAATTATGAAACTGATCAATAAATTAATTGCGTTTTGTAACCTTTTTTTTTTATTACAATCCAAAGTAGAGCTTTTGTTTTAAAATTCACTGACAAGCTGCAATCATTCTCATCAATGATTGTTGTTTGTTGCTGAAACCAAAAACGTTATACGAAGAATCCTATCTAATATCTTTGTTTCTTATTATGTGGTCTCTACCAGTCGGTTATAAGAGCCTTGATCCATTTTGCCACATCTTAGGAACATTATGTGGTTCAATGCGGACTACCGATCTTCCGTTGCGTCTTTCAATTTTATAGATCAATAAAATATATCCCAATGTTTGTGTATTATTATAATTTATCGTTTAAACATACAGCTGGCTGCTTCGACGGGTGGCGATAAAGTAATATGGCATATTTAAAAAAATGTATATAATGAGATTATTAACAGTTAATAGTCGATTTTTATTGAGTGCGTTGCGTTGAGATGTTAAATATGAAAAGTAACACGTGTTTTGTGGCTTGAACTAATACATGATTTATAAACCACCAACACCAGCAATGTTATCCGTATATAGACGAAAAAATATCATAAATCTTTATTTATTTAAATTACGCACACATTGTTTTTTTATGTCCAGTTATGTGGTGTATGTGCATATTATGTTAGGCTCAATATGCAAAAATGCTAATAGAGCGAAAATACGCCATTAATTCACGGTTCAAATCTTCCACAACGCTATATGCGTGTTGTGTGTGGCACACAAACCAGCCACGCGTTGTGATTAACTTCGAAAAACCACAAAGCAAAATTCGTTATTTTATTTAATTGTTAAAAAAAGACCTCCGCCAATTTTAACCCATTAAATCGGCAGTTTACAGAGATTTTTGTATTGAATAAAGCATGATTGAGATTTATAATTAATATTAAGTTATTATCTTTCCTTTGATATATTGTATCAATTTGCTGTAATAACTTAATCTTAAAAATGATTTATTTCAATCAAAGCTTTATAAATGTCATTAGAGCAATTTGTGGTGCGGCCCTGGTATTTTTTACTAAACTAGGGTTATTAACACTTACATGCTTATATATATATTTGAGGTCTGTATTTTCGTTAAGAGGCATAAATATTTTTTTAAGAAAGCTTGTGATATTTACCCTCATAATACCCGAAACCCTGATAGGCTGGTCTTTGATCATACTCCAAGGACAGCTTTATATAGCAAAATTGTGCAGCCATGTGTGTTCGAATATTTAACAATATTCCTAAGGATGTAGCTCGAGAGGAAAAAAATCACGCATTTAAATGTAATTTATATCATTGGTTGAGTCAACAATGTTTCTATACTATTAAAGAACATTATGGATATTGTAAATAAATAATTACTTTATAGATTATTTGTAATACGTATTTGACATTACTATCTATTAATTAATTGTTTTTAAATTATGCCTGAACATTTTATTTCTTATTAATTCCATAATTTTTTTCTTTCTTTTGCATACCGATAAACATGGTGACACGTGTCTAGCTCTCATAATTTATCTACCGAAGAACTTGTATTACCATGTGTTTTGCAAATAAATGATTTGTATTGTATTGTATTGTCAACATAAAATATGTTTTTCAAAAAATCTAAATCTGAGAATTCATTGATAATGAAGAATTGGGGTTCATTTGATTCGACACAAACAAACTAAAATGTTCTTTAAATATAGAAACGTAATGCTACCACCGAAAAATACGCCCGCAGAGAAATATGCTCTCTGAGGAATTGGATTTCGGTTGTAAACAAAAGTTCAATATCTGCTCAACCAAAATGTAAAGCAATTTATTTTGTGCTTTCTGAGTTGGTCACTGAGAATTTTCAACCCTGAAAGTTTAGCTAGGCAATTTTATTTTATTACCACAATCATCAGGATGTTCTTGGTGGGGCTCTGAAAGCTTAAGGCTTCGCTTGGTTTACTAGTTTTCAAAATTATCATTTGTCTATCAGCAGGCCTGCTTTCGCAGAAACGACCGGCCCTGGACAATTGCCCAGTGTGCCTTTGCGTAAAGATGAGCCCGATAATAGGACCAAAGTCGCCCGTTTCATATTCATGAGGACGTCGAGCCAGCGGTTAATAAATCGTTCGATCTTTGCAACTACGGTGTAAATGTAGTTAATTATTATGCCACTGCCGCCAAGCCAAAATAACCACATTAAATTGAGTCAAATAGATACCTAGCAGTTAGTAGGTACCTTTTTATTTTTAGGGATGAGAGATTCCATTTGTCTTTTATTTATTGTTGGATCGAACGTTATATAGGTATTATAATATAACCTTAGACTTGTGTTTTTGTTAAGTTCTGTAGCTGTAAATTATCGCACTCCGTCCCAAGACACAAGCTCAAGCATTACCTCATGCTTAGTTTGGGCCTTGTCAGGAACTTGTGTCAAATTAAGTACTCCTTAATGTACATATAATCATGTGTTAGGTTAAACAAAATTGTAAATCTGTTCTGGCAATAAAATATTTATTATTGTTTTTAACGTGGAATAATGCATGTTCAATTTGATGCAAAACCGTAAAGAACGTGTGCGAAGCTTTTATTATCTAAATTCAAATAAATATCGATAAAATAAAAAAGAAGTAAATATAAAACTTTAAACACATCCTTACTAGTGTAGATGCATTCTTGTGACCAGTGACTCAATCTTATTTTCTTCGATGTTTCATTCAAAACAGTTTTCCTATATTGCTTTTGAGTGCGCAAACAGTAATGGCTTACTCATCAAGCTTAGTCGGAATTTCGGAAATGGAAATAAATCATCAGTTGGGCGGATACTAATGATTCCGGAAAACCATTCTATTGCATTTATTTGAAACAACCATCGATTATTTGTTCCATATTATTATGTCTGACATAATTTATTCCCTTGTTTTTATCCGACTGCCCCAGAAGGAGTGTAGGTAATGTTTTTTGCGTGTATATATGTTTGTGGGAGGTATCTATTTCTAAACGGTGTTATGGATTTAAACATATGAGATGTAGTTTGGTTCGCCACTATATTCATACACATAATATTTATGTTTTATTCTATCTTTAAGTTATAAAATATATATACCATGATAGGTAATAGAAATATGCAAATCATGCAAATACTCTCATTTAATATCTTCTTAGATATGTAGTACTTACCTAGTTAATTGGCAAGAACAATTGATAATTACTATAGCAGGAAACTTGGACACTGAGCTAAATCGTGGAACTACATGAATAATTACATGCAAATAAGTTGGTCGGTACCTAACTACTATATACAATATAACAATGGGTGAAGAAATAGATCAGAATAAATATTTTAAGTACATACCCACTTTACCCTTTAGGCTCATTATATATATTTTTTAAATGATGGTATTTCTAATACTAGCACGTGACTTGGTATTTGTTCAAGTTACGTATAAGAAAAATAACAATTTGATAATTGTTTGACCAATAATGTAGGACATTATTCATCATTTCTAAATACATCAAACACCACAATGTTGACGATGTGTAGGTATTTATATTCAGTATTTCGCAGGAAAAGAGACAAAGACTCAGGCTGAAAATAAATCTGAAGGTGTCAAAAGATTTTTAGGTCGGTGCTCGGTACTGCTACTGACAAATCGATGCCAAGCGTCAATTTACGAATGTAAATAAGGAGAGTGGAATTGACAAGTGTGTGCAGTAAAACGGGTGCAATGTGTGCTGATTCATGCCAATAAATTTGCACTTACAAATACATAAATGTGAGATATAATGCAAAAACAACCAATTGAATAAAGATGTTATCGTCATCAATAGTACAAAGGGAAGATATGGTACCTAGCCACAATGCGTGTCTGACTGATGCACAATTATACCTGACATAATTTATGTATAATAATCTTCGACTGTACCGTATCTTTGTATCGTTTGTTTTGATCTAAGTTTAAAACTGTTAGATTGTCCCAAGCATTGTGAACTGGATTCTTTACTTTTTCCTTTTTGTTTTAATATTACCTATATCTATAGTACTTACCTACTTACTTATAATATCAAGACGCATTATAGTTATGTAACATTTGATTGATTTCGTTATTATGGGTTCTTATAAGCCATTAAAAATATTATGTATTGGCAATCAATCAATAATTGATAAACTCAAAGATGAATGTGATGTTCATAGTGCAATTTAATGAATGGTGTTAGGTGTTATTACCTATAAAAATATAAAAACAGCAGTAAAGAACAATATTATTAACTAGTATAAACATAATGTTTCCGATTCCTTCTTCTCTCAGCATTTTACTATAAAATAAATTTGAGGTTGTAGGTGACAATATCAAATTCTGTGATCAACTAACTGACTGAAAATTAAAGCCGTACCTACAATTTAGGAACATATGTTATTTTTGTAAAGAGCGCACCGTAAATGGATAATGTGGAATTCAACTTAAACATGGATAAAACCAGAGGGAAACCGCTAGTCATTGTACCTGTAATATTAATTTAATACCTGCCAGTCATGAATTTAAAATAATGTCCGTAAACTTGTTGGGCACCTACATTTTGTACCACGTACAAATGTTAAGCTCTTGAGAACCGAGAGCCATAAAGGATTTAAAAAATGGAGCGTGATTTATCAAATTGTGGCCATTGGTGTTCTGGGGTGCGACATCATTTATCAAAATGACAAAGCCAACCATTCAGATTTGATATAACGTGATATTGCGATTCATCGCCGCACCTACGGGTCTCGCTTAGTCTACTAAGCTACGATCCCCATTCATTAAATGTGTCAATTTATTTATTGCATGACACGTAACATATAGGTGCGATCGGAAAAGCGAAACAACATTTTCAGTTTATTTTATCCCCAAATCTTTATCGGAACAGGTGTACAGGCATCAAAGTATAGGAACTTTAAAATAAGCATTCGCGATGTAGGTAACTATAACAATGAAATTAACGACTTCTTTGATAGGATTTCAAAGGTTTGAAGATGAGACAAAAAATGCCATGATATCATCGATCCAATGTAGGATAAAAATATAAAAAGGATTCCTCAGTATCGGTTCTAATTATTTCCATGTTTCGATTATTTGATAATCAAGCTTATTTTTTTAATAGAACTAGCAATTATGTTAGCGCGTATACTACAAACAAGTTAAAGTAACCTATAATTTTATTATGTTAAATACAGTTCAACCCTTACTGTACGACATTTTTATTAAAACAGTGTAAAATAGTAAAGGTTGGTTTACACAGTGTAAAGATAAATACCAATATAAATAAAAATATCCAAACGAATAGGTTACCTAAAGTCACTTTATAATAACGTTTTCGTTAGAATCTAGGTTCATGCGATCACAGTATTAATTCGAACTTCAGTTGATTGTGAAGTCAGAGTCAGTGATATATCGCTTTGTTAAGTGTACCAAGCTTTATAAAGACTTCGTGATGATAAGGATGTTAGATAATTACTTAATTCTATGTTTATGTTTGAAAAAATAGGATTGTTTGGAGTATATAATGGATTGAATACTAATGACGATATCATTATTTCAGTTGAAGCACGATAGAGCAATGATGCGCCAAGAGAAAATATTGTTTGAAAAACATTTACAGAGAGTCAATATGTTCTTAAAGTTCGTCGATATATTTATAGACAGTAAAGATAGTAATAGAAGTTTAATAGAACGCTTGCGTAACCGTCGGTTTTATTGCATCAATTTTATTTCTTTAAATAGTGACGTCACTGGAGCAACATTGTGGTTTATAAAGGGTGTGGTAACGGGAATGAAATTGGTTGACCTCACGTATGTAATTCCTTGTATAGCCCTTTGCATTATCGGGAATTTGAAGTCATACTATTTCATTAAGCATGCTCATCATGTGAACGATATAATTGCTACTTTGAGAAAGCTGCAAACCGAAAGGCAATCTGATCAATTTGAAGATGATGTAGAAAAAGAATTGGTTGAAAGACGACTACCTTTTCTTACCAGATTTAGTAATGCAGTTTTAGTTGCAGGCTGTACAGGTGTTTTAGCATTTGCAATAGGACCTCTTGCTGTATTGGTTTTCAGTTATTACTCTACTGGAGAATTGAAGTTCACAATACCTTTTATTGTTTTGTATCCATTTGACGCATTGGTCATGCCTATATGGCCGTTTGTGTACCTTTTCCAATTATGGTCAGGTATGTATTTATGTAACATTCGATAATGTTATTTTACATTATTATGGTTATTACCTACACTTTAATAGGTGAATAATAGATTTAAATAATTTAATTGAACTATAATAGTCTCAGAGTATGTTTGTCTACAAATGGTTGCACAATTTTTTGGTTTATAAATAAAGTGGAGAATTGAGCAAACTCATCACTAAATTCTAGAACCTGTGTCATTTCTAGAAGTGACAAACAAATACATAGCTCCAAAACCTAACATCATACAGGTAATCTTTGGTTGGTTAGTAGATAATATTTTAAATGATTTTTTAAAAATATAGTTATTTATACCAGACGTTTCTATGGGCTTTTATATACCTAGATGCTGCTTAATGTGATACTGTAACCACAAATGCTTGCGGTGATCTGTTTTATTGAATCTTTATTGTTGTTACAAATAGTGATAGGTATATACCTAACTTAAAACAACGGGTTAGATAGAACAAACATGCTATTTAGTAATATGTAAGAACATAATAATAATGATGATACTGTACCCGTAACATGACCTATTCTTCCACAATTTTCTCTTTATCGGGGAATAAATTACTTACGACTTTTATTTTTAGCTTGGGTTGCCGTATTCACAGTATATGGGCCAGATTCTTTTTACTACTTTTCCTGTACGTTCATTCATATTCAATTTCGATCCTTGCAATACGACATGGAGAATATTATATTAAGCAATTCAGCCATTGGTAGTGATGAAATCAATTTGTTGGAGCTACGTCGAGATCTTTTGGGGTTAGTTAATAAACACAAAGAACTCATAAGGTCAGTAAGTAACTATGTTTAGTTCAGTAGCAGTTATGTGTAAAATATACATTTATTTAATGTAAATTAACTTTTGTTTGACCACAATCTCACCATGGTAAATGTTGAACGAAGGTGGTAAGCACACAAAGCCTAGAAGGGAATTGGCACTCAAGTGCAGCTGATGGAACACGCCACTATAGGCGCAGGCGCAGCAAACACTAGCTCGGGGATTGATTTTCAATTTGACAGGTCCGTTCTAATTTCAGATGTGTCGATTTGTTGGAAATAATACATTCAAAATCTATTTTGGCTAATGCAGTGTGTAGCTCACTTGTGATATGTGCTACTGCATTTAATATTATGGTAAATTATTAAATGCTCACATTTCAATTTAGTTATTTTAAAACTTTTTTTAACATGTTTGTATATTATTTTCAGGCGATTGACAATATAGCTTTGATGGCGCCATTTACTCCATTTTTATGGATGGGCGTACTTCAGATATACCTATTGTGTTATTACGGAGATAAAATAATGGAATCAGTAAGAAATTATTTTAATTTTTCAAAATGTTTTACATCTCTTATACCCGAAAATGAAGGAATGATCTTTGTTAAAAATCAATAAAGAATGAAAACTAAGTACCTAGCAACTAATTAATAAGGTTTTATTGTTTTGAGTTTTCTGGTTTTCCCTGTATCTAAACGACTAATTTTGGGTCAAGTATGACATGATTCAAAAACGATTGCTTTAAACTATTTTCATGTTTAATTTATTCTGTACAACCTTCAATTTTAACACAATTCTTCGGCGATTCTTTGTAGAGCATAGAAGTGAGTGATGCTGTTTACAATTGTCAGTGGTACAGATCCAACCCAGCTGTAATGAGAGACCTCTTGATTATTTTAACGAGGTCAGTATAATACTAGCATAGACTCTTTAAATATGACAACAAGAATATTTAATCTTATATTTACAATGTATTTTCAGATCACAAAAACCTTGTAGGCTAACAGCTTACGGTTTCAGTGTCATTAATTTGAGAGCTTTCACGAAGGTAAAAGTATTTTAACTACTTTGCATTACTTATTGTTATAATTTATTTAGGGTTACAAACAGTAACATGAGAAACATAAAATGTATTTTTGTTTACAGATATTGAGCACGGCGTGGTCTTACTTCGCACTTCTGACGACAATTTATGGTGGAAAATAACTAATTTAATATTAAATTAAAATAGATTACCACATCGCTATATTACGATGATGCATTTCACTGTAGATTACTACTTAATAAAGCACGATAGAATATATAAGTATAGGTAGGTATAAGTATTAGAATTCTAATCATATTGTTAAATAAAATAAAGAGTTATGAATAAATGTTTCTGTCATCTACATGTTTAAGTATGAGTTGATTATTTGCGAGAGTAGGTAAAAGTAGACCACCAATGCGGTAGTTTACTCCGTGCCAAATAGCGAGCATTCCTGAAGTACTCACTGGCGGGAGTAGCAGACAATAATAAAATAAACTTGTCCAAATGACCATTGTGCGAAGCAGTAAACTTTGTGATTTATAGAAGACGGGCGGATGTCTTGAAAGACGTATGTAGTTAACATTGAGAAATTAGTTTTGACTACAGCGTTACGGTGACGTGTTCATGGGCCATATACAGCTTGTCACAAACATAATTATTTTTTAAATGCAAGCAAACACTATCTTTAGCGTAAGTATATTGAAAACAAAAAATACGTACCTGTGATGCGTAGGTGAAGTAAAATGGTAGGTCAATGTTGGGGCCTCAGGCCTCAAATCATACTATGGCAATATTCCACCATTGTGAAGCCAGTGATGACATAGGCCTCTGTTGCCTGGAGTAAAAAAGGCAGTCAAAAAACTACAATTGCATTACCACCTGTATTATAGAAACCGGAGCCATGACAATTTCCCCTGAAGCGGCTCTTGGTGCTATGATAGATCTAACGCCCCTGCATCTAAATGTAGAGAAGGTGGCGAGTACCGGACTATGCACAGAATTATATGTACAAGGGTTTTCCAAGCACTAAACTACCTTCGAGATTCAGTCCCTCAGATTTTTTTTTGTAAACATTACAAAATTTCAATTCCCACACGTGAAGACTGGCTTGATGATAAGATTACGTGGTTGGAAGGTAACCTAAAGTGGGGTCCAAATTAGGATCTGACGGCTGTGGATAGCGATGTGTATGTATAGCGTCCAAAAATTTACAAAAAGCTAATCGGAAAATATACCTCCATCTTCCAGACAGAAGTAGGTAGGTACATTCCATCTTAGAATGTACGGACATTAATCTACAGAAAGACTATGTCTACTGTATACAATATATCCATAATGGACCTAGTCCGATCACAGTCACACAAGCTCTAAATGGACTTGAAACGGCTACCTAACCCAAATGTCAATAGTAAATCAATTTGGATTAGGTGGCTATTTCAAGTCCATAATAACGGATAGTACATATATAGTGTGCAAACAAATAATTCACAAGTGAAACCAAAGCTTTGCGAGTGTAGGCGGCAATAAAATCTCCGCATCGATTAACACGCAGATAGTGATAGGGTAGTGGGTGTGTCGCCTGTAATTAACAAGGGTGCGACTAAATTGATGTAATTGTTATCGTGTAAACAGTTACACACGAAGGGAATTAACAATTAAAGCGAACCACATTTGCACATGCGGTCTGAATAACTAGAGACACCTACGTAAAAATGAAATATGATATTCCAATATTGATTAGTTACATACAAATAGGCAGATAGGTATTATTGATTTACTGAAATATTTTTATGTTTATCGTTCCAATAAGGAACGAGATACTCTAGGACTTATAAAACCTAAAAAATACCAACTAGACTCTTAGTTCTTATGTAGGTAGGTACTATCTATATCTTCAGATCAGTAGTTTGGTCCAATTGTATTTGTGAATTTATACTCTGTGACTTATCAAGTCATCGATTATATGTGAGATGGCACAAGTGAATCAAAACATATTTAGTGTATTACGATCGGCGCTTAAATAACACGAACGCCCTTGGATGGTTTGATGGTTGACGAGGTATCCGCAGAGGGAGCAATGTGGATGATAGGTCCTGGAACCAAGAGGAAGACATGTAGAAAGGGTTAAAGTTATAATGTCTAACCACGTCTAACATAGTGTCGATACATGCGGATGGAATGGCTTGCGACCAGTGACTTGTTTCCTTCTGAGTGACGCCTACTTAGGTAATAATTAAGCATCCGCAGTCCGAATCAATAGAAAAGTTATAAAATAGACTTTGCCATGTTTTTTTTGCAAAGAGACTTGTCCCATTCTCTTAGACAACGACGTAAGGTCTGGAGAAGTTGCTTGTCAGACCTTTTCGGCATCGGACAGGTAAGAAACCGCAACAGATCTAATAGATTGATCCAAAATAGATCTAACGAGGTCACCCATGTTGTATACCTACTGAGGACAGAAATGTAGAAAATAATAATCAAACAGGATGTGTAGTATAAACAATCAATTATTTTGGGAGATTTTTATATATCCAATAGTAAGACTCAATAAAATATATTTGTTTAAAATACAAAATGCCCACACTATATTTCACAGAGAAATAAACAAAATATCATGAATAAAATAATAAATAATAAGATTTGGCGTTGATGCAGCGCTGCTATAAAGAAAATGTTAAGTTAATTCATGTTTCCGCAATGTTTCAAACATTGTATACTTTTGTTGGAAAGCATATTAATTTGAAGTTATTATTAGTTTAGTTATTTAATTTAGGTAAAACACACACATAGATGCTGGCAATAAATTACTAATCTGTTGAGCACGGGTGGTAATTTATTACTACTTCGATAGGTATGGGGTACAAATAAATGGTTTGTATAATTGTCTACATAATTTCATCAATTTATAACCACTTTGAATATCGAATCCCGATGAATCCCTGTTCAATATCATCCTGGTTATGTAAACACGGATATCTTCGAAACGTTATTGTAAACTTTCGCTTATGCAAATATATAGGTAATACCAAAGGCATACGTCTGGGTATTAGTGATTTGAGTAGCGGATATATCTGGTGGAAATATAGATTGCGTTTACTGACTGAATCACATTTAGCACAGCACCTAGTACCTAGCTTGTACCTACCTACTTGCACGTATATAGTATGCAGCAATATTTAAGAAGGCAAAGGTAAATACTTCCTCACTCCTCATATTATAAAAATGGGTCAATTCCTAGCCAATGTATTTTACGTATTGATGATAGCATTTATTTTTACTGTCCTGTCACGGAGCACTGCGTAAACAAATTAATACGTCACAGGCACTGAAACGATTAACAATATGGCGAAAAAATAGGCATTGCCGCACGCAACAATACTGACTGCTTCTCACCCCGCGCCCCGCACACCCCCGTTTCACTATCAATCGCAATCTTGCAAATCTTGCGAGATCGCGTCCAATTTTGGGTGCAACATTAATCTTACAAAATTGGTGCAAGATCTCACTCCCTAGTACTGTGTAAGATCAGAAATCAATAATAAAATCATAGGTACCTACTTAAATAAAATATCAGTTAAGTATATCCACGTTTGAAACTGTAAAGTAGGTACCTACTGTAATTCTGTAGCACAGTTTTGTTCCTACCGGAATTAGTAAAAACCCGCTAAGTGCGTGTCGGACCACCCACAGTGTATAGGGTTCCATAGCACGTACAAAGTATGTAGCATGTTATTTACAAAATTGGTTTTATCATGATTATTATTGGTAGCAAAATTAAGTTTGTATTTTGTAGTATTTCTCGAATTCAAAATAACGTAATAAGCGTTACCGAAAATATCCCTTATATTTTTCACCCCATTGTTGAAAGTTTTTAATAAATAATAAATGGTTTTAAGGGCATTTTTTACCACTTATCCCACAAACTATTGATTTAAACTCATTTTAAAACGTCTTTAGCATTTTTGAAGCCTTATTTAAAAAAAACCCACTCGTTTATGCCCTGGAATTTTTTTTTCATAACTGGAGTAGGTACCTACGTACCATCCTAAATTTCTTCATTCGAAATTTACAGTTGTATAGCGCTAAAAATCCCCAAAGTGAATTGTTTACAAATTTTCTATAGAAATTCCTAAACTTAATAAAGATGTTTTGTACTTACACAAAGGGTATTGACAATCTGTCGAAAATAATGATAATAGATATATAAGCTGTGACACTTTTTCACACACGGTCATCAAATCCATCCATTAGAGAAACCAGACCACTGATATATAAAATACCTTGAATGCAATCTGATACATAAATTATTGCTTTGAAACTCGACTCTACCATCTATCTACAATATATGAGAATAGGTGGCGGCTATTAGCACACTTATATACGTGTATAGACAATATAACATTATTTTCTTTCAAGAGTTTCTTAAAAAGTGTGATAATTATATTCCATGACTCAGTAAGTCTCACTGAACTAAATAAAGCTCGCATGAGACGGAAATAAAAATTAAATATGCATTCTCAAGGAGTTGTAAATGATGTAAATAAAAAAAAACACAATAACAACACAAACCAACAAGATGATATCAAATTAAACTGAAAAATAGATCTCCAATGGGCCATTCATTGATAATGATAATATCATTGTGCTTATAACTAGTGGGTATAACAAATGATCAAACAAGCAATCATTTCAGATTTTAGTTATTTGTTTAAATTTACACACAAAGGGATTAATGGTAGGCAATAATAATAGATAGAATACGATAAGGAATAACTAGCGTATCTAGTAGGTCTTAGATTAAAAAAATATTTTCTCTGATTCCGAAATCTTTAAAGTAACGTACGTAGTGTTTTATATAGAAATATAAACTTGAGCAATTATACATGGTCAATCCTTTACCTGGCCATAATATTTTATGTTTTAATGATCGCGTGATAAAGGCCATTCAAGTTTTAATGATTTTCCTTCATGGCGATATTTGTTTCCCAAACATTATAATCTTAGACTTTCTTTTTAATAAGACATTCTAAGTATTTATAAAGGTATGTATTTTATTTATTTCTTTTACGAAGCCAAACGTTGATACTTTATTAAATGACCTACTTTTATAAATATCTACAATTAATTACTTTAGTCTCTAATTATTTTAAAGCTACCTTGTAAAAAAAAAAAACTGAATCAATAAAACTTATTATCTACTTTCAAATATAAAATAATTATGATATCAAGAAATACTTATTAAATAAATTAAAGGAATATAAACCGTAATATAATAATATAAACTAGCAATAATACACTCAGTCATTCAATTGCAGGAACATTCGTAAAGGCTTAGTTTAACATTATGAAAGAATACATTTGTATTAAGGTCACAGAAGCACGGAGTACTTAATATTTAACATAGTTTGTTTTCCTAATTGATTCTTAATACATATTATAAACACTTTCATTCGTTAGGCGCAGTTGTAATAGCTAAAAATGGTGAAAATGCAATCTGACTTTTTTAGTTAGTAGGTAGTTGTATCATTAGTAATAAGTTGGTAATTTCCCGTAGTATTACCACATATACCCATAGGTATACCCCAAACTGTGTCTGCCCGGTAGTCCCACCTACATAACAAAAAAAAAACACGGTAAGAATGTCATCAAACACGATGCCAATAATTTAAGACTTGTGTTAATACTACAACCTACTCTTGTTTAAGATGCCTATCAAAGATTTTCCTGTATTATTTTGCCTATGGTTGATTTGCATTTTTTTATTTAAAAACTGTTATAAAAGTAAGGAAGGAAACATAATAGAATGTTACCATTAGCATACGAAGCGCGCTGTTTTAATTTGATTTTCAAAGAAAACCCGCTCATTTCTCTTTGCCATGTAAAGGGATTTTTCTCTCTGTTTTAATTTTTTTATGCAAAGTAGTAAATAAATAAACGCTTTTTTCCCAACTTCGCGACAGCAAAGACAGGGTTATATTTTTCATGCGTTACATATGCATACATTTTGATACCTACCCTCTAAGTATTCAAATAGCTGGATTGATTTTAATATGTGACATGTCTATTGGATAGGTTAAATAGCGGCAATGGAATAAATAAATATTCTGGGACATTATTCCTCACACACGGCCATCTGACCCCAAACTAGCAGAGCTTGTGCTATGGAAACCAGATAACTGATATAATACATAAACTAATTTTCTTTTGTAAATACATACATATATAGATAATTACACCCAGACACAACCTGAAAGTTATGTAAGATCTACATTGGCAATTGAAGCGAGTGATGGTAGATTAAAATATAAGATATCTACTTATATTAAAAGTTAATTAAAAAACCTAAAACCTGATTGCGTAATAAGCTAAATAAAAAGATGGAAACAATTTAGATTTTTTGATTAGCTTTTCCTAGCGTATATATCTTTGCTTTATAACGCATTTTTTAATTTTAATCATTATTAAAACAAAATATGGTAAACATTTGGTTTAGATTCAGAATCGCTCTAGAAATTGATAAGTAATATTATATAGTCCCTCTAAATTGTTGTTGATTTATTTTAATAATTTATTCTTTTTTATTTTGATGGAACATGGAACAAAGCGCAACAATGCAATGAGAATAATATTATTAATTATTTAAATCCAAACACGAGCAGTAGAAAACATGGGGTAGCTTTGGCAACGGGTGAATTGACGATTTTTTACAGATTCGTTTGCTAAGTAGGTAAGTAGTTATGTATTTTTAAATTAATTATCCTACATTAAAACCGAATTATAATAAAGTAGTTCAAATTAATTCCTCGTTATTCGAGTTGAAAGAGAAAAACTACTGGTTCAATTTTTAAAACTGTACCATATAATTTTCATGAAAGTACATATTGTTACAATTTTTTTCATATAATTGTCAGATTTTCCGTTGATATGAAAATGAAAAAAAAAGTTTTAGTAAAGCACTTGATTTAAAATCTAAATATCACATATTGTGCAGTTAAGTATTCTTAACCCGGCAGGAAGGCACGCCCAGGTGGTTTTTAGTGGGTAGCACTCCCTCTCCTCCTAGGTCGAGTTGCAAACATTCTAAAAATCTTTTTAAGGTGGAAAATCTTTTAGGGGGAATTCCGAAAATGCAAAAAGTGCAGTTCTTTAACGTAAGTAAATCCTGCTTGAACAAAATATTTAGAAAATAGTATCTAATAGTCTGTGTAACTTTACACGTATGACCTAACGTTCCTCAGAATATCCGCATCTCGTGACATTCTACTATTAATCTTCGTTCCCTAGTCTTGTACATTAATGGATTGGCGACCATCCATCTTTTAGCGGAAATAACATTTACACCTATATTTTATTATATAATTAGGTTATTTTTATTACAATCAAGATTTAATTAATCAATACGCATCTTTCATCCTATTTTACTTAGGTATACATAAACTCAAGTCGTCTGAAAGAAAATGAGAAGTTGAATTTGAAGAAATATAGGTATCTTTATACGCTAAAGAAAGTAAGAATTACAAAAATGATCTTCATAAATCACATATTACGATTTAATTTGTTAAGTAAATAAGTATTTATATCAACTGTATGGACATCTAACTGTAGCTATGTAAGTCCACTGCATTACGTCCCAACACGACTAAAAGCTCTCTAATAGCCCATTTGATCCAAAAGCTATATTGTTACTGCATCTGAGTGTTGGCATCTTTGCTTTTAGCTAGGTGACGCAAAAGTTTTGTACATTTTGTTTCTATTTTAATCATCTAAAATAACTTGTACAATACTCTACGTGCTACATCACTCTATGTTCATAATGTGGTCTACGTTTACAATGGGTATCCCGATCTATATTCTTCACTTTTAATAGCTCTTTATAGAGCTCTCTCATATTTTCTATTTTTGAAGTGTTTCACACGAAGTTTGATTTTGCTGAGATAAAACTACCAAACTTTTATACAAATATATCAGATATAATTTGAATTTGTATAGTTCTGTATGACTTCCTTGCTTATTTAACAAAGAGACAGGATTGCTAATACTGAAGTTTTCTAATACTTCTTAATATGGCAAGGACAGCAAGTCGTAAAATGAACATCCTCTAAGTCTCTGGGTCGTGCAAACTGTGAGGAGAACTCCGAAGCAACCGCA
Source organism: Tetheella fluctuosa (assembly GCA_951216915.1). NCBI lineage: Eukaryota > Metazoa > Arthropoda > Insecta > Lepidoptera > Drepanidae > Tetheella > Tetheella fluctuosa. Next base: position 6,090,349 of record OX578217.1, on the reverse strand, counting down.
ATAAAACTAAAACACTGAGAGAAAGTGGAATTTATATCTCAAGTTGTAAACACATTCTATCAGACCCCCCGACATCCATTAAATGAAATATTTAGTAAGTAGGTAGGCATATACATAAAATGAAAGGCGAATGAAAATATAGTACGGTAGGTAATAAAGCTATCATTATATTGACCACCTAAATAAAAAATCATTTCAGACCTTAATACTAATTTCTTATTCAAAATATCCGTATTTTTTAAATTACTTCATACTATTATGTGTGTATGTTTGTTATCACTCAGCTTAACGGCTGAACGTGTTTGGATGAAACTGGGCACATACATACAATATGTTTTGGATTAACACATAGGTTACTTTTTATCCGGAAAAGAGATCCCTCGGAACGAGGGTGAAACCGCGGGGTGTAAGCTAGCATTATCTATATAAGGTTTAGTAGAGCAAACGTGATACTTAAAATAAGAGTTACTTTTCTATAGGATTTTGTCTCAATTTTTTATAGGAATATTCATCTTCATGACTAAAGCTTTGTCGGATTCACTGCGAATAAAATACGGATTTAAAAATAGTTCCTCACTGTTGTTATTTGGTATCTCTATTACCTAAACAATAACAATTTGATGGAAAATTCCCTAATCTATAAATACCTACCTACAATTTACATTTTATCCACAAATATGGTGCGAGGCGAAACCGTTTCCAGTTTCATATTAGGCTTATCTACCATTGAACCTTTATAGGGAAATTATATTGAAGCACCTTTATGAAATCCCTCCATTTGCTGTACGGTTATCATGAAAATCCTTGTAAACGAAGTTGACAAAGTTATAAAGTACTATTATTCGCCCTGCGGTTTCACCCGCGTTCCCGGGATAAATAGTAGCCTAGGTTACGTCGATCCGTTATTCTGTTGCTGCGTGAAAGACAACACTCTTTCGCATTTATAATAGTAGGGATAGGTATAAGGGATAGAAGGTATAGTGAAGTAGATTTGAAATTCATGTTATTCCAAGGGTCATGTGAATTTGAGTTATTCCGGGATGCCTTGTGAACTCCAGTCGTGGTTTCGTAGTATGTCGACTGTGACGTGTCGTTCACTTGCATTGCCTTTGCATTGCATTGCACGCCATTCTTGTCGCGTGGCATAAACAAACCAGTTGCTTGTAAACTATTTATTACCTTCTGCATAAAATATACCTCTGCACTAAATACCAACCTATATAATTCAGCAGTTTTTATGTCAATGTCGTGGTCGATAGGCAGTTTCTTTTAACCCAATTAACAATTTTCATTGTGACTGTTCTTGGCGCTTTTATAACAATCACTAGCTTCCACCCCGCGGTTTTGCCCGTATGATATCTGATGTTTTCAGAATTGGTTCTATAGTAAAAGATATTTCTCTACAGTTTCGAAAAGAAGTCGTCTCGAAATACCCAACCACCATGAAATTAAATTTTGATCCCGATTAAATATCGGGATATAACTGTCTACTGGAAAGACAAGCAAAGATCTTTAGCACGTTACATTACGTTTATATTCGTTGGTTTCCACTTGATAGAACTCAATCTACAACAGCATAGTATTTTTCTGAGAATCTTTATTTCTACCCTACTCAGTGTCATGTATGGACATAAGTACTTAAAAAACTGCTAGCCTGCTGGGAAACTTGCCCATTGGCAGCAGCGGCAGCTTCGAAATTTTCTATATATTATTGATTTTATTTAGTTGTAAATAAATTATTTAAAGTAAGTTCTTGAATATTCTGTAAATATTTTCATGACGTGTTTTTTTTAGTTAAATTAAAGGTCCACAGGTCTCAAATTAGGCTTTTTAAATTTTATTATACCTTCTATTATAACCCCAATAGCCTTACAGTACTTCTATATGCTCTGTAATAGCTGACAGAATCTTTTCCAAACTAAAACTATTAATAATTGTATTAGAAATTTTATGGAACAAAATAGTTCAGACTTATAAAACAAACGAAAAGAACAAGAAAGGATTTAAAAGAAAAGAACATGAGAAACTAAAATATCTGTCAGCTATAAGTAGTTGTTATAAATTAATACGTTTGCCGATTTTTTTATGTTAAAAGTTTTTTTTAATACCTACAAAACAATATTTTTTATTTTCTAAAATTTTTATGGGAGTGTGGGCTAACACGCTGCCCATGCTGTTGATTGTAGTCATGATGACACAAAGTTATGTCTATTTATTATTAAAATAGCATACTTATATAGAAAGTCAATATTAATAAAACAGTCTTATTTTACTTTCCTCAGTAATTGTAGAATTAATTGTACAACAAAAATACATTTATTTTAATGTACAAGCGTTAAGACATAAGAAAACATATCTAAAATCAATTTATATAACAAAAGTGCTCATTAATCACTGACATGCAGCAGAGATGAGATGCCACGTATTTAGTTAAATAAAGTATTCACCACTGTAAGATTGATATCTCCAAATGATGATAGATTGTAATATTTTCATCATACGAATACCACATTTTTGAATATTATTTTCTGATATTAGTAGAACTCTTGATGAGCACATTACTTATTTACTTATTATTGTTATTTATTGCACATAGAAAATCGATGATTTTGTCAACAATACAATAAAAAAGCTGAGTAAGCTGAGCTCTTAGGTTAAATAACGGCCAAGTGTAAATCGTATTCGCGCACAAAGGGTTCCGTATAACATCAAGATTTTATTTAGTAGGTAGATTAGATTTTTTTACAGAACTATACTTAGTAGGTATATTTAATTAGTTGTTGTATAACGGTGACCAGCATAATAAGTTCTCACAACTTCTATATGTTTTTTTTTTATAGTGACTTATGTGTAGAAATGCACTTTGCTGCATGCAGTGTCGGGCCAAAAAAGTAAATAACACTTTATATATTTTCTTATTCATCCAAGTCTTGACATTGAATGTGACCTATTTATTAATACCGGTAAAATCATAGAGTTCATATTGTCAGTGATTATAAATCAATATGACGCATTAGGGCAAACATGCGAGTCAACAAATAAAATTGTTCTTGAGGAGTCCTTCCAGGAATAAACTCACGATGAAAGTGATATAGTGAAGCGACAAAAATGCCTCTCTCAGCAAATTTTCGACGGGGTAAGTTACTCTTGCGTATAACAATTACTATTAACTGGTATTACAGTCGTAGACCTCCAAAAGCACTCCCATATACCATTGGTAAATGAAATTTTCTGTGTTAATGAAATTTTCTGAATTACTGATAAAGAATTCATCCCTCAGCTATTTCAGAGGATGTGTTTGTTGAAATTGGTGCGCATCATGATAATAAGTATAAAAGATACTATATCAAGCAACTGATTTTGGGTGTAGTTAAATATTACAACTTTAGTTTCCAGCCTCTGTTACTTCAAAAATGTAATCTTTAAATAGTACATAACTATATGGTGTCTTTCCAGAAATGCTGACAGCATTAAAAAACGCTAAGAAAAACAAAGATAAGCAAGAAGATTCAGAAACACCCGTGAGTAATGATGGAGCTGCTCCTAGCAGTGGAAGCGGCGGCAGCGTAGAAAACAATGCTATTCCTACTATAGCCTCAATATTAGCAAAACCAGTCAGTCAATCAAATTCAGTAAAAATTGACCAAATATCACAGTCTGGAGAAAAAGCTAAGCCTATTGAGAAAAAATCTTAAAAATAATGGAAAAAATTAAAAAGTGGAATACAAAAATAATGCTCAATTATAAACTTACGTAGTATTTTTAACTTTAGGTTCTATTTAATAAATTATTTTGCCGTATTTTTTTGTAAATTACCTTTTTTAACACAATGCATACTGTACATAGGTACATACATCAAGCAAGTTCCTTATTAAGAGATTTGGTAGTTTCATAAACATAAATCATTTCACAATTTCCTATCTCCAAGAAACGAGGATTCTACACCCGTTCGTTAAATTAGTATTTATGTCCCATAAGCAGTGTCCAATGTTGAATACTGAGAATACTCATTTCGAATAGTGTTATTTATTTTGAAATAATATTGGAAATTTGTGAATATAGCCATATAAAAAGCAATGAAACCGGAAGAACCAACAAGATCTTGTTTCATAAACTATATGATAGGAAATTATAAAAATATTTTAATTTTAAACTGAGCAGACTGTGCAACTTTGGGCTAGCCGCTTTTATTAGTATCGTAGGTACCGACCGAACTTACGTAAATATAATTATCCTATTTCCTATCTGTGATGTCTGTAATCTATTATTGCTTGATAGTGATAGGGATTAAATTCGAGACAAGGGGTAAAATTGATCGAGTCTGTCGGGCGGCGGCAAGTCGGGCTGGCGCCGTGCCAAGAACGCCTTTGCAAACTAAAAGTTGATCGCAAACTGAATATGAATGCATAAACAATAAATTATTTTCCAACGAATGCAATGATAAACATACTTCTATGTATTTTCTCCTAAATATAAATAAATAAATAAATAAATAAATATTCTGGGACATTATTTCTCACACACGGCCATCTGACCCCAAACTAAGCAGAGCTTGTACTATGGAAGCCAGATAACTGATATACTACATATACTACTTTTCTTTTGTAAATACATACATATATAGATAATTACACCCAGACACAGCACAAACAGACATGTTCATGCACACAAATGTTTGTCCTGAGTGGGAATCGAACCCACGACCTGCGTCGTGATAGATAGGGTATCTTACCAACCACGCCAACCGGCCCGTCTATATGAAGCTCTGATAATGAAAAAAAAACTATAAAGTAAACGACAAATATTTAAAGATACATTATTTAATTTATTTAATCCTACTATTTATTTATTTATATCAGATAATTATCCATATGGGTTAGTAATAAGACTTACAGTCTATGTTAGTAACATTGAAAATTATAAATTAATATTAATTTAAAAACCTGTGTCCAGTGTCCATACGGGTCCAGTGCCACAGAAGCGGCTTTTCACTAATTAATCTCAGGATGCTGTTGGTGCTCCCGCGTATACGACGCATCAGGGATGCAGACCTTTTCCGCATTATAGCACGAAAGCTATCCGTACTAGCCTCCGCAAACATACCTGATGCGCTACAGAACCGCGGGAGCCCCATCAGCACCCTGAAAGCATTGTTGTACTGCACACGGAGAACGTTGTAGGCCCCCCGCGCATACATAAACCACAGGCTGCACGTGTAGAAGGATTGGCAAAATGCTTTAAAAAGAGTGATTTTCACTTCCTTCGTACATCGTGCAAACCTGCGGGCCAGCATATTGCAGCGGACAGACAACGCTCTCTCTCCTTTCGATGTCATAGTCATCCTTTAAGTCCTCTGTAACTATGTGACCGAGGTACTTAAAGCGAGAGACCCTATTCAATGCAACCCCGTAAAGGCACACCGGAGGAACTATCTCGGGCTTCTTCGAACCCACCTTAAACACACTATACTATATTAATATTATAAATGCGAATGTTTATATCTGTATGTCACCAACCGAAACCGGGAGCCAACACATACCTACTAAGATAAATGAAAAAAGTCTATTACCCCCCATTTAAAATAGCAACAAATGAAAGTGTGTCAACAGCCTAATATGACACTATAATAATTTGTTTCCTTTAGGTCGTGGGTGGGTTGGCGAGGCGCGGGCGGCGACGCGATAATGTTGGCTTATCGAGGTCCCTTGCAATATTTCTACGCCGACTGTACCCAATATATACAATTTTATTTCATTCCCAAATATATCTGAAGCATTAAATATCTATAATACGGTGGCTAGGTATTTATTTTATCTAAGTGGTGCGGTTCATGAAACCTACTGAAGGCGTTTTAGCCCTTCTATTCTTATGAATTTTGTCTTGAGCTGTAAATAATAGATTTATTGACTTCAAAATATCTACTTCCATTTAAATTTACAGTTAACATTTATTTATTTATTAATTTATAATTAATAGCAGTTACAGTTATATATATACTACTAGCTTCCGCCTCGCGGTTTCACCCGCGGTCCCGAGTGCTCCGATCGCCACCAAACCTTACAGGATTACCCGCGGGGCTAATATGAAGATTGTCTGAAAAATTCATTGAAATCGGTCCAGCTGTTTCGGAGTCTATAAAGTACATACAAACATACATACTTTATCTTTTATATATATATAGATTTCCCAAAAGTGTAACAACCTATAGGTAACATTAGAAAATCTATAGAACCATCATTCAATGTACATAACATAGAATTTATTTATCAAAAACAGATTGGGAGTGATGAAGGAAGTACAGAATTTTTTGTTTGTCTATCTGTTTGTTTGAGCACGCTAATCTCCGACGCCGTAACACAGATTGCACTCAAATGGATTTTTCATAAGTTAATTAAGCTTAGCTTGGCGCTTTGTATAAGCTTTGTTTCATCGAAATCGGCTGCAGGAAGAAACTACGAAAACTAAGAAATGTTATGATTTCTGCGCGAGCAAAGCTGTGGGCGAAAGGAAAAAATAACAAAACGTTTTTCTCTCATCCGATTTCCTACTATTATTATGGAGGAAAAGTCGATTATCATGTTGTGGAGGGAAAAAGCATAGCGCTAACATTAATATACTTTATAGGGTGTTTTGTGATGTTACAAAAATAACCAATCTGTAATTTATTTTGAAAGTTTAAGTTTTAATTTGTGCTATCATCTTTGTGAACCAACTTAGTCAATATGGTACGAAAGTGGTTAACGGTTCGATAAGTAAATTATACTGTACGTTACCATACATCCTGATAGTTTGGGCTATATTCAACATAGGTACAGGACCCAGGATTTTTCTGTAAAATCATGAACTGTAAAGATATTATCCTGTGTGACATTATCACAGATTAGAAAATAGTATTTTATAAATTATAGAGTCTCACTATTTCAGCGACTCTTTTGAAACAGACAGACGTCATTCAGACGCCTGAAGAAACAATACGAGATGAATTAATGTAATCAAGAAACGTAATTTATTTCGTTGCGCAATGTTACTTAAACTTCGGTACATTTAGCAAACCCTTGTTTTTTCTTTGTTTGTGTTATTTTAGACCGGGAGCCTAATCTGGAATGATTTTGTTAAAATACCTACAACATAGTTTATTACGAAAATTATGCTAGTATAATAATAAGTACCTGGATGACCGAGCATTGCTCGGTATTTTTTTTTAAACGACGTTTTCTAAACATGAAACTTAGCTAGATCGATTTATCGCCCCCGAAACCTCCTGCATACCAAATTTCATGAAAATCGTTGGAGCCGTTTCCGAGATTCAGATTATATATTTATATATATACAAGAATGCTCGTTTAAAGGTATTAGATTAGGCACAACCCCATTCAGTTGTTAGAATTCTTTGATGCAATTTAACAAAACTGGTGCAAGGATTTTTGTACAATAAATGTTCACTAAGTTACTTGAGCTAAGATATTTCCATTTCTTTCTAGACCGCAATAAAATATGATTTACCGTCCGGGTAGTATAGCAAGTTATAAAAGAGAGATGACACCAATAAAATTTAATAAGATCGTACATAAAAACTTTCGCGCCTAAATAAAATTGATAGCAATATTTCGAAATTTGCCGGTAGTTATTTTTACAGTGCTATGTCATTGTCAAGTAAAAGATGCACCTAAAAGTATTTTTTAGGAAAATATGGAACCCTTAGAATAGCCTTGAGGTTGTAGAAATTCTTAGTGAATTTTGATATTTCCGCTGCAGTGTTTACTACTTTAGGTAACCTTGGAGACTTTTACGTATGTACCTATCCATATAAATCTCCTAAATTATAGCAAAAGCAGGTTAGTTATAATGCAGGTTTATTATCTTTGTACCTATTTAGAAGAAACAACACCAGGTACTAAGTTCCAGGTACATACCTACTAGTGATAACATAGTGTGTGTTCTTATTCATATTCCGTGAAATTGTTTTTTTTTCCCTACAATATGCGCGAGGAGACCGATGGCTGCCACATGCGTCATACTTCTGAACAGGTGCTGCTTGTGGGGGTTGGTCTGCTTAAATTTGCTATCTATTCACTAACTAAGTCACTCATCATTTTGTTTCTTTTCTTTTTTTGTTATAACACACATATATTGTCAGTGAGACTAGATAAATAATTTAATGTAATAAATCTGAGTTAAATATTCTGGGACAATATTCCTCACACACGGCCATCTGACCCCAAACTAAGCAGAGCTGGTACTATGGAAGCCAGATAACTGATATACTACTTTTCTTTTGTAAATACATACATATATAAATAATTACACCCAGACACAGGACAAACAGACATGTTCATGCACACAAATGTTTTGGTTTTGAAAAGAGTAATTGCTGAGTTTCTTGCCGGCTCTTCTCAGTAAAAGCAACCTTCCGTACCGAGCGTTAGAGTCAGACTATTCATAAGTGCTTGTGAAGGCCTATTTGAATAAAAAATATATTCATTTATTTTCATTAATTCATTCATACCTACTTAGTTAAAAAAAATATACATTAGTTCTCTACATTTTAAACATAGACCCTTCACTTACATGTCAGTATAACAACAAGGAAATTTCCACGGGAAAATACCTTAGAAACGGTGGGACAATTTAAGCTTAGAAAACGTACTTTCTACTATTACACTACCTATACTACCTAACCTACCGTAGAGTGTGACAGATGAAGCGTACCTACCTACTTGATGCCATCTTATATTTGTGATTTAACCACAAAAATATAAATGGACAACGTAGTAAGTAATTATACTGTGATTCAAATTTAACTTTGTTTTTATACTTATCTTACTTCCTATTTGCTAAATAGAAGCTTGATTGTGATATTTTTCAATTTATGCTTGTTTGTATTTTGGGAAATAGATTGAGGAAGTAACGACGGAAGAAAACAAAGTTTTTATAAAATAAATGAGTTAACCTTGGAACTGGCTGATGATAAACATGACATACGAGTAGATAAATTAAAAAAATAATATGTGACATATTTATTGAGCACCCGCCCGATATTGATGACACTCGTTTATAATTATATTATATTTAATTTATTAGTGATTTAATTTAAGGAATTATATTAATCATGGCATCAAGAGGAGCGTTACAACGACGACAGCTGCCCAAGCTTATGGCATGTATAACAAAAAACAGTTTGGAGCATATGAGGAACAAAGCTTTGTTTTGTTTAGATGTTCTTGACGCAAAGGAAATCCGAAGGTGACACATTTTTTATAGGTATTTTGCACACTTTTGTAGTGGTAGAGTCCTGAGCGCTAGCCAATCTATGGCTACTGTTCTCAAGTTGCTAAGCACTTATAGCTGCATTTGAGAAGTAGTTCCCGTCTAGACTTTGTACATAATACCTTTGTCCACATCATAACTTGGAATAGTGCGATTATGGTCAAACACAAGCCTACATATCCATATTAGAATATCACTAAGAATTGGTTCAAGTTTGGCTTAATTATTATATATCTTACAGCATACATTAGACAGCTAATCCTTACATTCCTTCAAGATGAAGAGTTTCTATGGCCACCTTCCGGCTCCATCATTAGACCAGCTCCATGTGATGGTTCTATATTATTGTATTGTCTGAAAGTTCTGAGCAATATTTTAAGTTTCAATCTCTAAATCAAAGGAAACTTGGCTTAAAAAAATACCGAACAGACAATAAAGCGAGTTTAAAAACGTGGTACAAATTGCAATGATGGTAATTTTCTTACTTTTCAGACGAAAATTTCCACTTTATAAATGTCTTATTCTAGAGCTAATGGAATCAGGCTATACTGAATCATCAGACTACATTCAGGATCTCATTTATGATAATATACAACTTGTAGCTGAAGATGATATCGGTATCGTAGTCGATCTTAGGAAACGAAGTGATTATTTAGAGCATATTTGCCGTGGACTGCAACAAGCTGAAAGAGAGCGGGATAAAGGTAAAAATACATTTGTAGCAGTACATTTCTAGTAGCGGAATTTCGATGTTAGAATTAGGTAGGCAGGATATTGATGCCATTGGGAAATACTCTAGATTTAATGTTTAAGAACCTATGTTCTCTGCGAATTATACAAGGAAAATGTACATCTAATTCTTGGAAAAATATTGACATTATTTAAAATATCAATTCAATTATAGATAATATAAAAAAGGAATGCTTGGAGTTACTAAAACTCGCTATGTTTTACGCCGAAAAAGGAAAAGGTATTCTGTGGTTAGCAGAAAAGTTCTATTTAGCCTCAATGGCAGTATCTAGTAAATACTTGGTGGACGGCGGAAGACAGCAAGGCTGTTGCAAATACCACTACGCAAAGTTCCTTCTTGACAAATGTAAGTGAAGATGATTATTGCTATACCTAGAATATATTTGAATTTGTAAAGCTTGACCCAGTTGTGTATATAGGTACTGACTGAATTCAACAAATTTTAATGATCTTGGAGGGAATAGGTTTTTTTTCCACTTAGGTAGCAAACAAGCATACATGTCGCCTGATGGTCACCGGTTACCATAGGACATTGACGCTTGCCACAACAGGGTCAAAACACGCGCGTTGCTGATATTGCTAAAATCTTTTCACATCCTTTTTAAAAAACGTCATTCTCCTCTCCCTTGGGAAAACCATGGGGGTGGGGAGGTCGTTCCATGACCTGAGCGTCCCCTGTAGGAAAGTGCCTTGGTATTGAAGATTGCAAATTTTACATAGAATAAACTTTATTGTATATTTAAAAATATTGAAATTACATGCTTTTAGAAAGCTATGTTTGGCCCGTGAATCGAACTAACAGAAATGCGATAAGCAATTATATTTGCATAGCCTAAATCAATTCTAAAAAGCCGTCTATGAACATAATCATAATGCAAAACATTTGGAATTTTGCATAATATAAAAATAATTTAATTCGACTCCACACAAATGATACTCAAGCGTTATATCCTAAATAAAATTCCTCACTGAATTCTCGACTTTGCATACATTCAGTAGGCGCTAAGCAAACGCACTCTGAAATTAGATCCGGACATACATTATTGCCTTACACAAAGTTTATCAGTAATAATATAATAAAAGCAGTCAAGTGCGTGTCGTATAATCGCAACAATTTCTTCGAATGGATATTATGTGTTCAATGAAATGTTTTTAAAGGTAAATTCATTGATCTACGAAAGAGTTCAAGGCTATTGTCATCTTAATTCAATTAATAACTTATAGCTTTAAAAACGTTTTTGGACATCTTAAAGACATTAGACTATTTAGACACGTGCACGTGATAAAATAAAATAATAATATAATATATGTATTAATCTATGCCTACATATAAGAATAACTTATAACGTTAAACGAGTCATTCTTGTAAATTTATATATTTATTTCATGTATCTCTGAAACAGCTCTTACGATTTGGATTGTATTGAGATAAGGTTTAGCTTTCGTGATAAAACGAGATTTTACAGAAAAAAAATAATGCCGAGCCTCGGTCGCGCAGGTAGGTACTGAATATAATTATATGTTATGATGTAATTATATGTTAATTTCATCAGAATCTTAGCCAAAGCTTTTGTTCGACTTTTGTTCGTTCGTTTTGTTTTGTTGGCTTTTGTTACATAAGAATCAAGTACCTCCCGACCGATATTCTAAAAGTAATATATTGAAGTAGGAAGGATTTATTTATCCACAATTTATTCAAGAATATGATTATAACAACGGGCCCATTCATTTAATTCATACTGATTTTTACATTATGATTGTAAACACATACTTAATTAATCCTTAGTTATTTTGAATTGGATGGTAGAAATTCGAACAAGTAGAAAAACTTATTTTAATGACAACTTTTGCTATTGTTTTTAGGCAAATGTTTGGCAAATATGATTTTTTTCATAATATGACAGGTAACACAATAATTGTTCTAAATGAATTAAACAGTTCCAGGAGGCGATACCGAAGAACCATTTCTTATATTAACAGATGTTAGAGACTGCGCTATTGGAAAGGTACGACTATGTGTTTCATATATATATTTTTAAGTAATTATAAGAATTGGAAATAAAAACGTGAGCGTTCAATAAATGTAGCTGATAAGTAAAGTCACATATCTAATTAATCATTATAATTTACAATTTTACCATTTCCTGTATTTTCCATGCACAGACATGGCCTTTGTACGAAGCCGAGAATGATAATGAGGAAGTACCATCAGACACACTGTTTGCTGTGACTGCCATACAGTTACATAGAGTGTTGCTGGCAAATGCGAGGGCTATACGTAAAACAGATCCAGGAAAAGCTGAAAGACTCTCACGTTTAGCTGAAAGACGAGCTAACGATGGTACCTACCTTTTTAATTATAACAAATCAAATATTACTCAAAATAGATTGATTGATCATCAATGTCACGTGATAGAACTGTATATATTATTTTGCTGACACAAAAGCCTTTCCTATTAAAATTTATAAAACGTTTCTTTACAGCTAATGAAACCACGAAAACAGCTGAAGCAATCATTGAAATTGGCATCTGTCAGTTGAAGATGAATAATTTAAATAACGCACAGAAGACTTTTGAGAGAGCTTTCAAAATTTATACGAATAGTAACAATATTAGTGGATTGTGTGAAACTAGGATGCACCTCGCCGCTGTAATGCAACGGTATGAAAGCATTAATACCCTTTAATAGGTATTTAGAGGCCTTCTAAATTTCAAATTGATAAATTTCGGGGATTTTTTTTAACAACATGTGTCTGATCAGAAGCTAATAGCTATATAATATCATGCAAGGTGTTAAAATTTTGCTAATTGGTGATGGGTGGGACGTCATAATTTATCTTGAAATATTAAGTACACTCCTTAAGGCGACGCCTTGAAGATTTTGGTTGCAAGGATTCTGATTTTTCTCAACAATGACTGAAGCGAACGAACTCAAATTTATTGTAAGAATTCATCATGTCTTTGACTTTATTTTGTACGTTGCATAACACGATTGGTTAACTTTTATAACACAAAATAATTAATCAAAAAGACCTCTTTAAAATAAGAGATTCCAATTTTACCGGCATTGAGGATCGATTTGAGGTTCCAAAATTTTTACATTATTAATTGAAACTGATACTATAAATTGTACTTAGGTTTTATGAAATATATTTGTAGTTTTTAAATTAAACAATCAAAACCATTTTGTCGCATACGCCCGTTCCGTTTACGCGGGTTTTCTATGCACAATCTGTTTAGTTTAGACTAGAACAACGGATAAAAGTTTGAAAAATAGTTGCATACCTATTGGTATGTAGGTACATAAAGTAAAGTCAAGTTAGTTGGCGTAACTTTATCTGGACAAATTGTTACCTGTGGCAGTCAGTCAGTGTCCCCCAGAACTGATTTATTATCCACCCCTCGTTCCTACGCCTCGCTCTTGCACCAGCCGTGATTTGCATTTGCGTGTGTGTATCTATAATAAATCTGAAGAGTTTTTGTTCGTTTCTTTGTTTCTAATCTCTAGAACTACCAGTTGGATTTAAAAAAAAAAATTGAATTTGATAGCCCAATTCTTGAGGAAGGCCACTTTTTATCTTGAGATCGCAGGTAAAACCACAGGGGATAGCTAGTTGTTATTATAAATATATAAATTAACCAATATCGACGCAGCCATATGCGAGTCCATACTCAGCAATAGATAGGTACTAAATGCAATTGTAAAATATCGCCAGCTATTTTGATTTTACCTTGTATAGAAATCGCTGTAAGGAATTACATTACTAATAATAATAATACATAATTAGCGTCGACAAATGAATGTGATGAATAGTAAATGTGTGTGAAACATATACCTAAAGCCTATCTATAAATTTGATGTAGTATTTTTTATTTTTAGGAGTAGAGACTTCGTGAATGTCAAGCAATGTAATGATAATGTATTCGGGCTAATTTAAATGTTATTTTGAAAATACACATAATGTAAAAGTAATAATATCATTGCATGTTTGCTAATTTCACCATTCCACCCATTCTCTTACGTTACGGAATTCGATACTACATTTTTAATTTTATAATTTATTTATTATACATAGGTACACGTTTTATTGGCGGTTAGTATTGCTCAATATCGCAGGTTGATTGATCTACCAAGACGTGATTAGAATGTTACATCTTATGTACATATAAACTTCTAGACATCACGTCACTTCTATAATAGTATTTCACAGGTGGTAAACTAGACCATGTGCACTTGTGTAGGTATAATATTCAGTTAATCAGGATACTCATTGTAAATTTGGACAAGCCTTCTAAGGTAGACAATAAATTTGTAACAAACAAAGATGTTTCTTATGATCAATAAAATAGATTGGTAACTATATTAAAAGTGTATTTACAGCTTTGGAAGGCTTACTGAATACAAAGAAGTAAACATGTTAATGATAAACCTATTTATCAATAAATTTAATAACCGTAGATTATAGTATAACGAAGATACTGGGAAATATAGAAGTAGACAATAATTACCTAGTAGATAATTAATTATAATTCCTCTGTTTTGATGTCTCAGGAAAATTCCATAAAATAAGTATTAATTTATTTACTTTAAACCACATAATATAATGCACATAAATTTATATTCATATTAATTTAATCTACGCGTCAACTGGTAGGTTACGACAATCGTACAAATCGACTATGCACTAATTAAATTACGAGTATGTACGAATATTTATTTAACAACGCGTGTATTGTGTTTCTGCTGGAATGTTCTGGGATTAAAACAAATCTAAACCATACTTTTAAGGCAATACGGTGATTATGATTTGATGACCTTTAAATTAAACCGAAGCACGATGACGACGTGACTATCAAGCGAATAACACTGTTATGGAGTATAAGGAACTTGATGCTACTTGTATAGTGCGTGTTCAGATCTAAGGTCTCTGAATCATATACTGATTTGCATTTTCCTTAACTATCATAAATGGCCATTGGCATATTGTTGAGAATGTGATACTTTGCTTCTAAAACGCTAAAATATTTTTAATTGAAAGTAATAATGGTCACGTTTAATTTAAAAAAAAACAACCGGCCATGTACGTAATAGAACACGCGGAGGATAAAGTTCCGAGGTCAGTATGATGTGTATAAATTAAAGAAAAGTGTCATTAAAATAAATTAGGGATGGCTCTCTAACTTTAGCAAATGGCTTATTTAAAGCTTAATTTTCAACCCGAGGATGTCCACTGCTAAACATAGGCCTCTCCATTAATTTCCACAACATGCGGTTTTGGGCCGCTTGCATTCAGTGGCTCCCAGCAACTCTGACCAGGTCATCAGTTCACCTGGTGGGAGGCCGTCCCGGTCGATGCTTTCCTGTACCTGGTCGCCCCTCGAGAACCTTTCTTGCCCATTGGTTATGTGCTCTTCGAGCGATGTTGCCTGCCCATTGCTATTTCAGTTTGCTGACTCTACGAGCTGTATCCGTCCTTTTGTTCACCTACGAATGTCCTAGTTTCGGTAGCGTAGAGAAATTCCGAGCATAGCTAGTTCCATAGCTCGCTGAGTGACTCTTAGTTTATTTAGTGTATATTTAGTATATTATGCTTAATATTTCGTAAACTAATTTTTATATCAGGAAGGTGTCCTTGACACAACCTTCTTTGTTTAAAAGTCCTTTATAATGATACCCCACTCGATGTTGTACAGACAGCAACATAAATAGATGTACAGGTCCAAATTTACAAGTACACTATAACTATCCATATTAAGAAAATATTAAGTAAACAGGTATTTTGTAAATTTTTATCGACCGTACACAAACAAAAGAATATCACCCTCACTTTACATTACACTATTTTTAAACCTGCAATGTATGTAACTATGTTTGTTCGGTTGGAATTTTGGAAGTCGAATTTCACCCACTTCCAGTGGTCGGATTGACTTGATATTTGGAAAGAAGTTTCTTGTCGCCTGGACACTTGGCGAATGAGAGCTAGCCCAAAAAAAGTGAAGACTTCGACCCTCACGACAGTTTTGCTATAGTATGTGTGTTTACAAGCGTATGTCTATGTTTAGGTATAATCAGTATCATCCTATGCAGTATAGGCGTACGGCGTACGCGTCAGCTGTATTCGTTTCCCACGATGTTTCCTGTATTTTTTTTGTAACTTTGTTTGCGTAATATGTACATATATATACTAAATTTCAGCTTGATATCACTGGTAGTCTGCAAGTAAAATTACTATGACAGATTGACGAACAGACGGACAGACGGACATGAGAAAATTATATAAAGGTTCCGAAGTCCAACGAGGAAATGCACCATATTACGAATATTTTACTTACCTTTTACGTTCGGTGTAAAGGTTGGGTGATCACGAAACTGCAGCTAAACTACTAACAGAAATGGGCAGTCTAGCCATGGAGCATAGTCTTCGGCAACAACTTGGACGAGCATTGCATCTGCTCGGGGAACTACATTTGAGGAGAGAGCGACCAGAACTGGGAACCCAACATTTATCTGAAGCTTTTGCTTGCTTCATGGGCTTTAGTTTTGAAAGGGTAATTAATCTATCAGTCTCTACTATCTTGGAGTCAATAATGTAATCTTTTTTTGTAATATTCTTATTTTATACTTATACAATAAAATTATGAACCAATTAATTTAGTTAACTTTACAAAGATGCATAAGCCCGAACACCTCAAAATAACAAACTCATAAAGTATTGCTTGTCTAGCCCAATGAAACTCCTAATATTCAAGTGTCCGACGCTGTCAGTAAAATGGATATGATATATAAATATACGAGTTCAATATATGAAGAGGAAGCAGAGCAGTCGAGACTAATGATGGCTATATCTGCAGGTAAAATAAATAAAAAAATCTTAAAAACTCTTAACAACTAGAATCATAACACTATTAACTAGCTTCCACCCCGCGATTGTTGCTTCTACTACACCCGTTACTACATGTTATTCCAGTGTATAGTTGCGCTAAGTCTCATACAAATCCATTCAGCCATTACGAAGCTGAGAGATAAGAACTATATTATAATACAGACACATACATTATAAACCTTCGCATTTATAATATTAGTATGCGTACAAAATAAATATTCTCACACACGGCCATCTGGCCCTAAACTTAGCAGAGCTTGTGCTATGGAAGCCATATCACGGATATAAAACATATATTACTTTTCTTTTGTAAATATATACTTTTATAGATAATTACACCCAGACAAGACATGTTCATGCACACAAATGTCTGTCCTGAGTAGAAATCGAACCCACGACCTGTGGCGTGATAGATAGGGTAACTTACCAATCACGCCAACCGGCCCGTCAAAGTAGAGTAGAGTAGTAGTAGAGGCGATTTGTTTTTGTTTATTCAAAATAATATTGTAATATTTGGATGGGTTTTTTTTTATTTGAGTAAATATCAATCTCCGTAAATATAGAGGCAATGAAATACCACAGCAATCCGAGCTTTATAGTGAATATTACAAAATGATTTATTATTTATTTCAGGTCAAGAATTAATGGCTTCATACTTCAATTTGATAAGAGAGTCCGGCACTTGTGCAGTTGCTAAAATGAAAACAATTGAATGGAAACTTTCGCGCGTCGGATGGTGGGTTAAGAGGCAAAGTCACGATTTCTTACCATGCATGTGTCCTATACATAAGCGAACTCCTTTGGACGTGTTAAGGTATATAATTTTTGATTATGCTTTACTAGTTTCCGCGTCGCGGTTTTCACCGCGTTCTCCAGAGATTTAGAGTTAATTTTATTATCTTATATATAAAATTCTCGTGTCACAATGTTAGTTACCATACTCCTCCGAAACGGCTAGACCGATTTTTATGAAATTTTATATGTCTGAGAATCGGCTACTATCGATTTTTCATACCGCTACGCGAGAGAAATTAATATGTAATTCGTTCAGTTATTATATCGACAGAGTATTTAGGGTATTATAATCCATAGAATTGACTACTTGTTTATTCTATGGTTATGACCTATTTATGTGATATTTTTCATTTAAACCTTTCATCTATTGCAGTGTGATAGAGTTACAAACATCCACACAAAATTTTGCATTTATATTATTTAAAAAATTATGATCTACTGTAGGATTTCATAATAGCTAAAACATCAGTAGGCAGATATGTTTGATGTGTTATTAATTGAAATAAGGTGATTAGGATGAAGAACAAAATTTATGTTGTCTTATCATAGATATTTTATAATCTGAGATCATAGTGTTTTGTTATGAATTCTATATTTATACAAGTTTTTTTAAAACAAGATTGAACGTATTAGTAAACTAATTGCTTAATTATTTTTTCTTATTTCATTTATTATAGGAGAGTTGGGTATATTGTACTGCCGGATAAATTGTACCACCTCAATATTTCTTACTAAATATATTTTTTTCTCTCCTGGTAACACAAAACTAAGCGCTGACAGCGTCCTCAGTCAGCGTACTTGTCATTTTGTAATGTCGTCCGACAAGTGAATTTATTTTCAGAGTTGTGAAACGTTTTTTCATTGTTATATGAAAATTTTAATGCGTGTACTTAAGACATTATTACTCATTATAGTGTTAAGTGATAATTTTGTATAATTTGCTACTTGGCAGGTCTTTAATTATCTTTCAATCTGTAAAGAAATGAATTAATTAGGTTTATAGGTTATTTGGTATAAATGGTTATATGTTCTTTAAATTGTACCGAAACAGTTTACCCGACCCGACGATATACGTATATTTTTTTCTAAGTATTACATGCTAGGAAACAAAATAAGATTGACAATTATTCAGCTATTCATATTGAATTTATTTTTCAGAAAAGGAGAGCTACTACTTTTAATTTGGAATTGAAAAATATCATAATCAAGCATATTTTAAAATTAAAAAAGCATGTGTTTGGATTGACCATCATGGTCACTACTTTGTTAAAAAATGTTCCAAATATTGACTGGATTCAGTGTATTCGTTGTCATAGATAATTTGTACAACGAATTCAGACAATTGTTTGAACAAAAGCAGAGTAAAAAAAAAGAATAAAGAAGAAAATATATTAGCCATTCTCAAGTTAAAACTTTTTCATTTTGTTATTTAAAAAAAGTTGCGTAGGGAAAATAAATTATTGAATTTTCCATGTTGTTTTGATAAATGTTTAAGTTTGATAAATATTTAACTTTTAAAATCTTTGATATTCCCAATAACAATTATATTGATTTATTTTTTGTTAGCACTTTTTTAATTATAATTGAAGCATCACCATATATGGCGTATTATTAAAACCTATTAATGTATTTTTCAAATAATTGATCAAATATTCTAATAGTACTAAACTCTTAGTGGTACAACAATTAAACCAACTAGTTCGGTATATTTCTCCAATGGAAAGTCTCTGGAAAATCGCACGTTTTGAGAAATGTATAAGGAATTTGGTATTGATTTTGTAGGATCTGTATAAGTTAAAAGAGATCCTAAACTACGTGGCATTCGATAAATAGTTTGTTTCAATTAACTTCAAAACGAGACTAAAAGTGGTCCAATATATCCGACTCTACCCTATTATAATATTCGTTTATAACTACTACTAATTATTGTTTGTTCTAGATTACAATTTGAGTTGAAGAAAGCTGCGGAAGATTTAAATGCGGCATCTATGAGTGAAGGTGTATTAGAAAGAACTGATACAATTCACGATATGAGACGATTGCGAAGCAGTTTTCCTAAAACTTAGGTATTTAATTACCATTTTTTTCCACTGATATACTTACTTAGCTTTCTGTTGGCGAATTTTCTCGCTTTTTCCCCACAAAAAAAGCTGTTTTATATACTTATTAATAAATAATAATATAATAGCGTAAATATAGTTATTTAATACCTAATTTCACTACCTAACGTAGTTTAGACGCACTCGTGAAATATTTTTCTACAGAAATTTTGACTCACGGCACTGCACAGCTACTGGGTTGATATTGAAAAATACTTATTACGTAAGTATTTCATTATTTCCATCGAACAATATTTCGTGTTTCATTTAATTTTCATACAAAAATTCATGCAAACTGTAAATACGGGTAAAAGGTGATGAATAGCACCCTCAGCTGGATGGATTTTCCAAAAGTCTCATATTGCTTGCCTTCACCTCATAAAAGTTATATTACTTAAATTATGCATTATATTTCTGACTTTATCAATAATAATACTAATATAATAAAGCTGAAGAGTTTGTTTGAACGCGCTAATCCCTGGAACCAGCAGTCGGATTTGTCGGATATATAAGAATAAACTTAAACAAATTAATGAAACTTGAATGATAAAAATAATAATACTAATTAATTATACTTATTAGTAATTGTATTCGTCACCTTCACAAAGAACACAGTGCTAAAAACTTATTTACATTATAATGATTGAGCAATGCAATACACCTTGTTGTCCTTTCACCTTCATCTAAACAGTCCCATTTCTGAGAGCTCTACCACCATAATAATCATCTTAAAATTAGAACAATAAAAATAATTAACTCAATACTGATATCACAAACATTAATGAATCTAAAATTTGTCAAATTGTGTATATTTACATGTAAATAAAAAAACTGACTTATTATGTATTCACGATAATTTGTGATTTGATTAATCTAGACGGCTTTGGCTAATCTTTTCCGGGGCTGTAAGCGTACTTTGAATCCCTCAGCTCGTTTCAAAATAATATCAGCTTGTAGTTTAAAATCGGATTCTTTGAGATCTGAGAGCACGCGGAAATTCCTCAGAATTGTGGACAGGATTATTTTCAGCTTTAGCATGGCATATTTGCGACCTTTAAAAAGAAAAAAACATGAAATGAACTGCTTGAAAACTTGTATGTATCAGACTTTGAGAAAACCAGTAATATAACATCTAAATACTCACCGACACAACTTCTGGGACCTGCAGAGAAGGGTACAAAGGCATAATAGTGACGATTGGCAGATCTTTCTGGTAGGAAATTGTCTGGGTTAAATTTGTCTGGATCGGGATATACGTCAGCACGGCGATGAAGTTTAAATGTCGCTACAACTACAGTGGTACCTGCAGGTACTTTCTTTCCACTCGAAGCTGTAAGAAATAAAATTATATTTCTTAGTTGACCTACATACCTACATTAAAAAGTTATGCATATGTTAAAAAGTATTTACCAAGAGTAATATCTTGTTTCAGATGTCTCGCGATAATGGGCACTGGTGGATACAATCTAAGTGTTTCCATAAGGCACCTTTCAAGGTATTTCATTTCAAGTGTATCTTGGAAAGTTGTCGGCCGGTCTGAATCACCGAATATCTGATCTAACTCTTCAATAACCTTATCTTGAATGTCTTGGTGTATTCCCATCATGGATAAGAAGAAACTGCTTCCTGCTGCTGTTGTGTCATGACCCTGTGTAATTATTATTTGAGTTTATTACATGTAACTAATACAGATTATAAAGATTTTTATTTCCTGTTTCATACCTCGAACATAATAGTGTCCACTTGTTCTTTGATTTCTTCATCAGAAATAACAACTCCGCTTTGAGAACTCTCCAGAAGCAAGTCGAGGAAGGCAAGACGTTTCTTCTGGCCTACGTCGTTATCGTCAACATCCAAATCATCTTTAAGACCAGCTGATTGTCCAAAAGAAAGGCCCTCGACTGATGTAGTTTTGCCTGTCGTAGTTTCAGTGTCGTTTGAAACTTCAGTTTGCTCCGTAACTAATGTTTTTTTACCAGATTTGAATTCATCCTTTTTCTTCATAATAACCTTAAAATATAGGTATATTTAAATTACACGCTGAAGACTAGATATTATTAATTTCCTTGAGTTAAAAGTTACAGTTAATTAAGCCTTTGTAAGCCGGTCGAATTGTCGAATATTAATTATTCTCACATTTGCGTCCATTTGTAGTAAATTGAATAGAAAAAGGTGAAAGTTATTGTTTTTAATTTTTTTATAGTTAAAGAATAATTTAGACGTACATATTTGTATTAGGTGAATGGACATGCTTTAGCAAAAGACGCAGGTATTTTAATTACATGGCATATTAATTATACATTCATATAAGTAATATACTTGCACATAAGTACCTACATAATAGCAAATTAGTTTATTATTTACCTTCTTAGTTAAGCCATGGATGACGTTAAGAAGTTTGCCCTGACTCTTAGCATACTCGGTGAACTTGAACAGGAACTCTGGTCTCAGCCAGATCTTCGTGTGTCTTAAATGAAGAATGTCGCACATTTTCATCACAGCCATAGCGTATTCGAATCCACTTTGGTCTTGAGTAGATTTGCTGACTCCCATGGCGGTTTCTGTAAAACAGTAGTATCTAAATAATTAATGTAAATTTTTCTCCGATTTTTTGAAAATAAAATAGCTATAATAGAAACACTAACGTCATTATAAAACCGTCAAAAAGAAAGGGGCAATTGACCTCCATTGGAATCAAAAATAGTTGTGTAACTAGCTCGTAATAAGGCGTGCAACGATATGTGCCCCATGATGGTTATTATTGCCCATTAGCACGTTTGCACGTGGGGGGTCGCCAAACTTGACGCAAGGTATGATGATACGTGTGCCTAAGCGTGATTCAGTATCAACCACTACTAGGGACCTATTCTACGTTAAAACAAGTAAACCATAGTTACAAGTTTACCATATAAACAACATAAATTGCTACCATTAACATAATATCGCGGATGTAATGATTGCAGTTTAGAGGTTTACATAGTACTCTTTCCTCGTAACTGAAATAACCACTATTATAATAATATAATATATGCAACATATACAGAGTTACGAGACACATTAAGTGTAGAACTTAGAATATTCGTTGGAACCCATTTTTTTATTGCTGTGATCATGCAATATGCAACAGACGGACCGATATCGCAGTAATTTTAGATTAGGACGTAAATGAGCCAAGATAATTTAGCAACAACGTCTAAAATAATGTTGTGCAGGATCTACACGTAGGTTATCTTCGCGAGATTTCGCAAACGGTTAATAGGTTCTCGCGGCATTTGCTTCAAGAACGCGGTCTGGTGTCCAGCTGAGGGCCGACGTGTTGTCACCAACGTGGGTACGTGATATAACATACAAATTACTCATTATTCTATATTATGTTTGGGTAGGCTCATTGTAATTTAAGACGATTTCCATCTGTAGTGCGCTTTATGCTAAGTTTTTGGCGAATTTTCCGTCTAGGCTAAAGTTGTGCAAATTACTTTATAAAATTTCATTTCAGTTGGAATTCATAAGATAAACAAAATGTTTTATAAAGTGTATGTACTACCTCTACAACTTAACCCAAAAATGAGTTAAACTATTATTTAACGAATAAACAAATAACACGAGGAGAAAGAGAGAGAAAGACTAGAATAAGACTCAAAATTAAAAAAGACGATCTGCATCGTTTTTTGAAACCTATTTTGGTGTTCGTTTTGTGTTCATTAACAATTGCAATAATATTTAAAGAAACCGTCGACCAAGAAAAACGATGTTAATAGACCAATGTAAAAAATAATCTAATGCAAAAGTAACTTATATAATGATTATTTAATGAACAAAATGCATCCACGACACAAAAGCTATCCTCATTTTAAGAACCAAATAGTTTAAAACTAACTATTGAAATTGTTATAGTGCCAGTTAATATTAAGACTCATGATCTTTATTATTCAATGCACATGATACAAACATAATTGAAAACGGGTACACAAAACCTGTCTGAGTGCAAGTAAAGACGAGACAATGAAGTTCACTATATTATGTCGGAAATCAATTGAATATGCAAGAACGCAACTTGACTACGTCAAGTTTTTGATATCACGACGTTGTACATGACAAGATTAAGTATTTCATAGCAGTTTAGAATTGAAGAATTAAAAATGAATGTAAGTAAGTATATTCATTGATATTTCAATAAGATATGGCTACAATTTTGGATTATTAAGCAACCCACGTAGAATAAACACAATGCCATGCTTTCGTCCTTAAAATCTGGCGTGTGGAAAACTTACCGAGTAAAATTTCCACAGTGCACTCGCTCATGTAGTCATGACAGTCGAAAGAACCAGTTTCTTTCTTCAATTTATCAACAACAGCTCTTGAGTTGGCGTTGAACAAATCGATGAAACTCTTCAGTACGTTCAAGTGGAAAGTTGGTGCAATCAACTTGCGATGGGAACGCCATTTGTGACCTAAAAAGTAAATTGTAGGTGCCTGAATTAATAGTTGCCAGTCAAAAAAAAAGTATCAGTTCAATTACTTGTGTCTAATGAAGTTTTCAACATCCATAGTCATAGTAATTTACAAAGACAGAAATGTGAGTACTTTAAATAAAAATTACGTGATAAAGCACGTAAAACTCACCGGTACTGATAAGAAGCCCATTGCCAAGCCAGGGTTTGAAGAAGCGGTACTCATCAGCTTTATCAATATGGACGTGACTGCTGAGGATCAGCTCCACATCACGGGGATCATAGAGGAATACTAGAAGACGAGACCCAATCCAAAGTCTCACGACGGCTTCTTTATCATATGGCGTACTTTTATCAACAATATTTTTAAAGATATCTGCAATAAACAATTTAAAAATAAACTATTTTGAAGGCCTATGTAGTCATTAGCATAGTTTAACATAAAAATTATTTGAATGATTTCTGGTGACGATTAAATTAATGATCGATATTTATGGTATGCTTCCTACAAACGTTAAAATTTAAATTCAGTTAATACAGTTATCTGAATGATTTATGAATATATTTATTTTATAGGTGCGTTCCAAAGCTAAGGAAACAGTTATTTTACTACAGTTCTATTTTCTTAGTACATGATCATGGTAGGTACTATGCTTATATTGACGTAAAATGGATTAAAACCTTACCAGCTGAACCACCAGTGAATTCTAAAGCATTTCCCAAAAGGGGTAAACCCGCTGGTCCATTTAGTTTGCCTGCTAGTTCATATAAATGCCGTCTTGACATTCTCCAGTAGGTATACCAAAGAATAAGAGCTGGCACCAGAAGGACGTAAAAGAGATTGGTCGCAGCCCACGTGCTGCTCTGCAACACGTTTTCGGCTGTTGTGTAACTCATTTTATATAGAGCTATGTGCCTGTTAACAAAAAAACACTTTTATAATTTCTAACAATATTTGCTGTATTTGTATCAAATATGATTGATTATATTTCTCTGTAAATGTGCAAGTATTTGTTAAGTATAACCAACACTGTAACATGGAGATTTCATAACCGATTGTAAGACTGTTAGAATTCTAAGCTTGCGCGCTGACACTTGCTTTGAATTTCAAGACAAAGCTGTTCATATTTCACTAAGCTGTCAACATACTATGTCTCATGTGCATTATGCAGTGAAGTGATCAAATTTTATTTCTATTTCTTTAGAAACATTACTGCAGTATAGTTAGTATCCATACACTGAGACTAAACTTATTTTAGAAGCAGAAATCTTCTGTATAATCTATATATATAAAAGAGAAAGTATGTATGTATGTATGTTCCTTATAGACTCCGAAACCGCTGAACCGATCGTGATGAAATTTTCAGACAATCTTCATATTAGCCCCGCGGGTAATCCTGTAAGGTTTCGTGGCGATCGGAGCACTCGGGACGGCGGCGGGTGAAACCGCGGGGCGGAAGCTAGTAATATATAAAAGGAAAAGGTGACTGACTGACTGATCCATCAACGCTCAGCTCTACCACTGGATGGATCGGGGTAAAAAAGCATACGCTAAGAAAGGATTTGTGAAAATTCCACCCCTAAGGGGGTAAAATAGGGGTTCGCAGGTGAAACCGCGGGGTGGTAAGCTAGTAACAAAAAAATATGAAGAAAAAACTACAGAGGGCGATGTGCATGGCATGACCCCATGTTAGTAAAGTTACAAACCTTCGACTGCGACACTGTAACTGCACACAATCTTTCTCAAGAGTAAGTACTTGTTTGTTAACTATGTTAGTAATATGTTTTATGTAGTTTTTGTAATATAAAAATTAAGAATTTAACTTTTTTGCGTTTTTTGTTTTCTTTACTCCACTCGAATATTTTATTTATTTTTATTATGTTAATTGCGAGAAATGGATTGTAGCAAAACCTATAGTGACAGTTTCAATTCATACCAATTTCCAAACATAGCTACCTACTTGTATTTTCCAATTACAAAAATATTACAGTATAGAAATGTCGAAACTAGTGCGGTAGCGTAAATAAGACTCCAATAATATATTATGGCAAAATTAGCTCAGTCACTGCACTCCATTACGCTGACTTAGAGGCTTCACATTTCATTTATAGTAGTTTAAAATGAATAAGTACCAACCTAAGTTTAGACATTACATAATATTGTAAATTAAAATTGTCTACATGTGTCGCTCCTATTCGTTTTTGATAACTACGTGACAAAACATAAGTAATTTTATAATAAAATCCATTTCATAACCCTTGACAAGATAATTATGTATTGTATGTATTGTTTTGTACCTTTTAATAACTAGATATTAAATAATAAAGAAAAAATATTACAGTGCAATAAAATATAGCTTAAAACCTTTTTCAAGGAAACCAATCAAGATCTGTGCTCGAGTATAGGCACTGACAGACGGAGAAATGTTGCGATTAATAAGGCAAAGGATATATGGATGAGGATGTTTTTCAAATCAATTTTCTTTTTTTTTCTTTAATTTTTCTTTAATAATTTATCTTATTTTTCATCTATCTACACAGGAATAAGATTTCTAATGTTTTCTTATTATTTTTTTTATGCTGCTTGAACATGATTGAGGAAACCTTATTTGCATTAAATTATAGGTCTTACCTAACATATCATATTATACGCAGTATCTTATTATGCAGTATTTATAAATTACTTCGTCCTGTGAAGGTAATAATGTGAACTATCAAGTTATGTTAAATTTCTGACTTCATCCATTTGCGGTGTTAGCACGATAATAATAATAATAATAGGTCACGTTATTTATGTGCTATTTATTATGTGATTGAATACCAATTACACATAAATAATGAACTAATGTATTTATTCTAATAACTAATCTATGTATTTTACGCAAATAATACATTATTTATGATTAATAGTTGGTTTTATTTATTTTTTACTTTGTATAGCTATTGCTTGACGATGATTGACGTGGCTGCAGGTGGCAAGTACACAAAGCCCAAAAGGAACTGACTCTTAAGTGCAGGTGTTGGTATGTCGCAGTGAAATCGAAGTATCAGTGATTTACTAAGTAGTAGCGTACTAAAATGCTATTTTGTGGATAAACACCAGTTAAATATTCAATCCAATTATTTAGTGATATAGCTATGTCGTAGAAAGATATAATAACGAAATTGTTAAAAAAAATACATGTGGCACTCGGGGACTGCCGCGGTAAAGCTATTGCATAGCATTTTTATCAACTTATGCAATTATAATTATTTATTTATTTTTTCTTTGATATTAATAGATACCTATACAGCTATATACTTTCTCACAAACAGCATACACATAGTGGGAGGTGTTAGGTTTTTTCGTTACGGAATTTTTTCGTTACGAAATTTCAGTATTCGGTCGCCGCGCTCAAAAAATAAAAGCTATAGGTACAATAGTTTAAAATAAAAACCACTAATTAACTTTATCACAGTGCTATAAATCCTATAGCTAATAATTAAATACAAGATAATTAAATAAGTAAAAAAATATGTGTTGTAAATATATAGTTAGTTGAATGAATTCTTCGTATCTGGTTTATTACTTGATTTCCTTGTAACCCCCGAGTTCAAGCTAATACCTTAGTACGTATTGTAATTGAGACAAGATACCTTAACCGTTTAATAGCGATTGCCTTTTATGTTCGCTTTACAATAGGTACTAAAAAAGGTCACTTGTATGCTACTTATGTGACTGACACATTTTAGTTCTAAAAAGAAATAAGGTTAGAAATATATATTTTCCTAATTTCTTGTTTCTCAAGTGATTAAGAATTTAATTTAACATGACATACCTTCATTTTGTATTTGTTTTCGCAAATAATATCTTGCAAAGTGATAAAGGTTTATTTGCTCGTCAAATATTAAGGAGTAAGCCGTAATATTAATGGATTGACAAATATTTTTTAAATGGATCATAAATAAATTGTATTAACATAAATGAATTAATAGAAGTTATGTTAATTATGAAATTTGAATACATCGGTCATTAATAAGTTTATCTTGGTAAGATTTTAAGTTAGAAGTAAATATGAATGCCTTATTATTAGCAGTAAATCTGCGTAAGCCAAGGATTTAAGGTCGCATTATGAAAGGTAAAGTATTGAGGTTGTGTAGTAATTTATTTGTATGAAGTACCTAAGTATGCAATACACAGGTTCGGCTATGAATATAATCTTCTAGTCTATTAAGTTAAGTAGACTTAATTTTAGATAAAATAAAACAAATACTATATATAAATGAAATAATATGTGCACGGGCTTTTGAAGTTTAGATTAACTTATTAGAACTTTTGGTAAAAAATATGTTAAATAATAAACTATTAGTAAAAAATATGTTAAATAATAAACTATTAGTAATGTAATAAAACTGTTGATTTTAAGTATTATAATATTTCTTTAATTATACAACTTAAACTAATGTTTATTAATATAAATGTTGAATTTTACTCTCCAAACACAGTCATTTATAAATGATGTGAAATATATTTCACATTTTCTTAATCCTCACTTTTAAATAAATAAAGCACATAATTATAGCATAATACACTTTCGATAATTAATTATTAAAAATAATAAACCCTACCTTTAGGTTGAAACACGGACTCCCTTAATCCGACACCAGTTAATAATATATCTTGATCACTTTGTGCTTATCCCCAAATGATGCCAAGCGTCGACTATTTACGAAACTCCCGCGCAACTGTCTATATATACGGCAGTGACGTCACAACTCGATACCTATAGATACTATTCGTAAGTAACATTATTATGTAAATATTTAGTATTTAGCTTATCGCAAGCTATTTTATTTCAGGCTACTTAGGCCTTTTGTTAAATTCGTTAGTGTAATATGTAGGTACTTACTTAGTATCCCACCCAAAACATAAATGTGAAAAGGTGGCCAAGTTTGTCATTAACTGTGTTCGGCGTTGTAAAGAGCTGATGAAATCGGAATGGGTGACACGTTCCAAAGCAGTTTAAGTTTAAAATTATATCGTTCTTCAATTAATTAAAAAAAAAACGTAACAATTCGTTTTTCGATATTGAATTTATAACTCGGTAAGTTGTAATAGTCAATAAATGACGATTCACGATTTTAACTTTACTAGGTAGATGTTCTGTTCCTACCACAAACAATTTAGTTATTTTAAACACTTTCCATTTTATTTATCTACACCAATATTTTAAAGAAAAAAATATATATTTTTGTTTGTAATGTATAAGCTCAAAAAATAGTGGACCGATTTCAAAAATTCTTTCACCAATAGAATGCTTTATTACCACTGAGTAGCATGGGCTTTATTTTGTATTAGGTTATATTAGAGATCCCTACGAAAACTCTATGTAACCCAAGGTGAAAAAAAATATCCTGTAAAACTAATGATGATAGAAAAAAAACAATGAACTTTAAGTTTTAGAGAATACAATAATAACTTTAAAAAAATGCTATATAATTATTTAGCAATTATAGTTATGTCACTATAACTATACTTTTTATGTTATTATTAATAGAAACGCCGGTAAAAACAAGACCACGTTATTTGTGCTTTTATACCTTATACCTTGGTATTATAATCCTTATCCAAGTAAATCACTTCATATTCAAGGGTTTCAGTACCTGTACTTTGATTATTTGATTGCATTATTCAAATCGGACATTTCATTCAAAAATTATCATGAATTTATGAATGTTATCAAATCAAAACAATAGAAAAATAAGTACCATAGCGCATATAATATAATAACTCAAACGGTTCCCTTGAATTAAATGCCCAATGTGCAATCCATATACCTATGCTGCGTCCCGCCTTTTCTTAAGGACCAGTTCCCTTTGAGGCTTTGTGCTAATCACTATTACTTATAGTGATCTAAATCAAGCCCATCTTTAATCTGTTGGTTCGAAAGTAGCAAGAAATTATTCACGAATTACGAATATATATACACCGCCGGTACGGCTTCTTTTTCTTTTCCGACCTTGGCTGACACACTGCCATGTGTCTACTCTAGATAATAGAATAGCGATTGTGTAACCTATCAGACTATCTCTGATTGCTTGCAAAAGTTATTTTCTTAATACTTCCAATAATAGATATAATATTAATCATGTATGTATATTAGAGTTAATTAGAAAAGCATAATACAATATTTTTGTCGTGAAACTTTACGTTGTAAATATCAGGTTGTTTTTCTTGTACCGTTTAGTTAGTAGGTATTATAAAAACTGTATAACAGGTAAGGTAGTAAGCTCACAAAGCCTAGAAGCCTAGAACAGATATGGTAATGGCAGCACCCAACGGATTGTCTTAAATTTATCATTATGTTAATATGTAGGTGAAAATGTGCAGTAGTACCTCTATATTTGATAATTGCTGTCGGGGGTCTGCTGAAAATTTTATTTAATCCTTTTTCGATTACAACTTGTATTCGATTACAATTTTTACAGCCGTCGTGGGTTTTTTACAATATATTTCTAATTACCTATACTTCCCAGACCTTGCCCCAACACTTTTCCTTTTCGTTGTCAATTTATATGTAGTAGACGTACAGGTGGGACATCAATAAACTAGTTTTGGTAAATATTTTGATATTTATTTTTATAAAAATCGGTTTCAATATACCTACACTTGGGAATTTTATTATATTATTCTTATAAATATTACAATGTTAAAGACAAATAATAAACAATAATTCATAATCAATAATGATACACTTAGATAAATAAATGATAGACAGGCCGGTTGGCGTGGTAAGATACCCTATCTATCACGCTGTAGGTCGTGGGTTCGATTCCCACACAGGACAAACATTTGTGTGCATGAACATGTCTGTTTGACCTGATTCTGGGTGTAATCTTATTATACTGGGTGACTTTTTAGTCACTGGCAATACTTGCAGAGGTGGAAGTACTCATCAATATTAACAATTTTATTATTAGACTAAGTGTGAAATCACGAAAAAAATATCAGCTGTTCCATACAAAAGTTCAATACCTACTCGACCAAAATGTATGAACCAACCATTTTATTTTAAGCGATCTAAGAGTTGGTCCCATAGTAAAAGTTGTTCATATTGATGAGTACTAGATGTTGTATAGTAGTAGTAAGAGAGGTTGAAGGTTCGAGTGGAAGTAGGTCGGTATGTTATTATAGTCAATTTTCGGTTTCATAACATTATAGATCAGTAGAGAACGCAAGAATGTTTTGGGAGTCTATAAGCAGAGGTTACTATTTTGTGCACTTAGCATATCACTTTTTTCCGAATAATTACAAATATTTTAATGGATAAATAATATGTTTATATACATATATTGAGATGCATCGGTGAGCTATGTCAATTTCTTCAAGTCAAGTCTTCTGTCAAGTTCGAGAGCCCACGTTAGGTATTTACAAAGCTTAAATACAGGTGGTGCATCTAGTTAGCTACATTTCAGGCTAATTAATATTATGATCAAATATTCATTAATTTCGCATTATTACTATGCAAAATGTTTGAATAAGTGGTTGGTATGGTACAGGTGATGTGACCTGTATAATTTAGTACTTACCTATAGTTATACTGACAGAAATCAATTCTAATCTTATTTGTTTATTATTTAAAATGAAACTAAGTGTAACTAACTAACAAAGTTAAGAAATGATTGCCTTCCTTACTAATGTGAGTTAGTTTGTGAGTATATATTTTTATTACGTTTTCATCACGACGGGTTTTTCACGCCTAACTATTTGAAATTGATGAAAATTTGCCAGAGAGTCCAAACTGACTACGAAGATGAAACTAGAGCTAGATGAGATGAACTAGATGAGCTAGTAGCTTATATTTAAGTAAAGTTATGTTGATTTAATATATACTAATTAATTAATATACAGTGTGTGGCCTAGAACCGGGGATAATATTGAAAACAGAGACTCTCTAGAGTATTAGTATTTTTTTCTGAAATTATCCCAGTTAACCAAAACCCATTACACACAATAAGAATTTTAAAATCTGTTTCAAATTAATTAAAATCTGTATGTAGTACATTATAAAATATCGCAATGACAATTCTCTATTTACATAACTTATTCAATTTTATCCATCATGACATGTCTTCTTCTTCTTCTTGATAGAATGGCAATACCTAGTTGACTTTGACTTTGACATAACTTATTCAATTTTATCCATCATGACATGTCAATACCAAGTAGATTCAATACGTGGTTTTGTTGAGAGGTATTTTTAACCGTGGAAAATAAATAAACGTTTTATTTTCAATTGACATGTAATAGTAGTGACACATCTCATTTCTTTTTTATTTGACAAGACACAATCATAAAGCATAATATTCAACCTTTAACATCCTCCCTTTTTGCGCAGTCTATATAAAAATTAAATATCAAACACAGTGTAAGCCTATTCGGTCCAATATCAATACTATAGACGGCCTACCAAGAGGCTTTGTTAGAAAATCTGCACTTTGTAGTTGTGTCCCTACGTGCTGGACCTGTAGTTTTCCATCTGCAACTAATTCCCTGACATAGAAGTGTCTGATTGCAATGTGTTTTGTTCTTCGATGCAGTTCTGGATTTTGAGCTAATTTCACAGCGGCGTCGTTGTCTACTTGCAGTATTGGAACTTGCTTCAGAACAGAAATTTCATTAAATAGCCTTTGCAGCCAGACTATTTCACGTGCCGTTTCGCTTGCTGCGACTATTTCGGCTTCGGTCGTGGAAATAGCCACTGACGACTGCTTCCGACTTGCCCAGGCGATTGCTCCGCCAGCATATATGCAAAGGATGCCACTAGTTGAGCGACCATCTATGACATCTCCTGCATGATCAGAATCACTGAAACTTTCCAGTATCCCCGTCTTATAATCCCTTTTGTACGTTATTCCATAGTTTGACGTACCTTGTAGGTAGCGCATTATACGCTTCACCTTTAGTACATCTTCTTTGGAAGGATTTTCTAAGGTTCTGGATACAACACCAACGGCGTAGGCAATATCTGGCCGCGTGCCTACCATGAGGTAAGCAAGAGCACCTACAGCTTGTCTATAGGGGTATGACTTCTCGTCTATTACCTCTCTCTCTGACTGTCCTTGCTCAGAATCTCTAATTATAGGTGTAGTCACTGTTTTACAGCTGCTCATACCAAACCTAGCTAAAACTTTCTCAGTGTAGTGCTTTTGCGTTATGCTTATAGAGCCATCGTCTTTGTGATGTATTTGCAAACCCAGATAATAATCTGCAGGCTTTACGGTTATCTTAAACCTTCGTTTAAGTTCTGCCATAAACTTATCAGCATCCTTCTGTTTTGTTGCAGCTACCAATCCATCATCGACATATAGTGCCAAAATGATTTTATTCTGCAATCGTTTTCGGATAAATAAGCAAGGATCCGTTTGACTTTGTTGAAAACCTATATTCTTCAAGTAATCAACAATGCACTTATTCCAACACCTTGGTGCTTGCTTAAGTCCATATAGACTTCGCTTCAACTTGCAGACTCGGTTAGTCCCGTCATTAATGCCTTCTGGCTGCTTCATGTATATCTCCTCTTCAATAGAGCCATTTAGAAAAGCAGTTGTGACATCAAACTGAGTGAGTGACAAACCTTCATTTGCCGCAACGCTTATGACTGATCTGATTGTCGTCATTTTTGCAACAGGGCTAAACGTTTCGTCAAAGTCCACTCCGGGTTGTTGCGAAAACCCTCGAGCAACAAGCCTTGCTTTATATTTTTCAATTGTACCATCAGCGTTTGTTTTGATCTTATAGATCCACTTGCATGATATAGCTTTACGACCCTTGGGTAGATCGACCAGAGACCAGGTTTTATTCTCTTCTAAAGATTTGATTTCACTTTTCATTGCTTTCAGCCAATGCTCCTTGTCTTGACTCTGTAGTACTTCAGTGTATTTAGTAGGTTCATTGATTTCAGTCCTATCATCTACTGATATCATAACGTAGTCACCAAGTCTTGCAGGTGGTCTTAGCTTTGATCTGTCTCGAAGAGTTATTCGTCCTTCATTCTCTATTTCTCTATCAGGTAAAATCTCATCGTTTATCGCTTCCAAACGTTCTGGCAATGTTTGATCGTTATCCTCATCAACAGTTTCATCAAGCTCATCTTGAGTATCTAAAGCTATTTCTGGTATTCTGTTATGTGTTTCTGTATCAGGAGTATCTTCAAACGTTTCAGGAGGTATACACTCTTCAAATGTACCTGTACTTTTGCTTCTTTCCTCCCTAACATCATGAATCGTTCGAATATTCTCCTCCCATGCAACAACATTCGTTGGTAACCGAAGACTTATTTCTATCTCAGAGTTTCTCTCAACAGGTTTTGAACCAGTATTTAGTTCGGTATTAGTCCTGCTGATTGCTGACTCTCGAAATACTACATCTCTTGAACGTACCAGTGAATTTTCATTTTTGTCCATTTTCAGAAGACGATACCCATCATCATTATCATAGCCGATCAAAATACATTTTTCTGCTTTCTTGTCCATTTTCGTACGCTTTTGCTTGGGTACATGGGCGTAACAAGGACTTCCAATGATTCTCAAATGGCTTATCTTTGGTTTTTTGTTAAACCATAATTCGAATGGTGATTTGCCATCTACAGGAGTTGGTCCCGTTCGATTGAGCACATACGCTGCTGTATTTATAAGTTCTGCCCAACAGGCAGTAGGCAACTCTTCATGCGCGTACATCATGGCTCGGGCGGCTTCGACAAGCGTTCTATTCTCTCGTTCACTACAGCCATTTTGTTGTGGCGTATATGGCATAATCAATCTGTGCTTGATGCCATACCTTTGTAGTATTGATCGAGTTTTCTCGTTATCGAACTCTCCGCCGTTGTCGCTTAGTAGTTCTTTCACAACATGACCAGCTACCTTGCTTTCTTCTAACATTATATGAAGCTTTGTATGGACTTCAGACTTCTGTTTCATAAAGTATGCATAGCGGTATTTGCTGAAATCGTCTTTGAATAGAACGAAATAGCGATATCCTTTGTAGGAAAATGGGAATGGTCCACACACATCTGAGTGTATAATTTCTCCTGGAAATTTTGCTCTATCTCTTGTTCCAAAAAGGTCGCCTCTTCATTTTTCCAAAGCTACAACCTTCACAACATTCACGTGTGTCATTCGGTACCTTAATCCTGAGTTCCTTTTCTATTACCTTCTTTACATGGGTTTTGCTTTGGTGTGCTAATCTCTCATGATAAATCTGTAACAAACTATCTTGACTTGTCAGTGCATTGACTTCAATGACAATCGGTGGCATCACATTCTTCACATTAAGTTTAAATAGCCCTCCTCTTTTTGTTCGTTTGCCTGATACTCTGACAATGCCTTTTGATTTCAATCTACAGAACTCTGGTTCGGATTCGAAAAAGCTTTGTGGTAATCTATCCTGCGCTGCTAAAAGTGAAAATAGATTTTTCTGTAGTGACGGCACACACCATACATCGCATAATGTTACGGTTCCTTTATGATCTCCAACCGTGGCTTCCAGCTTTATGTCACCTTTACCAGTGGCATCTACTTTCTCACCATTTGCTGTCGTTACTGTATGCTGCTTATCAAAACTTTCAAATGTTTGGAATAAATCTCTTCTGAATGTGACGTGACTTGTGGCTCCACTGTCGAGATACCAATTATCTTTGTCAGGGTATAAGCACCTATCAACGTTCATTAGGACTGTACTATTCACATTATTTGTGTTATTTGAATTTGGCTTGGGAGGTCGCCCATCACTCAACCACTTCGAGCATTTTCTCACTTTGTGTCCTTCTTGACCACAGTAATTGCACTTTATACTCTTATTGTATGTCTTATTTAACTTTTTCTGAGGGGCTTTTATCGTGAAAGCTTGGTTACTCACGTTTGTAGACGTAGAAGCCTGTGTATCGATATTTCGTTCAAAGGCACAGAGTTGTGAAGTTAGTCTTTCTATAGTCCTTTCTTTTTTAGTCATAAGTAGCCAACTAGATTTAAATGTAAGGTATTCCTCTGGTAAGGTGTCTAAAATCTTACAGATCAGAACTACCTCTGGTAACTCATGGTTTCCTTCAAGCTTCGTAATTTCTTTGTTCAGTTTGAACCATATGTTCTTCAGCTTTGAAAGGTGTATAGCCATATTGTCATCCACTTGCTTCTTATACTCAAAGAACTTTAAGCAATTGTCATAGACTAAATCGTCACCATCTCCGTCAAACAACCTCTTAAGCTCATCCCACACTTCTTTGGAAGACTCGAAACGCATTATCCTTTGTACAATTTCGTCTTTCATATTGCTTGTGAGAATTATAAGAATCATGCTATCTAGTTCTTGAAACTTTTCTAAAACAGTTTCTTCAACTTTTTCAGCATTTGATGGTTTTTCATATCTACCTTCTAACAGATCTAGGGCTTTTGGAATTCCCTTCAGTAGCATAGATATTTTATATTTCCATATCAACCAGTTGGTGCCATCTAGGTTTCCAATGTTTAGTCTCGTAATATCTGGTTTGGTTGCCATATTTACTACTTATAAACACTGTTATCGACTTTAGTAATATCGATTTTAATACCCTAAACGCTCTGCTACCATGTTGAGAGGTATTTTTAACCGTGGAAAATAAATAAACGTTTTATTTTCAATTGACATGTAATAGTAGTGACACATCTCATTTCTTTTTTATTTGACAAGACACAATCATAAAGCATAATATTCAACCTTTAACAGGTTTTGCCGAATTAAAGGAGTAGCGAATTTTTTGCTACTCTTTTTGTACATTATGATCTCCTTTTTAAAAACTTTGTAAATTTATTTAAAATAATAATTTTAATTAGCAACGTCAGAATACTGTCACGGAATTTCTTTGATTTCAATATTAATTTTAATTTGAATTGGATTTATTTACTTACACAATTTTTATGTGAAAATGGACCATTCGATTCACATGAATTCGTGGATATGATATTATTGTACGGAGAAGCTCGTGGTAATGCATCACGTGCCCTGGTGTTGTACCGTGTTCGTTTTCCAAACAGAAGGAACCCAAGGAATGCTCGCGTGATTACAAATGCAATACAACGCTTACGTGATAACCGTGCTCTTGTCCCCGGACATCAATACGAGGGCAACAGACCTCTAAATGTCAGTCGGCAATTGGAAAGAAGAATTCTTCGATATTTTAGACAGCATCCCACTTCCAGTACTAGAAAAGCTGGTCGAATCTTTGGAGTCAATCACCGCACCATAAACAAAGTAATGAGAAGAAGGAAGCAACATCCTTTTAAGTTTTTGAAAGTCCACAGTCTTTTACCAAGAGATTTACCTGTTCGCACTCAATTTTCTCAATGGTTTTTAGCCATGTACCAAGAAGACAACAACTTTTTGCATCATATCATCTGGTCTGATAAGGCCACATTTACCCGTAATGGAATGTGGAACAGGAGAAATACGCACTATTACTCCACGATCGGAAATAATCCACATGTCATGAGAGAATTGGCTCACCAATATCGTTTCTCCGTTAATGTGTGGGCAGGAATCCATAATAATACATTAATTAGTCCAATTTTTATTGACGGTACACTTAACACCGATAAATTCCTAAGGCTTATTGATGGACCATTAACAGAATATCTTTCAAATTTACCAGAAGATGTTCGTAATGATACTTGGTTTCAGCTTGACGGTGCACCGGCACATTCTGTCGTACGAGTGGGTGGAAAACTTAACGAAATTTTTGGAAATAAATGGATTGGACGCTTTGGTCCACGTCGATGGCCTCCTAGGTCACCTGACCTTACTCCTCTAGATTTCTTCGTATGGGGATCTGTTAAAAACTATGTTTACGCAGTAGACAATGATACAGTAGATATCCTCAAAAACAGAATAACCGAGGCCTTTCACATGATGCAACTCAACGTGGATTTAAGAACCGTTCACAATAACATTATCGGTCGGTGCACTACTTGCGTACAGCAGAGCGGCAGACATATTGAAAATCGACCTATGTAGCGAAGCGACGTGCTTTCCGCTTTGTTAATTGTATTTGTGTTAATCTGTATTTGTTAATTGTACAATAAATAATTTACTATTAACTTGAAAGTGGTTTATTTAATTTTTGAGTGCAAAATAACTTAAATTAACTTCAGAAAATAATAATATTTACTTGGATGACTCCACTGACTGAAGTGCGATAATAAGTATTATCTTTCTATCAGCCGACACACTTGTTCAATTGTCAAAGAGACGTTCCGAGTAGCTCCGAATAAATACGATGCAGAATGAACTCAATCGATCGATTTGAGCTATTACATTGTTTGCATTACATTGAAGTTACGATTAAGTTTGTTAGAAAAAATCAAGAGGTAAAGTTTTGATTTAAATTAGTTGGGACCATAATTAATAAATTACTAGTGACCTATAGAGCATCCGTTTTTAATATTATCCTCGATTCTAGGCCACACACTGTATACACATGTATTCACAATGTATACACGGACATGAACGCAAAAATACGAATGAAAAGAGGAGGTGAGCTTTTCCCTATAAAAAGAGGAGTCAGACAGGGAGATCCACTTTCACCTAAACTGTTCTCAGCAGTGCTTGAATACATATTTAGAATACTCAATTGGGATAAATATGGACTTAACATCAACGGAAGGAATTGAAACCATCTAAGATTCGCAGATGATCTGATCCTGATTTCAAAAATCCAAGAAGCCTGCAAGAGATGTTTCAACAGCTGGTGTACGAAAGCGATAAAGCCGTACTCTCAATGAACGCTACAAAAACTAAGCTAATGACAAACCATGACAAAGTCACCATAACAGTAAATGACAACAATGTGGAATATGTAGAAGAATATACTTACCTCGGACAGATAATTTCTACACATGACCTAGCAACAAAAGAAATAAATAATAGAACACAGTTAGCATGGAAACGATACTGGTCCTTAAGGCTCCAGTCTCCCTAAAATCAGTGTTCTTGCGGAATTTATCAGAAAAGAAATATTGTTTTTAGTCATCAGAAAAGCAATAAATGAAATATATTTTACGTTATTTTAAAGTGTGAGATTTGAAGTTTCAAATACGTATTTTATTTTTTAATTTGACGCCACTTTTATTAGCTTTGTGAGGCTTTAAACATACCTCTATTTACGTTCCACGCGTAGAGGGTCTCATTTATGCACACGCCACGAAAAAAGTACAACAAAAACAAGAAATGTATTCAGATTACATTTGTCGGCAAATCCTCTACAATAATCTTATCTAGTTACTTTTTTTCAAAATCGTCTCAATTTCTTATTTAAACTGCTTTAAAAAGTTATAAATTTCTGAATTTGACCCTTGCAACATATATTTTTTTCTATTATAAAGTAATGGTTTAGAGAAATCACACTTTAACCACTCAGAAAGCAACTACTTATCTGTCGAATAAAAAATATATGCATTCAAAAAATCTATTGGAATAAATTTACCGAAACTAAACAAATAAAACATAAAACGCATCAAAATTCCATTCAATTCCGCTGGGAATTGACAGCGTTCGTTGTGTTATATGTTTAGTCTTGGTAAATTGATTTCAAATGATTTTTTGAATGCATATATTTTTTATTCGACAGATAAGTAGTTGCTTTCGGAGTGGTTAAAGTGTGATTTCTCTAAACCATTACTTTATAATAGAAAAAAATATATGTTGCAAGGGTCAAATTCAGAAATTTATAACTTTTTAAAGCAGTTTAAATAAGAAATTGAAACGATTTTGAAAAAAAGTAACTAGATAAGATTATTGTAGAGGATTTGCCGACAAATGTAATCTGAATAAATTTCTTGTTTTTGTTATACTTTTTTCGTGGCGTGTGCATAAATGAGACCCTCTACGCGTGGAACGTAAATAGAGGTATGTTTAAAGCCTCACAAAGCTAATAAAAGTGGCGTCAAATTAAAAAATAAAATACGTATTGGAAACTTCAAATCTCACACTTTAAAAAAACGTAAAATATATTTCATTTATTGCTTTTCTGATGACTAAAAAACAATATTTATTTTCTGATAAATTCCGCAAGAACACTGATTTTAGGGAGACTGGAGCCTTAAGAGAAGTCTTTAAAAACCCTCAGGTACCTCTAAAGGCAACAAAAAAATATTCGACTCGTGTATTTTACCCGTCTTTACTTATGGATGTCAAACATGAAGCCTAACAAAACAGAATATAGGAAAGCTTGAGACATGCCAACACAGTATGGAACGAAGTATGCTGAACGTTAAATTAAGGCGACGCCTTGAAGATTTTGGTTGCAAGGATTCCGATTTTTCTCAACAATGACTGAAGCGAACGAACTGAAATTTATTGTAAGAATTCATCATGTCTTTGACTTTATTTTGTACGTTGCATAACACGATTGGTTAACTTTTATAACACAAAATAATTAATCAAAAATACCTTTTTAAAATAAGAGAATCCAATTTTACCGGCATTGAGGTTCGATTTGAGGTTCCAAAATTTATACATATATTAATTGAAACTGATACTATAAATTGTACTTAGGTTTTATGATTTATATTTGTAGTTTTTAAATTAAACAATAAAAACCATTTTGTCGCATACGCCCGTTCCGTTTACGCGGGTTTTCTATGAGAGGTCGCTATAGTAGGGAGTGGGACGCAGCACGTTGAATTTCAGATTTTTAAGCTTAACGCGGCGTCACCTTAAAAGATAAAGTCAAACTAAAAACACTAAGATGCCTTTTAGTTTTAAGTAGCGGTTGAGAGCCCTCAGCGCTCGCCGCAAAGTCCGCGTAAGGGTGGAAGATGGTCCCCTGGACCCACCACCTTCTGTTCCAGCTCAAAAAAAAAAAAAATTAAGATGCCAAACTAACATTAATGATGTAGCATATGGTATAAAGAAATTAAAGTGGAGGTGGGCAGGACATATGATCAGAGATAAGAAGGAAAAATGGGCTAAAGACGTAACGGAATGGTGTCCAAGACAGAATAAGAGAAGGAAAGGAAGACAGCGTACAAGATGGGAAGACGATATTCGGAAAAAGGCAGGGGTTACGTGGAGAAGGATGACTCATAATCGGAAAGAATGGCAAGCTCTTGGGGAGGCCATTGCGAAGACGCAAGACAATCTCACTACCGGTGACACATAATTAAATTGAAATTTGATTTTATATATATTTATAAGATTGTTTAATAAAGGCTATTATAATTATACCATTTTTTAAAATATAAATTACATTTATAAATATAAGTCATAAAAATACATTTAAAAATATAAAAAATAGGAAAATAATTAATTAATAACTTTAAATTGCTATTGGAATTCTATTTTTTTTAATGTAGATTTGGGATGTCCCGTTCGGAGGCCAAGGCAAAGGGTAAAACATTTTGACAAATCTGTATCGCCTTTTCCTTGTACTTAATATTATTTTTTATCCTACAAAGATGTGTAGGTACCTAATGTAAGATCTAACTAAATCATCAATAAACAATACCTAGTGCCAGATTAGCCTATAAGGAAATTAATCAAATATTTGAGGCATCACATTTCTGGTGATATCATAAACAACACCGAAAACCAAGTTTCTCACATGAAATTTTAAAATTTGCGCACGTGATCTGCCTCGCACATGTTCACATTAAACTCATGCACAAATGTACAAAATAATACAATAATATAATATATATCTATGGTATCAAACTGTATAGTGGAACGATTAAGTCCGCGTAACGGTGGAAGAAGGTCCCCTGGACCCACCACCTTACTGTTCCAGTCAAAAAAAAAAAATATAGTGGAACGATTTCTTTTGAAATTAATTACCTATAAAAATAGCAAACGAGCGACGGGACACTCAACACAAAAATGAATTTAAACGTGATTCATAAAAAAATACTTATTATTACAAAGAAGTATTAGAGAAAACAATTTATATTGTTAAAATACCTTTTTAACGATAGCCCATTCAAGGTTCGCGGACAAAAAAAAACGTCCAGCATTGCCTATAGCCTGTTAATTTTATAATTCTACCTCAATACTTGTAACTCGATAGTCAAATTTCAATTCAAGAGGAAGGAAGTTTATAAGTTTATTAAGAAGCGTTGCAGTGGAAACTTACCACGGCGAAAACACGATCTATTCTTAACAAAAACACTCATTCGTGTTGTTTTTTTAAAGTCAATTTATTTTTAGCAACTTCTCTCGAATTATACCTGTTAATCTTTTAAAACATAAATCCTCACATAGCAATGGGTAAACTATTGATAGGTATTATTAGGCTATTTAAATGGTATGTTATTGTAAGGACAATTTGATAGGTAATAAAGTGAACAACTATTGCATAGGTATATAGGTACTAGTTTTATATACCTACTTTGCGTTTATCTACAATCTCACCATGGTAAGTGACGATGTGGTCGAAAGTGGTAAACACACAAAGCCTACCACCTATGCATATTATTATGTAATTTCAATTAAATGTATGTGTGTTATATTATTTTTAACCGAACTTCAATTCGTCGGAATCTTTTATATCATACCTAATATGAACTGCAATTGTTTGAAATAAATAGATAATGAAATAAATTACATAAAATGGTTTCTTTGTAGCTTTAGCCATTGCAGAGAGCATTGCAGGAATGTTATAACATATCCATCCTCAACACTCTGCAACGAATAAACTTTTGAGACTAATTTGGTAAGAACTAAACTAACATTTAATTAATTCTATGATTTTAGCATTCGAAGTTACTTAGTATTTATTATATCGAGGTTTTCTGGAACAATGCAAAATATTTATGGTAAAATATCACCTTTATTAAAAAACGAGTTGTCATCTACGCAGAGCTATTCAAATTAGTTGACGACCTCCGATTATCTAGTTTATAACTTGTTTGATGACGTATATAAACCATCGTCCACTGGGATTACTTACCACATGGGTTTGTTGAAATGTTCTATACAGTTTAGTATTAAAATATTGCTTGCTTATTTGAATAAATTCGTTATCAGTACCTAGTAGAAGTATAGTTGTATTCGTCCTTTTCGGGATAGGCAAAGGTGTAAGCCATACACCCAATACTTACCTACTTGTATTTCTTATTAGTTTTATATCAATGTCTTATATGCTTAAATATAAAGTCCAAAACCAAATCTGGTGTACATACCTATAGTTAAGTCAAGTCAAGTCATCCAGGTTTTAGTAAAATGGTGGCTGTTTTACTAAAACTTTTCGACAAATATGAGACAACATGAAAAGTCACGATACACGTATTCATTAAATTTCACTTCACTTGTGCACTTGATTCACAATTTCATTCAATAACTCAAAATACACCGATTTCATGAAAATAAAACAAAAACGCTACGTCACTTCGCAAGTTTCCGCCAAAAAGTTTTATATTTGTTATCGTTGGTAATAGCCGATATGTCAATTCATATTTAACAGTTAAACTGAACTAATACTTGAATTAATTATTTAAACGGAGTTCCAAACGAAAGATTTCAAGAATGCCCCATATGAAAAATTAATATTAGTTTTCAGCGGCGCGCTGATTTTCAGTTGTATTCTATAGAGCTGATTTTCAGTTGGTCATTGACGGGTACATCTACCTATAGGTTAAAATTGATATAAAATAATTTATGCAAGTACTCAGCGGTAATTGATTAATATTACGTCACATCTGATGAATGGCACAATGGCGTAATACTCGTGCCGCACCAGTACACCAGGTTGCATTAGATTTCATGTTGATCAACCTGTATTCCCGGGCTGTTATATTCTAGAAACACGTGTGTTGATATTTTCAAGGGTTATGGGTTCCGAGGCAGTAATAATAGGTTCACCTCCCCTAACCACGAAGATTTGTTAAGGATGTTTCCGCCAAGCCTGGTAGCGGTAACCCTCATGCACTCACGTTCTTTCTAGTTAATCATGATATGACATATACATATATTGGGTGGCGAGTGTAAAGAAGCAC
This sequence comes from Tetheella fluctuosa, assembly GCA_951216915.1. Taxonomy (NCBI): domain Eukaryota; kingdom Metazoa; phylum Arthropoda; class Insecta; order Lepidoptera; family Drepanidae; genus Tetheella; species Tetheella fluctuosa. The sequence goes on along the minus strand of OX578217.1, from coordinate 6,046,107 downwards.
AATCAAATAACATATTATTACACCTCCGGGCTAAGTATACCAAATACATAAATATACATACATATGTGTGTTTATTGATCACACTCGGCGTACCCAAATAAACCTTGTGAGGTTTTCGTTGTGCTTCAAATGTAAAATCTAATCAAAGTTAAACAAATAAAAATATATAAATAAGAAACTTCTTCCTGTTTCATTTCATTCGTATGGATGTGGATTCTAAACAAGTTGTTGTTTTTCGTATCTTTTGATTTCCGCTTCAAACAGAGTAAATAATGTTTCCATTGAGTAAAGCTATTTTCAATAGGTATCATACAGGGACCATTTGGTCGACACGTCATTTTAGATAAATTGAAAGAAAAAATTAATATTCTAGACGACTTTAAAATCTCTCAAATATTTAATATTCGAATGATAAACACATTCATTGGAACAAAATCGCTTCTTTGTCAATGCGTGTAAGTAGTTATTAAATTAGATGAATTCAGATTCGACGGTCACTTGTATGTTACATTAATAAAGTTTTATTAGTTTATAATGGGACTGCCTAACTGTAACAAATGAATAAAAATATTCCATTCAGAATAACAACTATTAAGAGGTCATTGGCTATTATACAAAATAGTTTCATCTTTGCTTAGTACCTACCTATAGGTTGTTTTGCTTTAACTTTACAAATTTCATGCATATAGAATAAAACTTTGTTTAGTTTGAGATCAGATGGCTGTGTGTAAGGAATAGGTGTACATATGTAGGTACCTATCCCAATTTATTTTTACTTTGAATAGGCATGTGTTCGACCACAATCTCACTATGGTAAGTGATGATGTGGCCGAACGTGGTAAGCACACAAAGCCTAGAAGGAATTGGCTCTTACGTGCAGCTATCGGAACACACCAATAAGCGTTTGGCGACAGATTTTCAACTTGAGGGTGGTAACCAGCCAGGCGGATACCTACTACAAAGTACCCTAACACCGTGCAAAAATTATCATAATTATTTGAATTTTACGGCTCGAGGATCGATCCTTTTAAGAGGCGCGCGTGAATACAGATCTAATACGTAGAGTCTTTTTTAACGTACGTTATTTATGTAGGTATATTATTATGTACCTACACCTAGATTTCGGATCTAACTCTACCTACCTATTGAAGATATATACGAGCAAAGACAACACCCGCCAAGTGCAAGAAACATTGCTGAAAAGTAGGGAACTGTACTGGCTCTATGAAAGGGATCTTGGGCTGGTTGTAGGGCCATTGATTGAGACAACGGGATGTTCTGATAAATCACATGTCTCAATTTTAATATTCCTAGCAGATGGGTGCTCGCCGCTAAATATTGTAGGCTCCCCAAAAATTGACACCAAAAGGTGACAAATTGAGCTACATTGGTGTCAGCAGTTAAGGGTGTCAAGAGGTGTGTACTGCTTTTACGACAGCGAGTAATCACAGAGCGGGTTTCCCCATTGTTATTACTTATGAGCATATAGCTCTCGCGCTCCACTCAAGCCGGCTAGGGCAAGCAAGCCAAGGGTGGTGACATCGGTACCTCCCCTATGAGGTCTCGGGTTCTTGATAACACTACTGACCAACAACTTGATATAATCTCACTATGGTAAGTGATGATGTGGCCTTATAATTTTTATTTTTATCAATTTTGGTTTATATGAAAACAACAAGTTTAAGACATTTATTGAACACCATTATATCTAAGTACCTACCTAATATAAAGCTTAACCTGTAGGACCGGTTGCTACAAAATGTGATTAGGAAACAAGTTCATGTAATGGGAAACTGATTTATAAATCTTTTTGTATATATACGCGTTAATACTTAAGTTAATTTTTTATTTTATGAGAATTTCAAATTTTAAGCTTTCCAATTTACTTACGCGTTTGTGCACAATTTAAAAATATTTGAATTTAAGAGCGTGGGGCATATTTTCTGAATGTGAGAAGCAATATCGTTAATTTGTAGGAAAAATCTGGGGGCACGGTAGTGCCCCCGCCAAGACGAGCCAAGCGAAGCGCAAGGGCACTACCTACCTTTTCTCGAAGCGCTTCGTCGTTTTTTTGAACCCTCATACTTAGGTTTGGATTGTACCAGATTTGGATTTTGGTATCGCCCGATTTCCCTCCTAAGCTGTTATAACCTTATAGATAGTATTGAAAACTTTCGTATTCTAATGATATTGGAGTAGAGTATGAGGGTAACTATTTTATTTTGTTTTATAACTGTTACCCGCGGATTCACCCGCAATCCTGGGATAAAAAGTAGCCTATAACTTTTCTCAAAAATTGGGCTATCAATTGCCAAAACAATTTTTCAAATCCGACTGGTAGTTCCAGAGATTAGCGCCTTTAAACAAACAAACAAAAAAAACTCTATTCCTTTGTTATATTAGTATAGATATAATATATAATGACGAATTTATTACTTGCACTCGCCCGCTCAAGTTTGAGGTGAAATAGCAATAATATTTTGCCGCGCGACCCTCGACCGGGTACATTTCCACAGTGTGACGAATACGCGATATAGTCTACCTTGTAGCATTCAGAAGCTTAGTCTTTATTAAATTAATATGTAAATTTATACAAAAAACGATTCGTTATAGGTTTACTATAATTTAGCAAATTATTATTTAGTACAAATCATTTCTTTTTAGGGTTCCGAAGTCAACAAGGAACCCTTATAATTTCGCCATGACCGTCTGTCTGTCTGTGCGCAGCTTAGCTCAGAGACTCTTACTACTAGAAAGCTGTAAATTTGACATGGATATCATATTAATCACGCCGTGTCGAATTGATAACCTCTTTTTAGGGTTCCGTAGCCAAATGGCAAAAAACGGAACCCTTATAGATTCGTCATGTCTGTCTGTCTGTCTGTCTGTCTGTCCGTCCGTATGTCACAGCCACTTTTTTCCGAAACTGTAAGAGCTATACTGTTGAAACTTGGTAAGTAGATGTATTCTGTGAACCGCATTAAGATTTTCACACAAAAATAGAAAAAAAACAATAAATTTAGGGGGTTCCCCATACTTAGAACTGAAACTCAAAAAATTTTTTTTCGTCAAACCCATAAGTGTGGGGTATCTATGGATAGGTCTTTAAAAATGATATTGAGGTTTCTAACATCATTTTTTTCTAAACTGAATAGTTTGCGCGAGGGACACTTCCAAAGTGGTAAAATGTTGGTCCCCCCCCCTGTAACTACTAAAATAAGAGAATGATAAAACTAAAAAAAATGTATGAGGTACATTACCATGCAAACTTCCACCGAAAATTGGTTTGAACGAGATCTAGTAAGTAGTTTTTTTTTAATACGTCATAAATCGTAAACCGCAATTTACCTTTCATTCAATCAACTCAAATATAAAAAAAAAACGGCAAAAAGCAAGGTTCTACAAAACAAATTCTAAAAAATAAAAAAAGTTGATAATTAAAGGGTACCATACCCATCCCCATACATACATAGATACGCCAATTAATAAAGACCTCTGAATTGTATTGGCGCTCATACAATTTAGAGGTCTAGCTTAATTGGCACTAACCTCAAATAAGGTAAATAAATAAAATTGTGCATTTCCCTTGATGGACGAACTATGGACGAAGTTTGTACGGAACCCTCGGTGCGCGAGTCCGACTCGCACTTGGCCGGTTTTTTTAAGTAGGTTAATAAAATAGAATAAGTAGGTACTCATAGGTACGTGTAATTTCATAAAATACATATTCATTATAAAATCATAATTTTAAAAGTACTGAATATGTTTTTTATTTGTATACAAAAATTCACACGACTTTGTCACGATTCTAATGTAGTAAATTATTTATGTAAATCGGCAATTAATTTGCATAAAAAGGCGCTCTATAAAATATTTTTTTAAGATATCGGCAGCCTATATGTTCCCTTGGTCATTATCATGGGGCCGCCGGTTTTATAAAGCAAACTGCTTGGCTATGTACCTATTAGTTAGGTATTTACTTCCTACGCCTTAGTATTAAGTTGTTTAATTGGACACTCAATATATCTTCAAAAGTATCTATTTAATTTATTTTGAACATAATATTTATTTATAACATAAATAATAAAGAGGCCATTGCGAATTCAATACATAAACAACTTATTTCTGTTCAAAATTATATACCTACAAAATACTATAACTATTTACCTATTATACTAAATTATTTCATCATAACAAGTCCAAATAACAAAACTTGAATTTATTGCCACGACTTTGAAACGATTAAAATCAGTGCCAAATTATAGTGAATATCTACCGTCTATCTAAATATTGGCCATGAAAACCAGGGATTTTACCTTGTTAAGTAAACAAACCTCATTTCGCAACCTCTAATCATCTGACAACAAAACTGCATGCACATTCTATGTGCCTTACAATATTTTAATTAGGTTACATACCCACTTAATTATATTTGTTCAGGTATTTAAATAGGTGAACTAAACATCCTTAACATCCTTAAACTGTTCATCGATTAATTTTATTGCCTAATTAAGAAAACCGGCCAAGTGCGAGTCGGACTCGCGCACGAAGGGTTCCGTACCATTATTCATAAAAAACGGCAAAAAAATCTCTACACTAGCGAAACTAGCGCCTCTACTAGCCTTAAATATTTATTTTATTTTGTTTTTAGTATTTGTTGTTTTAGCGGCAACAGAAATACAAAATAGGTACAGCCTGGTGACAGACAGATGGACAGACAGACGGACGGACAGACGGACAGACGGACAGACGGACAGACGGACAGACGGACAGACGGACAGACGGACAGACGGACAGACGGACAGACGGACAGACGGACAGACGGACAGACGGACAGACGGACAGACGGACAGACGGACAGACGGACAGACGGACAGACGGACAGACGGACAGACGGACAGACGGACAGACGGACAGACGGACAGACGGACAGACGGACAGACGGACAGACGGACAGACGGACAGACGGACAGACGGACAGACGGACAGACGGACAGACGGACAGACGGACAGACGGACAGACGGACAGACGGACTGACGGACAGACGGACAGACGGACAGACGGACAGACGGACAGACGGACAGACGGACAGACGGACAGACGGACAGACGGACAGACGGACAGACGGGCAGACGGACAGACGGACAGACGGACAGACGGACTGACGGACAGACGGACAGACGGACAGACGGACAGACGGACAGACGGACAGACGGACAGACGGACAGACGGACAGACGGACAGACGGACAGACGGACAGACGGACGGGTCCTGTTTTTACCCTTTGGGTACGGAACAACAAAATTGGTCAACGACTCAGTATAACACTGCTAGCCCGACATCGGGTAGCAGCACTGATTTTCAGTCGCTGCCATTTGTGACGTCACGCACAACCGGTTAGAAAACACAGAATAAAAAAATAAAATAAAAAAGATACAAATTTTATACATAGTTACGACGCAAGTACAAAAAACGAAACATAAACACATTATAAATTATTATTATTACACATATTAACGATACAATAAACAATTAATCAAATACATAACTACAAATTAATAATACGTGAAACGACTCGAAAGTGTACAAATGTTCGCGATAATGGAGACAGTGCTTACAAATAAATTACATTAAATTGTACAGTCGAATGTATCTGACATTATATTTAAAATTTAAAATCTTCTCCTAAAGGCCTCGTTATAAATACGGACAGGAAATACTGTCTAAAGGCTCAATGTCAATACCACAGAGAACATTTTCCATACTAATTCACTGAGTGGAACAAAAAATAGCTTCATTCTTTCGTCACAGCAAACAGGTTAAGCGGTACTTCACGCCTGGACAGTTGCTGTTACTTTATAAAGCTCAAGTCCGGTCGTGCATGGAGTACTGCTGCCACCTGTGGGATGGATCTGCCAAGCAGCAACTTGACGCCCTTGACTCAATAGATCGCCGTGCTAGGAGACTCATCGGAGATGAGTCGCTAATTATGGCGAAACTCACGAGCGTCGACAATCGACGAAAAGTCGCTTGCCTATCCGTTTTCTATAGGATATATTTTGGAGAGAGTAATTCCACCATCCCCATTCCTACATCGAACCACTAGATGCCGGGAAAATTTCCACCCGTACGTTGTAAACATCTCTAACATACAAACACAACGTTTTGCATCCTTATTTATAATGCGAACAGCAAAGGAGTGGAACTTGCTCCCGGCGTCTTTGTTTCCTGACTCCTACAATCTAGGGACTTTCAAGGCCAGAGTGAATGGGTTTCTTCTGGGTAAGCGTGCTCCATCTTAGGCTTCGTCTTCGTCTTTCGACGGGTCAGAAGACAAACGCAAGCCCATTTAATGAAAAAAAAAAACGGTTTTCGCGCAGTTTGTTTGTTTGGTTGCGGTTGAGAGCCAGTTGCCTTCTACGCTTTATAAAATGGTCGGCGACACATTGGTAATCTCCCTGGTATTGCTAATGTCTAAAGGCAACGGTGGCCACTTACCATCAGGAGAACTGTATTTAGATTATTCAGCTAATTACAACCTCATGTTTCTAAAAACATTAAGTTTAATGCCTACCTACCTACTTACGATGAGTAAACTGCATTCTTTATGAGACAACGCTTTCAACACGTGTCATTCAATAAATTATGCTTTATCGTTAATACCTGTTAAACTGGCTTTTATAAATTTTTATTCATTATTCACTTTCATGGAACAGTTGACTATGGAAACAAGCACCTTCCTACCTCAGATATAAAAAAAATGTTTTACAGCGCTTGATAAAATTTGAGTTGGTACTTTAAGCTCACATAAAAATAATTATACTAAAGTAAAATAAAAGTATGTGAATTTGATTTGAAATGTGTTTTTAATTTAGAAAAAATAGAAATAAGATGTTCATACTGAACGCACGCCAGCGAACACAGGCGAAGGGTAAGTACCTAAGACGTGGGTTTGATTCCCACTCAGGACAAACATTTGTGTGGACATGCCTGTTTGTCCTGAGTCTGGGTGTTATTATCTATGTATGTATGTATTTACAAAAGAAAAGTAGTATTATGTAGTATATCAGTTATCTGGCTTCCATAGAACAAGCTCTGCTTATTTAGGGGTCAGATGGCCGTGTGTGAGGAATAATGTCCCAGAATATTTATATTTTATTATACAGACTAGGGGGTCAATCACGTGTTTCAGTCATAATATGCAAGTGCCAAAAATAACACACGGAGTTCCAGAGGATGTTTATCATCTTCTGGTTGAATGTGTAGGGAGCGAGTCTATTAGAGAAGGATTGCTAGATCAATATGGAATAAACCCATTGAATATTGGTGTATTCCAAAGCATACTAAGTTCACCCAATACTTCCATACCAAGATTAAAAATAGATTACTTCAACTAATCAGCCAACAAATGCTCCGATTTTTGACTGTAGGTAGGTAGGACTGTAGACCTTTGTTCTCAAGATTTTTGTGTTCGTTCCGTGTTCGTCCACACTGCGTTCGCCCCGGTTCGCTATATTTTTCTTTGACGTCGTCACGAGCGATTAAGATGGCAAAGGCATTGTATGCTTTTGCTGGAACGTCCAGACTCTACCTACATGATTAACATATTTACCCGCTTATGAAACCTTTTTCTAAATAAAAACATATCCTTCAACTAAACGTCATTCTCTTTGTCATCAACATTAAAAAATTCTCGTGTCTCGTAGAACTAACAAATTTTAAGGTAAAGATCATACATAATGGATAAAAAACAAGCTCATGTTAAGCCGAAATCACCATCATATAGTAAAGGCCGGCCTTTAAGTACATTGAAAGATCTTGAACAAGCTCTCACAAAAAAAAGCTTATTGTCAAAAGTTGATCTTCAAACTAAAGAGGAGCCAAAAGTGGAATTTGATGATAGTCAGGAGAGATATGAAACTAGTGATGCGTTTAAGTCTGAAGTTGAACGATTCATTGAGATTTCCAAATATTTCTCCAGCCCTCTCCGAAAAACCGCTTCTTATATCTGCGAAAGTAGACTCATCTCATACCCAAATGTGTTCAGGATCGAGTACAGTAGAGGAGGTGTAATAACAGAGCACATAAAATTCTGCAACCTTACCTTGGAACCCGTGTACGTAAAACTCTTCAAAGTTATTCCCGATATAGAGCAAATCAAATACATTAATTTAACATTATCGAGGAGCAAAAGAATACCACCAGGTCTTTCATTCAATTTGGGTTTCGTATACGACGATGTTAATGAAAAACCTTCATGCAACGCAAAAATGATATTCGTTGCTTCAAGAAAAACAACAACTCCGTGCTATCAAATTTGCGAAATCGATTTACAGATAGATGCTCAAAAAGTTCGATTAGTGACCATTTGATTGGTTTATTTTCAATAAATTACTTAAATACCTATTGTAATGTATAACTTCTACTATCCTACTTCCTACAACATCCTACTTGTTCTACGTCCTACTAAAATTATAAATAGGTACAAAAGCTTGAGTGTATGTTTGTGCGGATATTCTCAATCACGCGTATATACGTAAGATTGTATAGATGTTTGTTACTCCATTATATCCAGATTTAGATGATATTTATAGACATTTGACATCATGTACTTTACTTAAAATATAGAATACTATCTATAAATAAGTAAACGACCAAACTATGTACCAGATTCAGAAGATTTTTGGAAAATAAAGGGAAAAATAATTGGTACAACAAGTAAATGTAAATTATAAACCATCAAGGTTAGGTATTAAAATTCTTAGTAATATTTAGACTGTTGACTTTGAATAGATAGATAGACTAACTCCATCGTCGTGTCTTGTGCCCTAGTTAAGAGTTCAAGATTGCAAAGAAAACCAGTAGTTGTATACATTTAATTTAGATGCAATATGGTTGATTATATCCACTGGAAAATAACCCATCTATTAAATAATTAGTCTGACTGTCGTTTTCTCAGTAATGCATAATTCGATACTAGAACTAAATTATTGCTTGCAATGCAAGATTGTTATTGATTGATACAAAGCAATTTTTAGAGCAAAGAAAGAGAACAAAGATAAAGCAAAAAAAGAGCGATATGCTTTGCTTTATATTTTTCTGAATACCTACTTAAATTATCGTTATATTAGCAACATGGCTATAATCTTTATGAAATGTACTTAAATAAGTAAGAGCAATACTTTAAACTCTGATGATGTTAACTTGAGTGAGATAATGCGATAGTAGGTCACAAATTACAGAATAATATGTTGTGGTAAAGGTGCAATAGACTCTGTGACTATACCTACTGCAATTATTTTGCATATTCATTCATTCATTTCAAGGTAATGATTTTTTAACAATAGCTTTAAATAACGATTTTTTAACAATAGCTTAAAAATTTTAATATTTTATGTACAAGACATAAAATATTATTTTTACTCTAACGCGTACCCTAACGCTACCTATTGAATAATTTAAAAACTAATAGTACCACAGTGCTGATACAGTTTCCGTTCGAGTTATTAGACTACGTTCCCAATGTTTATCACCAATAGGTACCATGTTGAACTCATAGGTGGCGCGCATTTGATAATTTACTTGAGCTCCTTGTTTATTTTAATTTAATTGTTTCTTGGTGGCCACTATTCTCATGAATATGGTAAGGCGCTTCAATAACAAACGAGAATCAGAACTAGAAATATTGTTTGAGCAATCGGTACACATATATTCGAATCATTTTTAGTAGATCCAGGGGCGTAGCTACTGCCGTATCTGCCGTAGCAATGATACGGGGACCCCGGGCTACATTGGGGTCCTAAACGTGTGTAAGCAAAAAAAACTTAAAATGTTATCCACAATCTCATTTAAACTCTTAGATTGTACTTCCCGATAAAAAAAATCATATTATCTTATCATACAATATCATATATGGATTCATACTCATACATGATCAATATGATCATACTCGAGGTTTGGACATGTCTGCGCAATTTTTAAGGAAAAATGGGATTAGTTTAATGACCAAACTTATGGAAAAAGGTAGCCTGTTAAGTAACTAATTTGGATATCGTAAATTATTTTTAATCCATAAGATGACTCTTATGTATTTTTTGAAAATAAATTCAATAAGACTTACCTACATAAATACGATTTTTATATTTTCACAACATAAGTAAGTACCTACATCAAAAGTGAGAGCAGGTTTTACTAAACATGTAAAGACAAAATAGCCCGGTGTTCTAAAAACATCTCTCAAAAGTAAAAATCTATTATATTATTGAAAATAAAGGTCAATGTCCCCATAATAAGTATCATAGTGTGTAACAGGTTAATTAGCGGAAATATTCGCGTTGCGTTGGCGTGTTTTGGTCAGGACTCGATGGTACCGTTACCTCTATGTAGGACACACGACTCAATGCCATCAGTGCCGTGAAATAATTATGTGGACAATCTTTAAGCTGCCTGTATAGTATAGATAGAAACTCACCTATTATATTGCCTAGCTTCTTTTCTTGTGATCTGCTTTGAACCAGAAATATAGATAATAAATACGATCGGTATTTGTTGTGGTATTTGAAGTAGCTTTTTTTTCGTGTATTCGTGTGTTCCTTTTGTGGTCCATAATACCGCCAGATTATGAAAGCATACTTTATTTATTTCTCAAACTTAGTTACTAATGAAAATGTTGAGTATAAAATAAGGATATCCTTACAATCCAACATCATTAAAAGGCGTTGGATTACATTTAATTTATGTAAACTTTGCATCACAAATGGAATAATGTGTGTTTATAGTCCTACATAATCTTATAAGGCATTTTACATAATGGCACATTGCGCTTGCATTGTGCAAATTTGAAAGTCAAGCTATGAATTTTATAACTGGATAAATATGTCCTCTGAACCCTCTTACTTTGACGTGTTTTCTAAATTTGAGTAAAATTACATTTATATTTGAAAATGACATTACTAATTGCACATAGGTAGGTACATAACATACAAATATTTAAATGCTTTTTCATCATCAAAAACCCATCAATATCATCAAAATCAGTCAAACTTGCCATGCCATCAGTGAAAACATTTCCATATAAATTTCACAATATTATTTTGATCGAATCATTCTAATGAATGACACATTAAAATAAAGTCTGATACTCAGAAATCTATTTTCGGTTAAGGAGGCCAAGTTTACAAATGACGTGGCCACACGTTAAGTCAGGTTAGGTCACAGCGTCCTTGAAAGTGACGCAAAGGAGTACAGTTACAGCAGTTAAGTTGGAGTTACTAGCACATCACTGGCGCAGTGGTTGGTGGGACTATCCCATGAGTCATTGTTGAAAGATCGCATCGCATGACGTTAACGCTTTAACGGGAGCTTTCCATCTCGGCACTCCGCTCAGGATAACGGGATCATTCCCTTCGATTTCAGTCTCGAACACCTTTCGTTTTCGTGTGTTGTCGCGGACGACCTCCGCCAACCTTGCGTCACCTCAGTAATCGGGTTTTAGAAAATGAAATTCAGTGCGCTCGTGTCCTTCTTTATATGGAGTTGGTATGTTCTTTTGTTGACTGTCCCATTTGTGGTCATCGCTAACCATAATACTGTGGGTGGTGCAAGATTGGCTGAAACATGGTTTTTCTTTCGTTAATCCTGCAACAATCGGTTTGGTAAGAACATCACATTTATCAGCCCTTATGGTAGCCACTAACTAGCCTTCTTCATTTTAGGTTGATAAATGATTAGATTTTATCAGAGTATTGCAAAGCATTTCCTTTGCATTTTCCATTGCAAGTAGTTTAGACATATCCTAATTAAAGTGTCAATTTGTATTTAGATAGATAAATATGGTATGTAGAGTAAAGTTACTTAATTTAATGCTATATACATTACATGATAGAGATGCTCTTGTGCAAATAAGGGATGGTATCAATAAAAGATTCATTAATATTCTCAAACTCACTAAATAAAAATATAAAGAATAATAATAATTTAATAGCATTCTATTAAATTATTATTATTAAATCATTATTTGACTCCCAACATTACATTCCTCCCAAAGGAGTCACTTCTACTTCACGGAGCCCCAATCTTAGACGAATCCATTCCTGGTTTCTTTTTTGAGCAAGCTTACATTTTATCGACTCCTCCAATCGAATTTTGAAATACTGCAAATTGGAACCATTCGGTACAGATGGTGTGACTAGTGTAGGCAAGACACTGGTGTGCGATGCCAGGTACTGATATATTGTGAAATCTCACATACGGCGACCGTAGCGGAAAATTCGAAATTTCAAAAATACGCTTGCATACGCATTTAAACTATACGTTTACTATTACATTACGCAGTAGCCTCGAGGAAATTTTCTATATATTAAAGTTTTGTATTTTGTATATAAGTTGTAAATATATTCTTCTCTTATATTAAAATAAAATAACAAGTAATAAGGATTTATTAATATAAGAGTTCAATGCTTGCTTTCATGCATGACCATGACCTGTGACACTTTAAATACTTAATTTATTTGTAGCAAAAGACTTTGAATTGTAAATTCTAAGTATTAATATGTCATTTCCGTCGATTCACTGTAATACAGTCACCGTGATCTTAGGGGCCCCTAGACAAAGTCATTCACCTTTGCTAAAATTTAGATATTTACATGAATTAATCCAAGCATAATGTTTATGATAAGTTAATGTAAACGTATTTGCATATATTTAGAGATATATGCATATAAAGTGTTCATTGACATTTGGATCCAGTTTTGATTTCCAACCGTTTTAATAACTTTAGTTTAAAAATTTCAAGCAATACCTATAATCAAAATACGGTATGCGGTTTTACCTGCCATATAATAAAGCATAAAATATATATGTTTAGTAGGTACACTCTTACGTTATAAAAGGAGCATAATAGCTTTGTAAGTAATCATTATTTTTTACAATGCACTATAATAATAATTTTATTTAAAAATATAACAGAAAGCCTACTCTCATTACAAAATTAAGATGATGTTATATTATAACAATAATAGAAGGTAGGTAAATAATTACCTCTAACATAATAATTAAAACCCGTCCATAAATTAAACATAGAAAGTTAAATAGGAAGTAATAGTTAATCAATTATAACCCTTAAAAGCTCATTGTCACGCAACTCGTCATCTTGCCTCCGCGTTTCCGAGCTGCGCCATTTTCCAAAAGCGTTTGCGAAAATATTCCGGGAGTAAGGGAGACGGCATAAATGCTATAGTCTGTGGTGTGAGAGGGAGAAGTAAACGCTATGCTAGGCTGCGGCGGAGGTCAGGGAACCACAAGTAGGTCGGCTTCATCCTTCCTTAACCAATGTCTAGAGCGGAGCGCTGTGGCTGTTGATTGTTGAACTTGGACGCTATAGTACTTAAAAACACGGTTTTTGAATTTAGAACTCAGTTTGAATAGTTTTCATTAAAATGAATAATGGCTCCATCGTTTTTGAATTGTCTCACATTCAGCTACAAGTAATTAGTGTGACTGAGTGTACTACATATATGTAAAACACTTTCAATTTGTTTTTTCTTAGTGGTAAAAGTTACATTCAGTTTTGGTGACTGTGACTATCACTATCACACGACGATAGGTAGAAACGGTAATCATGAAAATAATATAAAAATTATGGTTTAATGCTGATCAATAATTTACGTACCTATCGTGATTACGCTAGTAAAAAGGAAAAGGCGTACTTTTTCTTAATTAATCCAGCGTTTGTTATATTGGATTTCCTGTATACATATAAATAATAATTACAGCCTATATCTGCCCACTACTGAGCACAGGCCTCCTTTCACGATTAAGGGGGAAAGGGGAATGGGCAAATACTCCACCACGCGTGCCCACTGCGGGTTGGTGGAGGTTGGCTAGTGGTCAACCTACTGTTGGAGTTGTCAAGCCACCTAGGAGGTCTCCAACTGGCTTAACAACTATCACAATTAAGTGATAACCGGGACCAACGTCTTTACGTACCTTCCGAAGCACGGAAACGCTCAAGATGAAATACCACTAGGAGGTCATCCATCCAGGTACCGGCCAGACTGGACGTTGCTTAACTTTGCCGATCGATTAAGATCAGTCAAGCTACGCCACGAGCGCTTCGTTAATTAAACGCCAGGACACTGAATCACAACGATTGTAAGGAAGCATCATTAGTTGGAATTCGGTCAGACATAACATAGCCAGTGAGCTTCATAACTTTTATTCACTACTGTGTTGGGGAAAAGAGGGTATTTATTTATTATTTATATTATTTTTACGAAATTAACTATTTCTTAGTTTATAGGTAGTGAAAGAAGTAAAAATAATTATAAATTAAATTATATAATGTTCCTCGTAAATATTTATGTTCTTATTTATCTTGTCATAAATATTTATGTTTCGATTAATCATTGGTTTAATATAACTGATAATATGAATCTAATATTTTTTTATTTATAATACGTGTGAAATTAAACATGCTGTGAGGTACTTTCATGTTCATGAGAGTACGTAATTCACAGTTTTGATACAATGTCTCACGATCATGTCAATAAATATTATAACCAGGTATTAAAACAACCATCTGCTTATGGCTGACTGTAACTAATTGCAATAACAAATTAAAATGGTTAAAGCTAGATACCAACTAAATTTCAACTCTATATTTTCGCTTATCTTCATTCTAGTCTTGTATTATAAAAAGCTTTGAGTTCAAGACTCGGTGAATGACGCAACTGCCGAAATGGTCAGCAGCGGTCATTTCTCTTTGACCAACTTAAGTGAGCGGCACGACTATCATTACCTGTCCTACTTTATCAGATATAAAGTCTTTATGAGTGAGAAGGAGAGGGGATAATCAACTAATAACTCCCAGACTTAATAATGCCTTTACACATCTATGGGCCTCTCAAAACTTGAATAACCGCTGAGAACATTTTGCCCTATACTTGGACACAGTATCTTGATGCTTTTTTTAACAAGATAATTATAATGGATGCCTTATCTGAATCAAGTTCATTGTTTAATAAAAATAGATCTGCCTAAATATTACAATGCTCACTCACAAGTGGAAATATTAAAAAAAATATTGCTGTAAAGTAACCCTAAACTTTCACAGATTTTATGTAGCTTAATCACCTAATATATTATTGTTTCATACAAATAATAATAAATTACTTTTAATTAAACTTTCACCATTAAAAAACATTTAGGTCAATTAGACATATGAGATTAGTATCAATCATCCCTGTATAACTTAAGGAATCGTTGGTAATCATGAGTAGTGTTAATAAAAAACGCAGTTATAATATACCTAGGCAGTTAATAATTATCTGCGTGGGTGGAGCCGTGGGCGAAGGCTAGTCATATTTATACAATAATCAAATATTGACGGCTACTGAAGTATATCTTTATAATATATAACTGTATATAACAAGATTTTGTGAAAGATCATAGGATGAATGTGCCATGTGTATATTTTATAGTACCCCCCTGGCTGGTTACCGCCCTCAAGTTAAGGATCAGTCGCCTAGCACCAACCGGTGAGTTCCAGCACCTGCATCTAAGAACCAATTCCCTATAGACTTTGTATGCTTAGCGTCTTGAGACACATCTTTTACTATCATGAGATTGTGGTCAAACACAAGCATGTCATAATAAAAAGAGCTCGGTAACTGACAAGTCAGTTTTTAATTTCTGGGGACTACCGAGAACTTAAAACGACAAAGCAAATATTTCAAAATTAAATCGGTTGTCTGCCCGAATATTAACTATGGTTTTGTTAAACCAAAACTGTTTAGATCTTTTGAATATAAACAATCTTATTTCTGAATATATTGGTTCACAGTTGCACCAATACTTACTAATACTACACAATTGGGTAACCGGAATGCACCACTTTTGTTCATATTTAACAATGGTTAAAACTAATAAATTATTATTGTTCAGTGAAATAGAAAGTAAAGTTATGTTCTCATTGTATTTCTCTTTTTGTTTTATATATTTCCTAAAATTTCTCAGGAATAATACGGATGAAACCGAAAAGGCCTTCTGTTTGACATCCAATAATAA
Organism: Tetheella fluctuosa; assembly: GCA_951216915.1. NCBI lineage: Eukaryota > Metazoa > Arthropoda > Insecta > Lepidoptera > Drepanidae > Tetheella > Tetheella fluctuosa. The sequence goes on along the minus strand of OX578217.1, from coordinate 6,030,041 downwards.
ATAAAAAAAATCCCTTTCGGAATATTTTGACAGTTACAATTGCATCCAAAAATCCCAAATAATAATGAAATCCGTATTGGCATTACGTAACTATTTTACTATGAAACTTCGACTTCAACTATAAAATATTACAACATTTATAAATGTGAATTTACTTTAATTATAATTAGGCAGCACTTGGAATGACTCTGACTAGACAATAATATTCAAATCCTGCAATTTGATTAGGTTTTAATAAAAAATATACAAAACTGTATTAACAAATTTGTACCTAAACAAAGGTAAGTCACTCGTGAGAAAAAAAAGTCACCCTCCAGATGGAAACGTCCTAATAACAATTTACATTCCCGCATGCTCAGGAAATATTAGTTGACTAACAATCCCCCGTGATTATATTCTCAAATTGTTAAAATCAGTGGACGTTAAAAAAATCTGCTAGCACAGATAACCTTCCACCAATATTAATTCGTAGTTCGTTGCTACTACGCTAAGAACAGAAGGTTCCAGTGAGGTATTAAGACAGTGATCACGTGGCATAGCGTCCTTATTGAAAGGATTATAGGTCACGTTACGATACTCGTTCGGGGCTAAAATGCATGCTAGGTGAATTTAAAAGAAACTATGTTTTAAATTTTAAGGAGGGTTGACTTTATTTACAATATGGGCACTGATTAGTGCTAAGCAGTAGATTTTTTCCATTAATAACATTAAACCAATAATGTTTATATCCCCACAAATAATGTTAATTTTACAGTTAAAACTAATTACTTTTAATAAAATCAATATTATTCTAATATAAAAAAGCTGAAGAGTTTTTTGTTTGTATGAAATCTTTTTGCATTTGATAGCCCGATCTTTGAGAAAGGTTAGGCTTAGGCTTTTTATCCCGGGAATGCGGGTGAAACCGCGGGGTACAGGACAGGTATACATAAAGGAACTTCTCCACGAAATTTCAAAGTTAATCACTAGATATAATATATATATTATACAATCGCGTGGTATGGTGGTATTTGTTAGCCATGATTTCTGGATTGACAGTAGCTCACTTTAATCTAATCTTGATTTTAGATGGGCCAGTACCATGAGTGTAAAGAATTGACGACTGCAAACGCATGTATCATGTTTGCGTTTACGACATTTCTCTATAGGAATTGGCGCAGCGCCTCTCACGGAATACTCATGGAACTAATTTCTTCTATACAATTTTTTTGTAAACGCAAACGCAAAAGTAAGCGTTTACTTACGTCAATTCTTTACATTCAGGGTACTGTACATCAGCTACGAAAATACGGTCATTAGAGACGTTTTTATTATAGATCTGATGGTTATTGATCCAACCGTTTTTTTTTTTTTTTTTTTTTTTTTGGACTGGAACAGGAAGGTGGTGGGTCCAGGGGACCTTCTTCCACCGTTACGCGGACTTTTGCGGTGAGCGCTGAGGGCTCTCAACCGCTACTTAAAACTAAAAACTAAAACTAAATAATTTTGGGCAACGGTAGCCTGAGGGTGCCCCCTGTGGGGCTCGACCTCGGCTCAGGACGTTGCCTGGGGAATGAGGGAGGATTTAGCATGCAAACAATTATAATTATTTGGGGATCGGTCGGATTGCTAATATGCAGCTCGGGCCGCTTAAACGGGACGAGACTGAGAGGGACGTCGCGACGGTCCTCGCCGGCGAGGACGAAATCTTGGTTGTTGGTTGCGCATTTGTATTTGTTTTCGGGCTTCGTCAGCCTCGATTTGAGCTAAAGTGGTGGCATCGTCTGGTTCGCTGAGGGCGTGCCTAGGCCTACGGATGCGGGAAATAAGGGACGGGGTGTATGTGATAGTGTTGACTATCAAGGGATTCGCGTGGTGCTCTGCGGTATCAAAATATCGGCGCGAGGCGCGTTTTATAAATTGTTTGATTGTAGGGAGGCCTAAGTCAAGGTGGAGGTTTTCATTGCGCATGTACCACGGGGCGCCCGTGGCTTTGCGCATGAAACGGTTTTGAATCACCTGAAGGGTGTTGAGATGTGTGGGAGCAGCGTGAGCGAACACGGTGCTCGCATACGTCATGACTGGACGGATACACGCGGTATAGAGTCTAACCTTGCTTTTTAGGGCAAGTTTAGACCGGGCGTTGATCATGCAGTGGAGTCGTCCTGCCACAAAGGCGGCGCGCGCGCGAACCGCCCTTATGTGTGCAGCGAAGGATAGGCGATCATCGAGGGTCACACCGAGATATTTGGCTTGCCTCTCCCAAGGGATCGGCTCGCCGAATAGTGTGACTGGATCGGGGATGGGGGGACGTCTTTTTCGGTCGGTTCTAAAAAAGAGAACCGCCTGACTTTTGGAGGGGTTGATCTCTATTCTCCATTTCCGGAACCAAGCGCCTAGGGCGTTGGCTGCGGTCTGGAGTTTCTTAGAGATCGCGGGCGGGCTTTTGCCTGAGCAATATACGGCAGTGTCGTCTGCAAAGAGAGCGAACTGCGTATTCCTGACTCTAGGGATGTCGCTCGTGTAGAGCGTGAATAGCAAGGGAGATAGTACCGAGCCCTGCGGGACACCGGCACTAATGGGGTGTGGTGAGGACAGGACGCCTTCGACCCGATATCGAAAGAGGCGATTCGACAGAAAGTCTCGTAAGATGGTCACGAGTCTCGGTGGCACACCTAGGGTGTAAAGCTTGTAGATCAAGCCTGTGTGCCACACCTTGTCGAATGCCTTTGCGACATCGAAGAAAAGGGCGCCTGTCATGTGACCTCTCTGGTAACTTGTGGAGATGTGTTCAACAATTCTATGGACTTGGTGAACACACGAGTGTTTGGGTCGGAACCCAAATTGCTCGTCTGGGAGGAGTTTATTAGCATCGGCAAATGCTTTAAGGCGGACATAAATGATTCTCTCATAAATCTTGCCCAGTACATTGAGCAGACTTATGGGACGATAACTGGAGGGCTCGGACTTGGGTTTGCCGGGCTTGTGGATCCCAATCACGTGGGCTTCTTTCCACTGGTGTGGGAAAATATTGTTTGAGAGGGCGGCATTGAAGATGGCCGTCAATAACATGATAAGGGAGGCTGGGAAGAGTTTGATCACTCTGTTGGTGATCTTGTCCGAGCCCGGGGCCTTACGAGGGTGTAACTTCCCGATGATCGCTTTCACCTCGTCATGGGTCGCGGGTGGAAGTGGGTCGTCATTTGTGTTGACGTCGTTGGCGACGTCGTCAGTCGGGGGAGCGGGAGGAGGTAACGGAAGAGCGGTCCTCCGTTCTACTTCGGCTGTAACTTTCTCCAAATGACGCGGGTCAATAGGGAGAGAACTGGGCGTACATTGAGCCTCCAGACTTTCGGCGAGGCATTCGGTCTTTTCCACGTCTTCAAAGGCGGGAGGAAGATTGGGTCGCTTTAAAGGAGGCATTGGAACTACTGTGTCCTTTGTGAGGGCACGAGACAGTTGCCAGAAGGCTAGGTGGGAGGGCTTGATTTCGCTGAGGGTCTGGCCCCAGCTATTCTCGCGAAACTCTGCGATGCGTGCCTTGACGGCACGTTCGAGAGCTCGTAATTGGACACGATTTTGCTCTGAGGGAGCTCTATCGTAGGCGCGAATGGCGACTTTCTTCTCCCTCAGCAAGTCCCGTATGTCGTCGGGCAAGTGCCAGCGTCGGTCATCCTCCGCTGGTACTGTCCGAGAGCAATCGCTAACTAACGATTGCACGTGACTTGTGAGTGAGTCGATAGCGCCTACAGCGTCGTCGGCGGTGACTAGGCTGTCGGGGATACGGTCTAGATGGACGGACGAGGTCGCCTTGAGGCTTTCGCCTAATTTGTCCCAGTCCGTCACGACCTTGGTGCGAGAGGGTTGACCTGAATCTGGGGGACCTACGCGCGGTGTAAACTCTAGGATTACAGGCCGGTGGTCCGATTGGAGCTCGTGTAGCACTGCTAAGTCATGCAAACGTAAGTTTACATTACGCAGCAGCGCCACGTCGAGTATGTCGGGTCTGTGAGTCACTATGTCCGGGAAGTGAGTCGGTTCGTATGGGGCGATCAGGTCCACGTTGAGTGGCCCGAGGAGGGATTCAAGAATACGCCCTCTGGTATTGTTTGCGACGCAATTCCAGAGGGTGTGTTTCGCGTTTAGGTCGCCCGCCAGAATGACTGAGCTACCCAAATTGAAAAGGGATTCTAAGTCACGTTTGAGTGACGTTCCTAAGTCGGGTAGGTTATGAGAATGGGAGCAATATGCCGAGACTAGTATAATGGATGAGTGTCCAGTCATACCAAGCCTACAGATTGAAGCCTCAATGTACTCTAGGGATGGTGCGTCCATAGGGGAGCAGTGAAGGGATCTTTTATAATAAATGAGGGTGCCGCCTTTTGCGGCGTTGGGTCTGTCATTGCGAATTATCTGATAATTCGCAATTTTAGGGTCCCTATGAAAGGGCTTAAGAAATGTTTCCTGTACCAAAAGGATATCGAGTTGATGCTCTCGCAGGAATTCTGCGATCTCATCTCGTTTACCTATAATGCCGTTGGCATTGAAGGTTCCTAACTTGAGGGATCGGGGTTTGATTCTATTGCGCGTGGGTGTAATATCCATTAAGGATTTACGCGAAAGTGATCGAGTTGGCAAGCGATTTTGTTAAATCGCAGCGCTGCAGATGCAAGGGCACGACCGTTGCCCTCGCTCTGTTTAATAATATCGGCGAGCTCCCTAATTTCATCGAAGTTTATGAATTCGATGAAGCGCTCCACGAGTGCGAAATCCGCATCCACACTCGACGGAGGGTTTTGGTCCCGTTTTGGTGACGGGTTTGCGCGGCGGGTGGTTTGGGTTGGCGGTGACGGCGGGGCGGGCGCTGAAGGCGCTGCGGTGGGTTTCGGCTGCCAAGCGGAAACCTTGGGAGGAGGAGGTGGTGGCTGGGTCGTGGTTTGCTCGGAGAGAGCAAACGCTTCCCTTGGGAGAGGAGGATACTCCTTAGGAGAGTTGGAGTTAAGGCGGGCCCATTGGGAGTGCCTTTGAGGGCGCAGATCGGTCTGCGCCGGGTTGGAGATGGGGGCTTTGCGCGTTGAGTGGCGCGAAGGGCGGGGAGCCTTCGAGCACCCGCGGTAGTTCGCGGTGTGCCCGGTCTGGTTGCAGAGAACGCAACCAGGTGGCGGGGTGTTTTCATCTATGACCTTTGGACGGTCACAGTCTTTGGTGGCGTGAGGTGTGAGGCACTTCACGCATCGGGGGGGAGCAAAACAATTGCGGGCGGAATGGCCGTACAACTGACAGTTGTGGCACTGGGAGGGGTAGCCGCCCTTTCGGACGCCCTCGACGGTGAAGCCGTCGCTCAAGCCGCACACAGATTTTACTTTGTATATGGCCTTGCCGGCCTTCCCTTGGTCCAGTGCCACAATCACCATGTTATATGGCTCGTGGCCACGTCCTTTGTGCATCCGGTGCACTGACTGTATTGGGAGGTCGTGCTCCTTAAGGGAGGCTTCGACTTCTGAGGTGGGGATTTCGCGGGGGATGCCGCGGATCACCACCCGGAGGGCTTTCTCCTCAGGGAGAGTGTAAGTGTGGAAAGCCACCTTACGCTCTTTAAGGAGTTTGGTCAGGGCCCGGTGGTCCTGTGAAGTGGGCACGGTTACCTTGATGCCGTGCTCGGTGGAGCGGGCAGAGGTATATTGAATCTTGTTCGGAGTAAACCATCCGGACACTTCGGTCCATCTGGTCTTATCCTGAACAAACAGGGGGGGCGGAGAGTCCTTCCTCATCGGGACTTGGGATTGGGTCTGGGATTGGGTCTGGGGCTGGGATATGCGCGCCTCTGGGCGGCCTTGTTCCTCCGGGGGAGGAGCCATGGGCACGTCCATTAGCGGCGGGGGTGTGGGCACAATAGTGTCCATGAGTGGGCGGGGCTTGGGTGATGGGCAAGGGGAAGGGGCGGAAGCCTTGGCAGCTTTGGCAGCTACCTCGGCTTCAGTGGCTTTCGCCTTCTTTTTCCTCTTGCGCTTGCCACCGACGACCGTCGTGAACTCTCCCTCCGAAGAGGAGGAAGAGGACGACTGGCCGGTCGTCGCGGCAGGCGCAGGCGGAGAGGGCGGTTCGGATTCCGCAGGAGAGGGCGGGGCGGAGGGTTCCGCGGGAGAGGGCGGGGCGGAGGGTTCCGCGGGAGAGGGAGGGGCGGGGTGATCCGCGGTTGATTCCGCGGGAGAGGGAGGCGGGGAGTGTTCCGCGGGTGATTCCGCGGGGGAGAATTCCGCGGATGTCACGGACATCCTTGAGGATGACCGTGAAGTGGGAGCGGGTCGGGGAGGTAAAAAAGATGTCCCGTAACGCTCGACGAGGAAATCCCAGGACTCGTTGTCCTGGAGGATCTCGTCCAGCGTCAGGGGTAGGTGGTCGTTCTGGCTGGCCATGATGGCCAGCCAGAGGGAGCTATTCTACTTCGGCAAACTAACGTGGTTTCGGACGCGGGGCGTTCCTGAGTAAAAGAAACCACAAGAAACCTCAGGCGATCGCCCTAATCTAACCTACTATCTCGCCCCGGGTGGATGGGCCCGGGGGTGTGTGTTACACTCCCGACCGGGATAGGTCGGGAGGTGAGTAGGCCCTAGGGTGTGCCCTAAGCTTGTCTCCCGCTGCCAATCTTATTGTGCAGCGGGTTCCTACGTCCCTGCCTAACGACAACTGGGGTTGGCTAGGGAAGCCCCCAAGGCCAACTGGTCCAGTCCCGTCCGGGTTAGCGTTTTCCTTAAGGGAAACCGCGAGCGCCCGGGTCACGCTCGAACCAGCTTAGTTATCACCGTTAGGTATCCACTGGTTCACCACAAGTAAATATCTGTGGTTTTGAGAGCGCGATGTCGTAAGAACAAATATTCGTTTGGAGACTCTAAACTGAAAAGTTCCGAGTCAACAAACTGATAAGGTCGGTTCTGCGAAAGGCCAGGTATAAATACCAGAGCGCTTCCGAGAATCGAGTCGGGGTGGCGGGCGGAGCACAATAGACCGTACGGGGTACGTCTGTACTGTGCGGCGGCTCGGAGCGAAGTCTCCGATCCAACCGTAGCCTATATCTAAATTTATACTTTTATACCTACCACAAACATTAAGTCTACCCTACTCTATAGTAGTATAGGGGAAGACCGGGCAATGGGAGTCAGCGGGCAATGGGAATTACCAACATATCTACAAAACCGCAAACACTAGTGACGAGTATACGGTCGCCCCATCACGCTTTTGACCCCTTGCTGTCGATGTAAGTCGCCACCAATATGGCTGCCACAGCGGAAATTAGAGAAGTGTTTTGTTTTTGCGCCGCGTCGATGTAATTTTTCAACCACTCAAAATAAACAGTAGTGGCACATTTGTTGATCTATTTGCTTGTAATTTTTATGCACGTTTAGCCGGACATTCAAAAGAATGATGAGAAACCTAAATCACGTGTCTAACTAATTTGTATTTCTCATTTTTGTTGTTGTGGGTAATGAGAGTCAGGCAAGAGTCAACAAGTAAATAATGCATCTAGCTAGATTAAATTACTTAAACAATTTATACTGTTTTTATTTTTGTTTAGATGCCGAAAGTAAGTGTGAGAACTACCAAAAGTCGATTCTGCCAAAAGTTATGTTTGCAATTTATGCTAGAATTTCTTTGACTCTAATTGCCCTCACCTCGGTGCAATGAGAGTCAAATCTGTTTTTATTTCCAACTTCTTTATTTTCCAAAGTTGATTACCAAAGTGATTACTATTGATCTCAAATGATATCTAATTAAGTAGATTTTGTTGTGAGGCGGTTGCAATAAAGATTGTATTTTGTAATATTTTTTTATTTGCATTTTCGCTTAAGTGACTCCCATTACCCCATTTTACACTACCTCGTTGAGTTTTTATATTCATAATCATTACATCCACTTTCCATTGCACAAGTTTAGTTAAATGTCTCTGGTTGTCATTCTTTTTGTAGCGGCCTCGGTATTTTTTTCCTTATTGCATTATCTGGCACCACCCTTACACTCATGCCGAGACACGTGCACACTTGGCCTTGGACGGGATATTAGTTGCATGTTCAATTACCTAAAATTCAAGTGCACCCTAATTACCGTGTTATTTGACAGGTAAATCATCGTCACCGAATAGGGAATGAGTTAAGCATCCAGTGATCACGAGGTATAGTGTCCCTGTTTGAGGCTGGATGTATGGCGCCGCACGATGAAATAATTATATAATACTCATGCTTAGACACGTGCTGGACCTTGTTCGGGTTGTTGGCTGTGTAAGTATTCAAAATTCATTTATTCTTCTAGATAGGTTTTTAGTCCGGGGCCTAATGGAAATGTCTTCTGACGCCAATTGATGATAATGTATTGGGAGCATACTTGCACTTTCAACTAGTAATCATAAAATCATAATGCATTTGTCTGCTTATAAAAGTAGCACAACCTGAAGAAGAAAATGCTTCATAATTCAAAATGATATGTTAATTTAATAAGTTACAAGTTCGAATTCTGGGCCCTTCTTTTATAGCACGAAATATCATAATATAGATACTACGTATACCAGTAGGTACCTACCTAAAGAATTGTTTTAGTGTAAATTTCAATTTAGAATTTGTCTGTTACAATCACTCGGTGGACCACCAGATACTCATTAGCATTAAACACATTACTTCAGTGGCAGTTCTCACGAGTGATACAATACATTCAGCGCACGCGCTACGTCGTGGTGCCTACGAATGCCAGGACGAGACAATGCCGAATCGATAACTAACTGTACTTGTCGCCAAATATCAATTCAACTCGTATTCGTGACTGAGCCTAGAAGGACAAAATTGTCTCGTTTGAGGACAATAAGGTGACCAAGAGAGCAGTTTAAAGTCTTACAAATTGAGATGGGGCGTGAAATAACACACGTCGCGTAAAATGATTTGATTGGAAATAAGTATTTGTTACGCATGTTTTTCTATCGATTTAGTTTCTAATATTTTTTTATGACCACCCATTCTATTTTTTAGTATTAACCGCAAAACTTTTAAACATAAAATTTTTACTAAATGGAAATGTAAGTAATATGAAATACAATCCCAACATGTATATTATTTTTCTTGAAATTTAACTTAAACATTATATTACTTTTATTTCATCTTACAGTATGTTAAGCTTCTACATAAAACTCAATAAAGATCTTTATTTCCATTCCAAACAGCGAGGCTAAACATTTTCCTAGATCTATGTAAAGCCTCTCCAGATTAACTGCGCTGAGACGCACGCGAACTAATAAAGCTACCGGAGAAGCTAATGAATTGAATGTAGTCTTTGCCATCTGATATAATCAGTACTACCACACACCCTATCTAACAGGTATATCGTGTACAAATGTGACTAGTTTATTATAAGTAATTACACAGTAATCAGTATATAAAAGGCTTAAAACACTCTTTGAAATCGAAATATACTTAAAGAGAAAGTGTATTTCACGATAAAATTAAACTGTATGATTTTAAGATAAAGATGTGGCTTTGTGGCTTAAAACTAGCGAGTTGTACGAAAAAACTGAGTAGGTATTATTTGTATTTTATTAGTAGCAGTACTATTTTATTTCTGTTTTTCAGACGTACTGTATTTTTCAAAAAATTTAAAGAAACGAAACTTATATACTTATATGTCTAATGAAAATAAATTAACCATAATTTTGCTATGGGTTAATGTTAATGTGTTGAATCTCAGTTCTTAAAAACCTTCAAACGTCCGTATCTTTATTAAATGTAGAGTAACTTTACTAACTGACCTAATGTTATTGGAAAAACGTGATTTTGGGTTAAATTTTGTGGTTAACCTTGTTGTTGCCAAATGTTCCGCCTCTACTAAAAATGGTTGGATGCACGCAACATTGTGATGATGTATGTTTAATGTTACGCACGGTGACATTTATTTATTTATATTTAACTCATATGGTTTTAAGGTCTGGCATAACAACCTCTTCATAACTCTCAATTAATGTTATTACTACTGAGTTTATTTAGCTTTTTACTTCAATACCTCAACACTAATTTAAATCCTAACTAATATTATAAACTCACATTGAGTTTGTTTGTTATTTACTTGTTTGTTACCTTTTCTCGTCAAAAAATCAAATACACTGCAGACAAGACACATAATTTTAACAGTTTCAAGGAATATACTCAAGATAACATATCGTTAGCACTCGTCTAACCAGTGTACAGTACCAGCATCTTATCTGCATAGCCATACCTCAGTAAGGAGTTTATTTATGAGAGCCGACTGCTGACTGACCCGGATGATGACTGAAATTTTAATGAGAATTGTGCATACATTTGTTACTGTAAAGTCAAACTGGCTACGTCGCCTGTGTTAAGGTTTTCTAAGATGTTTAGGTCTATGCTCACTGAACTATCATTACAACTCAAGGAACGAACAATTTATAAAAACAGGTTTCTATTTCACCGGAAATATATGTACGTTTTCTTTTATATTCTTAATTGCTAAATTATCCTTGCAAACTAAGATTTTTAAAATTATAATTCATGTGTTTTTAGTCATGATTTTTATACATTTCCATAGAAAAATACAAACTTGCATTAAGTCATTCACATTTAGATTTGACTTCACAGCATGATTCAGTAATAAAAACACACTCATTGTAACACATTTGACGTATTTATTTAAAAACCTTGTCGCGTTTTTGTTGATTCATCTCGGTACTCAGTAGCAGAGTGTTTTATTAGTACTCACAGTTACAATAAATGAACAAAGAACTCAAACTGTCTTACTGAGCCGTATGCAAGGCTAGAGTAGTGGTAATTGGATAAAACCTTCAGTACTTCAAGCACAAAGGCGTAACAAACCATGACCATTACTCATACGACCCACACGTATGTCCGTTCGTATACAACCAAGGCTAGGAGGTCGTAATTATAGTGCTATTAAAATAAGAACTCTAAAGTTATGGTTTTATACAGGATGCTGGTACAAAGATTTGCATAAGCATAGCGAATCTTTGAATGATGATATGTCGATAAAAATAATCTATAAAAACACTTTAGAAGTGCGAATTCAAATATAACATTTTATCGAGTAGTGATTGAATGGTAATCCCAAACATAACAAGGAAATATTTGCTGTCTCTAATATTAAGTTAATATCTGCAAAGTTACAATAGGTATACCTAATAAATTGATGTGTATTCTAAAAAACTCCTCTATTACAAAAGTAGAATGCACGCTATTTTCCGCGTAATCTCTGATTGGTGGTACCGTTGGCTAGACTGGTTAGAACACCATGTGACATCTACGCTCCGTAGATGGTAAAGTAATCAGTAGTTATGTGGCACTGCAAAAATAACATCTACCATTGAACTGTCCTTTAAATTAACTTTTTCTTTTTTTTTTTTACTTCGTATAGGCTTGTGTTTGAACACAAACTCACTATGGTATGTGACGATGTAGCCGAGGGTGGTAAGCACACAAAGCCTAGAAGGAACTGGCTCTCAAGTGCAGCTGCCGGAACACACCAATAAGTAGGTGTTGGGCGACAGATTTTCAACTCGAGCGAGGGTGGTAGCCAGCCAGGCAAGTACTACAAAGTAACCTACCACCGTCCTATGGTCATCGTGTTTCCTCACGATGTTTTCCTTCACCGAAAGCTCAAAACTCTTGTAGGATTCCTACGACCTTCGCCGCGGCATCCGACGCCACTGAGCTATCATCGTCTTAAACTTCATAGTCCGTCAATATATTTTATGGATTATAATAATTATTTCTGTATGTTTACTAGCATGGTGCTGAACAACTTGTTCTTTCCATAGCTCTTCATATTATGGAGCCGAGAAGTGGACGTTTAAAGCCGCCGTTCTTCGATTAACAATAAGCAACCCGCCGTTAGTCAAAATGTGTATGCCTTGGCTGGCAATATATCGTCCTGGCGAAGTCTACTTACTAAGTATTCTTCTTAATCCTAAAACAGCTCAATAAATAAGGAATAAATGTAAGTACCTAAACATCAAGAAAATAATAAATAGAAAATAATAAATAATTTTGAAAATTTACATAAAAAACATCGTAGACAAGACTTTGATTCATATTTTATGTAAATTTTATTTAAAAAATATTTTAAGGCCATTATTTTTCCATTATGCTAACAAAATATTAACTTCCACATAATGGCAATCATGGAAGATTCATCAAAGAAAGCAACATGATGTTGACAATGGTAGTTTAGCGACATTGTACAAGTAGCGGTGCGCGGCGCGAGCGCAGCTAACGGCGCGACACGTAACGTGTTATGTCACGCGGCCTTGGCCTAGCGTTTATGTTACAACACGACCAACGGACCGCGTTCGTTCGGAATAGATATGCCGTTTTGTTTCTAATCTTATAGTTTCAAGGCCGATTTTTTAACATTATTGTACCTAATGTACGACGAATATATGACAGTTAATGGATGACCGCTGCAAGATTGAAGCAAGGATATTGAATAGTTTTTTGTTTGTCAACTATTGAATTATATGCAGATTGAATTTAAAAATATTATACAATATTTTTGTAGTAAAACTTAAAACTTTGTAAAATAAAAATACAAGTTGTTACTGGGAAGGGTGAGTGAGATAAGTTACACAAACAGGGTTCGTTTTAATTGTTCACTTTCAGGGCTGAAAGTATTCACTAATACAAACAACTTTGACTAAGAACTCAAAAAATATATAAAAATAGCCCTGTATAGAGTTTATTGTTTTATTAAAATATGTATTTACATATATTTAATCAACAGCAATGACAGTTACACAACTTGGGTTAAGTGCAAATTAATTTAAACACCTATGTCTCTTTTTCCTGAAGACCCATTTCCTGTGAGACATAATTAGTGTCGGCATTGCAATAAATAAAGCCTCATGTACATAAAGTACATAAGTAAATAATAACGGAACACACCTAATGAACGGTCACATGTGTATTTAAACGAGAACTCAATTACTTGGCTGTCAATCGTTTACCATTACTTACATAAATTGCGTAGCAAGTAGCAAATACACATGGAGACAAAGAAGTCGGACCATCACTTATATAACAAAACCCTCAAATTTTAATGTAAGTAAACAGATCTGAATTCTTTTAATTTCAGTCAACAGTGTTAATATCAGATGTTTTTCCAGAAAATGTTATTTGCTGTTGAAAGTCGGGTCGGTTTCTCGAGCATAACTTCATGAGATCAACTAAAGAAATTGAAAACATTAAAGGGGCTGGGTTTCATTGCACTCCAGTTTAGTTATCATCGATTAGATGCACCTGTGCTAACTGCATACCGAAATAGAAGTCTTTTATCTATCTACAATCAATCGCAGAATCGCTACGGACTGTTTTCAATGTCATTGAAAATGAATGCAATGTCAAATCATATACGGTAACTAAAGTAAATAACGTGATGTTGTTTTTAAATGCAGCCATTTTCCTCCTCTTTCGAAATGAATAAACTTTTTAACTTAGGTAAGTATACCATAACTACTGAAACGTTTTTAATTTTAAAAAATGCTTGTTGGGATAGGTGAATAATTATACATAATCAATTAATTGCCATGATATTATGTACATACCTACTTTAAAAAAAAACGGAAATCAAAGGTATCATAGACGTAGTTAAGTGGATCACAGATTTTAATTGGAAATAATAATTATAATTTATTTATGGCAGTTTACTTCTGAAATGTTACTAAAAATGTACGGACTATACGAGTAGAGAAATAAGCCCAAGAAATTTGCCCTGTGGTTCACGCACGTCCGGAAAAAAGTTGAAGTTTATGCAGCAGAGGATGTACACGTGCGCTTTTATAATGCTGATGATAACACAGGAATAGAAACACAAATAGTAAACATAATAAACAAAGTTATTCAATGTACCTAACACTTATCCCACATTTTATATTTACAATGATAATGATAATCTCTTCTCTTCTCTATATATCTTCTGTATAAAAGGAAAAGGTGACTGACTGACTGATCTATCAACGCTCAGCTCAAACCACTGGACGGATTGGGCTAAACTTTGACAAACAGATAGCTATTATGATGTAAGCATCCGCTAAGAAAGGATTTTTGAAAATTCCATTCCTAAGGGGGTAAAATAGGGGTTCGCGGGTGAAACCGCGGGTCGGAAACCTAGTTTTATATAACTCTTTTACTTTTAAATGCATATATCTATAAAATTTTCATTTTTATCTATTACTCAATGGTCGGCAAATGACAACAGAATATTCCTCGTGTGAGATTACCCTAAGGAAGTTAATTAAAGATCTGTGTGAGCTAGCGGTGATGTAAATTACAACAGGTGATTGGCTGTATTTATTGATGAGTCAATTGATCTATAATAAAACAGATAGCTGTTGAAGCAATTAAGGATGCACCGTGTTAGTAGTTTGTTTTACGACCAACAGTATATTCTGTTGGTACTTAGTACTCGATGGTAAACTTAGATACTAGGCTACTTGCGCTAAAATATGAAGCTGACTCGTTTCATATACAGGCTCTGAACTATGTAAACAAAGTATGGTCAATACATTAAATATTATATTAAAATAACTGTATGGTATCTTGTAAAGGATAGGATAGTAGGATAATGTTAATCACATGACAATTTTCTACAAAATATCTCAGTAGGTATATTTATTTCGGATCAAAGGTTATGTGTATAATCAGCTATCAAAGAATTCTAAATAAAATGTGGCTTGGAACTAACATAGTATAGTGTAAGGACTAATAAAATAAGTTGGTATCTAATAGCTTCATACTCACGTATAGGTTTATGACATTTTATTATTCTCGCTCAACTCAATAATTCTCCAGATAATAAATTCAATTGGCTGTCTTGTGAGGAATTTTATTCTGTTTGTTTTAAACGTCATAATGTTTTAAAGCTCATTTATTGCTTTTATATTCATTTGTATACCTATCTGTATGGTAACAGCGCCGCTGCTTTCAAAAGAAATATGGCATCTCCGTTTATTAAAAAAAACATGTTCAAACGTTCACTTGCGATATCATTATGTGCTTATTATTACAATACGTCTCTATGGTGTAATTTAACTTTATCAATATCAAATTTATTTGAGCCGTTTGGGGTTGAAACTCTGGGTCCGTGGGGGTCGAGAGCTCACCATCTTTATCGCAAAATATCGAAACGCCTGGTCGAAGCAACTTGTGACCAGAATGCTGGCTTATATTTTGGTCAGAGAATAAGCATTGCCATCCAACGTGGCAATGCCGCCAGCATTCTGGGTACGCTGCCTTCTGATAGCGACTTTTAATTTAGACTATTTTATGTAACAAAGTGATTATTGTATTAATATTGAAATTAATAAAACGAAAATGTATATCAAATATAATTAATATATTAACTATTATAAATTTATTATGTATTCAGCTTACAGTATAAAATCGTGTAACTAATTAGATTAATGTGACGATTAGTAAGTACCAAAAATATATACTATTCTTAAGATTTCTTGCCTCTATTAATAAACCTACACAAAGCACCTGAAAATTGCAAAGTCAATTTAAAATTGGATCAACTACTCAAGAATGTCATTAATGATCATCAGAACCAAGGTTACGTATTGTACGAAAAGCTTTGTTACAACGCCTACGTACGTGTTCTTTTAAAACTAACAAAAAACTGACTGATGAATTGCTGACAAATTGCAGCCCTTGTGTGGACTCGCTTTATATTCTTACCTTCCTACAATGAGGTCACAGTACTTTATGTAACTACTTACCAAGTAAAATGTAGGTACTTATGTCTACCATATTCCAGAAATCAGTTTGTTCTGTATCGCTAGTCTTATTTTATGTCATAAGTGCCATAACTGATCAAAAACAATACTAAATTTATATGAAAAGTTTGACGAGCCGGTTGCGAGCCCTATCTATAACGCTGCAGATTGTGGGTTCGATTCCCTCTCAGGACAGATGAATGTGTACATGAACATGTCTGTTTATCCTGAGTCTGGTTGTAATAATTTATATAAGTATATATTTACAAAAGAAAAGTAGTAGGTATATCAGTTATCTGGCTTCCATAGCACAAGCTCTGCTTAGTTTGGGGTCAGATGGCCATGTGTGAGGAATAATGTCCCAGAATATTAGAATATATTTTTTTTAAGTTTATTTGCATATAGCTAAGTAATTACCTATAAAGAATTTTTCACATAAATTGTCACAACATCGCTACTTGAAGTAAGTACGTTGTAAGAAAGTTACAAACTTTCTTACAACTTGTATTGAAGAAAAAAAATAGAATAAAGTTGTTAAACTAGTTAAAACACTTTAAATCTAAAAAAAATATATGTAGCGTAAATATTGTTTAATATAAATCATTTTAATGCATTGAGCTCTCAATTTTATATAACATCTACAACACATATTATTGAATACAAATAGTAATGTAAAGTAACTTACTTTTACGGTTGTTGATGTCAGCCATACACTATTTTTTTCACCTGTACTGTATCTTAGCTTCAATGTAAATAAAATGACATTATTAGTAGACATAGTAAATGAAATAAAAAAAATATTTACCTAAGTATGCCCAAGTGTTGCAGCAGTGTGAACACACCTCTACTCAGCTTTATCTCAGTAACTTAACCTTCCTCGTCTTGTTTATTTTTCATGATTGAATGGTACTTACGTGGGGCTCAATTGAGGATCTTTTCATCTTAAAGCTTGAAAAATGGTTTCTGTCAAGTATTCTGAGGGTAAAATATTACAAAATTACTGTGCACAGTATCATTCAAAGATTTTATACCATAAGTAATAAGGTAAGTAAAATAGTATATAAATTAAATGTTCAAAACGTTATTTCAATGATAATAAAACCCCAAATCCCTCATAAAGACGTATTCCTCAATATATCATATCCTCGCGTTTTTGTTAATTTAAAGAAAATTACGTAATAAATAAATTATTACCTACTACACCATTACAAAAAAATGATATTTAATGAAATTCGTAACAGTTTAAACATGATTTAAGTTATAAACGTATGAATAAAAGTAACTTTAGTCGTGTGATTTCAATATTGTATAAAAAAAAAATAGCTCAGGATTTATCGAGACAAGTAAGAATGGACTACAGAATATTATAAAGCTTTGAACATAACTTAAGATATGTAAGCAACTTAGCAATAGCTTCAAAAGTCGATAAACTATTCACAAATGATAAGTTGAACCAGGTGAAGTCTTGCTGCATAGGCCCTGCACTAAAATATTTATTTATGATGAGGGTACAAACTTTATTTAAATATTTATGAAAATACTGCGTTTTAATTTTATTTTTTAAAATCCCACATTTGCTGCACATCTAAGATACTGTTTGTTTAGGATAATAATTATGTACCTAAATATTCTAAACGTGCCATTTAACATGCCATAAAAAGCATTCAACAACAAAAAATATAATCAAAACCCATATCTCGTTAGATCAAAACATACGTGGAATCAACAGTTAGTACTGACTTCATAATATTATTTGTCCTCTGACATCATATATAAAGTCACAGTATTAAAGAATGAAGTCATTTGAGTTACAAAAGTGCCGAAATACATAACATAAGTGTAATGGTACCTATAATAAGATACTTGCAATTTTTGACTCTAATTTATTAAGGTAAATGTATCAATTACATATCTACTGCAGGTGGCCATTTTTTTCTGGCATGCACGTGCCGGAAACTCGTTATACTTATTTTAAATTGAGATAATTATTGAATCAGTATTTATTTTGCATATATTTTGCACTGTTATCTATCCATACTAATATTATAAAGCTGAAGAGTTTTTTTGTTTGTTTGTTTGAACGCGCTAGTCTCAGGAACTGCTGGTTCGATTTGAAAAATTCTTTCAATGTTGGATAGCCCATTTATCGAGGAAGGCTATAGGCTATATTTTATCTCGAGTAAACACAAGATCCCTCCGGAACGTGGTGAAACCGCGTGGAAGAGCTAGTAATAAATAAAATAACGTAAATGTAGAAGTGTACGGGGCCAAGAAGCTCGCACCATTCAAAAGAATGATTTATTGTGACATACGAGTACTTAATAAATACATAAATAGCTTCTTGCAATTTTTAGTAATTTTTGAGCAATCGATATTTATTTCAATTACTATTAGTTACTAGTTTCTGGTTTCAAGGGATCGCCCCTTATTAAAATTTTCCAATTTTCTGAGCAATTTTATTAATTTTTATTTCCGTAAGAACCTTCTTCAAAGTATATATTAAAAAACATAACAAAAAGATATGAATGAAATCGATAAAGTCGTTCTAAGTTCGTGACCAAGGGAAATAGGGATTCATTTTTACATATTACTAGCTGTCCCCCGCTGTTTCACTCGCGTAGCGGTTTAAAAATAGATGTTGGCTGATTCTCAGACCGCATATACACATAAGACTAGCTGTCCCCCGCGGTCTCACTCGCGTAGCGGTTTAAAAAATAGTTGTTGACCGATTCTCAGACCTACCCGATATGCACACAAAATTTCATAAAAATCGGTCGAGCCGTTTCGGAGGAATATGGTAACTAACATTGTGACACGAGAATTTTATATATTAGATAAGATATAGATTTCTAAAGTTACCAATGTTAATAAAACAATATATTTTTTGATCAAAAAGATCAAAAATTTATTCGTTATACTGGTCTGTATTGAAAATTCTCTTCGTCTTAGAATATGCGTTACTATTCTAAGACGAAGAGAACTCGGTTAACTTGAATTTATCAAAAAAAAAGGAAAAAAAATGTATGGGATAACAAATACTTGGGGCTCTTTTTGATGTAGGTACAGTGATTTACAGTGATTTTTGCAAAACCGCTCCCATAAATACTATAGGCTTTGAGAGCTTTCCACCTACAGCCACATCATCACTTACCATAGTGAGATTGTCTCGACGTGGATTTAGGCCCGACGTCGGAGCATTCAAATAAATAGATGATTTGTCTTCTCCAAGTAATTAATGATAATAAATCAAAAATTACAGACTTTTTAAGATAGGATTCGTAAGTCAAAATTTTGAATAATTGAAAAGGAATACAAAATAATGACCAGAACAATTAAAAATATAGGAAAAGAGGTGGCATCGTTACAAGATTGTGGTCAAAAACCAACCTATTCACAGTAAAAAAAAAACAATATAATGTGTAAATAAATAATCATACAGGTGTGAATATAATAATAATATGTAATGTTGTAAAAAACTTAAATAATAAAAAAAACTGAATAGTTGTATGGAACTTATTTTTCTAGTTATGTAACAAGCAAGTTATTTTTTATGGTTAATTATTACTTCTACTCATAAACTCAAATTAATTTGTAATTAAATTGTAAAAGGAACGGTACATTTAAATGGTGATATAAAACACATCGGTTAATATTCTTGTCTATATTTTACATTATTAATGGTTCTTATTACCTACTTAATTTTATGATAGTATACCTACTATGGTAGTAGTTACTCTACTAAATGGATGCGAAACTTTTTATCAGTAGAAACATCAGTGAGTTGTTAAGTGTCGATACATTAATGGACTAGTGATAATCTTGTATTTAGTAAATTAATAGCCTCCGCCCCGTGGTTTCACCTACGTTCCCGAGGATCTTATATTTTTCCGGGATAAAAGTATTCTAAATTTTAATTCAGAATATCCATACTAATATTATAAATGGGAAAGTATATGTGTCTGTCTGTTTGTTTGTCCGTCTTTCACGGCAAAACTACTGAACCGATTTAAATGAAACTTGGTACACAGATAGTCTAGAGCCTGAGAAAGGACATAGGCTACTTTTTATCCCGGGAAAACATAAGATCCCACTGAAACGCGGGTGAAACCGCGGGGCGGAAAGCTAGTATTCTATATTTGTGTCAAATTTCATCCAAATTCGTTCAGTAGTTTTTTGGTGAAAGAGTAACAAACATCTATCCATCCTCACAAATAGGATAGGATTAGAATAGCTTCTATCCCGCGTTTCATCCGCTTTCCCGATCCGTGATTGAGTCACAAACATCGAAACATACAAATAAACATTCACATTTATAATATTAGTAGGATATGGGATACATTTTTGTTAGTTTCATTCTTAGGTCAAACAAGAGAAGTAAAAGAAAATTACAAATGTAATTATAAAGGAACCCCATCCAATCGGCAGCATTATAACAACCTTAAGTAACATTGCCAAACATAAATGACATAATAATAACCTAAAAATAGATTTTGGTAGGTACATTTGCACGAAAGAAACGTTAAATGTATTTTGGATGTTGTGTTAGACCTTTAAATCACCATGATAAGTGATTTGGCCGAAGGTGGTATACATATTATATTAAGCCTAGAAATAATGCTGCCGTAGCCCGTAATATACTAGTAGGTGCTTGGTGAAACATTTCCAACTATAGCTAACAGGTGGTTACCATAAAGTACTTTAACACCATGTAAACATTTTTAGAGTACCTAGAGTTTTAGCTCAAAGTCAAAATCAAAGCCATTTAGGTATTTAGTTTCGGGCCCTATGAGGGCACTTATGATGGTTGATGCTACTCAAGTACCCTTGATAATTAGCTCATTGTAGCATTCGAACCCACAATCTTTGCCACCTATGTTACTTAATTAGAACCAACAAGTTCCAAAAACAGTAAGATTATATACCCACATAGGGATTTAGACCAGTGGCATCTATGTTTCTTTTGTGGCGTTAATGGCTATGGAAGATTCCACATAATAAACAATTTAAATATCAATAAAATTCAATGCGGCTAAAGTAATTGTCAGTAAAACTTAAGTCATAAAAGTTACGTAATACATTAATAAATAGATAGCAGTAACATACAGTACAGTATGCAATAGGTGCAATAATGGTTTGTCCGTCTAAGACCTTGGCCGTGACTGTGCAGCGGTACGCTCTACTCCCAGGCACCGCCGCCATCGCACCTCATTACAGTCAAAGATTATATACCTAAGTAAAACTTATGTAGATAATGCATTATGCCTAATCCACTTGTATTGCACAGAAGAAAATATAATTAACTAAAGTCATTCTTTCAGAAGGCTTCATTGACTCAGTGCACTTCACACGGTTTAATTGGAAAATATTATCTGCTACAATGTACAACGTGCCATGAAAACCCCAGCTTCAATTCCTCTTTTACGCTTACTTACTCCATGGCTAATGTACTTGGCATTGCTCAAGAAGGTGAGTCATTTTAGTCAAAAAATACTAACTCCCAATTCAATTCATTTTGTACGTAGTTGCGTATCTAAGCTTGCATACTCTTGCTTCGAGATGCGACGCGCTTGGCCGCTTCTCGTCGCAAAATTACTTCCACTTGTATAATGCAGCGCAATGATATTATTTCATGATATTATGTCGTTGCCATTGCTTCGTCTTTCTTTATTTGTGATGCGCTTCTTCTATTTTTCTTGCCCTATTATTATTATAACTAATAATAATATACCAACGACAAGATTAAATTGTAGGCTAACTTTAGTATATAAATAAACATTACGAGTTTTTAGTTTTGGTTTTTGTATATTGCTAAGTAACGAGAAATGATTGGATTATATCGCTAGTTTAAATTAAATATTAGTTGTGTAGTATGTAGTAAGAAGGTAGTGATGCTTTATGCCTTATTACATTTTGAATGTTACTGGAAGCTCAAATATATATTTTATATAATTTTCGGGCTAAAAAGTATAATTAAGTTTTACTCCATAGTGTGATCTATCTGTATATCAAATTTCACTAAGATTGAGGCATCAATACACATTACTTTCGTATTTATAATTTTAATATGATTGATAATATTTTTGTAAATAGTATAAACTAAATATATCCAACAAACGGATATTTAGAGTCATTGAAATAATCTTATAAATTTCTACATGACAAATGATAAATCAACAGAGCCAAATGAAGACCCAACATTAAACATGTTTGAGAGCTATCTTTGAAATGTTTAACGTTATTGACGATAATACTTGTAAGTTCTACGAGTGGTAGGTAATAGACAGTTTACTAAAGTGAAACACTTTTACATTTTTTTTATTACACTATATGTCATAACTGTTACAAATTCAGATATAAATAAAAATAAATTAAAATGTTTGAAAACTTTGAAAGTTTTTTTTTATTTTACTCGAGTACCATGTTATGGATATTGACAATCGGTACCAATAATTAACTGTCTTATATTAATTTAAAAAACTGGTATTAATAAAATTTAATTATAAGCACTACAACTTACTTAATGATCTTTGATCTGACCAGAGATTTGTTGATTACTATGTCATACATATAATTTTTTTTTTCTTCGTTCTTTTATTGCATACTTAATGAGCTACTAATTAACTACTTTAACTAAAAAACACTATAGCGAATCGAATACAAGCCTAAAAAAAATATATCAGTAGGTAGGTACCTATATTTCCATGTGGCATAGTGCAGTTACTAAATACTTCACCATAAGCAGTGCGGGTAGGATGTTCGTTTTTACCATGGGATGGCTGTACCTCGACCGGTTTGCATCCTGCTTGTCCTGTGTCCAGGCACTAGTTACACAACATTGTTAGTACATTTAAGTACCTTTATAAAATGCCTGGACCATGTTTGAATGTAACGAGTTCAGATAATAAGACATGTAATGAACAGAAAACTGTCGTTTTATATGTACATCGTTGTTATTACATACAAATTAACACCATGTTTGCGTTGGAATCACCTGTTTAGTGTAGAAAAACTACACTATCCAATAAGTACCTACAATAATGTTTTAAAATATTAATTATATTAAACTTTTAAAAACATCAATGATCACTACATTATAGTATATTAGAGTAAGTAATTCAAGATTAAAACATACAGCGGCGGCACCAATAGACTCTACATTTTTTGGTTTTCTGATTTCTGAATTCAACCATATCCCTTCCTTATACTTTTTAACGAATTGGGACTTTCCATTGTAGAGTCAATAAACCTTAACAATTTTATTTAAAGTTTAAACCTTCTACGACATCTTATCCCAAAATGTACATGTAAGTTATTAGGTACTCTTACAAAAATATAACGCTCTAATGAGAAAGCAAAACGACAGAAGTCTACGACCTCTACGTCACGACGGCACAGAAATGTGCTAAATTCGTCGAACCAAGACAAACTTGACGTGACAAACCACTATTAAGTTGTTTGAACTGCGTACACCCACCCACTAGGCAAGTAAGTACTTACCACTACAAATATAATATGTCATCATAAAACTGGGACGTTGAAAACCCAATGTGTAAGGCTCGCTCTAAACTTTTGTTTTCTTGAAATATGTTATGTATATAATTACAGCGATTGACAATAACGTGTAAATTTATATCGAGCCTATTAAGTACATTTTCAGTTTATTTAATTTAAACTGATTTAAGCAGTTATTTCATTAGCTAACATTCATTAGTTTAACTATGATGAGTCTCACAAAAGCCACAGAGTATGAAACTATTGTATTTGTATATTTTCAGTAGCTGTATTTGTTGTATATATTATCTGTAACTTTTTGATCATTCTAATAAGTAAAGCCTAGGATTTTACATACCATAAATAATTTAAAACGATACTAAAACCTCCGTTATATTTATACAAATTCAAACTAAAAATTAATTGGCAGTGATGAAATGGTGAATACCCAAAAAAATAAGATTCAAAATCATTGTTGTTTAAATTTTATATAGAATGAGTTCTGAGGTCGATAAACTGAGGCTGTATGTGGGTCAGTTGAAGGCGGCCCTGCGATAGTTAACGATCATTGTTGAGAACAAAAAATTGCAAAGATTATAGCCGAATTAAAGACAAAAAAAGAACAAGATGCTTTTTATAATAATTTAGCTTTGGAAATGCCTGTAAAGATTAGTCATCGACAGGATATTCAATTTCGCATTTCTTGGATAAAAATGAGTAATTAAGGTTTCGTAGAATTAAACTTTCACTCTGATGAACTTAACATTTTGCTTCTGTAACATTTTTAATTCATCTTTTCCTTTTTTTGTTTGTATAAATATTTAACGATTATTCATCGTTAAATATTCAGTAATTACATTTGACTATATTAATTTTTAAATAAATAATAAGTATGTCTATTTATATGTCATCCACGCTGACATAAGTGGCATGACTTCACACACACGTATCCAAATTGTTGGGAAAATTTAAGGTTGTTGTTCTACTTTAAATAAAAATATTTATTCCTATCACATTCCTATCACTAAGCATGTATCGAGTTGAGAATCTAAAATAACAGTCAAAATTTAGCCAAAAAAAGTTTACCTAATTCTCAGGTAATCTTTGACAATCCTGAATTTAAAATACCTTATGCTTACTTATGTTTGTAGCTATAAGGTCGTTATTTAATAGATATAGTGGATAAAAAAAAACCCTAGCCATGTGTATTCAATACTGCAGTAAGGTCTTTATGCAAATAAAAAAATAATAGCCATGGAATTTCAAAACATATCCATATCCATGGCAATGGGTCTCTGAAATAAAATATGTAAAATACCAACTTCCAAAGATGAATCATAGGTTAAACAAAATATTTTGCTTAAGTAAACTATATCTAATATATTACCACTGCTGTCCCACTTTCGAATGAAGCATATCTGAAGAGTTTTTTCTGAAGACTATACAAATATGTTTGAAAAGTGTCCGAGTGAGCGTGTTGGAGGTCAATACTCCGGCAGTAGGTCAGCCATGAGCTGGCGGAGGGACTTGCTCCTGGCTGGTTTGGTTTGGAGTCGTTTCCTCTTTCGTCATTATTCATAGTATTACGGACACTTGAATATATTTCAGATGTATTAACAACTTCCTCACTTCGTATTTGGTAACTTAATGAGTGATTTTATTTCAACGGTTTCCTTTCAACGTTAGTGGAATCTCTTGTTTGCTTAGGAAGAGAAAGAGAGAATTGAAATTTTTAGATTGCCATTTTCTACATTAGGTAGGTACCTACGCTCACATATTAAAGATTTTATTTCTTCTTGGTCTTGTAAGTTGCCTCACAAAACTCATAAATATTCAACTTAAAATGCTAAAAAAGATCTAAATTGACCAGTTTTGTAGTCTATGTATTGTTTCTCTAATGATCAGACTATCGAATTCACCGTAAAATGCGATAACGTCTCGTAGGATCGCATAGCACAGCTGCTATCTACTTCATTAGGATTTTCCGAACGTTATTTACACTTTGTCGAAACTTAATTTAAAAGTATTTTTAAAATATAATATTTATTGCATAATAGCATATATATTTATTGTTTTGTAACGCAACACGCAATAATTATGAACTGGTTCTGGTTATTATTTTTCATTTATTTATCATGTCGTTTTTCTGTGTTTATATTTGTTTTGAAATTATTAAACATTTGAAAATAAATAAAATAGCCAAATCATCCATTTTTTAAAAACCTTGCTAGTTTCTTGCTCCTACTTCTCAGTTGAAAACCAACTTCCAAAGCGGTGGTTACTTCAGTATCTTTGACGTCCATAAATGTCCCTGCTAAGGCCTAACCACAGAACTGATTAAATGTTTTTGAATTTGCTGACCAGATAATTATATTATGGATTATCTTCATATCGTGGATAAAGAACAGAAGTATTTTCATTTTATTATGATTTAACTAAACTAGGAGATTCAATGATCTACATAATAACTCTATAAATACATAATTAAATCTTTCGCAAACGGCTTTTTATCTCGCAACCTTATTTTTCTTTTATTTATGGATTAACCCATTTTTATTAATGGACAACATTGTGGTGGTCTCTCGACTGTTACACCTTTACGCCGACTAACTCTAAAGCTCATCAATAGCTACGAAACAAAAAAAAACGATTCACTAACATATGAGAAAATGGTACCAAACTATTTTGACTTTGCCAATTTATATAAAGATATTACAAACAGTAATCCATATCATATTTTAATTGCCACAAACGTTGGTTTGATGCTACCTGAATCCTTTAAAGCCTTAGCTTTTCATTTGCTAGATACATTTCTGTTTCATAGTTACAAATCCACTGTACAGTTTTGAATGGGATTTTCTCTTCAAGATAACTTGGTTATCAGCAAAGTTTGAAAATAAAATGGCTTTTATCGCTGAACGGATTTTGCATGAAATTTGGCAACATTATATAGTCCGTACCTAGACCTACATACAATCCGCGGGGCAGAAACTCAGTTTCAATAAAAAAATGCGTATTTTATCAAATACTTACATACTCGTAAATGTCAACAAGTGTTAAAAAATTCCACCTACTTCTAAATGTTGACTTTGCATCTGTTATGTTCTAAATGTCGTGCTTTATGAGATTTTTGACCTAAAATTACATATTTTCATTAACATATCCAAACTAACTTCAAAGTCTAGACTAAAATTAATTTTTTGAAGCTCGATATACTTTTACATATTGGAATTTAGTACTAATTTTGTATGTAATAATATAAAAAAGTGTCACTTTTAATACTTGCCTGTTTTATGTGCTATTCGACCTCTGAAACTCGTAACTCTTTGCAAAGTTTCGCAGTAAAGTAACAAAGTAAACTGTGAGGACTGTAGTTAGAGGCCTCCACGAGTCGTAGCTCGGCTTGTAGAGGACAAGAGAGTGCATTCAACTCGCTGTCTTAGATGCTGCAATAGTATGGAATATATATGCTTAAGTATAAAAAAATATTCCCTTATCAAGGAAATTTCATTTAGAATTCAATCATCGATTAATTTTCGTGATCGGTCATAATCATAATGATGTTTTTAAAAACAAAATGAAAGTGACGTCAATTGTCTGTTTATAACTGGCTTGTCGCACCGGTCTATGTAAAAAGTTCATAAAAATACAAATGAATATTGAAATTCTAGTTTGCTAATAGTAGACAAAGGAGGTAGTTAAGAGGTAGACATTTTTGTATTTATATAATTTTTGTTTCATCGATATATCGATAGTTTTATTGGTACGCTCAATACGAATGTTTTTTTCACCTGGATCTATATATTTTTTAAGTTTGTTTAGTTCTAAAAATAAAATGACATCCATACTAATCTAAACGCAACCACCTGTTCACTCGTAAAGGATAGGTTGGTTGCGGAAATTGTCGTGAACAAAAAATATCATTGAAATAGCTCGCAGGCATTTTGCTCTTAATAGACTTGGACGATCATTAGATATTGGCTATTTTTTATAAGGAACATGCCATTTTTGTTGGAAGCTGTAGGGAGTACCTATATACTACACGTGAGTACTTACATACATATTAGAAATTGTTAATATCATAATCACATATTCCAAACAACTGATTGGGGTACTTCTAACACAGCATACACTGAGCTGACTACCTAGCTACACACAGGTTGATCGTACTACTTATTCATATTATATATATGTCATTAAATTTTGTATGTACTAATGTAAAAACCCATGTGTGTAGAATAAATGGTTTAAATGGTTTCTCACACGAAGATCTAATAATATAATATATTTTATTGATATATTCAAGAATCCATGAATGTTTGAAGTAAATTTTTAATAATCCGTTTTACTCTTATGTCAACGTGTTGTAAGTGTATGTAATAATTAACAGTTGATATTACAAAGATGTAAAGTTACTTACTGAAACGATAGCCATCTACCGATCAGATATGCAAACATCTTGTGGAGACCACAGAGTACGTAGGCCCTCATCAAACATATCGCAATACACGCTCCACGCAGCGGCCGTCACGAGTATTTGTCAGTTAATTAAGGCTATTCAAACATTTTAATCGGTTTTTCAACTTATTCTGGACGTTAGTACAGTACCTGAGTATGTTTGACTGAACCTGATTGATCGATCTTGATAAATCGAAATCGATAATTCAGACTTACTTATATCATTGGGGAGGGATGCATTCGTTATTTTTGCAAAGTTATAAAATAATTTGTCTTAGTAAAATAAAATGAAAAAGTAAATCTTTCTTATAGATACAATAAAATTCTGTTTTTGGAACGAATTAATTTTAGCGTTCCTACACATTATCCTCGCGTTCACATCACACCCCTTGTGCCTCCTTTTCGCAGAACGGTACTTGAGACTAATTCGCCAATACCTAGATTGTGCAGGCTTTACAACAGTGTCAGTTCAAATGCGGACGTACATAACGACTCACTCGCTGGATATCGCATAAAATGAAATTAAATTATTATTTTTTTATTAGAAACTTTTTTGTTTGTTATTAAATTATGTCCAACCTAATCACACACTTTATATTGTCTTTTTTATTGCATGTTATGCTTACTTTTAATTAGTTGTACATAATAGATTTTAACGTCTTCTATTTTGTTGTAATTTGTGTATGTAATTTGTGTAACAACTGTTAGTATGCTTAATAAATAAATAAATTCTGTTCAAGATGAAGTCTGCGTTTTACAATATGCAGCTTTACGAAAGAAATTATACAAACAAACAGTACAATAGTAAATAAGAGTGCAATGAATTACATAATATGAAATAACTTCCATTTCTTTGAATTATTTTAACACATTTTGTGCCGTATTTTAAATTATGATCGATCATCAAATGGGAATTCCAATATTTATGCACCTTGAGGAGCCATTTGCGTTATATGCGCAATGTGCTCCTGTCAATTTTATAATAGAAAAATATGACACACAAATGATATTCAAAGTAAATGATGTATGCGCATCCCTTTACAAACAGTTGAGACTTGAGACCTCATCTGTCGACCACAATCCATGCAAAAAAAGTCAAGCAATTGTGACCAATCTGTGCAATCTGCGCTTGCGGTTACAGCGTAAATGGAAGAATTGCAAGTCATGTGGTGTACGCTTGCACAAACTACTCAAAGGGTTGGCGCTTCATTGATATCTTGTATGCAACAATGCTTTAACGTTGGTACAAACATTTGTGTTGCTAATTCAATAAGCAGATGGTGAGCCTACTTCAACATATTGTATTGTAAGTAATCTCGGTTGTTATGATTGCTTAGCGTGTGTGGTAAACACCAACAGTTAAACCAATGCTTTCGGTATTTACTTACGTATACCTACTATTATATTATATGATTGGCTTTTGTGTTATATAAGTTTTCAGTATTCATTTAAAAAATACTTTGGCACTCCTAATGTATAATAGTAGTATAATGTTTTAAGTATACATTTTTAAAGTTTTTTTCCGTAATTTATATTTACGAGTAAAGGAAAATATCAATAATAGTTCTTGTGTTGAGGGGATGTAATAAATCCTAGTAATATTATACTTGTGAAAGTTTGTGAGGATGGCCGGATGGATGGCTGGATGTTTGTTACTTACACGCAAAAACTACTGAACGGATTTGGATGAAATTTGGCACAAAGATAGAATATATTTTGAATTAACATATAAAATACGATAAAACTGCTGTGAGATCATTCAGCGCTCAAAGACGTCACATATACAAATGTATACATTAAGTGCAATCAGTATACTATAACCTGCCACGAGTCACGTCGGCAGTAGCCACTGTTGGCTTTACTTTTAAGGCAGGTATAAGTACTGACGCATTTATTTCCTGTCTGCGTTACTGCATCATGTAACGATAGGTATAACGAATACGATGTGACATAGAAAAGTTTAATGCAAACACCATTCTAAAGGTCAATCAATGGATTTACTTAGATGGGTTCTATTGCCTACCCTTTTAATCCATCAACAGATACACTGATGACTGATAAATGGCAACAAGGCACATGATGACAAAACTAAGTGTTGAAATTTTATGAGCGAAAAACTTTCTTATTTTCAATACTTTTTGGTCGTTAAACCTAGTATTTTTTACTTAGATTGAGTAATAAAATGTGTCCACTTACATACCACAAATAGTAATTTTATTGTCATAAACGATGCTCAGCCAAAAATTGTGGTTAAGAGTAATAAAAGACAATTTTAACACCGTTGTTCATGCCATCCGGTATTTAAAAAACAGATGCTCATAATTGAAGAAGTTTTCAAGCCATTTTCGGTTTGATAAATAAAATTCTATGGCGACCTTCTGCAATTAGAGTTCAATGATATAATTATGGCCTAATAGCTATTGGATTGGATTCATGGAAAATATATTATTATTATAGCTTAAATTAGTTTATAAAAGTATATAATAAATATTTTTATTAGTTTATAAGCTTATTATTAGCTAATATAATTATACAGACTTGAATATAAACTATTATTAGTATTTGTTCGACTTTGGCCCAAGAAATACATGAAATAGATAAATTTCAAGACTTACTTTGCTTAGAAGTTAGAAACCTTAATTATACAGTTAGATATAAGGACAGAAGGACAGATTTTTACAATAATAAGGTTCTGTTCAGAAACACTGGGTGGGCACCGATCCCTAAATAATTAGTAGCCCAAATATGCAGAACATGCGTTGAAGTCTTTTGTATATACGGGATAACATTATCAATTTTTGGCGACACCAAAATACTTTCAAGATGTTTTCAATATACATTCGCTTGCATCAAAAAGTACCTTCCACTAATTAATTCATAAACAATGTATTACTACTTATTACTCTAAGCATTAAATAAATAAAAAATATACCTTTGTTTTAATTTTGGAATCAAAATAGCAGGCGAAAAAATGTTCCGCAACATTTTTTATCTATGAATAAAAGTTTAAACAACGACGAGAAACAATATGAAATTATGAGGTTACAGGTAGTTAAATAACCTACACAGCGCATGAGGTAAATCAGGGGTGCAATCCTTTCTTATAGCCCGTGGGAACCTCGACAGATGCGCTTCTAGTCACGAGGAACCTTTTTATAAAGCCTCGTTCATAGGGTAACCATGAATTGAGTTACTACCCAAATATATTTTTGCTCCAATCTATAGCTTCTAAGGCGCTGCACTGCCCTCACTGCGCAGACGTAGACACTTTTTGTGTCCAGTGACTTCCACTTTCACACATACTTTCTTGTGATGGTGTGCCGTGTCGGTAACAAAAAGCGTCTACGTTTGTGCAGCGCCTAAGTGTCATAACTAGTATGGTATAACCTTATTCTTGATGAATTTGGATTGTTAAGTACTAATGATATTTCCGTTTTTAACATATCAAATTATAGTATTTCAGCGCATTTAACCGATAAAACCATTGCTCAAAGGAAACACTACAGGAAATAATAAAACCTCTTCCGATAGCAAGTGTCGATATGTACCTACATTCAAGGACACTAACGATTTAAATTTAAAAAATAAACGTGCGGCAATAATAGATAACTTTATGGTACAGCAAAAAAGTCTTATTATTAATAAAACTAAGATACCTAGATACCTTATAATACTCCTTAAATATAGTTCATAAAAATATTAATTTTTAATTATGGCAATTTAATTTTGTCACAGGAATAAATATTTGCACTGCTCAAAAACCAAAGCATAAATCCATAACGTTATCCAAATATCCTGAAAAGTTTCACGTCATGGTAACCACACAAATATAAATTTGATCAATAGGACAGGAAACAACGAACTCTCTATTTGTTACTTATATTTCGGAAACATGCGATGATGAAGTAAATTTCATGTTTTTGTGAGCAAGGGTTATATTGCATCCGGTGAATGCGATATGTGTGAGATTTTCGCATTTTGCCATTTCGCACCTTTTTTCATATAATAAATTTTTGTCACCGACTTACATTTTGCAAAAACATATGGTAATCTTTGATAAAAACACCAAAACATAATATGGTTCTATTTTATAAGACACAGAAGTGAAATTATCTATATAATATAAATAAAAAGACACTCACTGAATGACACATCCCTTGGAACCTTGGATCTAGAAATCTGATATTTGGCAGAGAGATTCCGAGGCCAGATTTTTTGAAATTCAACCCCTAAGGTTAACGTGAGTTGTATCACATAATCAGTAGCTGGCTACCTTACAGCTAGGTTACCTAACCACTGCATATAATGGTCACATAAAATTATTGTCACATTTTTAGGCAACGCAGAATAAGATCGATATTATGAGACCATTCAAACATTATTCGAAGCTAAAAACTGTTACTAGTAAGCTATGCTAGTAAGACTGTAACTTTCCAGTTACCAGTATTGTAATTACAATTTTTAAAAAAATGTAAATAAAAAAATACTTTTTTTTTTCAAACAAGGAATTACCGAGCTTATTTGCTTGATCATACGAAACCTCTAATTGACTTGTCGGTGTAAAGGTGTCAAAGCTATCAGATGCTTACACCTTAACAAAAAAAAAACATAAACGTGTAAGTTCTAACGCACAGCCCAAAATAGCTATCAGATAAAATTAAAATATCGTTGTTGTCACTGCCACCCAGAATAAACCAAAAGTATTCTAAAAATCTTATCTAAATAACTGACTTTATCAAATAATTTGTCCGGAAGAAAGTTAAAAGAGCCGGCGGTCTTTGATGTTAACATTCTTTGTGGAGTTATAAACATATTTACCTGTTTATGCAAAGTATGGACCAAGTGTCCAATGTTTATCTATGCCCATAAAACTTTCTTTCGGACTGCAACATCGAAGGGGTAAACAAGGGTAATTACTATTGTATCGGTTCTGTGTCCTGTATTGTTAAGACTACAATGTATTAGTGAGGAAATACTGTACCACTCTTTATAGAGACATCGTCTCAGCCGCCGCGGTGAACTACAGAGAATAAGAAGAAAACAAAAGTTATGTTGAAATATTAATATTGATTAAAGAATATAAACAGTAACAGTTTGGATAAATCTTAGTACAATTATGTAGATAGATCATAATAATATACTGAGATACATTTTATTCTAGAAACTCATAAGATTCCTCGGGAACGCGGAGATAACCGCGGGGCGGAATCTAGTAAATTATATTATTAGATATATTCATTTAATATTTAAAAGTGTAGGCACGTTTAAGTTTACGCATATTGCAAACATACAACTATACCAAATTTGTATATTAAAATAATAATGTAAAACAAATTGCAAAAATAATAGGTCGCTTTAATTACATATTATAATTAGTAAAAAACAATAGTGTGAAACTGTAATTAGTTCCAACATACCTATGACGCGCTTAACGATACGAAAAATCTTTAACTTTAGGTTCGTTTATAAAACGGTTATTAAAAGTAATTATATGTATACGTAAACGTGAAACATGATTATGCACAGTTGTATTGTTATTCTCTATGATTTCTAATACGAGTAAGTACAACAATATAATATTATGTATTTAAAAAAAAAAACATTGTCAGTCTAGTAAAGACTAGAATCATGTCAATTATTTGCTTACTGAACGTGTTAATTTTTTATTGATTGAATACATCCGTTGATATTATTCCATGGTTTTTGTAAACGATCTGACCAATTTGACCAATTCATTCAACAAACTATGATTATATCAGAAACTTCATAAAAACCGTATCCTATTTTTTATTATATAAAATTAAATGATATACCACATTCATTGATAGTTCAAGGGACTTCCGGTGAAATCTGGTCAAATAAAAAACGAATCTAAACAAACACATGACAAGAATAAAGGCAGATGGCGCCTGAACGGAAATCGAAAGGGATTTTTTTCATATTTTTTATTCAATCGAAACCCAAAAAAACCTGTGGGAATTTATTTTTTAAAGGAGGAAATAAAATGTGAAAGCGTAGTTTATTAGTGAGAATAATAAGAAGGGTGATTGCATATATGTATAACATTTCTCTAAATATTTTGTTTCACTGATTGTTCGTTTCTAGAATATTGATGTTTGTTTTGATTACCTATCCACCATTACTTACTTATAAAGACAAACTCTTACATTATAACCTTGGGTCCGTGGGGGTTCGAGGCTCGCCGATTTGCTCGGATTTTATCATCCAAGCTCATCGAGGCTTCGGGAGATCGTCGGGCTGGGAGCTTTTTCCGCCAACGCATAAGCTTGGCTATCCAAAAAGGGAACGCTGCCAGTCTGTTGGAAACCTTGCCTATCGACAGCAGCGAGGGCTTTAAGGGTTTTTTCTATATATCATAGTTTGTATTTAATACATTGATTGTAAATACTTGTTTTAATAAAATTCTCTTATAACTAAATATAAATTTTATTATATAATACATATATATAATAAAAATAAATATAATCTATAAAATAAAAACTTTTTTCACTATTACTACCACAATAAAACATTCAAAGTTTCAGTCAAAATAAATTAATTTGGGACACTGTAATAAATTAATAAAAAGAACCGATAGCACGTTAAAATGAGACATTATTTGAGTGTTTTTTTTTTAAATAAACAATCCTAATGGCTATTTTCAAGACTTTATTGTTACGACACGGTGCGGTGGTCTCGGAGACCCATAAAGGTCCCATTTATATGGAAGCACGTTAATTCATCCGATAAGATATAAATCTCTGGGAGATAAGCTAATCTCTTAAATTAATTTACGACTTCAAGCCAAAATATCACAGTTGTTTCGATTCATCACAAAAGCGAAACAGTTACTATCGTAATTTGTATTTACACTACATTAATTCCTAAGATACAGATAATTCTAGTTTAGGAGCTAGAGCCATCAATGTTTTTTTGGTTACCTTGTTTAGTTTAATAAAGACAATTTATTATTATTATTAAAAGTAATTTAAAGTAATAGTATAATGGGTTTTAGTACATATTTATGATTTAACTAGCACCCGCAGTCCCGAGGATTCTTATGTTTTCCCGGGATAAAAAGTAGCCTATGTGCTGTTCCAGACTATAATCTATCTCTGTACCAAATTTCACCCAAATCCGTTCTGCTGTGATTGAGTAACAAACATCCATCCATCCATCCAAACTTTCACATTAATAATATTAGTAGGATGTTAAAAAATATTGTCATTGGTTTACATTTAATTGTTTGCAATATTTCAAGATGTCTTGGTTCATTGGAGATGAAAAATGTATGTTTGAAATGGAAATGTTAAGCGGTCTAATGAAGTCTGAAGTAGATACATTTGCATCATTAAAACTGGTTAATAAAACTTTGTACGTTATGTCCTAGCATTCATGTGGCCGAACCGTGCGTTACAGTCAGACTATTCATATGTGCTTGTGAAGGCCTATTTGAATAAAAAATATTTTCATTTTCATTTCAAACAATACTCACAAAATAGCCTGCTAGGTGCCTGAACCGTGAGAGATTGAATGACAGACAAACACATGAAGTCATATCTATAGAGTAAGAAACTTCCATCGGCGATAATGCACTAGCGTGGGAGTCCGCCGCAGGTGCGGTACAAAACCGATGCGTTTCCTATGCAGCCTGCAGATGTATACCATAGACATTAGCTTGAATTAGAATAGACTTAATTGTTACCTGTATGTAAATTTACTTGTGTCGATAAGTATGGACATGACATCCTAACTATCCCAACTTTCTAATCCTAATCCTAACTATCCTAACTATAATATAATAATTAATAATATTAATAATCTATGTATCTAATCTAACTTTTAAAAGTTTGTTTATTTGTTACCTTTTCACGCCTAAACCGCTGAACCGATCGCGATGATATTTGGTACGCATATAGCCTATGGTATAGAAAAGGATATGGGCTACTTTTTTTCTCGGGAACGCTGGTGATACCGCGGGGGACAGTTAGTAAGTATATAATTTTATGTGAGGATACAACATATTAATATTAATGGACCGTAACTAACGTATGTATGGTTACTAACTCTGTGAAAATTAATTGTTATCATTCTATATTATATGTTAGATAATATAATAGGGAAACAAAAAATAAAATAAAATAACACTTTGGAAATAAAACGTGTACGTATGTATGTTTTACCGAGTTAAAAGTGATTTAACCAATCATTTTCATTTAAAAGCAATAAAAAAAACCAAGAGCTTAACTTGGACACGTTTGTATACAAAAACATTATAAAAACAGTAAACAAACGTTTTAGTTCCACTGTTTTTATAAGGTGTATTTCGTGGAAAATATGCTTCCATGTCTAGTACATTAATAGGTCTGTGGGCAATGTACCTCACGGATAAACTTTTTTGCTAGTTTGTACGTTAGAAGTGAGTTCGTTACAATTATTAGATATTGCGTTGTAAGGGCCTTCCTTTGACGATTGTTTTAATGTAAGTTTTCTTTAGTTTTGTTTTTACCAAAGGCTATACAGAGCAAAATAATAGGTATAGCTACATTAAGGTAGCAATATAATTTTAACAGAAAATATCACTTTGCGATAAAGTGATACAGATATCAGCAAAACCCTTCCCTGCACCTGTTCAACCTGTTTTTTTCAATAAACCTCTTTTTTCGATGAATAAGATTTGATAGCACAAGGTGCAAAACTCAAAGAAACTGAACACCTTATTAGCATCTTATGCCCGTGGCAATCACTCCAGTCCCAAAAATAAAGCAAATCAATATCCGTTAATAGCATTCAAAATTATGGCTTTGGTAACCCATTCCTGACCTATACCATCAGCTGCCTCAAGTCGACCCATATGTTACAAATATAGGTCAATTAGAATACGAACTGATTTCGAATATGGTACTTTGTGCGCTTGAAAATACAAGTCATTTTCGTAGAGACATTATTAAGGACAGTGGTAATGGATCTCCTAAACCAAGGCATGTGATTTGTATTATTTTATGGTAGAAAATTGGTGACAGGTGCAGGTGTAGCAACTGGTCATTTGTTAAAACGAATCGAATTGTATCGTTGCATTGAGTTATTAGTTGTATATTAAAAGGAAAGTGTTTTTTATTACGTCTTTCAGTTTTTGTTCTATCTATCTATAACAACTTTATTTTATTATTTTGTAATGCACAGGTCATCAATTATATTTTTATATTAAACATACGAATAAACTGGGTGAATACATTTAAGATGGCATCTTTTCAAAACCTACGAGTATGTACAGTTGGTTACGTTGAACAATGTTTGCAATACAATGTTGTTTCCAACTCTAAATTCGTGAATGTTTTTCACGTGAAAAACACAGGTACCTTACGTCAAATTTCATCGCTGATAAAAAAGTATAAATTTAAAAATGTTTTTTTCGCGATATCAGATTTCGATCGAGCTTTACTTAGATATTGAAAGTATTACAAGTATCAACCCAATATAAAGACAGGTTTTAAGCGCTTTTCATGTTTGTCCAGGGTTTAAAGCCATCTGAAGCATACACCGTCTAGTCCATTAAAAAAAATGTGATGTTCACGTAAAATAAAAAATAAAGTACAAAGTCGTCGCAATTAGAGTACCTACCTAAGCAACACGTTTTACCCACCATTATGGAGCTTGGGGTGAAACAATAGTAGTTCCCACATCATAACAGTGGTAATAGAAGATTCAAGATTATATTACTCATATATTAAGCTAAGTACATTTATTGGAACAAACGGAAAGGGTTCCGTCGCTTACACGTAGTAAAACTTGTCAGCCATCGATATTATTGGGTATTCGATTCGATCGAATTCGATGAACGTCTCAGTCAGAATGTTTTTAAAAAAGGATTGACCACGATAATTAATTATGTCGTCGATGCTGATAGGCACACAAAACCTAGAAGTAAATTGGCTCTCAAGTCTTAGTGTACATACAACTATCTACTAGGTGACAGTTCTTTAACTTGAGTGATGATTGTACATTAGTCAGTCGGACAGCAACCTAACAGCAGCCGTAAGGAAACAGTTATGACCTGCCAGCCTTTTGGCACTTTTCCTGTTGACAGCGGTGCGGATGAATTTTTTAATGCCCTGTAAGAGTTTTAATGTCTTTTCTTTTCCCCATTTTTTACGATACCTGTACATATTGAACATACCTGTACATTACATTATTACTTTTCATCGACAATAAATTTTGTTATTCCTTTAATAATTATGTTGATTTTGCGTTTAAATTAAATTAAATAAAAAAGACAGGTAGCAATCAATAAAAATAACTTTAACAGGGTATTTTACTCTATATGAGAGAAAATCTAAAAAGGTACAATTTAGATAGCTTAGGCAATAAGCAGTCGGAAAATGTTAGGTTTAGTTCATAAAATAACTTAGTTAAATAATTTTAAAATTCATTTCAAAGTTTTCAGTTTTTTTAATCTGTTTCTAAACAAGCGAAACAGTAGTCGCCATTATAATGACGTCATTAATAAATATTCTGGGACATTATTCCTCACACACGGCCATCTGACCCCAAACTAAGCAGAGCTTGTAGGTACTATGGAAGCCAGATAACTGATATACTACTTTTCTTTTGTAAATACATACATATATAGATAATTACACCCAGACACAGGACAAACAGACATGTTCATGTACACAAATGTTTGTCCTGAGTGGGAATCGAACCCACGATATCTGCGTAAAATTCTTATTGGGTTAATTAAAATTGAGATGTCTATAAAAATAGTATAGAGAGAATATCATTCAAAGTAGCTTGCATGTTTATTTTTGTAGTTTTTGGAAATTACCTGCAGAACCCTGACATATTTTTCAACTATTTCTATGTAACAAGCCTACCGGATGCTTCTAGTAAATAACAGTGAGTCGTTACGAGAGCGAATCTAATGTCAATGAGAACCGAATAAAAACATACTGTGATTACCCACCTAATTAACACTATTCATTTATTCCATTCCACTGTTTCCTCATAACAGTGAATGTGTAAATGTAGTATTTTGGAATGTTATGGATAATAGCAGAGCAAAAGGAGTTTTATAATATCTTATGACTTGAACGGAAGAAATATACCTATACAATTTTATTAGCATTAAAAATATATTCAGTAATGTACCTTCCCCTACCCTTCCATAATTACAAACATAAAATTAGAAAGGTGGCAATTTTTTTGCGCTGAAATTAACTTCGAATATGATTTTACAAAGTGGTGCGATAGGCTTTGTCACCAATACACATACTAAAATACTTACACTTGCAAACTTCATAATCGAGATTAAAATTCAGTTAAGCTATTTATATACTTAACATGTCTTTATTTACAACAAATGCTATTTTATATTGCGTATCTTGTGTAATACATAGTTGCATAGTGCCGCATAACCGCGCCTGCGCCGCGCGCCGGCGACAACGTAACCGCGCTGTAATGGTGGCGGCGCAATCTTCCGTGATAGTGAACTTGACTTTTTTCGCGGCGCGCGCGCACCGTTAGCTTGAGCTACATTCCACGGTTGCCGCTGCCAGCCACTTGGCGGAGCCACCGCCACCGCAGCAATGCCTCAATGTCTCGACTTGTAATGTGAATACGTTTTGCTATTTCTTGTAGCTGTTGCTGCGTTCTTATTCAGAATGAGATCCGGATCTCTCTGGATACTTCTTTTTACTGAACTAATAAATTATTATAGGATCATTGCTATTAATATATTGTTTTTAAGGTTTAAAATAAAATAGAGTAGTCATAGTATTTTTTATACATCAAGACAAATAATCATCAAATTTGGAAGGCATCCATTCCTCGAAATTTGGACAGATAAATAAGACCTCACAAAAATTTACAGCAACATTTTGACATTTATTCTTGGGTTTAGTGTTGTTATAAACTTATTTGATTTAATGTTGCGCTAAATTATTATTTATCAGACCACTGAACAAAATCGTGCATGAATTGTAACGATAACAGGCTTTGGAAATACATACATATTATAGAAATTACCACACTGATATATTATGGTAATAACATATCACAGTTAATAAAGTGATCTGATGTTTTATTAATTTTATTTACAATAAATCAACGCAAATATCACATAAAATTTATTTATAAATGAAAAAAGATTATGGTACCAACAAAGCAGTTCGATAATAAAATAAAAACATGACGGAAAATAACAACCTCTCTAATGCTAGATCTAAGCTTTGAAGGCTGCGCGCGCGCCGGGTCAACAACCTGCCATTGCCAATGTCAGCCATCTTGAGTTCCGCAGTCGCTTACGTTCTTCACGTAAGAGGCTGTAACGTTGCTTATTTGTGTGGGTGGGTAATGCTTGTTTTTCTATGTTTGTATATGTGTGCGTGATTTGAATTGAATGTGTACGCTCACATCTGTAGAACTGTGGCTGCGTGTGCTGTAAGCTCGAGTGCGCGTCTAAGTTTAACTTTAATGCCTCCAGGTGGCACTACTTGCTGCCGTATAATTCTACAGACTCTCATGGGTAACACTCGTAGTCCGAATCGTAGACAAAAAATCAGTACAATTAAGTTACTATCTACTGGTAAAAACGCTGTATCACATTAACTATTTGTTTAAGTATTATAGGACAATTACAAAGTTATTGACCTTAACAAGATGCATTTGCAAGCAAGATGTATGTAACATGAGACTTCTCAGTTAATCTGCTTAGGTAATAAAATTAAGTCGGTTTATTTTACGGTGAATTCTAAGATCATTAGAAATCATATAAAAAATTAAGAAAGGAATTCAATTAGCACAAATTGCGATTATCAAAGTTTAAAACAAGTATACCTATAAATATTGGTTAGATGGAAGCGCGATAACTATTAAACTTGGTTTTCTTATGAAAACAAAAAAATTGAAAAAAAAACTTATTTTTTTGGGTGGTTTGACGTCGATAGTTTAAAATTGTAAATCCTGTATTTTTCCAGCCTGTCAAATGCAAAGTCAACCAAAAGATCGAGGTCAGATAAATATAAATGTAACCTATACAAAATTATTTTAGGTGGAAAGATACTTAAATGAAATGACACGCATTAAGCTTTGGCTTCTTAACCTAAAAAAATCCCTACATTCTAGTTTCTTAGTCATTTATTTCATTATTTCAAAAATAATGTAGAAAAATTTATAACAGAAGACAATATTAGCATAAATTAAGGCCATTTTCAAATGTCATTTCGAAACAATAGCGCGGCATAGATTATAGTAATTATCTATATCCGCCAACACTTTTGACTGCAATAGCTCGTTCAACAGGCTCACTCATGATATTGTATTATACCACAGGCAGGTTGTAATGATAGCAGACTTACTTCGATAATTTTCGAAGTTGCGTTATCTGGTTATTGTGACCACCATTATTACGGGATTGCAGTAGTAAAAGCTCAATTCTGCACCCGGTCTAAATTCTCAACTGATCAGGAGTACTTAGTAACTTTTTATAACCAACTACTACTACTAGACTATACTACATCCCAATCTGCAGGAAATTCTATTGTAAATACAAACCCCTCATTTAAAGTAAAATATTTCATGGTAGAAGAAATATAATTAATAAAAAGGCACGATTAGCTAAGTGGCATATCAACTCTTTTGATGTTGCCAGGTTTTTTTATGGCAAGAATAGAATCTAAACTTTATTTTAATTCGTAATAAGTAATCAGTCAGTCGTAAAATTATACCAGAAATAAAATGGTTTATTTAACATAATATATGTATAAACATCGTTAATCATCTCCAATGTGACTCGCAATTCCTGGAATCCTATTTTATTTGTTCTAGGGGTTAACCAAATCAGTCTAATAATGGTCAATGAAATATATAAACTATATAGGTATTGTAATGTATATGTAGGACTTAAAGTTTGCATTAATTTTGGCATCGTATATTTATTCTCCCTCAATTAAGTCCTAAAATAGGACAGGGCTTTATTATAATACATTATTTAAGGAATAAAGGGTTGATGATGAAATCTCTCTTAAAATTTTGTGGTATATTGTCATATTAAAATGCTTATCTATCCGAAATCATTTAAGTATACGGATTTATGATGAGAGAATAAATGATTAATACATGGTGATTTTTTTGTCACTGGCAATACTTGAAGTACTCATCAATATGAACAACTTTTATTATGGGACCAACTCTGATATCGCGTAAAATAAAACGGTTGCTTCATACATTTTGGTCGAGTAGGTATTGAACTTTAGTATGGAATATTTTTTTCGTGATTTCACAGTTAGTAGTCTCGCAATAAAAGTTGTTTATATTGATGATTACTTCCACCCCTGCAAGTATTGCCAGTGACTAAAAAGTCACTCAGTATAATATTAATAAAATAAAACAATTATTTCATGGGCATTATGTCTATCGTTGATGAATACTTGACTAAGTGATAAAATGTCAAGTGGGGGAAGTTGTGATGTATGGTGCAGGTTTATGGCCGGAAGTGCTTCGAGCAAAGGATGCAATGCATGTTAGACTTGCCAAGAACTTGGCAGCGCTCTCAGCTAAGCACCCAGATCTTAGTAAAGATAATAACGGAACATAAAAATATGTAGGTAAGATAATCACGTGGGAATCTTACAAAACTTTAAAGATTATGTTTAGGTATAAATTATTCTTAAATATTTGACGAATATATTATAGTAGTTTGTTTAAATATTTTTCGTTGCTGCCGAAAATCTATTTTATATTAGTTCGTACACTCACATTCTTGACCAAATTGTGGGTTAGATTGTAATCGACAATCTTGTCGATATTTTAGAATTGACTCACGCGTCCATATAAAAATCTAGCCGCGACCTCGGTCTCTGGGACCTTCACTGAAATGTTACTGCAGTTCAATAACCCCAACCATTGTTCCACCCAAATCATTCCCATTTTATTTATCACGATCGCCTTCATGATTTCCGCATCATGTCGTATTGTAATTCAATAATTAAAGTTTACAATACTCGGGAATTTATAGCTGAGGAGTCACGTTGGTACAAAAATTGATTTATGGTAGGTACTCAAACAATAATAATTATTGGTTTGAATCTCGTTGAATTTAATATATTGTCTGTATTTTATTTTATTTCAACTATGCAGAACATATAGCCAACTGATTTATTTGTTTATTAATCAAATAAATATCCTGGGACACACGGCTATCTGACCCCAAACTAAGCAGAGCTTGTACTATGCAAGTCAGATAACTGATATACTACATATATTACTACTTTTCTTTTGTAAATACATACATATATAGATAATTACACCCAGACACAGGACAAACAGACATGTTCATGCACACAAAATGTTTGTCCTGAGTGGGAATCGAACCCACGACCTGCGGCGTGATATATAGGGTATCTTGTTGCGGGTGCTCAAAATTCAGTGCAATGCGAAAAAAGCAATTAATTTAACTTATACCTTGAACGTAAGGTATTGCATAGTTACTAAAAGTATAGAAGAGAAATCAATTTCATGGTCAATTAAAAATAAAAATAAATAAATAAAATTAAACATATAATTTTCATTAACCATATTTTTTTTCGATAACTTCTCAGCTACTTTGTTAGGTATATTTTTACATCTTATATTATATTTGTTGTTAATTAAACACGTTTGTTGACTTTTGATTATTAAAGATATGAAATACCACTATCTGTTTGAATATATTATTGACTATTCTACAAGTCTTTTTCAAATGGGCATCCATTTCATACATAGGTAACTATATATCCTGTGATAAATCGTTGGATAAGTCGTCTTAATAATCTGATTGGCGAAATCTTATTACATAACGATATTCCTGACTATTATCTCTTTTAGCCGCACTTATTAATAAATTTCAATACCCAAAAAATCATGTCGGTAAAAAATCATTATCCACCTCGATTGAAAGACCCAATGTGAAATCTTACTTAAGAGTTGAAACCATTTGTCACCCAAAAACTTGAAACTACTAGTGTAATACCAATTTTAATGAGATAGATTAAAAATATTAGAATCAAATTATAAATGCGTATAATAACTTACTTATCATCTACCAAAACGGCTGTGTAATGGTTATCGCCGTTACCTCTGATTGATTTCCGTTTCCACTTTAATTAATGGCTTCCTTGTCCTTTTATTCACCATTTATGCATTACTTTCTAAGGTTGAAATTTTTAGCAAATAGTCTCATAATAGTATGTTAGGGTCAATGTACTATCAAAGACAAGTTCGATAATAATCAAAATATCTCTACAAGATACAGGAAATGAAATAAAATAAAATATTGAAAAAAAATCATAATTATGAATTACTTTAACCTCCTGAAAATTGAAAATATATTTTCCCAATAGCAGTTAGTTGACTAGTAAACTACAAATATCGTCATAATAACGTACACTCAACGGTCATAACGTATTTATGATAAAGCACTTCGAAAGGTACGACTACCTGTGTTCAGGATTCAACCCCAACCTTAAGAATGGCTTTCATATATTGCGGGGGATGACTACAATGGGACGCGTATTATAATTCGGCCGTGGGAACTGGGAACCAAGTGATTCAATGAATGAACGTAGCACCTGTGACTTCACAAGACCGAGGAGGCGGTGGCATTTTAATTATGATTATTGGCGATTATTTCATGTTGTATATTTTTTTTGCTGCACAGTTGGAATTATTTACGCTGTGACTGTGATATGACAGAAATTAGGTAAACTTTAAAAGTGGATATCTTTCGACGGGTTGATTGTATAATTTGAATGTAAGTAATGAGTTTCACTTCAGGTTTTGAAGCCTCATCTAACCTTTGGGACAATTGGTATCTTTTATAAGTAAGCTGCATTTGGAATGCGAATGAATGTGTGAGCGGAATCAACAAGTAGGTACTGCACTTGAATAACTATATATGAAGTTTCCGAATGATATATAGAGGTTAATACATTTTCAAGCTATCATAACCGTATTTAATATTCAAG
This sequence comes from Tetheella fluctuosa, assembly GCA_951216915.1. NCBI lineage: Eukaryota > Metazoa > Arthropoda > Insecta > Lepidoptera > Drepanidae > Tetheella > Tetheella fluctuosa. Next base: position 5,985,338 of record OX578217.1, on the reverse strand, counting down.
ATGTGTGCAGTTATATATGCGATGAATTGTGATGTATATTATTATTTAATTTAATTTGTAAAAAATGTACCTATAGTAGAGGTTTAAGACCCAGAACCTATTACCAAACGATTTTCGATTCTATGTTACTAAAATATAGATATTAGATGATGATTTACGAAACATGTAAGCAACTTAAATAAAAAAAATACAAAAAAATGTTTATCCGTATGAATACGTGAATTATACGTTAATTTTTTTATTAAAAAAATCATTTCAATTTGGTTTTGCCTATCTGTTAAAATGACGTCAATTCAAATACATTAAGATGTATTTTTCAATGGTCTGAACTTTGACTTAATGTTTATCTTATATACTTAATGTATAACTATTGGGAATTTTATACAGCTCTATTTTTACCGGTAAGTAAGTAAATAATGAAAGTATTTATAAAACAACTTATAGTGTAGGTATTATTATATTATACAACTTAGTCAATTAACTTCATGTAAATCATTAAAACTGACAGATGATTTAAGGTGATGATAGCCTGAGTGATAGTGACGTCGAATGCCGTGACAAAGGTCTTGAGTTCGAATCCAACAATGAACTTGAGCTTTCGGTGAAGGAAAACATTTTGAGGAAACCATACCTCGGTGGTAGAGTACTTTGTAGTGCTCAACTGGCTGGCTACCACCCTCAAATTAAAAATCTTCGCCGTGTGATCTTATGTTTTCCCGGGATAAAAAATAGCCTATAAGCTATTCCAGACTATAATCTATCTTTCTGCCAAATTTCAACCAAACCCGTTCAGTATTTTTTGCGTGAAAGAGTAACAAACAACCATCCATCCATCCATTCATCCAAACTTTCATATTTATAATATTATATTAGTAGGATTACGATAAATATCATGAGCTGCGGTACGGTTGAATGAAATAAAAACACTAATTGTAATGGGACTAATGGGAGTGCTGAGTTGTTACAATAATTTAGAATGTAAGAAAATACAGAGCGACAATTAAAATCTCTGAAGTTCTATGAGAAAAGAATGTATTGGAGAAGATTATTTTGGAAATTGATTTTTTATTGAGCTTGATCGGAAACTAAAATCTGGCAAACACTTTTTGAAACACAAACAAATCTTTTCAAAAAGAAAATCCTATGTAAAACAGTATTTTCTTCACTCGTTGCCATAAACAACTACACAAAAAAGTGAAGTCATGAATAAATCAAGTGTTACCATGATTTGAGTTACAAATACTATATGATGTAAGATTACATGAGATTTACTTTTATCACATAGGTACATTGTTATGCAATTGAATTCGAATTGTTGTAACTTGAGACTGTAACAAAAACAATTATAAAAGGTGGATTGTGTTAGAATGGAATGGAATCTAATCATCGAACATTTGCAATTATAATATTAGTAGAATTGGATAGAATATTAACGTACTACCTGATTTCATTACGCAGCAAATGTGTAGGTATATTAGTTATATTTTGATTCTAATACGACTGACTGAATCAAAAACAAAGCAAATTGAGTCATTATATACATACTTATATCATAAACGCCTCCTGCCTTTTTCTATACATGGCATTCAATCCATGGCCATGGGGACTCGTCACTTTGCATCGCCTGCTAATGTTGTCGAATAATATGCCTGTATTTGCTAGTGAAATGAAAAATTGAAATTTCCAAGTAGAAAGAAATTTAAATTGCTGATTTGTGACAAAAATACTGAAAGTTTCAGCTCACGTGTTACACGTGCGTGCAATCAAGGACAACTGATTGACATCATAATGATGGCGAAAATAATATTTGTTCCGTTTCTTTTTTTTTATATGCTTAAACATTACTATGAAATTATGGTTACTTACTCTAACGAGGAGAAATACTATATTGAATTTAGTCGCTGATTTCGTCGCAAATTTTCATCGTGTTCGATAAATTTATGCCAAATCTGAGAGCCAAACACTGGATAATTTTAAGGTATAGAGACGATGTCGATTTAATGCTTTCTTAAATTTCATCGATGCTGTATTAATTTTCTTACCACACGATCGCTTCATGTGACTTTATGGAAATATTGTAATTTAAACTATTATAAACTCCATGGAACTTTTAGAGTCACGTGTTATGCTAAAGTATTATTTTGATTCGCGATTTTATTAACACTCTTACTTTACGGTAAAACGATGACAATAGAATAGTCGAGAAGAAAACAAGTTTTTGTTTTAAAATTAACGTGGTTTGTAGGACCTTCAGTTTCTTTGGTCATTTAAATACATTTTCAAAATATGAAATCCGTAGTAACCGACATCAAAAAAAGGAAGAGGCTCTATGTTCGACGCGTACCGTTTTTTTTATTATAATGTAAAATGAGGTTTTAGTTTTTGTACATGCCTTAATTTTTCTTTTCTTCATGGACATGAAGATCAATATCAAGCAAATCAGCTGTCGCAAATTAAAATATATGTATATATTTACAGGTTAATTTTGAAATTAAATTTCCTCGACAAGTTCTTGATCAGAATCCAAGGAGGACAAACAAACGTAGTTGTCAATGTGATACACAAGTTTAGATATGCAAAAGAAAGACTGCTATCGCACAGCTAACAAGATATTGTAAATGTACATTAAACCAATTCTGTCTTGTATACTCCGCAAATAATTACCTTTTCTGATTTCAAATAGGCAGAGGGTATCTACTATTTTTTATTTTTAAATAATGACAATAAAATTTAACGACAATAATTACTACAATTAGACTTTTACAGCTGGAACATTCATTTGTTCCAAAGAACATATCTAAAAAATCATGTATATTAATTAAACAAAGCAGCTTGTCGAGCACGTCAATCACAATGTCAGCAATCACTTCAATCCTAAAATGCTTGTTAATTGTTCCGTTCGAGCTATATTTAAATTAGATCTAAGCGTGAACTGATGGTAAGATTGAGGTAAGCCGTTAATTTTTTTTCATTGTCGAAAATAAACCATAATCCAGGCCTGAGTTCATCAGTAGAATGAATTTAATCTAAACAATTATTATCAGTTTAAACCATAAAACCACATTAATTATTTGATAAACATTTTCAGAGTTCCGTTTCAGGTTATTATCATTATCTTGATTTACACGTCGATAAAAATATACATATATTTTATTTAGCCCATTGTTTTTTTACTTGTTTTGCAGCAGCAGATTTGTTTTATACTTTCAACTACAGTAAAATTATCTGAAGTGGGATACAAATTGGCATATGAGATGAAGAAAGAGAAAGGATCCTTTTTATCATGAGAAACCCGCGAACCCCTATTTTACCCCATTAGGGGTGGAATTTTCAAAAATCGTAATAGCTGTCTGTATGCAAAATTTTTTCCGGATCGGGCAAACAGTGGTTTGAGCTATGCGTTGATAGATCAGTCAGTCAGTCACCTTTTCCATTTATATATACAGAAGATATAGTTCCCTATACAATTTAAATTTAAATAATAAAAATGTTATCATCAGGGTCGAATCTATCTCCACCACGCTACCAAGTTTCATCAAAATTGGTTAGGTTTAGTTTAGCCATGCCATGATGTTGTTTTATTAACAAACAAAAAACCCTTTCACTTTTATAGCTTCTACTACTAATTTATCTTCTTCGTCTTCCTAGAGAACTTTAGATTCCTTTCGACAAAAGTCGATAAACGAAATTACTTATAAAATCAATAAACGATTAAAAACATAAAACATAGTATATATTTAAAGTTCACTCGTGAATGAGCACGCGAGTTTCCTATTCTTTAGAATTTAAAAATAAATCATTATGAATTCATCAAGGAACAATCTAGAAAATGTTCAATACTTTCGTTTGGTAACTTACGCCACCACGGAATATATTTGCTTATATCTTGTCAAAATACACGGCAATAGCAGTACCTTACGAGATTAACGTATGGATACAGTTTTGTTTTTGTTTCAATTGTCATATTTTATTTAAAATAGTTAAGTACCTATGTATGAATAACTTGATTAACCGATCCATGTACTCTTGAGATCCTCATGAGCAGCAAGCAAATTTCGATTATATTGTCATAGATATAAATTTTAAAATTAGTTACGTAAAGGTTTATGTTCCACCAATCGATTGAAGTGGTTAGTATTATGTGTAGATGTCTCGTACTATCTAGCGCTTTAGGTATAATCAATACTAAAACATCGCCCGTGCAATTCAAGGTTGATATTTGAGTACGTGATGGACGGTAGTACGTCTTTTAGGGTTGTGCAAGTTGAGTATTGCGCGTAGAATATTGCGCGGAGGCCGCTGAGGGTCGATGGCTCTTCGGAGACACGTGAGCGGTACCGTTAGCCTGCACACGCCAGGGCCTCCAACACACGGAAAATCTGTGAAACAGTACTGTCGGCAGATAAAATTGATGCTAGAAAATGTTAGCAGTAATACAGTTTGAATAATGATGATTCTGTATAATGTTATAGTTAGAGATATATAGTTACATAAATTTTTAGCATTTGGTAATAATGTGGTGTTTAATTTAACTATTCCAATTATAAGTATATAGTCTTTAACATATAGGTATTAATTATTATTTATTAATAACTGTGGGTATTTTTAATATATACAATGTACTTATTTCTTGAATTCATATTTTGTAGTATACCTATTTTTAGCTTTTAATCATTTATGATAAAATTTTATTATAACTTAAAATTTAAGTTACAATTACTGCTGACTCTACATTCATAATGGTTATTTATATACTACCTTGAATTTAAGACTTTATGTATTTACAGATAAAGCTCAAACTAACAATACGTTAGTTTTCTTTGCTTGTCCGAGTGCGTAATGTATATACAGTTTTTATTCGATATATACACATACATATATGATCTTTGTTATATTGTATATTGCTTACATCCTTGTCTGACCGAGATTTTGTAGCCTCAAAAACCATTCTTTTATTAACAGACAACACTGCGAGCTTCTAACTTGCTATGGAATGTGCCGAATAAGTTATATCAACTATATGGATTTTTAAAGATTAAATTGGCTCATATTTTTATCCTTATTTATTATGTAGTCACAAATTTATTTTTAATAAATCTAAAAAAAAAACGAAATGGTTTCTATACTTTAGACATGCAACAAACAACTACTAATGATTTTATAATGACGAAAAATGACCAGTTTACAGTCTCAACCTTATCATACCATACTACTGAGGATCCGCCCGCCTTAGAACGTTTCTGTCGAATTTTTTGAATATAAAAAAGACTACGTCATGCGTCAAGTTGATTTTGTGCCTAATCATTTTTATTGTCTTTATAAAGCTAATTATAATAAGTCAGTGTTAAAAATATATAAATTAATGTATTTTAGTTTAACGAGAATAAAAAAGTAAGAATTAAATAAGATATTCTTATTTAGGTGCCTATATATCTAGAAAATATAAATAAATGGCTAAATAAATATGTTACTAAGGCCAAAACTTCGGCAATTTTTTTAATTATTTGTTGAAGTTCGAGGAAGGTTTTTATTGAAAAATTGAAAAAGTTGCTTGGAAAATTGGAAAATTCGGGAAAAACTGAATGTAGAATTTTTGTATGAACGTAAGATACCGATACTTTTGCGTTAGATAGCCAGTTTATTAAAGAAGGTACTTTTATCTTGAGAGCGCAGGTGAAACCGCGGGGGACAGCAAGTATTACATAAAATGTTTTTTCTGCCTTTTAGAGTTCCGTACCTAAGGGCTGCCTACAGCACCCATACTAAGCCTGTGCCATCCGTTTGTCTATCTACGTGCCTGCTTGTCACAGGGCTGTTTTTTGCTGACAGTTTTTTATACATCTATAGTGTTTATACTGTGTAATGTTACCGAACCCATTATTCGCGACGACTCACACTTTGCTGGTTTATTTCTTTTTCTCATTTTTTTTACCTCATAGTGATTAAAAAAGATTGGGATGACAGTTGCAATTGAACTCTTCGTGAGTTTGTTTTCGATTTTGTGAATTTATGATGCTTTGTATTGACGCGCTCCAAATATCACGCACGGTGGAAACGTTCGATAAGATTAATATGTAAATTATTGTTGGGACAATGACAAATGAGGAATACATTTCTGCGGGGTTAATCTATACAACAATATTGTTGAAGTATCCTTAGATACTGTAGTTAGGTAGTTGTTAAACTGGGTGGTTTGAGTTGGGTCAGTGAGGGCAGCTACCTCAATCCTTGGAGTTACAGGAAAACGATTTTAGGAGACTGTCCATATTTTTTGAAGTATTAACATCTGCATTTACAGTTTTTGAAATAATGGTAGGTACAATCGACGAGGCTGTTTTCATGATTTGTTTTTTGACACCAATCGATCCTGTTCCTTATGACGATCAAAATACTGAATGCGAACCTATAATAATAAATATAAAAAAACATCATACATTTAAAAAAAATTCTTCTATCATCATTTATTTTTCATTCCTATCAAGTGTAACGCTGTGCCCCCGTTTAAGTCTTTCCTAAGGCACTTTTAATTCTCACAATCAACAGTAACATATTTATACAATTTTCCATCCAAGGCATTTTCCATTACATAGTTCACAATAATTTTAATTAATTTTAATAAACGGTATTAAATCTTTGTTCAATATTTATGTAATAGAAAAGGCATACTTAGTTAAGCTATTGTGAAACATAAAAAAGATTATCACATAAAAAAAAATATATACGAGAAAAAATATATAAAAGTTGCGAAATAAGTTTAACTTAATTATTTTTCAAAAACATTATACTTGATATATCTCGCCCCTGACTTCCCAGATCAAGGTTTTTAGCACGTTCTTGTTTACAAAAATCACGGGGCGTTGTGTTTGCATTCTGAATACACTTTTAAGGTCGTTGCCGTAATCTGTGAGTGAGGACGGGTATTAAATGGGTCGATCTGAGAATACTTATCAGCATACAACACATTGCAAAACACGCAGCTTTCTGACACAAGATTTAAAAAAAAATTACCAATACATTAAAACGTTAGGGTCCACATTATCATAAACAATACATTCGGACAAATTATAGCCCTACATCAAAATGTAACAATCACTTAAATAAACATACACTTATATTTTTTTAAATAGTCAATTTAATTCATGTTTTATTAAGAATTAATATAGTCTTTTATAAATTATTTTTATGTGCATATATTAATTAGTATGATTTTTATAGAAATCCTGTAGTTACTTGCTTGATTGGAAAGATTGTTATTTATTTTTTAGAAATAGTTATAACACATAATACGCATCTAGCTATTACATAGATATATACCTATGTATCGTATGTAATCCTATTTTCCGGTGCAGAAGTGAATAAAATATGGAACTTCTTAAAAAAATTGTATGCACTATGCAGCCGACGCTACTTGTCTTGGAAATATGAATACATTTCACATATAAAATTCAGATCGGGAAATGGGCCAAATTTTAAAATTCCAATTGTGAAACATTTGCGTTGTTATATATACCGAGACTTTGACAACGCGACGCCAGTTTTGTGAATTCGTCAATAACTTTGAAATACAAGTACGCATCAGATATTAGTTGCATAAAATTGAACAATATGTTAATCATACCACTACAGATACCAATATCTCGAAACGATTGCGGTATAAGCCTTTTGGATTTAGTAGATTTATCCTAACTATCCTAATCCTAACTAATTTTATTAATGCGAATGTGAGATTGTTTGTTTCTTTGTTTGTAACCTTTTCACTTTTCCTTTTATTTTTCAATCACGCCGTAATAGCTCAAGGGAGTTTAATGAAATTTGGCATAAAAATTGATATACAACCTTTCATTATTACTTATAAATACTTACCTAATAGTAAGGAGTATACTTCAGTGTAGAGGATATTAAAAGGAAATCATTTTCTTGCGTCACTTGTGTCGTAGTCGTCAAACTTTACAAGGACGTAGGTACATATAATAGTACTGTAAAAGTTGTTGTTCGTATTATAGGCATGAATTTAGGTCATAGGCTTCATAGCTTTGTATAAATACAAAATGTGTTGACAAAAGCCTCACTAACTTATGGCAAACAAAAACTAAACTGTTCTATGCATGCGTCACTTGTTTCTAGAATAGGAAAATTTCAGGAATTCAGATGAATTTTGAATTTACCGACCGTTCCTATATGTCTTTTATAGTGTAAAAATTAGATTAAACATAACATTATAAAATGATTCAGCATTTCAATGAATTATTAGCGTTGATAGATCAGTCAAATAGTCAGGACGAGTTCTTATTAACATGTTCGGAAAATATCTTGATGATAGATACTATGGGATTATTATTCATTCAAGTATTGTCAGTTTAATTATGTACTGCACATTGTATAATAACTGCGTCGAAAATTTACAAAAACAACTTAATCGTATTGTTTTTCTCACGGTGATTCATAACCAACCAAAATAAGTGAGCTGGTCTCTGTGTCCCCATTTTTTGCCACAAACAACTTCGGAGGGCATTACCCTCTCTCTCTCTCTCAAATGGAAACATCTAGCTAGCTATGAGGCGAATGGCCAAACTATCGCTGTAGTACAAAAAGCTCGTGAGCTTTTATGCTTTTGCAGTGAAAAATTTTATTGAATTTGTAACATTATTTCGTAATCAGTAAAAGTTTTCAAGAATGAATATAAAATTATGTGCAGGGATTATTTCTAGGTATTGAACACCTGTAATTATTGAAAAATGTAATAATATGACTAAAATAAGTAACACAATTGGTCGATATAGTACCACATGACTAATGCGTGACAAAATTTCACTCAAATAAACATGCTCCACTCTGTATCTCGCTTATAGCCTGAAATTATGTAACCTCTTTTTGCGATGTCAGAAAAACCGAACCGTGTCGAACCCGCCCACGGAAACGTACGAATGAATGCCGAAAGCGCCACTCTACTTCGGGTCCGAGGACCTTACCCTAGACATTGGCTCGTGGCTCAACGCAATAAGGTTGTCGCCGGTCATCGGCCGCCCCCTCCCGCGCCCCGCGACCTCTTTAAGCGGCTATCCAACAACTTTATAACGCCAACGTCTGCCAACAATAACCATACTAACGAACTGCCATCTCACAATAGCAGGTTTATCTAACATAGGCCCGAGAGAATGTATGCTCGTTGCTCGTTCTATTCCAAAATCGACGTAGCGAAATGAACGTCAATTTGAAAATTTAATAAGCTTACACTGTTTATGTGTAGTGAAATGGGCAAATAGATAAAATCCCATGAGATCTATTAACCTACTCATTCATGAATCGACGTAATTACATCTAATTTTATTTGTACAAGACTTTGTAAAGCTGGTTATTTTACTAGAATGTTTTAAAAAGTCGTAATTTATTTAATTAAAACAAGCTTTAGGCACACGGCTTTAACCGCGTTTGAAAATTGATTTTCAAAAAACGTTTAAATACGTCGTTCTTAATAGCCAACGAAAATAACAGATTTGAACGAACCAATATATTCGTAATCTTTAAAAATGCCGGAATTCTCGTACACAAACATTCATTCACCTTTTATTCCCCTCTAAGAATTTTGCCAAGATTAATTAAAAGTGTACCAAATCAATATACTACCTATCTATTTTCATGGACTAACTTATCTTCGAGAATCACGGTATTGCATATAGTTTATATGCAATACCGTGAGTCATCTGTTATTTTACCCCTTACACGAGGATCGTTTCTTAGTACCCTACATAGGTGCCCTTAATACGAAAGGAACAGTGGCTTAGGTTATGCATTGACCTTCAGTTAATCAGTCCGGCAGCCTTACTTTTGATAGATTTTCACACGGCATCTTTATAGTTTTATTTTATTCGAAACTTGAAACATTGTCGGGAAAAAAACAATCTTCATAACATTATAGTTCTAATTTAAAAAAAAATCTAAACAATATGATCCGTTTTTTTTCAAAGTTGGACATGACATCTTTCTTTTTACATGACGTTTCATCTGGGTAGTAATCATTTAGTATCACACTATCAAAATCACTAAAAAACAATATTCCATGTTATGTGATTTTTCACAGTAATCTCTATATCGTGATAAAGATTATCTATTATAATGTGTAAGGGCTTTAAAAATATAAAAAAGTAATTATATTATATGGAAGCACAATTTACGTTGTCATCAAAAGTGTACAAATATTGGAACGCTTAACAGTTGGAAGCAACGCTTATATTTCTTAAGGATTTGGTAAACAACAAACTAAAAAAATCTTTCAATTTAACGCTTAGTTTAAAAAATCATTGTTATTCATGAAATATATCTTGTTAATAGCTTTGGACATAGGTGACTTCATAAAGGTTCGTGATTGTATCTGTTTCGAATATTGCACAATATATAGTTTTAATTGCCGTTCCACAATTAGTGCGCTCGCCCGATTCGCTCCAGTTGTTACCGATTAAGTTTTTACAATCCTCTTCTGGCTAAGCCAAGTTTACAGTTAGCCTCACGGGTTGTTGCTGAGTTATGGTTGGTTATAAAGAATAAAATTGATTAAATTGCCGGAAACTGCGATGTAACTAACCGCTAAACTGTGTATGAAACTATAATGAATGTTACTGCAAGGTATTGCAGGATAAATTGCATTTTAAATACACATGGTACACCTACATGCTACTTATAGCTCTATGAAGATTAACATTGTTATGAACAACGTTATTCTGTTTATTAGAAACAATTAAAAACCGGCCAAGTGCGAGTCGGACTCGCGCACGAAGGGTTCACGGTTTATGCATAAGGTTTATTACATTTTTTTTTTATATTTGAGTTGATTGAATGAAAGGTAAATTGCGGTGTACGATTTATGACGTATTAAAAAAAACTACTTACTAGATCTCGTTCAAACCAATTTTCGGTGGAAGTTTGCATGGTAATGTACATCATATATTTTTTTTAGTTTTATCATTCTCTTATTTTAGAAATTACAGGGGGGGGACACATTTTACCACTTTGGAAGTGTCTCTCGCGCAAACTATTCAGTTTAGAAAAAAATATTAGAAACCTCAATATCATTTTTGAAGACCTATCCATAGATACCACACACGTATGGGTTTGATGAAAAAAAAATTGAGTTTCAGTTCCAAAATTTATTGTTTTTTTTCTATTTTTGCGTGAAAATCTTAATGCGGTTCACAGAATACATCTAGTTACCAAGTTTCAACAGTATAGTTCTTATAGTTTTGGAAAAAAGTGGCTGTGACATACGGACGGACAGACAGACAGATAGACATGACGAATCCATAAGGGTTCCGTTTTTTGCCATTTTTTTTTTTTTTTTTTTTTTTACTTTGTATAGGCTTGTGTTTGACCACAATCTCACTTTGGTAGGTGATGATGTGGCCGAAGGTGGTAAGCACACAAAGCCTAGAAGGATCTGGCTCTCAAGTGCAGCTGCCGGAACACACCAATAGGTGTTTGGCGACAGATTTTCAACTTGAGGGTGGTAGCCAGCCAGGCGGGTACTACAAAGTACCCTACCACCGTGCTATGGTTTCCTCACGATGTTTTCCTTCACCGAAAGCTCAAGCTCATTGTAGGATTCGAACCCACGACCTTCGCCGCGGCGTCGGACGTCACTACCACTGAGCTATCATCGCCTTTTCGCCATTTGGCTACGGAACCCTAAAAACGATAAATTCCCACAAACATCTATTAAATACATTGAGTTGCATACAGTTTTCCCGAAAACTTTATACTGAAAATGGTATATACCAAATCAGGAAAACGTTTACTTACGAATGACGCATTATTTTGTGTTCTTTTACAGTTAAGAGCTACGATCTTTAACCTCTTAAAATATTGTGCAATAACTTAAGATTTCATTTATTCAAAAAAATCTTGAAAATGTAGGTAACCAGATTAACTGTACTAAATAAGTGAAAAAATTGTCATGTGCCTGACACGTTGGGTTTTATTTTACAGGTTTTGTAATATATTTTAAGCTTTAAGGTAGAAATGACTACGGTATATAATTGACGTCAATAAACATTGAAATAATATTTCACTTTCAATCATGTGTGGTGCGAGTATAATGATCCCCTAAATCAAAAAGCTACAAAATATCCACTATGCACAATTTATCTAGACTTTTATAATGAATCACTCTCAATTTTATAAAAACAAAAATATTAATAAATAATACCTACCAATCGTAGAAAATCTTAAACACATTTGAAAGGAAACAAAGAAATAATTAACATTCATTCCACGACCTTATTCAGTTTAAAGTAGGTAGGTACTTGTAGTTCTAATATCGGCGTAAACATTACTTCCGTCGGTTTGTGTGGGCACCCGCATCGCCAAAACATTTTCACTGATGATATGTTTTTACGAGCTTCAACAATTGTTTTTATCACGTACATTGTCTGTATTATTGTTTTATATAAAACTCAATTATGGCTCACAATAATAAATCCTCATATTTTTTCTTCTTTTTTATAGTAATCAGCTGTCATTAACATAAATATAATAAATAAAATAAAAATGAGATGGGAAGATGACATTAGAAATTAAATATTCTGTGACATTATTCCTCACACAGGGCCATCTGACCCCAAACTAAGCAGAGCTTGTACTATGGAAGCCAGATAACTGATATACTACATATACTACTTTTCTTTTGTAAATACATACATATATAGATAATTACAACCAGACACAGGACAAACAGACATGTTCATGCACACAAATGTTTGTCCTGAGTGGGAATCGAACCCATGACCTGCGGCGTGATAGATAGGGTATCTTACCAACCACGCCAACCGGTCCGTCAAGAAGAAGAGCAGCGGGTCCAACATCGACCCGTACAGCTAGGAACAAAAATGAATGGAGATCTTTAAAGGAGGCCTTTGTCGGAAGACAAGTTGTACCGAAATAACGGTTTGCCGACATTTAATAATATAAATAATATAAATAATATTTTGACATTTCTAGGCAAAAAATATGTACTTTAGAATGTAAGAAACAACAATAAAGGCTTTTTATTATTTTATTTTAATATAAATATAGACTTAGCTAAAGAAGGAATAGTGGCTTACTGACGTTATTTTCAACTATGAATTTATCCATGAAATGCAAACGCAAACCCTTTACAGATATGTTATAAGTAAGTAACAAAACCAATTTATTCATTGCTCACATAGAGATAATCTTTAATTAAAAATAATTAATTTACTCGTATCACGGTGCGTTTCTAAGTGATTAATTAGATGTAATTCAGGTTGCGTAGGGAAGTGCTCTGCGCGGGCGCAGGTGAAGCCCGGACGTGCGCTAACGCCGCTTCCGTCGGTCATTGTCAGTGCGAACGTGCGTTGTTTGCACCTCATCGCTCTTTTTTATCAGTACCGACGTGGATACTTCAGTTTTGTATCTAAGCAACTCATTTATTTTTTTAAATTATAATTTGTTCATGGTAATACTGGTTTTCAGTAACGTTTCAATAGGCACAACACTTCAGGTGTTGTTTTAAAAAGGTTTTGAGGTGATAGTATTTCGATCATCTCATTTTTTTTAAATTCCAAATATTTTATGAATGGCGTTTATATTGCACAATGCTCAAAGTTTATGTAACCTAACCTAACCCAACTCTTGACTGTGATGTTGCCAGTCAAGGTATTTTACAAGTTTTATTTATTTTTTTATTTAGTTAGTATGTTTGGGCCAAATCATGCAAGATTTAGACCACTTTCCCTTAGCTTATTGACTTGAGATTTAGTACACATATTCAGTACTCATTAATTGAACGTGCTATGATCTTCACCTCATGCTACAGCCAGGACCCAACTCTTCAACGTTGAATAGTAAGCACGTTTTGATTGAGGTATGCAGTTCCATTTATAAAAAGCAATAACCATCTACATGATGCAGCAAATCTTCTTACAGCTCCTTGAAGGATAATGATAAACGTGTCGTGTCATGTCGGAAAGAATACATAAGGCCGCCATCTAGTATCGCGTATGTATCCATCATTCGTTACAAAATTGGCACTAAAAAGGAGAAAATAAAATTGAATTTATAAAAGTATTTAAAAACAAACTTTAACTACATACCAAAACTGCAAAAACAAAAACTACCTACATTAGTAATAATTATCGACAATGACTCAGTCAATAATTTGACTAAATATTCTGGGACATTAAATATTCTTGGACATATCTTCTACTTATAGGTACAACATAACGATCTCTAACATTGACTGGCTTATAAAGAACGCACAGCCTAAACCGGTGCGTTTAGAAGAGTGAAATTTTCCACAGGAGTTCTTTATTTAACGTAGGTGAGCAATAAGAAAGATTTTTTGAATTTTTTATGTATGTTTTAATAGGGGATCGCAGGTTAGCATATACTTTGTAAGAATATGTTTATTATCAAAGCTATACATATAACAGTTGCTGTTCGTAGATGAGAATAGGTTCTATGCCACAAATACAATCACGTTTACCAGCCATTACCCTCTTCAACCGCATAGTAGGGAAGTAAACATCCCATCAAAATCATGGTAACAATGTCTCACCCGCTATGGGTATACCCTACAATAGAACATCGATATAAATATAGGAATACGCAATATTAAGCTGTTTAGTTGATTTTTCATCATCAATTATCATACTGCTAATTTTAGAATGAAACGGTGACTTTCCGGTAACACAAAGCAGCCTATACACTTGTTACTGACTGGGTTATAATAGGTGTAAAATAGACAATCTAATAGAGATATCCATTATGCTGTGAATGAAACATCATCTTTAAAATCATAGTTATTCATAGGTCACCTTTCTTTGACATTTATACAAGTATTCAATACTTTTTTATGGTATGATTAATTTCTTAATCGTAAGAGTATATAAGATCTTTGAAAAAGTTTAAGTATATACCTATCTAAAAAAAATACCTACATACTTCAATAGTTTCAATTATTTCAATGAAATTGATTCTCTTGGAATATTAATTGGATCGTTGGTTCAAATGGGTCATCTACAAGTCTTTTGTTAACTAAGATTATTATTATCTGTTAGAAATAATTCACGACGATTTTTAATGTAATAAGTTGACAGGACATCAATTTATAATACAGTATAATTCTATCCTTGTTCAAAATATATTTGCAATACATCAGAGTCTCTTTTTTGTATACCTTAGTAACTGGAAATACCCAGCAGCAACCAGCATTACTGTTCTTGTAGTAGGGTTGTATCGTCGCAATTATTTGATGGGAGGTTCCCGCGGTCATTCATCATGAGTGCCTCCCTACAGGTCGTTGGCACAGCTGCCAATGGCCGCCCATTTAAATCTACCGCGCCATCATGATATATTTATCCATCACAATGCTGTACCTAAAGTTAACGTACATGCCTGTATATTAAAAACAGTTACTCATCATTCTTTGTGTGTCTATTAGCGAACTAATTAGAGGTTTGATTCAAACAGCATATGTAATTTGACAGTATTCTAAGCAGACTTATATTTGATATGAAGTAAGAAGTGTTTTTCAAGAGATCCCTGGACTCATGCAGGTGAAAAAAACAGGAGGCGAGTGAACCAAGTACGAGCCTGGATGATCTAACATTACACCGAAGTACAACAGAAAACGTTATCTGGCTGATTGATAAAAACCAAATAAATACAAAAAATAAATAATTGTATTTGGATTACTATAAAGTAAATAAAAGGTAACTAATAACGAATTAAATCCACGCCAAGTTTAATAGATATTATTATTCATGAATTGCTATTGAATAGCAATCAGGTGGCATTGCCCTTACTATATACAAATAAATTGCAGTCAGTTGTTTTGGCTATTGTTGTCTAAACCTAAATTACATTAGATGGAGCAAAATTCTTTAGCTTCTGTTGACTCATTGTTAATTTAAAAAAATCTTCATCACATTTTTCATTGTAATGATGATGAGCTCTGGTATTTATTAAAGTATACGCTATTTTTCCTTTATTTTATTTTTTGCATTAGATAGTTAGTAGAGTATTTGACCATATTTTCTTGGTAGTAAGTTAAATCGTGGAGATATATGCATACAAATTATCATATGCATACAAACCCTAGAAAGGAGGTATACTAATTTCCTCAGATATAAGTATTTAGTTTTGACACCGCTAAAAATCCGGACTGCATCACAAATATGTTATTGAATGTTCAGTTTTATTTAAATGTTTAAATGTTAGAATTTAAATAAGTCTAAGTCAAAACCTATAACCTAACATTATAATTGTTATTCTTACGCAAGGTTTAAAACCTAGCCTTGAGAATTGCGCCATTAGAATTATCTTACTTTACTTATTGTTGTTTTTTTACAAAATTCGAGTATATACTACATATACTACTAATATATACTACATAAGTAAGTATATATCATAAAATATATATCAGCCAGAGTAATGATTAATAATAGTAAATTACCATGGCTGAATATTCACCCTTTTCTTACGCATTTAGTATCAATAATTTAATGAGTTTTATATCAACTTCTCTAAAGGCACTTAGGTCACTATGTCTCAGCATTCATTGTACATAAATTGAGAATTCGCAAGAATGTACAGTCGGAGTCAGTGCGTCAAGCATAGTATTTGATTTCAAAATAATCAATTGCATAAAAATACAATGAAACTAGGTAACAATGCCTTTAACTTCAACCTCGTATATTTCACAAAAGTTTAATATGAATTAAGTGATATTTGACTTAAAAAAATAAACAATAAAAATAAACTAACATTTTGCTCACTGCATGCTTTTATAACTTATTATTATACCTAAATCAAAATATTAAAAAAAACTCGATTTTAGTTTGTAATGTTTAAAAAAAATTAAAACATTACAAACTAAAATTTTGACTTTCCTACTATTTTCTATAGTCCAAAATATCCAGGCTCTCGTCAAGAGCCTAAACACAACGAGCTTACTAAGTCATTGATGGATTCCCTACTCTACCTTTCAGCTCCAACAACATTCTCAATTATATTCAAAACTTTACGAATATAAGAAGTGGTTGTAATTCAGTTTTTTAGATTTTTCATACACTCAATTAAAAAGCCTATGTCTCCTATGACTTCCTCCGTCATAACTAACATCATTCTAAATAGCCAGACAATTTGAGGCGATGATAGTTCAGTGGTAGTGACGTCAGATGCTGTCGAGAGTTCGAATCCTACAATGAACTTTCAAGGAAAACATCACGAGGAAACCATAGTACGGTGGTACTTTGTAGTACTCGCCTAGCTGGATACCAAGTTAAAAATCTGTCACCAAGCATCTATTAGTGTGCTCTCGTAGTTGCACTTGAGAGGCAGTTTTCTAGGCTTTATAAAGGTATTGCTAAAGTCCATAGGCGACGGTAGCCACTTAGTATTAGGTGGACCGCCTGCCCACATGTCAGTCTTCTAACATAAAAAGAATCAAAATTCTTTTGACTTAATGTTAGACATTGAGGATTCTCTACTTTAGCCAACTATTTCATTTGGTAACATGCCCAAAAACTAGAAGAAATTGATTCGGAGGCAAATTAAATGAAAGTATCAATTCCGCCTTTGAAATAATGAAAACGAGGTGCATCGTTAAAAATAGGAGAACCATATTTCAGCAAAGTTTATTATTTTTAAGACAAATGGATATTTATTTTTCTTTTTTTCCCCTAAACTTTCAAATAACATTGTTATATAGCTTTGTACACATTATGTCAGTTGTTAGATTTCCTTACAACATTAGGAAGTTACAAGTCAAGCTAGTAAAAGTTTGAAAGAATGCAGCAACAGGTTTTATTTTAAGAAATAAAGAGACCTGTGTTTCCCATTACAAAAAATATTGAACCATAGGTAGGTACTAATGAAATAAGAATTGTAGACGTGGCGAATGAACAGTTGATGTGACTTTGATAATCCTATTACCTACTCACAGAGTGGACTGTCATTAAAGACCACCGCGGGTTCTCAGACAGGTTCCTATTATTACATAAACTACTCGTAAGTATTGAACTTGTGAAGCTTTAATTCCTTGTTAAAATAATACTAAGCAAATTTTTTATTCTGTATGAGTTTCCAATACGTCTTCTGCGTCATCTACTGCTTAGTAAGTATCTAAAAGTTACATCATATTAAAATAATGGAAGACACATTTTGTCTTCTTAATTATACTTTACAGCCCAAAATATACTTTTAATTAAAAAAATGTGTTATAATTTTCAGCTGCTTTATTCTCAATAGTGTTTCAGATCAAGGAAACGTACATAAATAAGTATAAATTGTTTGTTTTGTTTACAGCCTTAATAATTACCACAAACGGTATGAAGTCATCACTCATTTTTCTAAGGACACCCTTGAATGCATCCATTGTGTTTTGACGTCATCTCAAAATTGCACTTATCATTTAGAGAAAGACTTAGTTACCTCGTTGAAAAATTAACAAATTATATTGTTGTTAAACATGTTGCATTACACAGTATTTAAAATTTAAACATATTTAAAGTAAACGTCAAGTTTACTTAGTATATGGTAAGGAACAGTTGGCTCTAACAAAGAGTGGCATGCATATTCATGTGTTCCGCGTCCTCTTTACAAATGTCGCAGTTAAATGTTGCGCCGGCCGGCGCGGCTAACACGGTTTCTGTTTCGACTCATTCGAGACGCTTTGTCGATACCTAAATATTATGCCGCCGGTGAGTATGATGATTAAAGTGGCATAAGCAGCCATTACATACTGTATTGTACTCTGTTTATTTAATCTTTTTATTAAATATCTTTATTATTTGTACCTTCCGAGCCCTTCGGCTCCTGCTTAGTAGACTGATGGCCTAAATATGGTCGCCGGAGCAACCACCTATGCCGTTTATTGCTGCGTTTCACGGCCTTTAAGTATCAGAGGTTCTGAAAGAGGTTTCAGAATGTATAATTAGTGGGTATCGTCTTTGAGGCGATGTCTACATAGTCGGTGAAGATCATGCGTACGAATTAACAATGAGCTTGAACCTAGAGCATATTATAGCCAAGGCTATATTTTTATTTAACTCTATGTATAATGTCAATTAAAAAAATTATGTAAAATAATCTTTACCATAGTTAAAGAACAAACCAATATGTATTGATATAGTGCTCTATGAAACAGATTGCATACATATAGAAATTCCTAAATTAAATTTAGTAATGCTTTTAAGTAATTGTGACCCTATGAGAGTAAAAGCTACTGAAGTTATCTCCAGCTTGAAAATCTTTAACATAGAAGATTTACTTTTACGTATACTCAATTTTCCATTGATAACTATGGCAAATAAATTCAATGCTAAAGTAGACAGATGCTAAAAGAAAGCAATGACAAAATACACTCTAAATTTAAAATTTGCCTTGTAATATAAATGTATATTAGCAATTTCACATTTAATTTCCTTCATAAATTGGATGCCTAAATTTAGAGCAGGTGCAAAAAAGTCAATAATAATTAGTGGAGCAATCTGCTCAGAAGCACGCTTCGCAAACACGCGACAAAATCATTTCCAATATCAACTCAAAACACCTGCCAAAGATAACACTAAAGCTACGTTCTTACCCAGTTTGTAAAACACATCGAACACAGAGTAACGAATTCACATATTACATAACAAATGCACTGTTTCTTCATAATGGCTCAAATAATTAAGACAAATTTAGTCTGCGTCCTGTTTTATAAGCCAAATGTGATATTTTAGCAGGTGTATGTCATGTTACTACACATGCAAGTTTTTTTGCAACACGAAACAAGGCTCTGACAAATTAGGCTTTTATGATGGCATTTCTAATTGCACTAAATTCCATTCTTTAATAATTGTAAAGTGTTTTAGATGTAACATATAAATTTATTAATTGTTTCGTATAATTCCACTTTAATTTAGATAGAGGCTTTGACATTTAAATAGACCTTCTATCATTAGTACATTTGAATACATATTACAGTAATAAATAAAGCATAGCCATTGAATTTCAAGTGAATGGATAGTCTTTCTGAGATTACGAGGTAAATCACGAACGCAATTAAACTACATATTTTTGAATTTACGTAAATAACAAAGTATAACCAAGCATTAAGTCAGCATAGATGACTACTTCCTCTTTATGATGAGTGATTAATGTTAGAAAATGTACCTTTAGGCTTTTCAATACAGTTCATTAACATTATAAACATAATTTCTATTTCAACATTGGTTTACTTTTATTATTCAAAATGCCATTAACTTTATACGCAAATAAAGATCAATTTTAATCGGACTCTACATAAACCACTGAAACTCCAACTTATCAGGAAATTATTAAGACAAACATTTAAATATACACTTTATATTATATTTTTATTTCACATCATATTCTTTGTATGTAAACGATACTTTATTACTTTTTTCAATCACAATTATGACACCTTTGGATGCATCGTGTCTACAGAAACAAGTTCCATCGGAAGGAAATATCGTAACATTTCGCCTTAGTAGGGTCTGTGTCTCGGTCAGGGCCAGGCGGATGAAGGGGGGAGTGACAACATGAGGGGAAGGAGGGAGTAGAAGAGGGCAAAGAGGGGCAAGGGGAACTTGCACCGGCGCAAAGCGGAACGCCAGATCGTGCTGCACCGCCGAGCGCGACCGCTAAAGCAGCCCCGTCTCTTGAATTGCAACATATCGCTGCTTTGTAATATTATGTTAGCTGAAGATGAAGCGGTTTAGTTCAGCTTTTTACGACGTAATTTATTCACCATAAATTGAAATATAATATAGTAACTCAGTTCAATTTTAACATTCATAACTTCATTTCGTTATCATGTCGTAAAGAATCGTGAATAAGCACCACTGCACCGTTAGGTTAGTTTTTCAACCTTCATCAAATTTGCTTCTAAGTATAACTTTCTTTGAGTCAATGTTTTGACTGCTTAATCGTCTGAGTATGAGCTACCAGTCTTCTTTGTTTTTTTCTATCTTATATGTATTTTCATCAAAAGTTTGTTGTTAAAACCCATATCAATATACTAGGGTTACGGCATAAAAGTAAAATTATATCCATGAATAGAAGTAGAAGTGCAACCGGTCGTATAAGAATAAACGTCGTAATGTTATCGCATTAATGTAAGCGCACACGCCGCGCTGAGGCCTTAGGGTGCCTTCACACTTTGAGACGACTACACTAACATTTGCTCTTTACAGTTTTTTTTTCGGTTAGTCTAGGTTATAATGATGAAAAATAACATGGTGCTGCAAATAGGCATGACGCGACGTGGGATGTGTTAGAATTATACACACCGTGATTTGATTTTGATCGACGTGATTTCATTTACCAACCAATATAAAGCGCTAAACAAACCATTTTTAATGAATGCATACCTATGTCTCTATTATAGCCCATGAGACAATAATCCATCCAGCTCACATCTCTCTGCAATGAGGCATACAATCCAATGAGGAGGAGGTATCGTCCTATATACCTATGTGATAGGATTTGTAAAGCTAAAACTGTATTTTGAAAAGGAAAATTATCACAACTAAAAATAACTTCTTAGTTCATTAGCTATAGTTGACCATATGGTTTGCTGCTAACAAACTCCGCTCACCAACAAACAAACACAAACGGTCCTTGGTTTTATCGCCTTGTGACAGACAGACGGACAGACCTGTCCTCTTTTTTCCTCAAAGAGATTTATTTAAGTGCCCCACTTACCCAATCGTTAGTTTATCCAGTGAGACAAAGTATTCCTAGCGCCCTGTACAAGGCACCACGAATCATCTGCGATAGTTCCCAGAGTCCCAGAATCCCCGTTGGGGTCGTCAGAGAAGCCAACTACCATTTCTCCAGTATGGTGACGAATAGGTAAGCACACAACACCATATACTGCCGTACTTCTACTCAAACAGACAGACGGACGGGATAGACTTTGTAATAGCGCGGGCACTCTTTGAGTACGGAACTCTCAAAAGCACTTGAAAATTGCGGATATCATAGGAAAATCGTAATTTTTTGACTAACTAATAGAAATAGGTTACTCGAACAAATAATTGCTTAATATTTTACAAAACAAGCAATGAAATATTTATTAATTAACGATATCCCAGACTATCAGTCAAGTGAAGCAAGAAAAGTAATTTCCATAAGTCAAACGGCAACCAGAGGTCGTCGATCTTACGGACCTGTGTGACCGGATCTTGGAGGTACTTTTTATGTGACCAGCGACACACCGGTTAAATGTTTACCTAACAAACACGGTCGACATTGCCCACACACCTAACTTATTATGCTGTATTTATATAATAAGGTTTAAGCAATTAACGCAATAATACCTACCTGGTTATGTGAGTTTTTTGAAAAATAACAGTATATATTTCCTCAAAACTTCTATGCTTGCATTTACATAGTTATACACATTTCAATATTCACTTTTTCAACAAAATTGCGATACCTCACTGATTTTACTGTTGAAAAACTGATAGTTTTAGATTTACCACACCAAATTTAAAGTAACTAAGCTGTAATTTAATATTAGATATTGAAACCATCAGTCTTGTTGAGAATATAATAAACTTTAATGGAATGGAATCCCAAAAATCTTCTTCTGTGAGGAAGCTCAGTTCGGTTGTTTATGCAGATAGAATGTAGGTAGATACAAAAGTTTTTGTTTTGTTTTTCAACTATTGCTTCGGGGCAAAGCTGCTCATATTGAATCAACTTTCAATTTACAATTTACAAAATTAGTACCCTCATAAGTTGCATCGCAGTATGTATATTAATGCAAACGTATTATGTTTATCACAATATTAGTATTTCTATAACAAATAGGGATGTGCATTCTATCATTAATAGAAATAAGCATTAACTTGTGACCTCTGCCTATAGACTTAAAAAAATACAGGTTCATTTTTAGGATTGACTAAGTACACGATAACAAAATTCTTTCCGCAATTTTAAACCTGTTTTCACACAAAAAAATAACAGAAGGCTTACTTCAACATAAACTATATGAATGACGATAATCATTGTATTGAGCGCTCGCTTTTGCAGGACACATCTTATGTAATAAATCTAAGTTAGTTTTGAAATAGTAATCGCTGAGTTTATTGCCGGCTTTTCTCAGCAAAAACAACCTACCAAATTAAAATTTTTAAAAACTGTATTATAAATTTTATACCTTTATTTAATGTATATCTTCGTGAACAAAATTCATCTTCTTGCAATACTACGTAACATTCTACCACTAGACTATCGACTAACTAGCAGTCTATATTTGATTGGTGAATATTCCACCTTAGTTGACATCTAAACGTCTCTAGCTACTTCAGTCACGATGTAAATTGATTCAACAGGATTCTCTTCAATTATCGCCTTGGAACGAAGTTTTTAATAATGTTTACATACTTGTCGGGTACCGGTCGTACTGTTTATTCTAATATTGTAGGTATAACATGACTATGTTTGTTCAATGCAAAAACAATCAGACATCCTAGCTTAGTGCTTAAATGTATGTAATTAGAAAATATTTACAACGGTTACACTAATTACTCACTTTGTTTTATAGGATGTTAGTTCAACTAACACGTATAACGTAAGTACCTACCTACTACCTATATTGGCAGATAAATCTTCTTGTATAATTACAACTATGTTATATCTTAATGTAATAGATATAATAAGCAAAATATAGTAATTTTTTGAAAAATAGATTTCCTTACTGGTTGTGAGATTGGTTTGCTGAACTTAAATTACTGGTCTTAGCAACATGTAATTCGAAAGATATATTCCTTTTGGACGTTATGTGAATAAAAAGTGAAACCGCGAAGCTAGAACCTCATATGGATGAAAAAATATTATTACCCGTGAATGAAAGGAATGAACTATTTATATGTTGACATTATTCATACGAAAAATTTCAAAAACAATCAGACTCCCTTTCAATATAATTTCACTGACTAAACTCTGTAATCCCGCTACATGACCCGTACGCATTAGGGCAGTGTGTGTTGGTTATGTTCAGATATATACATATCTACCCACAACACACGAACGTCTTACGACGAACCGTCTGTATTATGCGCAAGCACAAATCGTACGGCATTCCAGCGCCCGCCGCGGCGCGCCGAGCGAGACAGAATGAATAGAAGATGATGTCATGTGGTCTCGCTCTGCAATCGCAATCCTTTCTTTCTACCTGTTGCGCTGTTACAAAAACCCGGTCCTTAGGGCCGCTACCTTACGTGAAATGAATGAGGATTGCGGGAGGCTACGGCTCGGCCCATATAAAGATAGGGCAAGGGCTATTATACATAGCGACGAGTAAAGCTCGTTGGGAGTCTTGGGACACTATTTACCGTGGGGATGGCGAGCAAAAAACGTCTGTGCTTATGTGAGCCGGTTGCATAATACAGAACAGGAAGAGTGCGTGATTGGTATACCAGTGTTTAATATTATAATTTAAGTTCCTATAAAAATAATCTATCGATCCTTTGTTAATATTTCGATAAATAGATAGACGCACAAACATACTACCGTAAAATATCTCTACTCGTTTGAATTGTCTGTTTCAGTTAAAGATGCAAGTGAGATTTACTTATGAATACATCTTAGATTATAATTCCATCCACGAAAAATGGAATTAATAGATTTTTTGTTCTTTCAGGGTGCGTATATCTTTACAATAGCATGTGTTGAATTGTGATTACGTACATTCCAAGTTCTAAATTCAAGCGATCCAATCGCGATAGCACGAAGCTCGGTCGTGACGTGGCTGACATTCGCCGCGCATGCGCGGTCCGTGATCTTGGCAATGGTGGATGCGGTGCGGCAACCAACGCTATTGCGGTCGCTGTACCCGGCCCGCGGCTCCCGCGCCCCGCGCCACCACCGCCTGTGCCCGCGCACACCGCAGCCTTTTGACAACCGGTATAGGTAGGCAGTTAGGTATACGTGAACATGAAGCTTGAGAATTTTCTGACGTTTAATTCACGTAACGAAGCGTTCTCGCAACCTTACAATTGAACTTTTAATGGAGCTTTTTGGACGTGAGGTAATTTCCGCTTGGATTAGTTGAAATTCTATGAGCAATTAAGCTTGGTACGCCTTATAACAGCTAAATTGTATCCCCATGAACAATTTCATATCTAAATATCTACACAAAAATACTGTTTGAGTAATAAAAAAATCTTGATGATCTTAATTATCCCACAATGAGAAGTCGGAGCCAGGACAGCATACCTAATGTGAAATAAGCAAAAACGTAATAATTTTATTGAATAGGTACCTATGCACATCTAGAGCAAGACGGCACTATGTCAGGCATATTGGGAATAAAAGAACGGAGACATTTCGAATTACTTTCATTCCCCATAACTCAAAATCTATTAAAACAACACACTTAAAATGTTGTGTATCTATTAAATCCGCCTAATTATCTAGAATCCTAAATATCATAAATGTACCCTTTACGATTCTTAAAGTTTTTAGGCGAGAGTGTGCGAACAAGTTCGCATGTTCAACAAGCACTGAAGACTCAACCGGATTGGTTAATGGCAACAGGCTCAAACCTTGGCTTAGGCCGTTACTGGGAATGTGGGATTTACAATTATATGGGAATCGGTTTGAAGCCGATCAAGCTGCTCTTATGGGACGACGATAGACTGGGAGCATCGCGACAGTCCTCGCCAACGAGGACAATATCGGGGTTGGTTTTGTGACGGTAGTGTTGTCCCGAGCTTGTTTGAGTGCTAATTGATCCGACTTCCAGAAGAGGTGAATTTTTATGTTACTGTCTTAACAACGTCACTCTGTTACGCAAACCGATCCCTTGGGAGAGTTCTAACTTCCAACGCGCACATAAAGCCGGTTCGCGCGCGCGCCGCCTTTGTCCTCCACTCCCTGACTAACGCCTGGTCTAAACTTGCCCTAAAAAGCAAGGTAAAGACTCTACACCGTGTGTATCCGCCGCGTCATGACATCACACCCTTCAGGTGAATCAAAATCGTTTCTTGCGTAAAGCCACGGGCGGCCCGTGGTATAGCGCAACAAAAAACCTCCACATTAACATAGATCTCTCAACGATCAAAAATTCATCAAAGGCGCCTCATGCCGATATTTTGACACTGCAGTGAATCATGCTAGCCCTCTCATTGTTCAAGCCATCCCTCATTTCCCGCATCTGTAGGCCATGGCAAGCCCTCAGCGAGCCGGACAATGAAATCACCTGTGCTCAGATCGCGGCTGATGAAGCTCGTAAAAGACACAACCATCAACCCAGATTTTGTTCTCGCCGGCGAGGACCGTCGTGACGTCGTTCCCAGTCTTTTTAAGGCGATGATAGCTCAGTGGTAGTGACGTCGGACGTCGCGGCGAAGGTCGTAGGTTCGAATCCTACAATGAGCTTTCGGTGAAGGAAAACATAGCACGGTGGTAGGGTACTTTGTAGTACCCGCCTGGCTGGCTACCACCCTCTTGTTGAAAATCTGTCGCCATACCTTCTAGGCTTTGTGTGCTTACCACCTTTGGCCACACCATCACTTACCAGTGAGATTGTGGTCAAACACAAGCCTATACAAAGTAAAATAATAATAAGTCTTGTCCTGTTTAAGTGGCTCGAGCCGCAATTTTGAAATCCTACCAATCCCTGTGGTTTAAAGTCGATTGGTTATGGATTTTGGAGCCCAAAATTTGGGCACAGAAGATTGTAGTGTCATCTGCAATGAGCTAGCTATGTTAATCTGGATTTGAATTTATGGCGAGAATAATGGGTGGAGAATACCAATTCTTGAAGGACTCCGGCATGATTGAAGTGGGGGAGAATTTCGCACCTGCAATGCAGTAACAAAAAATACGATTTGACAAGTAGTCTCGTATGACGAGGATGAGCCTGCCTGTGCGTTGTAGTGAAAATATACCTCCTAGCAAGCAAGGAACAAAACGCGAATACGACATTCCCATACTTCCTTTTTTGGACCGAATTTGTCACAGAAATGAGTTTCCCACAATGTAATCATAATATTTAATAAGAAATCCAAAATAATATAAGAACCCTTGTAGGTTACTATTATTTGCAACATAGAATATAACAAAGGTAAGTAGAGTAACAAAGTAACTTACTTGTATATCAGCAAAGAACCGTTGAAATTTATTAAGTTTTATGGGTCATAGGACATAAACATGCATTATCTGTACTTACATCCTACTTCCGTAACTATGAGGAAAAGTTACGTAAGGTTATGAATCTACTAGACGCTCCAACTAGTTGCATAAAACATATTATTTTGTTGATTGAGTAGATAAAGACACAAAAATAGTACCTACCTACGTGATAATATATGAAAAAAAAGTTTTCAAAAATATGTTTGCTCGTTCCTTCTGTTTCGCGACTTTGAAACTCATGAAAACGAAGAGTCCTACTTACATACTTTAATTTCTACTTGTAAAGTTTTACACGAATACATGGGTATTTCCTGTTAGCAAGAGGAAAATCAATATCGACTGACGGCTAAAAATATTGTTTTAATAATCTGAAACAAACTGATAAACTGTAAGTTCAAGAACCTACCCAGTACTTTTTTATGATAACCCACCTTAACGCGGAGTTTTGGTTAATTTAGGAAATAATACAATGTTTACTTACAATTGTACACGGTTACTGAAGCGTTAGGTCAGGAAAACGGGATGCCATGCCACGGCAACAAATGCATCTGGCTCATTATAGTTCACAATCTGAAGACAGTAGTTTTCAGCCAGTTAGTTGCCAGTGATGACTTACAGAACGGAGACGTAGTTTTTACTGCTGCTTTGAAGCCCTATCTACCTACAGGACCCGAATAGATAGGGCTCGCAGCCGGAACTACGGGTCTGGCAGTTTGGATCAGGGTACCACGGGTGCTAACAAAGCCCTCTTTTGGTAGACCCCGGCTTGGAGTTGGTGGTGGTTAGTTGCAGAGGAATCTAAGTAGTCATTGTGGATGGGTCTGCTACTTTTAGGCGGGTTTTGGTACGCGCAAACTAATTAATCCAGGACAATCAAAAGATAACAAAAGTTACAGGAATAATAATAATAACTTTATTGCCAAAAATATATATAACATTGATGTTTACATAATATGGGCTAGAAAAATTTACAAAATGTTAGGAATAGCTCAACCAAGCGCAATTAGTGTTTAGTAAGCTGGCAATGGGCTGAACGCATTCCAAGATCCGATAGCCAATAGGGATGAAATTAAGGCTCTCGAGTGCTATCACAATAAGAATGTTGGATAGCTTCCCAACAGCGAGTGAACTGACGACCCGGCAACAATCACTTGATGCTCGATGATGTACCTAAAAGAGGCCAAAATTCGTCATCCCTAGGCTGATTAGGATGTAGGCTTTGCATTTATAAGGATAAAAATGTACTAATACAAATTAAGACGAATTTTAATAAACGAGAATTAATAATTTTACAAAAAAAACTACTAATCAAATAGTAGGTTAATTTACTAATCATACTCATTAGCAATAAAGCTGTAATTCTCCGCTAGTACTGTCATTATCATATTTAATTTGGTGCAATGTAACCTATGTAAACAATATTATATTAGAAATATACTTCGCTAGTAAAGAGGAAACGGAACCTTGCCCATCGGCACCGGCGGTAATTTCAAGGAATTTTCTACCTTATACTAATACTAGATTTTCCGCGCGGTTTCACCCGCGTTCCCGAGGGATCTTGTTTTTTACCGGGATAAAAATCCTATTGCTTTCCTCGGTAAATGGGCTATCCAACACTGAAAGAATTTTTCAAATCGAACCAGTAGTTCCTGAGATTAGCGCGTTCAAACAAACAAATTCTTCAGCTGTATAATATAAGCACAGATAATATCTGTATCTATAGATAATAACGGAGTAGAGTTTTGTTTGTTTGTTTAAAAGCGCTAATCTCAGAAACTACCAATCGGATTTCAATAAATGTGTTAAACTATATGAAGGCTTTTCATTGTAAATAAGAAAAGTTTTTGAGTGGACTTAATATCAGAGAAACAGCTAAGCCGAGGATTATCCGATTCTTAAAAAATCTACCTTAAATATACTTGTCCATTTCTTGAATTCTTTAAAATATTGGCCTCATTCTGGAATTTACTTAACTATTTAATCCAATTTTTTTCATCGATTTCCATATTTTCTGTTGAAATGACTAAATAGCATAGTTATTTCCTCAAAAACGTTTTCTATGAACATAAAATAGAAACATTTGTAATTTACAAAAAAAAACGCTAGACAAGAAAAAAAAACGCAAAGCGCCATGCATTGGTTCGATTTCAAAAACCGTAAACAAGTCCCATTGTGTATGGTTGGCATGGCATATGAAATATCAATTAGTCTGTACCAAATTTCAATTTATTTCTAAAAATAAAAATGACATCATAGCATAACTACATTGGATTTTTTTATAGTGACCTCAATGCCCTAAAACTTCTTGCATGGAATAAATACTATATAAGTACCTACATAAATATAATATCACCATAAATAATACGCATACAAAATATGAACTAAGCAGCGTAACACTACTTTGTAAAAGAGTTGGCGGCTCGGCTTGTACAGTGCGGTGCGACCAATTGAATAATATGACTGTCCAGTCAAGCTGTAATCAGTGGACCGGTTCTAAACATTAATACTATTGCAATTTATGCCCCGTGATGTTACGTCGCGCGTGCTCGGGTGCAATCATCAAGAATATATGGCGAATTTACCGTTGCACTGCGATCTATATACTTGAAACGCTTCATGGAGGCGGAATGTTTTCGTCCAATTGGTACGGCACGTGCGTTGGCGTTATTTAAACACCCTCTGGCAATAGGTACAACTTTTTTAGAGACACAAGTTACCCTTGAAGTTTCCGTTCAACTAATGTGATGTTTGAATAGCAATTTCAAAGCGGAATAAGTATTTGATTATTTTTCCTGTTTTATTTTCATGTGTCTTCGAATTCAGAGGATTACCAAGACCTGTTTTATAACACTAACTTTCATTTGACCAACTCACATCAACATGGTTCTATTAGCTTTTAACATGTAGGTAGGCTTATTTTTTGCATTAGATTTTTTATAGGAACGTAATCGTAATAATCAGCTTTAGGTAAAAATATATATTTATTAGATTTCTAATGTGTTGTTTCTGTGTAGGCCAGTTTATTTATTGTTTGTTTCCAGTTTATACAAATAATTAATTGACCAAGCCATATACAATTTTTCACTTGTTTTTTGAGTAATCAGGCGAGAACATTTATGAAAATACTTAGAAAACGGATCTTGAATGTGAGAAATACTGTAAAACTACTGTAATACTGAAATACAGTTAATTATAGCTGTCAAAACTATAAAAGACGTACAAATTACGTTATTTGTAATTCTCTTGAAAAATCTCTCCACTTGTTTGAATATCTTCTTTAATTTATAAATCCGCAACTTTACAAATTACGATAAAATTACCTGATACTTGAATTGAATATTAATTACATAGTTAATTGTTTTATTTATATTAAATATAATTATTTTCGATTGTTATTGTATATCTTATTATTATTTATTTTATATTGCGACATCGGTAACATTGATTGTATCAGATTGCCATTCTTTCCTGTTTGTGGCTGTTCTTCTCCATAATAGTCCGGCTATTTTCTTAACATCTTTTCTTTTGCCGTTCCTTTTTTTTCATCATGAGGGTACCACATGGTGACATCTCTTGACCACTTTGTTAACTTATTTCTGGTCAAATGACCTGTCCAGTTCCATTTATGTTTATGTATTTACAGTATACATCAGCAACTTTAGTTTTTCGTCTAATAGTAGTCATATTAAACTTATCTTGTAATCTGATGTTTAAGATGCTTCTTTCCTTTCTATGTTGGCAGACTTTAAGTGCTCTTCTGTTTTTATCAGTGAGGTTCTAAGTTTGAGAACCATACCTACGTCATGCATGGTAGGTAATATGCATGAGTTGAATATTTTGGTCTTCTCTTTCATTCTCATGTGTGGGTTCTTCATAATCACTTTGAGGGACCAAAATCTTTTCCAAGAGTTGCTTATTCTAATATTTATTTCTTTTTACATTTGGTCATCTGGTGAGATAATTTGACCTAAGTATGTGTATTGATTTACGTATTCTATATTGCTATTGTTTAAAGAGATAGGCGTTTTTGTGTGGTTTGACATCAGTTATGTTTGTATCTGTTGTATCTGTCTTCATAGTCAAGCCCATAATTTCGCTTTCTCTTTCTAGTTGGAGTAACATTTGTTGTAATTCACCAGGGGTTTCACTGATCAGAATCAAGTCGTCTGCGAACTTTAGGTGATTCAGTTTTTCACCGTTAATACTAATCCCAAAGGAGTCCCAGTCCATTTTTCTGAATATTGTTCTAGCACCGCCGAGAATAGCTTTGGAGATAATGTATCCCCCTGCTTCACTCCTTTCCTTATTGGAAATGGTTCACCTATTCTTATTGTTTAATATACTTCACGTTTAATGTTATCTGCACGATATGTTCCAAATATTAGAGTCGGTGGTATATGAATACCATTTCGATTCAACCTTTTCTTACTTATGTATATAATCCTTTGCACAATCCTTCAATATTGACTTCTCTCTTCTTTCGGCTTCACTCTCATATGCCCATCTATTTCATATTTATACTCACTTTTTAAGATACATAGGTTTCATCTCTGCTCATGAAAAGTCTATAGACGTCCATAGACGTTGAGAGCAATCAGCACTCTCAGAGCAGAATTATATTGGGAATAAGCCAATACCTTTCATTCTTATCGCTCCACGCATCAATAAATTATAATTTTACAATAGCTTCAACATCAAAGATTGTTCTGTTCTTTAGATAGATTATTTGATATCAAATTAAAGCCAATGTTGGCACCAGAATTGGTACCAATATTGTTTATAATAGCTGCTTTAGTGGTCTTGAAGGAGGTTAACGTTGCCGAGAACTTGAGGCAAGTCAGCGGTGTAGAACCGGGCGCGGTGGCCGACGCAAGCGCAGCGATCGTTGCGCAATACACGCACACGCAGCGCCCGTCGTCGCTCGAATGCACACCGATGTATAAATAAAATAACTACTCCGAAAATAGACACGATTTTATCACAATAACAGCTTTATTTATTTTTGTTTACAGTTCATTTATATAAAATAAACTTTAGTAGGCATGTTTAGCAGTTTTATTGCTGTAAGTATTGCAGCTGTACTCGTTGGTGTGATTTTTATAGCTTGGATATTGATTCATATATTATGTATAATTAAATTGAGTTGTTTAGTAAGTATAGATCGTAGATACTACTACTAGACAGAGATTGAAGAGGATAAACAAACGTTAGTTTATTGAGGGGCGAGTAATAAAATTATGATAAAAGTAAATATAAACTATTGCCATTTTATTATGTTACCAGTTTGCAAAAGTAGTCAAAAATGTTGTCCTATTATTTTTCTCAAAAGAAATGCTAATACTACGGTCAGAAGCACACTTTAAACCACTTTGTCGTAGCTCAATGGTCACCTTGATCTCCATAGATGTTAAAGAACTTGCACGACGATGCTGCGCACGATTCCCAAACACGTGCAGTGGCGGAGTGGGAGAAAGAAACATGATTATTGAGCAGCGAACTTACACTGCCCTACATAGCTTGTTAAGTGTTGTTGTGATCAGTTGCTACTTCTGGTCAGCTCTTAGTTTTTAACCATCCAACTTATATTCAATATGAAGATGTCATGTGCTCCATAATATAATTACTATAGCTATCAGAAGCAAGAGCAAGCAACGACGCTTTAAATAAAAAAATATAAGTATGTAGGTATCTGCAATATAGCAAAACTGAGTAAAATCCAAAAATATCGTAAATGCCTGCAGCTCCTAAAATAGGTAGTATACTTGGGGTCACATTGTTTCACTTCATACCTATAAGCCACGCAATACTTCAGTTCCATATAAAATTAAAGAACCCATAGCCTAACAACAAGGATATCCATAAAAAACCTTCATGGCACGCAGGCGACGTAAAAATCGTTCCATTTTTTATTAAAGTCAAAAAAGCAAACAAGACCAATTCGGTAGCATATTACAGTTTTGCTTTGTTTGTGTTACCAAAACAACGTCTTGGCACTTTATGGACTCGTTAGGTGTATTTTTAATAATAAAAAAAAGATTTATGACCCATTATAATGATGGTTTATTTAACCATAGATTGTAACCTACCTTTGATTTAATATATAGCATTTTAGCTATTGAATAATACTTTGTTCATAGATTAATTACATCGAACAAATAATTACGTCGCGTAGCAAATACCATCTCACTTGTCAAACATTCTAATAGATCACCGTACTCACATTTGATATACAGAAAATCGTCATTTATAAAGAACATAAAATTGTCTACTGTTTCAATTCTTCATGTTCTCTAATCAAAAATACCTAGTTTAAATATAAATACTTTCCCAAGTAATGCAACCTTGAGATCCAATAGCTTAAGAATTCTTAATTACAG
Organism: Tetheella fluctuosa; assembly: GCA_951216915.1. NCBI lineage: Eukaryota > Metazoa > Arthropoda > Insecta > Lepidoptera > Drepanidae > Tetheella > Tetheella fluctuosa. The sequence continues at coordinate 5,951,796 of OX578217.1, read as the reverse complement.
AAGATCTTCCTAATCCGCTCACGTACACTTTATAGTTTATTATATTCTGAGGATTTAGATAAAAAAAAACCTCGAAATGACTTTCTTAGGACTGTGTAACAATATCGGACAAGTACAACATAATCTCTTTGCAGTAACCGAGAACCCCAGGGATCCGCATTGTGATGTGCAAACAAATTACACAGCTCGTTTCCTCAATATTCATACTTTTTATTTTTTCCTTGAAATATACCTTTATAAATTGAAATGCTAACTAAAATTAAAATTATTTCGTTACTTTCAAAACGATGTTCGATAACGGAAGTGAAGTAATCGATGAAAAACGAAGAAGTTTATCAAACTGAAGATACAGAAAAATAAGTGCAAAAACGTGTAAATGGCTAGACGAGAATAATAACTCTAAAATATCAATAACCACTGCTTTGACAGTGCGCAGTAAGTAAAGTATTATATAGTTTATTATCTATGCATTCGACTCCGCTACGCTATGTATGGCGTCATGAACATGTGATGAGAACTAACAACAGAGACGCCGACAACGCCTTTACTGCTATAAGCACCACGAAACACAATACTTTTTCATTATTTTAATACAATTGAGGTTGTAAAGTTTATTTCATAACCTTCATTTTGGAAATCCTTACAAAACGGATAGTTTTCTGTCTCATTTTATGATTGTTTTGTTTAGTAAATCTGTTCGTTGATTGAATGACAGCCGACAACAAACGTTGTGCGGCCCGTACCTGAAATATTTGACTAAATAATACCTTATGAATATGCAAGAGATAATCCTGCTGTCCTGCAACTTATTTAAACTACAAAACTGGAATAATTAAATATGCATTTCAAGGAAAAACACGAAAATTAAATTTGATTTTAAATTATAGTTGTAAATATATTATTGCAAAAAATAAAAGCAAGTAAAAATGTTTTACTTCAAGCTGTTATTTCATTATCAGCAATATCTAAATTACCTAATGAAAATTTAAAAATAATATTTCATTTCAGCAAGAAACTGAATATATGAGGAATTTAAGGAACCACTAAAAGTGAAACTATTTAAGTAGATACCCAACAACTCACCAATCGACAATTACATTGTACACATCTAAGAACATTCATCCGTAACAATTAAGATACAATTCAGAAAAGGGTAAATAGGCTAGAGGATAGTAACATTAGAACAATAATATGTCAGGACAATGTCCATACACAAAATAGCACTTTTACTGGAATGCGTGGTTGTGTGCATGGATCGGTGTTGTGCATGGAGCAGTGTAGCTGTGGTAGCTGTGCGGCTCGGCTCGGTGCGCGGGCGCACGGGGCCGGGCGGGCGGCGCCAGCGCGGGCGGGGGCGGACCTGTTCAGGCAACGGTGTCGCGGGCACCGCACACTAGCTCTCAGTCCTTTCGCAGCGGCCAACGGTACTGCCTGTGCCGCTAGATTCTACGCACAAAACAAACATCAACAACGCGAGGAAAACTTAACGTGTAGTGTGATATAATGCTGATCTGTGAATTTTAGAAAGACCAAGTGGCAGAAACGAACAGAACGGATCAAGTGTAGTGTACATTAGCGCCCGAAGATGCCGAAAATCTTCCTAATAAAGAAGCGGCTCCATGAGCAGCAACTGGGGTTGCAGGAGGGGCAGGAATTGCTCGCCAGCAAAGCTGACCCGCTCTACCCCGGTTCACCGCTTGATTATGGTCCAATACAGCTTCTCTCCAAGAAGGACAAGGAATGTGCCGGTAAGTCTCCAGAAATTATATCCTTTCATGCAAAATATTATATTGAATGAGTCCATTCATTCATCTCATTAATCAACATTTGTATCTTGAACACTTCAACAATAACGATGTCTGTCTTCTTTCTGAATGAACATTATCTAAACTGGTGTCATTATTGGCGTTACGTTCAATGTCAAGTTTTTACATAGCTGACTTCACTTGATAGTTCACTTTCCTTAATTGTATTTAAAATTGCTACAACCGATTATGTTTAATCACTTAAAACTTCACTGTTATTATTTTAAGCGTCAGTTATGTTTTTATATGTCATTTTCTCCATAACGGCCACTTGCACACCCAAAAAAAGGATACTCGCACTTGAACAGAATCCAGTTTTCGGCTGCGCTCCTCTAACGAATGTCTGTCTACCTGAGATCATTTGTGTGACTTGCGTGATCCTAATCTACTGTTTCTTTTGTCAAAGGATTTTCAGAAAGATTTATTTTGTGTACTTAACAGTAACCATAAATTTAAACATTTGGAAGAACTATCAAAAAAATATTTGGTGGATGAGCGAAACATTTTAGCCCAATAAATCCCTTCATCATTTCCTCTGAAATCATAAGGTTTTATTGGTTGAATGACCTTTCCGTCAAAGATATTTTATATTTACATACAAATTATTGTTATGAACAAAAATAATATCACGGACACCGTCACTGCACATTTTAACGGTCTCAGGTAGTAACCGAGCGTGAATCACTGATATAACTGTCATGTTTTTGCATTTTCCACGAACTGTTTACTCTCATAGATATGCTAAAAAAATTACCACGTATCTTGCACTCCCTCATCTTGAGAAAAATGACGAAGGCATGCTATAAATTATGTCCACGATTGGTGATATCTTTAGCGTCTGTGACTTGAATCATAATTATGATAACTTCCACGGTTGCTGTAGCAACCTTAACTCCGTATTGAGCACAGACAGATCTAAAGTATTGAGTGTATTTCGCAATGATTTCTTCTTCATCTGGATCTCCTTCTACAAGCCAATGCAATCAACGGAACTTCTTAATATTTTGCGCCCTGTCCCATGCGGAAAAAATGTCTTTGACATTGATATATTTATGTCAAATGATGGGTCGCTCATACCGATGAGAGTGGTACGGGACTAGAATTGACCGGATGATGTAGGCAGCGAGGTGTCAATGATTGCGGCACAATGGCTCGACTTCCGGTCGCCAGGCATCGCCACTCGCTTTGTATTTAGGTTACTCACCGCAATCTCGACTATAATTTCAATATAATTAACTTCCATGACGTACCAGTGTCCCGTATTTACATGAATTTAGCTCTTTATCGTTACATAGTTCATGATTGTTACCAAATATTTCTGACTGTCTTTTCGTTTGGCTCTATTTTTTTATTATCAAGTATTCCTTATTAACGGATATAATTAGATGCAAATAATATATTTAGGCTATTAAGTTCACCTTAAACTTACTCCTAGAAACAGAGCATTTATAAATTGTTACCTTGATTCTGCCGAGAACAAACAGCTAATAAATCCAAAGGGAAACTAATGTAATCAATTGTGAACGATTTGCATTATTTCTCGATTATTTCAAACAACAACAAGTCAACAAATATTAGTTATCTTGGGGATATATCAACTTTCGCTTTACAAATACATGTAATACTTAGCCAATTTAAATGTCATTTAAACAGTATTAATATGACAAACATTTCGATTCATAAGCAAATTGAAAATGAATAAATTACCTACGAAGCGTTACATATATACAGCTGTACAAAATTTACATTATTAGTTATCGTGGTTATCTTATAAAGGGCGCAAAAATGTACTAAGCCACAATGAATTTATATAGTAATTACAGGTGTGGAGTCACCTGTAGGGAAAAGGGCGACTACTTGTCAGAGAAGGTCGCCTTGCCCTAACTTGTACGATGAATACAATGTGCATTATTATAAATAGGAATGAAATTTATTATATCTTTATATTAGGGGGTCACGGATAATACACATTTTTATTGAATAGCTCTTTTTATGTTCAAGAGTATAAGCCTAACTAATACAAAGATAATTTTGAGGAAGACCCGCATTGATATTTTCTGGTTGTGGATGCTAGTACACCAAACGTTGTATGAACATTTGGTTTAAAAAACAAATAAATGTATGCATTATAAAGAAAAATAAATAATAATTTCACAAAAATACCGTTAGAGTTAATTCTCTAAAGCCATTTATATGAATTCCTTTTAATAACATGTGTATGTACACAAACTGTAACTGTATATACAGGTGCCTATGTTTTTGCTTAATATGCTTTTGTTATATAAAATTAATTTTAATTATTGATAAATTATTTATGCGGTAATAACGAGACTCAGTACAAAAGACATCAACGGGTTGCTATCCGTACGCAAGGAGGTAAAGTGATAAGTTGTATTGTAACTTGTGTTTATCTTATTTGTTTATGTTCAAACAAATTCTCTTTTATTAAGCACTTTTTGATTTAAATAACCGTATATATGTAAATACTTGGCGGCCTTCATCATTCATCAATGAAAGGCTCAACATTATTTCATTTAGAAATACAGCAAACACTATGGTTTTTTTTTTATACGTTAACTGTCAATATTATTTATTTGTCTCAACTATCATGACTTTTTTTTATATTCAACCCTTACGCTGTTTAGTATTTTTAATAACTATAAATATAGTGACGTACAGTCGACAAAGATGGTATTGGACCGCCTTTAGCTTCGTATTCTGGTACATAACACGGGCAAGTTTTTTAGATGGTTTATAACTTTATAGTATTGGATCCCCCTCGCATTTGGTAGACTGTACGTATGACCATACATGTAGATTAGATGTATGTCCATTGGATTGAAGAATGAACACTGCGGTTTTGAAGGAATTAAGCGTATCAAGTTCCATTTTAAACCATATACGAAGACATAAATGTTATGAAAGTAATATTAAAATAAAAACAATATACCTATTATGTCAATTACTTACCAACTATCTAACTACAAAAATATAATAAAATCTCATTTATCTAAAAAAATCACAGAAATGGTGGATTGATTAAAATGTCAGAATAAAATATAATTAAAACTTTATTACCTTTTTTAAATCTATACCTAATTTCAAGAGTTTTAAAGCATAAATAAAAATAATAATAGTAAAATTATAATAATAATAAGTGGCGAATAGACAAATTAATTTTATTAGAAGTATTAGTAGTACTGCATATGTAATGAATCGTGCGCATCAATTAAAGCATGTGTGAGGATCGATGTTGACGCATGCATTAAGGCCAAGGGTCTGACTGAGTTGACTTATCTTAGTGAAACAAATTGAGTCAATTAATTAAGACTTATGATTTTATTATATATTTTTAAACCAATAAGATGGCAAACGTGCATACGGCTCCCCTGACGGTAAGCGGTTACCGTAGACGCAGGGTAACCAACCACGCATTACCTGCACACTTTTTGTATGAATACTAACTTCCTATTTACATAATGAAATCTAGCTGAGGTAAAGAAACAATTGATTTAACAAATTTTTATTCGTAGAAGTCATCTTTTGAACATAAGCGATAAAAAAAGAGTGAAATGCCTTATCGCGTATTGCCAATTGTGAACAGTAAAATCTGCATCTTTATGAGTACGAAAAAAGAAGAAAATTATTTTGCCATGTGGCCATTGCTATTGTGTCCTCGATCCATTGTACTTTAGCTACCTTTTTAAGATTTCGCCTTTTTCAAGATTGGCGATCATAAAAAAGCGATTACACACAGAATAGGTACAGCAAATCTGTTCTCGGAATGACTTCGGCTCTTACAAATTTAATAGCATTTTAAATTATCAATTATACTGGTAATGTTTTCAAGTATTCCTTATTTTAGAGGTCAATCAACTTTTTCTACAATTAGATTTGAAATTAACAAATTCATTATGTTAGGTTAATGTGACCCTTTGACCGTTGCGGATCACGACGTCCATTGTTTTTCTTTAAATAACTTTTTTGGTAATTACATCGCGTCCACGTTAGGAGGAAATTGACTTTAGAGAGTCAACATCCGATGGGCTTCACTTTTAGTCAAGGGCCCGCCATTTTTTTGTGCTCGGAACAAAGATGCGCTGCACGTGAGGCGCTGGCACTTTGTTCTAGGAATAGTTCCAATGGTGTGACCGCACATGGCGATGCATCCATGTCGAATGTCAATAAAGCCATTTCCATACGAGTTTGTATGCGGGCGGGTACCTGTAGCCGGTTTTAATTGCACTACGCCCGTTTGGTACCTAGATGCATCTGCTAGTTGTCTTAAATGCTTATAGACTTAAATGCCAATACTTGTTTAAAAAAATGTTTATTTGAATTAAGTGCAAATTAAATAGTATTAAAAGAAAAAATATCTGCTTTAGACTAATCTATTTCTCATGTTTTTTAAATATATGCTGTCTGTGTGATTCATCGATTCTGAGAAAAATCTACCTACGAAACTAGCCAGGCCACGGCCAATGTTTTGTTACTTAGAAACAATAGATTGCAATAATCAAATCAAGGAGTTTAATTTATTTACATAATACACCGATAGTACCGAATATGTATGTGTAATTATCGAGAATTTTCAAATAATTGCCTAAGGCATTGATATTGGTCAAAATGGCTATTTCTGTATGTTACCGGTTGCTAAGTATCAACAGTTACGGTACTGAGGCTGTTACCAATTTACTATATTGCGGAAACAATAAAATACAACGTCGATGCTCGCGTGATTGATATTATAAAATCCTATAGGAACGCCGCGCCGTCGACGATAGATAGACCGCAAACTCCGCAAAGCACTTCGGCAATTTTATGCGCTCCGTATACTCATATTGTAACGGGACCTGATTACAACCAATATAAAGGTAAATTAACAATAAATATGTTAATGACTAATGTCATTATTACCTTGTTATGGTAAATTTTCACAATCACATTAGCGATAATTAAAGAGACAAGTCAATAACTATTTTAAAGATATAATCAATTCATATACTTTGATAAAATTCAATAAAAAATCAAAACGTGCGCTATCGAACAAATATACAATGTGAGCGTAATTGTAACTAATTAATTATATACGGATTCGTATAAACAGTAAAGTAAATAAGTTTGCGATCATATGTCTCGTGCTTATGATTCAAACGAACTCAAGCATAATAAATGCGATATACAAGTTATATTAAACGGTAATTTTCAGAAAATAAATAATATAAAGTGACGTAGTCTCCACTCGACACGGTGCGGTCGCACGCGCATATAACGTGAATTTGCGATTGTATACTTCATTCAGTATTCAGTCGCATGCTAGTACTTGAGTAAATTTCATACACGTGTAAAGAAAATCAAATTAGTTCCGTCTTTTCCCTTTTTAATTCGTTCCTTATAAATAAATAACCTAATATACATGAAAATTAATGTATGATAATATTTTTTCATTTACAAAACTTAAAGTAGCATTCAACAACATTATACTCACAGTAGTGACAATGGTATTTAAAATAAAAGCACTATTCATGTTATCTAAAAATTTTACGACCTACGGTAACCTTAATCTATTTGAAATAAAAGCTTTAATAGCTAAAGAATTTTGAATATATCACCAACCAAAAATAGTCCCGACCCTGAGGATAGTCACAAGATTCAGTATCATGTATTTATATTTATGTAAATGTCATATAAAAATAATGTCGTGTAGTTTAATGTCGATTGTCGGTTAAAATAGCGAGCGGTTAACTCAAGTTTAAATCTTGCGATCGTAAGGTCATCTTCTCCATTGTTAAAACTCGCCGCAATAAAAGATAATCATTTCGTGTATTTTGGAGCAATTTACTGTAGCCCGCACACGAACATCTACACAAACATATATTATATAGGTACTGTATATACATTTGAGGACAATACATCATTGTTAAGTAAATAAGAAATAATTTTTTTTTTTTTTTTTTTTTTGACTGGAACAGGAAGGTGGTGGGTCCAGGGGACCTTCTTCCACCGTTACGCGGACTTTTGCGGTGAGCGCTGAGGGCTCTCAACCGCTACTTAAAACTAAAAACTAAAACTAAATAATTTTGGGCAACGGTAGCCTGAGGGTGCCCCCTGTGGGGCTCGACCTCGGCTCAGGACGTTGCCTGGGGAATGAGGGAGGACTTAGCATGCAAACAATTATAATTATTTGGGGATCGGTCGGATTGCTAATATGCAGCTCGGGCCGCTTAAACGGGACGAGACTGAGAGGGACGTCGCGACGGTCCTCGCCGGCGAGGACGAAATCTTGGTTGTCGGTTGCGCATTTGTATCTGTTTTCGGGCTTCGTCAGCCTCGATTTGAGCTAAAGTGGTGGCATCGTCTGGTTCGCTGAGGGCGTGCCTAGGCCTACGGATGCGGGAAATAAGGGACGGGGTGTATGTGACAGTGTTGACTATCAAGGGATTCGCGTGGTGCGCTGCGGTATCAAAATATCGGCGCGAGGCGCGTTTTATAAATTGTTTGATTGTAGGGAGACCTAAGTCAAGGTGGAGGTTTTCATTGCGCATGTACCACGGGGCGCCCGTGGCTTTGCGCATGAAACGGTTTTGAATCACCTGAAGGGTGTTGAGATGTGTGGGAGCAGCGTGAGCGAACACGGTGCTCGCATACGTCATGACTGGACGGATACACGCGGTATAGAGTCTAACCTTGCTTTTTAGGGCAAGTTTAGACCGGGCGTTGATCATGCAGTGGAGTCGTCCTGCCACAAAGGCGGCGCGCGCGCGAACCGCCCTTATGTGTGCAGCGAAGGATAGGCGATCATCGAGGGTCACACCGAGATATTTGGCTTGCCTCTCCCAAGGGATCGGCTCGCCGAATAGTGTGACTGGATCGGGGATGGGGGGACGTCTTTTTCGGTCGGTTCTATAAAAGAGAACCGCCTGACTTTTGGAGGGGTTGATCTCTATTCTCCATTTCCGGAACCAAGCGCCTAGGGCGTTGGCTGCGGTCTGGAGTTTCTTAGAGATCGCGGGCGGGCTTTTGCCTGAGCAATATACGGCAGTGTCGTCTGCAAAGAGAGCGAACTGCGTATTCCTGACTCTAGGGATGTCGCTCGTGTAGAGCGTGAATAGCAAGGGAGATAGTACCGAGCCCTGCGGGACACCGGCACTAATGGGGTGTGGTGAGGACAGGACGCCTTCGACCCGATATCGAAAGAGGCGATTCGACAGAAAGTCTCGTAAGATGGTCACGAGTCTCGGTGGCACACCTAGGGTGTAAAGCTTGTAGATCAAGCCTGTGTGCCACACCTTGTCGAATGCCTTTGCGACATCGAAGAAAAGGGCGCCTGTCATGTGACCTCTCTGGTAACTTGTGGAGATGTGTTCAACAATTCTATGGACTTGATGAACACACGAGTGTTTGGGTCGGAACCCAAATTGCTCGTCTGGGAGGAGTTTGTTAGCATCGGCAAATGCTTTAAGGCGGACATAAATGATTCTCTCATAAATCTTGCCCAGTACGTTGAGCAGACTTATGGGACGATAACTGGAGGGCTCGGACTTGGGTTTGCCGGGCTTGTGGATCCCAATCACGTGGGCTTCTTTCCACTGGTGTGGGAAAATATTGTTTGAGAGGGCGGCATTGAAGATGGCCGTCAATAGCATGATAAGGGAGGCTGGGAAGAGTTTGATCACTCTGTTGGTGATCTTGTCCGAGCCCGGGGCCTTACGAGGATGTAACTTCCCGATGATCGCTTTCACCTCGTCATGGGTCGCGGGTGGAAGTGGGTCGTCATTTGTGTTGACGTCGTTGGCGACGTCGTCAGTCGGGGGAGCGGGAGGAGGTAACGGAAGAGCGGTCCTCCGTTCTACTTCGGCTGTAACTTTCTCCAAATGACGCGGGTCAATAGGGAGAGAACTGGGCGTACATTGAGCCTCCAGACTTTCGGCGAGGCATTCGGTCTTTTCCACGTCTTCAAAGGCGGGTGGAAGGTTGGGTCGCTTTAAGGGAGGCATTGGAACTACTGTGTCCTTTGTGAGGGCACGAGACAGTTGCCAAAAGGCTAGGTGGGAGGGCTTGATTTCGCTGAGGGTCTGGCCCCAGCGATTCTCGCGATACTCTGCGATGCGTGCCTTGACGGCACGTTCGAGAGCTCGTAATTGGACACGATTTTGCTCTGAGGGAGCTCTATCGTAGGCGCGAATGGCGGCTTTCTTCTCCCTCAGCAGGTCACGTATGTCGTCGGGCAAGTGCCAGCGTCGGTCATCCTCCGCTGGTACTGTCCGAGAGCAATCGCTAACTAACGATTGCACGTGACTTGTGAGTGAGTCGATAGCGCCTACAGCGTCGTCGGCGGTGACTAGGCTGTCAGGGATACGGTCTAGATGGACGGACGAGGTCGCCTTGAGGCTTTCGCCTAATTTGTCCCAGTCCGTCACGACCTTGGTGCGAGAGGGTTGACCTGAATCTGGGGGACCTACGCGCGGTGTAAACTCTAGGATTACAGGCCGGTGGTCCGATTGGAGCTCGTGTAGCACTGCTAAGTCATGCAAACGTAAGTTTACATTACGCAGCAGCGCCACGTCGAGTATGTCGGGTCTGTGAGTCACTATGTCCGGGAAGTGAGTCGGTTCGTATGGGGCGATCAGGTCCACGTTGAGTGGCCCGAGGAGGGATTCAAGAATACGCCCTCTGGTATTGTTTGCGACGCAATTCCAGAGGGTGTGTTTCGCGTTTAGGTCGCCCGCTAGAATGACTGAGCTACCTAAATTGAAAAGGGATTCTAAGTCACGTTTGAGTGACGTTCCTAAGTCGGGTAGGTTGTGAGAATGGGAGCAATATGCCGAGACTAGTATAATGGATGAGTGTCCAGTCATACCGAGCCTACAGATTGAAGCCTCAATGTACTCTAGGGATGGTGCGTCCATAGGGGAGCAGTGAAGGGATCTTTTATAATAAATGAGGGTGCCGCCTTTTGCGGCGTTGGGTCTGTCGTTGCGAATTATCTGATAATTCGCAATTTTAGGGTCCCTATGAAAGGGCTTTAGAAATGTTTCCTGTACCAAAAGGATATCGAGTTGATGCTCTCGCAGGAATTCTGCGATCTCATCTCGTTTACCTATAATGCCGTTGGCATTGAAGGTTCCTAACTTAAGGGATCGGGGTTTGATTCTATTGCGCGTGGGTGTAATATCCATTAAGGATTTACGCGAAAGTGATCGAGTTGGCAAGCGATTTTGTTAAATCGCAGCGCTGCAGATGCAAGGGCACGACCGTTGCCCTCGCTCTGTTTAATAATATCGGCGAGCTCCCTAATTTCATCGAAGTTTATGAATTCGATGAAGCGCTCCACGAGTGCGAAATCCGCATCCACACTCGACGGAGGGTTTTGGTCCCGTTTTGGTGACGGGTTTGCGCGGCGGGTGGTTTGGGTTGGCGGTGACGGCGGGGCGGGCGCTGAAGGCGCTGCGGTGGGTTTCGGCTGCCAAGCGGAAACCTTGGGAGGAGGAGGTGGTGGCTGGGTCGTGGTTTGCTCGGAGAGAGCAAACGCTTCCCTTGGGAGAGGAGGATACTCCTTAGGAGAGTTGGAGTTAAGGCGGGCCCATTGAGAGTGCCTTTGCGGGCGCAGATCGGTCTGCGCCGGGTTGGAGATGGGGGCTTTGCGCGTTGAATGGCGCGAAGGGCGGGGAGCCTTCGAGCACCCGCGGTAGTTCGCGGTGTGCCCGGTCTGGTTGCAGAGAACGCAACCAGGTGGCGGGGTGTTTTCATCTATGACCTTTGGACGGTCACAGTCTTTGGTGGCGTGAGGTGTGAGGCACTTCACGCATCGGGGGGGAGCAAAACAATTGCGGGCGGAATGGCCGTACAACTGACAGTTGTGGCACTGGGAGGGGTAGCCGCCCTTTCGGACGCCCTCGACGGTGAAGCCGTCGCTCAAGCCGCACACAGATTTTACTCTGTATATGGCTTTGCCGGCCTTGCCTTGGTCCAGTGCCACAATCACCATGTTATACGGCTCGTGGCCGCGTCCTTTGTGCATCCGGTGCACTGACTGTATTGGGAGGTCGTGCTCCTTAAGGGAGGCTTCGACTTCTGAGGTGGGGATTTCGCGGGGGATGCCGCGGATCACCACCCGGAGGGCTTTCTCCTCAGGGAGAGTGTAAGTGTGGAAAGCCACCTTACGCTCTTTAAGGAGTTTGGTCAGGGCCCGGTGGTCCTGTGAAGTGGGCACGGTTACCTTGATGCCGTGCTCGGTGGAGCGGGCAGAGGTATATTGGATCTTGTTAGGAGTAAACCATCCGGACACTTCGGTCCATCTGGTCTTATCCTGAACAAACAGGGGAGGCGGAGAGTCCTTCCTCATCGGGACTTGGGATTGGGTCTGGGATTGGGGCTGGGATATGCGCGCCTCTGGGCGGCCTTGTTCCTCCGGGGGAGGAGCCATGGGCACGTCCATTAGCGGCGGGGGTGTGGGCACAACAGTGTCCATGAGTGGGCGGGGCTTGGGTGATGGGCAAGGGGAAGGGGCGGAAGCTTTGGCAGCTTTGGCAGCTACCTCGGCTTCAGTGGCTTTCGCCTTCTTTTTCCTCTTGCGCTTGCCCCCGACGACCGTCGTGAACTCTCCCTCCGAGGAGGAGGAAGAGGACGACTGGCCGGTCGTCGCGGCAGGCGCAGGCGGAGAGGGCGGTTCGGATTCCGCAGGAGAGGGCGGGGCGGAGGGTTCCGCGGGAGAGGGAGGGGCGGAGTGATCCGCGGTTGATTCCGCGGGAGAGGGAGGCGGGGAGTGTTCCGCGGGTGATTCCGCGGGGGAGAATTCCGCGGATATCACGGACATCCTTGAGGATGACCGTGAAGTGGGAGCGGGTCGGGGAGGTAGGACCGATGACCCGTATCGCTCGGCGAGGAAAACCCAGGACTCTTCGTCCTGGAGAATCTCGTCCAGCGTCAGGGGTGGGTGGTCGTTCTGGCTGGCCATGATGGCCAGCCAGAGGGAGCTACTCTACTTCGGCAAACTAACGTGGTTTCGGACGCGGGGCGTTCCTGAGTAAAAGAAACCACAAGAAACCTCAGGCGATCGCCCTAATCTAACCTACTATCTCGCCCCGGGTGGATGGGCCCGGGGGTGTGTGTTACACTCCCGACCGGGATAGGTCGGGAGGTGAGTAGGCCCTAGGGTGTGCCCTAAGCTTGTCTCCCGCTGCCAATCTTATTGTGCAGCGGGTTCCTAAGTCCCTGCCTAACGACAACTGGGGTTGGCTAGGGAAGCCCCCAAGGCCAACTGGTCCAGTCCCGTCCGGGTTAGCGTTTTCCTTAAGGGAAACCGCGAGCGCCCGGGTCACGCTCGAACCAGCTTAGTTATCACCGTTAGGTATCCACTGGTTCACCACAAGTAAATATCTGTGGTTTTGAGAGCGCGATGTCGTAAGAACAAATATTCGTTTGGAGACTCTAAACTGAAAAGTTCCGAGTCAACAAACTGATAAGGTCGGTTCTGCGAAAGGCCAGGTATAAATACCAGAGCGCTTCCGAGAATCGAGTCGGGGTGGCGGGCGGAGCACAATAGACCGTACGGGGTACGTCTGTACTGTGCGGCGGCTCGGAGCGAAGTCCCATATAAGAAATAAGTTAGCACGATCTTTAAGATGTAAACTGTACGTGGATTTTGTAACATTGTTGCAATCAGTTTCAAATTGAAACAATTTATAAATCGATAGAAATTTACCTTATCGAAAATAATTCCACATGCAATAAAGCACTTTTTGCATATGCAACTATCAGAACGTAAAAGTAATCAGAAAAACGCTATATCTCACCTGTTTCTAATTGAAACTGATTGCAATCGAGTTACGTAGGCCCACTGATTATTCCTATGTACTGAATGAACTTACCTGTATATAAATGATCCCTCGATTATTGTAGAATCATCTAGCTAGAACATTATTAATAACCGGATTGGTACATGTGTATATATAACTACATAACGTTTCTAGATAATGAACTGCTAAAATGTGTTACGCATCTTTGAATTTGATTTGAATTCAAGGTTCGTTCGACCTATTTGATTTCCCAAATTCAAATATCAACTTGTTACAATAATGCGGCGATGGTTTTAACTTACGAGGTGTATGGATACTTAAAATAAAATATATCTACAAAGAATAACATGACATGAATTTTCTCAGAAGCCACCTCATCGATAAATTCTCAAAAAAATTTGAATAACGGTAACGGTTTAACGGATAAACCTGTAATAAAATTCGAGTTGCCTCCAACGAAACCGAGGACCGTCGAAAACAAGCCAACTGATTGCCTTCTTAGATACCGGATTTTTTTCTATCAGCTAGCCGAATTAGTCGACTCTAGCCTTGAACACTTCGCTCAACATATTTGGGTCATTAACCCTGGCCAAATCTGGTTGTGATTCATGCCGTGATCAAAATAATAATAAAGCGTTGAACAGTTTTTGTGACCGTTCATTTAAAAACCACGTATTTGAATCGCCTTTTTTGTAGATCACTTGTGTGGAAAAATATCCAGAAGGTTAAGCAATTACATTTTGTAGGTGTCACAGGCGTAGGAAGGCACACGCATAGACCCTCCCAATAAATGGTTAGATGACGAATATAATATAAGTTACAGAAAAAGTCTGTGCGGTTAAACAATTTTGATGCGAAATTAACTACCTTTTTGCTACCTCGAGTCATACAAAGTCGAAAAATAACTGTAAACCGTATGAATTTTTCTATTACTCAACATAGACTACGAATGAATATTTGGCAATAGGTACGTGTGAAGTGGTTACATATGTTTGATACGGTCACCACATGCGGTCGAACTCGCGATAAATAATTCAAAACAAAAAAGTCCTTCAAGGTGACCTTTAAACCGATTCCTCACCGTGGCGAGTGAGCGCGCTCCCGTACATACATACACCGTGTGCTATCGGTACTTATGTTTATGGAAAAAAGGCTTCAACGGAATTTTATATGCTCTCCGACCGGAGCGGTTCTTCATAGCTGTCTTTCGTTTTATAACGCGCTAAATGCTAAGAGCGTCCGATAACCCCGCCCGCAAGGACATGCTAGTCCGCCCCGCTGCTCGCTAGTTTTTTTATTTACGCCCGAGGCGAGTTTTACTGCCGCCTCTTTATACGTGTTCTAAAAACTCATAATAATAATATATCTATGATTTTATTAACTCCAATACTGGTCCTGGAAAACATTAACTCAATAAACATTGTACAGCAACGAATAGTCACTTAATTCATAACGAAATAGTGTAAATGTTAGATGATTAGGGCATGAAACATTGCAGCAATAGTTATTGATATAAATCTTTCAGTACCTCTGCTTTGGTATAATAATGGGACATAGTGTTGCGTCCTTAATTGTGACATTGTAATGTAACTGTTTAGAAACGTTATAATTAATCATTTTGACGTATAAGAATAATACTTTAGCAATGATTTATGGGCCGATAATTACTAGGAACACCCGGTATAATGGTGCAAGCCACAAAATGTGCTAAGGTTATTAATGTTTTAATGACAAGGTGATTGTTTGAATGGTATCATATTAATTGTAATTTAATAACATGATATATGAAACTATAGGTGGTATGATTGACAAAAAAAAAAAAAAAAAAAAAAAAAAAAAAAAAAAAAAAAAAAAAAAAAAAAAAAAAAAAAAAAAAAAAAAAATAGGTATCAACAGAACGCTGCACTGTATAGAAGCCTAAATACACAAACTCGATTGTACTTATGTGAAAATTATAATTCAAAGTAATGTTTCTATTAAAACCACATAAAGAGATTTTTACTATGACAAAGACTATGAGCCGGAAAGAAAAGCCCCCACTTAGGCCGAGGTCAAACCATTCAAACAGAAATGTTAAGATCTGCTCAAATAACAATTGTAGAGTCATAATTTACCGAATATATTAAAACTCCATTGTACAAAGTTATATGCGATTGCAGTGGTATATTCAAACATTTAACTGTCTTCATAAGGACTCTGAAAAGCATATCTCTATAAAACTTGATTGTAGTATCATTAATTCAAGATAAACTACAAATTTTATTTACATTTATTTTAAAATGAATATAGTATCGCAATTAAACTATACGTCGTTACGATTAAATCTACTGCTTGTATTAGGTACTAATAAAATTATTGCCAAAAAGTGATGCGGAGAAGGCTGCCGTTAATGACCAAATAATGAGTGTTCGCATTCAAGGTTGCCCGCAATGTTTCTCCACAGGAAACGGCAGCTAACTGAATAGATATGGACATGGTAATTACTGGGCCTTGACTTACCGTTTCAGGAAAAAAAACATGACTATTTTAAAAATAACTAATAAGTAAAGCAATGTTGTCTATGTTTGATTTATTTGTAGAACACGAAACAAGTTGATATTTATATTTTAGCAATTAGACACAGAATTTTCATTATAAAATAAACCAATAAAGAAGCATTAGCACAGACCCAAAGTAACTTACCATGGTTTATTTAGTTAGTTTAGTTTATTTTTAAGGGTTCCGTACCCAAAGGGTAAAAACGGGACCCTATTACTAAGACTTCACTGTCTGTCCGTCCGTCCGTCCATCCGTCTGTATGTCTCCAGGTTGTATCTCAAGAACCGCTATAGCTAGACAGTTGAAATTTTTACAAATTATGTATTTCTGTTGCCGCTATAACAACAAATACTAATAAAAAAATAAAATAAATATTTAATTTGCCCTTTTATTTGTTTTGTGGTAGTTCCCGTTGATTGGTGATTCTAGGTCACGAAATTTGGCAAAAAGCAAGGTCTTACATCTAAAATATAAAAAATTTGAAAATTAAAGGGTGTCCCCATACATACATAGTTACTCCAATTAATAAAGACCTCTGAGTTGTATGGGCGCTGATACAATTTAGAGGTCTAGCTTAATTGGCACCAACCTCAAATGAGGTAAATAAATAAAATTGTGCATTTCCCGTGATGGACGAACGATGGACGAAGTTTGTACGGTGCGCGAGTCCTACTCGCACTTGGCCGGTTTTTTAATACATACTTATTTATAATTTGTATAAGTATAAAAAAAAAAAATTAACGCGATTAAATAAGGTTACAGTATAGTTAGTAAAGTTTGACCTTAATATAAAAGTAATGTCTGATAAGCGCCGTGCCAAACTAACGGAGGCTTTAAAGCAACCACGGTCACTAGGTCTCATGTAACCCTGGTGCATTTTCCTGTAATTAGATACAACAAATCCTACCGTATACATACTAAAATTCAAAATGTAGCTGCTTGTGTCGCTGCTTATAATATTAATCATGGTGGCTATATTTCTTAGATCATATCCTGAAAACAAATAATACTCTTTCCAAACTGTTAACATTAAACTCGATCTGTTACGTTCTTAATTAAAACTAGTTGATAATTTCCGTAGGCGACGGTAACCACTTATCATCAGGTGGACCACCTTGCTTCTGACATAACAACAAAGAATAGTAAAGAATTTTCATTGTATTCACCATACGATATAACAATATATTAAGATAAATGGTGACAAGTTTTGATTAACCAACTAGAACTGGAAAAAAATATATTAGTTTTATTTTATATCACCTACCTATAATAAATATACTGAGGTAAATATAATTACCAACATTAACGAAACTAGCTATGCCCTGCGGTTTTACCGACGATCACCTATTTTACAGCCTTGGGGGTTGAATTTTAGATATTACGTTATTATTAAATATAGATAAATTGACAAGGTGCAATTAAAACAATCTAGTAATATTGATGTACTTCTAACAACGATTCTAATGTGCGTCTACAAAATAGATGCAAATACATAGGAATATTAATGTTGGTAGCGATCTGGTTTTCAAATGTCAGGTATGAACACCGCATATGGCAGAAAGGTGACTCCTATGCCATTTTTCCTACAATACATTTTAATGTATTTGGTATTTTATAAATTACTTAATTAATAATGCGCCATTTACGCATGTCTTTTACGTTTGGAGTATTTTGTATACCGTGCAAACTGTTGTTAAAATGGTTCCTCTTTAATATAGTTACGAGAGAACATAATTTCTAAATAGTTGCAATTGTATTCGTTAGAATCAGATGACAATAACTCATTTGAGCCAGGATTCATTACTATAGACTTCTATATTTTTCTTAAACTACATAAAATATTAACTACCTTAGTTTGAACTTAAGCCGTACGTATTATATAATCTAGATAATAATAGATGTTCTTAATACTAGAATTTGTTACATCAACACCTTTTTTAAATCTTTAATACAAATAACCATTGCCTATAAACATCTTCAAAAAGTAATTCAAATTGAGACATACCAGCCAACGATAATATATCTCCGTCACACATTTTAAACGCTATCGTTTCCATCTTCCCATATTTGGCACGCAAGCTATGGCATTCCACTCCATGTGCATTCAGTTTTATTCCAAATTCGTGAGTTATTTCAAAGTCGGGACGAATTTTTTGCAGTACAACCATTCCGATGAGATCTGTATTTGCGTCTATGAATGTATGGACGGACGTGGTTTATGATGTCAAAGCAGCAATTTATCTTATAAAACATTAACAATAGATTACAACTGAAAACATTATGTTAAGTATCTAATTTAATTTTCAACATTAAACAAAACTAACAATTTGTATTTATTCGGATGTTAATCATTTGTCGTGGTTATGCACTTTGTAGTTTGCACCTTAGTTATTGTTTGCAAAAAATATTTTACCATCTTAAAATAACTCACATGACGATAGTATTATGGTAGTTATTTATTTTGTGTCTTTCGCCAACTTATATGTATTCCTACTACTATAAACCAAATATTTTTGTTAGTTGTAGTCACACAAAAAGTTTATTAAAAATAAAGAAACAAAACCAACAAAGCAATGAATTCTTTCACTGAAAATTTATAATTAAAAAACAATCAAAAAATAAAAAGAACATGATAGAACTGATTTTGGCTGTCTAATTTTGCTATATTTTTTTGTTATATAAAATTTAAGTAAAAGTACCTCTCAACGTTTAAAAGTTATAAAACATTTTATCTTATAAAGCACGGTTTTTCATGAAAAAACTTAGCGTGAGTTCATTTACACTTAAGGTTCTGTTAATTATACTATATCTTTATTCCTAGGTAATAACAATAATGAATTTTACCAATAGCCTGACTACCACATATCTTCCCTCTAGTAGTTTTTGTGGCCCAGTGTAGGTACTCTATGATGAAAACAAGTCACAGATAAAAAAAAACTATCTGCCACCGTAGGTAGATACCCTAGCTGTGTGTATAGACTACAACCTCATACGGTAAGCAGAACATTACAACTATAGGACAGTTCCCAGAATCTAAAGAACGAATGAACGTAGAATATAAAAAGAGACATAAAATATTTACGCGCACATTTATGTTTTTAAGTGCCGCTATAAAACTTGTCAACATATAAGTCCAGCTAGTATTTTTTTTTTTTTGCATAAATACGAATGCACAATATGCTCTATGAGTGGAGAGATTCAAAATTAGAGTCTGCGCGCCGTCACGCCTGGCTGCGCAGACGCATACAATTACGGGCACCATATAAAAAAGAGCCCCAACAATGCCAGGTTTCGTCCTTGGGCTCCTAACAAAAGCCGAGAAAGGGCAAAGGAACTCGTTTTGACCAACCTTGGGACTTTCACTGACTACCTACGCACATTTTGCTATAATAGTATTATTTTTTCATTTGGGAACAATAATTCGAATTCCTTAATTTCACGCTGCATTAATTTTCATCACAAATTCACCATGTTTTTTTTTCATATAAAAATAAAACTATACCTCAGCAATTACATAATAGTTAATGTTAATGATTTTGTATAAAAAGATTCGCTTGCTTAATAGCTTGTTAATGAAACAGTTACAGCTTGTACAAAGTTATATTAGTGGAGAGGAAACATTCAGTTTTGACAAAGGCATCAAACTCAGCATCACTAATAGTTGGCAGATTTGGGTCGAGATTGAATCTGTCACTTTGTCCGCCAGTGCGCCAATTACAATAATGCGACACGCAGACACATTCTCACACATACGTACGTACATAATATAATATAACAAAACTGTGGGTGTGTATGTGGAGGCGAGTATTACCGTTATGGAGGCACATACCAGTGACGTCAACGAGGCCTCATACCTCCGACGCCACATGAATACGTTAGTAATAAGCCGAGGACGAATAGTTATACTCAATAACTGGTTTCAAAGTTAGTTTTATAATAAGTACATATAAAATTAAATGCCATAAGTTCCAATTTCCCTTTTTTTCATATTTATATAATAACATTTAACACTTATTTCTTCTTTCTTTTCAGAACGAGATGTATTTGGCGAAAGTAATGGAGACACACAAGATAGACGTAAAGAGCCGAGAAGATTTATTTCATCAATACTTGGAGGTGACATACCCTATGGTAGTCACAGTCATGGTAGAGGACATATCCTTACACCAGCGGAGCGAAAACAGTACTTACCTGTCGTAGCAGAAGACAAGAAAAAGGAAGATAAACCTTTAATAAAAGAAGAAAAAGATTCACTAGACAATGATCCTGTAGTGCTTCCATCACGAAACACACCTTCTCCAGAATTAACACCCTCACCTGGTATTGATAATAATGTTACATGCCAAAAAGTATCAGTAATACAAAGAACACCTTCACAATCACAATTCCGTGATGGAAAAAAGGAATTAACAGATGTTAGTATTCCATCAACTTTACCCACTCCTGAACCGGAACAAGACCAACCTATTGATTATGCAATTGCAAAAAAGAGAGGAGAATCAGAAGATGAAGAAACTGAAAAGAAAATTAGGGAGCAAAGACGAACTAGTAGCTCCAAAATCGCCAATGGAATTTTAGCTAGGCCTGTTCTGGTTTTACGAAACTGCCCAGCAAGTAAAATTCCAGGCATTATAACAGCTGCCGCTGGCCATGGTAGATCAACTGGCGGGAATGGTTCAAACGGTGGTTCCCAAAACAGTGGTGGTTCAGGAACGTTTAGCTCTGGTGGTGGCAGTACTGCTCCGTCTTCAGGTGGTGGTGGGGCGATGGGTGGTGGATCTGGAAGTGGCGGCAATGGTCGTGATGGTCGATCAAACTATGGCCCTAACAGCCCACCTACAGGAAGTCTCCCACCTTTTTATGAAACACTCGGGCCTTCCACTAAGGGTGGCCAAAACTCATTTAATGCTAATAGTACCTTCGCTAATGAATTCAATATCATTAATGGTTTTAATATGGAGTGTGAAAACAATGACAACGCTACAAACTTCCCTGAGCAAAGCAAACAATACTCCCTAATGCAAAACGCACATTACGGTCTAGCGTTAAAAGATGAGGAAATAGACTACGAGAATAAATTAGAAAATCTCGGCGCTATTGGTAATTATGGAACCAATTTTGATGACTCAATGGTTGTAGATATGGGTGAAGACATCATAGATCAATTTTCCAATACTCTTACGATTCCTGGCACAAATGAAACAATATTAGGGAATCTATCTGATTCCACAGAAGATTTTGCAAGTCTATTAAATAATCATCATGTAGAATCTATCACAGAGTCAGACCTGAGAGAATCATCATCTATTACTCCAGATTCCGTACACAACCCGGTTGATATCGAATCATTAGCAGAACAAGTCAATTTTAAACAGTATTATGAAAAGGCAAACTATTTAGCTTTCGCTGGTCAAGATCAGGGATCTTCTTACAATTTTGCTAAAGAGCGCCCAGATTTGTTAATGCAACTGAATCCAGCACTTCTGCAACACAATGAAGGTCACATGCAACAACTACAAATTCATGTTCAACTTCAGCAGCGACAACAAATGTTGTCTCCTGGCTTCCCCTTTTCTAGTCACTCTCTGGAATTGGACTCGCCGACTGGGGTTTCGCTGCCTTCGCCCGGAGGAAACAACTCTTTGGATGGAAGCAGTCACATCGAGAGCACTTCGCTTAGCCCTGCTGCCGCTGTAAGTTTCAAGAAAGGCTCTATCAACGATGGCAAAAAGCATATCTTGCAGCAAAGGGTAAGCATTATTTGATTTTAAGGCGAAGCTTTGATTCATTATGTTCTTCGATGTTGTCCCAAATAAATATTAGTTTTATATTTGTACAAAGGTGACATCGAAGATTGTTAAAAAAATATGACGCCAAGCCTGAATCAACTTATGCTTTAACTTACTGCACACGAAATCTTAAGGATTTGATTTTTGAGATGTAGTATGATTAAGCTCAGCCTTATTATTCAAAATGCATTTGGTTCTAAAGCTGTTCTTAGTTTGTTTCTAATTAAAATCAATCACATAACATATCCAACTTAGATATTAATAATAACAATTTTATTCTAGTTGGGTCTACCAGCAGAGCTCCCATTGGAATTCATTAACGGTGGACATGGTGTAAAAAACCCATTGGCTACAGAAGCCAACGCAAGGCAAAGAGAGGAAGAGAAGAACAAACAAATATTAGTTAGTGAAGATGATCCCTCGAAATTTGTATGCAGGGTATGCTCGAAAAACTTCACCTTACAGAGGCTTTTAAATCGGCATATGAAATGCCATTCGGATGTGAAAAGATATCTATGCACATTCTGTGGCAAAGGGTTCAACGACACATTTGACTTAAAAAGGCACACAAGGACCCACACTGGTGTCAGACCCTACAAATGTAACCTCTGTGAGAAATCCTTCACCCAAAGATGCTCCCTAGAATCGCATTGCTTAAAAGTTCATGGAGTCCAGCACACATATGCCTACAAAGAAAGAAGAACTAAGGTAAGAACTAATCAATTTCTATTTGCACAACAAAACCTATTCAAAGGAATATCTGATGTGGAAAACTATTTAATTTAATCTTTTATTTTACGTGCACAATTGAATTTAAAAATGTTGTTCTTATTGTTAACAGATGTACGTTTGCGAAGAGTGCGGCCATACGACATCAGAACCCGAGGAACATTACATGCATCTCAAAAAGCAACATCCATATTCCCCGGCGCTACTTAAGTTCTATGACAAGCGACATTTTAAGTTCACGAACGCTACATTCGCCAATCAGCTCCTAGGGCAGCTTCCAATGCCGGTTCACAACTAAATGTACCTAATTATTGACATTGCTGTTTTTATCCAGTTTTGATAAGAGTCAAACATTTCCCAGCGCTACAACATAAACTACCTACGATTAATCTGAAAAATAAAGGTGGAGACTGACCTGAAAATTAGATCGTAATGTAACATGGAACGAGTTTGTTACGTTACGGGAACTGCTAAAATCCATGTAACATTCTCGTTTTGAACTCAGGACTTGTTCCACCTTGAATCCCTGTTCTACTTTTTATTAATGTGTAAAAAATTCGGTTGGTGAAGGTGGAGAAGTATATGGTTCTTTGATTTTTTTACTCAATGATAGCTTACTCCAAATGAAAACGATGGTGGACTCAAACATGTAGAAAAGCAAAAACACAGCTGGTGGTTTGCCATTGGTAAATATTAAAAACCAAATGATAAATACCTGTACAATACAATCGCTCGCGACAATCCGTCGATCGACATATTGTATGTCAACAAATTGCCAGCGACCAGCAATAGGCTCGTCTCATTGAACTAACTACTGCAATGCTTACGTTGTTATATATGTTACATGTTACATTACACGTGAATGATACAAGTCAGTCGCTACCTTATTTATTTACATGTTGTGGTATATTTGACCCTTTTGTCGATCTCAAAATTCGCAATGATAGAGATCATTATCGAATGTCAATAAAATATGAGAGTTGGAAAAGGTACTTAACATAACGAATTTATTCCGTCCGTGTTAATGTTAATTCAAACCAAGTATTGATTAAATAATAAAACATCCCAGTGCTTAAGTTTAGATAAATTTGAGCCTGCAAATAATATAAAACTCCACTTAGTTATTTAATCGATGTCGTCTTCCAAAATAAATGTAGACATTCCGAGTTTTTAAAGCTACATGCATTTATACGGTTTATATTAAACTACAATGGAACAGTATCCACCTTTCGTTCCCATTAAAAATACCTTAATTTTTTAACAGTCAATTTGAAAATATTTTGCTGGCCCACAGTGGGGCATGACTGCAATTAAAAAATCAAAGTATCGGGTATTATGTGCAATCTTTGGTGATGGTACGGGATTATTTTTAAGTTTAGCTGCTAAGTTAGGCTATCAAATTAGGATTAGTCCGAGTCTTAAAATAATTTGTAAGTTTCATTTCAAACCAGCTGGAACGGTTAACAAGAGATTATTATTATATTAGATAATATTGAAATAAAATTGGATGGTGCTAAATGCGAGTGTTGCTGACTTGAAATGAAGCCATTATGGATCGGATGACACTTCTTGTCCGATTCATATAAAATGGTATCAAATGCGATCACGCATTTGATTCTACTCGAATCCACGATTAGGAATCTCTTTCCTCGTTTTAGTGATATTAGCTTCTAATTATTCCTCAAAATAACACAAATTATGTCACAATTTTAATGTGTTTGTAACTACCTGTAGAAAAATGTTATGTTTGTTTTTTTTTTGTTTGTACTTATTGTGTCAAAATTATAAAATTTGATAGTGAAAACCCACGACGGTTTCACAACATGTCGTACCAAGTTATAATGCATTTCTAGAAATATTTATATTATTTAAATTAAAAATATGATCGGTTACAGTCTGTGCTGTGAGTGTGTGTGAGTACTTTGTATTGTGTGAATATGTTATTTAATGCGATTGTTAATTAATAACTAGATGTCAATAATGGACTTACGAAGAGCTTCCGAGTTTATTAAAAGAGGGTTTAAGAAGACTATGATGCTCAATTGATACGTTTTGCGCTTTCACAGCGAAGCTTGTGGATAAATTAGGTACTTAATAAATTGTAAATATTGTCTAAATTTAGAAAATAGTAGTTAAATTTTGAGAATGTAATATTACCTACTTATGTTAGCAGTACCTACTTAGCATTTATGAGATTTTAAAAAAGATAATAATTGTTAAAGTATTCGATTGGATAGATCTGAACTTTTTTTATTGGCTATCGATCAGTGTCGACCCGTTATATTGTGATAGCGCAATGCCTTGGTTATACTTGTCTGTTGCATTTATTAGCATTTCGATTACATTGTCAAACTGTAGTTTCATATTTTAAGAAACAAACATTTTGTTACTTTGTATTGATAAGCAATATATCATGATTAAAACATTTCTTTGTGGTTTTATTAAGGTAAAGTAGGTTCATTTGATTATGTAAGGTTTACTAACGAAACCTGGCAATGATCAGGTGGATGCGATAAGTGGTGGACCGGATTATGTGACAAGGATATAGGGAAGGCATTGGATTGGAAAGGAATGTCCAGCTTGTGATGTATAATATGTTAACGATAAGGAATAGAATCGCACCTATAGAACTAAAAAAACATTAAAAAGAGTAGACATATCAATGTTGACTGATGGGCGATTCGTTAACACAAATTGGACAAAATTATATAATTTAACTAGCTATCCCCCGCGGTTTCACTCGCGTAGCGGTTTAAAAAATAGATAAGAACCTATTCTCAGACTACCCGATATGCATACAAAATTTCATAAAAATCGGTCGAGCCGTTTCGGAGGAGTATGGTAACTAGCATTGTGACACGAGAATTTTATATATAAGATTATAAATAGCAGTCCAAATTTAGAGATTTTTAAAAGCGCCTGAAGATCGTTATTAGCAATAATTAAAGCAAATGTTGCCGCATAATTGTCAACAGGCACTTTTTCACTTTTTTCGCTGGTTCCGTAGCCAAACACGAAACCCATATAGTTCGTCATGTCCGTCAGTCATAGTTATTTTACTCAAAGATTGCTAGTGATATCAAGCTGAAATTTTGCATAGTTTATCTATGATATAGATATCTAATGTATGACGCAAATCATCATCATCAACAACCCACATCAGTCCACTGTTGGACATGGATCTCACCCACAATGACGCACATAAAGTCATGTAATACAATCGTGGCAACAATGTTTTTTAGGGTACCTCCCTCTGTATAGTATTTTTTGTTAGTAGCATATACCTATATTGTGAGTAGGTACAAGGGGAAGGAAACCGCGGGGGAAAGTTTTTCCTAATCCTAATATCCTAATCCTACTAATTATAATTATAAAAGTGAAAAAAATACCACTCAACTCTGTAACGGCAGAACGGGTTTCACGAAAGATATCGAGCTTAATCGATTTGAAATTACTAAACCGGTAAAATTTACTAAGAGGGAGCTTGAACCCCAGCGATAAATGTTGAGTAGGTACATTATATGCCGGGAGCGCGAGTGAAACCGCAGATATAGCTGGTTTTGAATACTAAAATGCCATGAACGCCATAAAGTAAAGTTGAAAACCTTGTAATAAAAATATACTACCAGAATTAAAAATGCTACTCACCACATAGAAAAATCGTAATTATTGATTACATGATGAAAAATACACACAAATTCAATAAACCATTTAGCCCTTTTTAGTAGATAAGGATAATAATTACGTCTCTGAGGAAATATATATAAAATCACAAGCAAATAGCACTGAATTGAATCGAGGGTAGGTTCCATTAGTCACCAGTTGTCATAACGATTAGACGTGTGTGAATTAGAATTAAGTGTATAACTGCAGTTTTTAATTATATTTATATCGTATTAACTAATATGCATAAGATGAAAAAAGAAAAACTAATGCAAGAATATGTGCATAGATACATTTACCTAATTTATTGGCCTTTAAAATTGGTTGGATTTTGTCGATTCGATATCAAAAACGGACAATTAGTGAAGTTATCGCTAAGATCTGTATTGTATAACGCCTTCATCATAACCGTAGGGAATGTATCTGTTTATGTTATCATGCGTATAGCTGTAATTCAAGAACAAATTTTAATATTTCCTGAAATACTTACAATCCTGTATTTCAATACCTTCGTTAACTTGTTGTTAACAAACGCATCATTTGCAAATAGAAACACAAGTGCGGAGATAATATCTTCTAGTATCGACATCGATGTATTTCTTGGATCCAATGAAACTAAATTTATGAGAGATATATCAATAAGGTTTTATGGAGTATTAAGTTTTTTGATGTTCATTTCACAAATAGGAGTCGTTATTTATATGTACAACGTATTCGAGGTTCCTTTATCGATTCATATAATTGGGAGTGCATATTTCATATGGTTATTTTTCGCTTATTATGACTACTGTTTCTTCTTATCTCTATACTCATTTATAACTTTAAGAGTGCGGTACTTGAACGTAGCTCTTATGAAAATTGCAAATGTGAATTCGGAATATCTACCGCACCAAATACCCTTCAACTTTTTATTTTGGAAAAATAAATTCGATAATCTTGTAACGTTTCACAAGAGAGCAGGAATTGAGGAGTTCAATCAAGCTTTCATCATGTTATTTGCACAATTGCGTCGTTTGGAAAAGGGTTATAGGTTTATAGTAAGTTTTTAATTAATATATTCTCAGTATTGAAATAAAAGTTTGTAGTAAACAAGTGATAAAAAGTAATGAATAGTAATTTGAAGTATTAAGGGCGTCACACACGGCGAAGATACTATAATATTTTATCTTAAGATATTATACTATGAAAAGAGAAGCAACTACCTACCTCACTTCCTTCTCTTTCACTGGTATAGCACTGTCTCATATATCTTAAGATAAAATATTATCTTATCTTCGCCGTGTGTGACGCCCTTAAGGGGTCGGTTTAATGTGAAGGTTTCCTTGACAGCTACGGCACAGGTCGTGGGTTCGATCTCTAGCTAGGACCAACTACGTCTATATCTAAGTCTGGGTTCCGTACAATAATGAAACCACGTAAATTTTGTGGCTGTAACTCAACTTTACCGTGCAATTTAGCTTTGAAATAACAATAACTTTTTACTGTTCAATTTTTCACTATACTGAGTAATTTATAAAATTACATGACATAAATAATATTTGAAAAGCGTTAAGGGGATAGGGGCCCTAAAAAAAAAATATTTTCGAGATGTTTTACCCTTGTGTTTTTTCACGTATGTGTTACTAGGGTGTTGCCATAATAGAGGCTATAGTAACTAACACGTATTCTGTGAAATTTCAACTAATAAATACCTAATAGTACCTACTATTAGGGTGTAAATATCTATATATAAGTATATATATATACAAAAGAGAAGTAGTATAATATGTAGTAAGTATATCAGTTATCTGGCTAGCATAGCACAAGCTCAGCTTAATTTGAGATCCGATGGCCGTGTTTGAAGAATTTTCCAGGATATATAAATAAATATTCTGGGACATTATTCCACACAACACGGCCATCTAACCCCAAATTAAGCTGACCTTGAGCTATGGAAGCCAGATAACTGATATACTACATATTATACTAAGTACTTTTCTTTTATAAATATATACTATATAATAGATAATTACACCCAGACTCAGGACAAACAGACATGTTCATGCACACAAATGTCTGTCCTGATAGGGAATCGAACCCACGCCAAGCGGTTGAATGTTAGTGTTAAACTTTATATTCTGTTTAAGCTTATCTTGGGAGTATCCACGAATGTAGTGGGTGCGTTTGTGACAGTCCAAACATTGATTATTTACATAAAGACACCGGTATGTATTTAACTATTTTGTACTTTTTTGGGATCCGAAATAAAACAAATAATCCATTTTTTTCTTTATATTTGCTTTATAAGCTATTAAGATTTAGATTTATTAGCTTTTGGTAACTTTTTAATATATCTGTATTTGTGTGTTTGCTCTGCGGCGGTCTACCTTCAGAACAGATCGTGGTTGCAATTCCCGCTCAGGACGGATATTTGTGTGCATAAAAATGTCTATTTGTTCTGAGTCCTGGGTGTAATTATCTATACTTGGGGGATATTTCAAGTTGGCACAATGTCCCAGGATACTATTTATTTATTTTACAAGCGCTATGTGCAACCCATATTTAGCTTCAATTGGCAATTTTCTCCGCATAAGGACTATTGGACCGCTATAAAGCACCTCTGAATCTATTAGGCTGCATAACAGGAGCCCTCATAGCGGCGTAAATCTATAGTAGGTACCTACAGAAAAATACCTAGGTATAGATATAGAAGAATACATATAGGTAGGTACATCTAATGAGTCCTCTGTGAACAGTGTGGTCAACTTGTTCCCAAGAAACCCCTGTCCAAGGTGTTCGTAATCACATGTAGCCGCAGCGGTAGATTTATCGTGTAAAATCTTCGGAACCCACAGTACAGTACCTATGCATTGTCTTAAATGTAGTAGTTTTTTAAACGACTTCAACGACTTAAACGACTTCTTAACATCACAAATTTATAAGTAAGTGGGATTATATTTCAGGTAGTTTCTATCATTCGCGCTGGAGCAATAACAGGATGGGTTATTATAAGCTGGTTGTATTTCCTTATTGCGAGTCAACAGACCGATGTGTTTTCTGAACAAATTGAACAAACGAAACTTATATGTGCTTACACACAGTTAAAGCCCAGTAATTCTGGTAAGCTCTTTTATGAGTATTATTTTAATTATGTTGACAATGTAGACCATTTTTAGCAAACCCTACCATTTCATTTTTGTAAAATGGGCTTACTTTTGGCCATCGATTAAAGGAGTTATGACGAGGCACCCAACTGGTTGGCTACCACCCTCAAGTTGAAAATCTGTCGCCAAACACCTTACCACCTTCGGCCACATCATCACTTACCATAGTGAGATTGTGGTCAAAACACAAGCCTATACAAAGTAAAAAAACAAAAAAAAAGAGGCCAAGGATGTAGTACCTACGCTTGCCTAGAAAATGCATATTCACTTTGGCCTTGAAGACATCTAAGATATATGTAGGTGTCAAGAAACTCAGACCCCGGAAGTGAGTGTAGTAGAACTCACGGGGTAGTCCTTCACTGTCCGAATAAGCAACGATGAAGCAAAGCGTTGTGTCATATCTATCTATCTATACTAATATAATTAAGCTGAAGAGTTTTTTGTTTGCTTGTTTGCAAGGGCTAATCTCTGGAACTATCAGTCGGATTAGATTTTTTTTTTTGCATTTAATAGCCCAATTTTCGAGGAAGGTTAAATACGCTACGCTTTTAATTCCGGGAATGAGAGTGAAACCGCGGGAAACAGCTAGTGCTTATACAGGCTGTAAGGGACGGTCCTCCGCAAACTAATGGGGTGAATTCAGTGTATCTGTTTGTCTGGAGTCTGGATGTAATCTATACTAATATTATAAAGCTGATGAGTTTGTTTGATCGCGCTAATCTCAGGAACTACTGGTTCGATTTGAAAAATTCTTTCAGTGTTGGATGGCCCATTTATCGAGGAAGACTATAGGCTACTTTTTATCCCGGGAAAACACAAGATCCCTCAGGAA
This sequence comes from Tetheella fluctuosa, assembly GCA_951216915.1. Taxonomy (NCBI): domain Eukaryota; kingdom Metazoa; phylum Arthropoda; class Insecta; order Lepidoptera; family Drepanidae; genus Tetheella; species Tetheella fluctuosa. The sequence goes on along the minus strand of OX578217.1, from coordinate 5,921,499 downwards.
CGTAAAACCGCGCTAGTTATCTATTTAAGTATGTATTTACAAAAGAAAAGTAGTATATGTAGTATATCAGTTATCTGGCTTCCACCACTTAGTTTGGGGTCAGATGGCCGTTTTTTTTTATACCACTAAGGTGGCAAACAAGCATATGATAGAAAAGCCCACCTGATAGGTAAGCGGTTACCGTAGCCTATTGGAGCTTACAATACCAGAGGCATCACTTGCACGTTGCCGACCCTGCAACAAATCTCTTCACACCTTTCTTGAAGAACCCCATGTTGTACTCCGTTGGGAAAACCATGGCGGGGAGCTCGTTCCACAACTTGAGAGTCCGTGTGTGAGGAATGTCCCAATTTTTTTTTTTTTTATATGATTGACCCAACAATAGTAGACAGTTTAAGAATATTGCCTATTCTTTTTCAGATCAAATACTTAGACTAACGAAGAGTGTCCTGCGCACACTAGAAGTACGTGACAGTCGCCTGTCTATCTACAGCCTGTTTTTTTTCGACACTGGATTTTTGTTACGCCTTGTAGCTTCAACTTTTGTCTACATAACAGTTCAACTGCAATTAGCTTTCCCCCAAATAGACGAAAGTCACAAATACTCTAATGTATCTACTACCTCACTTTAATTTAGTTATTATAATTAATCGTTTCAATAAAGGAAACAATACATAATGTTTCTCTTTATTTTGAAGTATATCAGACGCTAGAAATGGTCAGATTTTCCACTAAACAGATTGAGTGAGTGAGAGAGGACTTGCAGTAAGTAAGTAGTAGACATTTTTAAGTAAACAGAGCCTACGCTTTAGATTAAAACAAAAAAGTGAACATACGATACCCAGCCAAGGTGCGTGAGACAACAAAGCAACGTCTAGATGACAGAGGTGGGTCTCGGTGTCCACTCTTTAAGAAAATTATGAATTATTTTCGCAGATAGCTGAAAAGTAACGACGGTATTTCCGATACATAAAATTGGACCCAAAGATGATCTCTTAGTATTTTGAAGGTTAGAAAAGATCATCGGTAGAAGATTAGTCCGATATTTCCCACTTGACAAAGGCATCCCCTCCCACCTTCCACTTCATCCGTAGCTCATCCGACATGCAGTAATTTTTTCGGTACGTAAAACGAAACAAAGAATTTTTCTATACCTATGAAATAATACCGTGACGGCTGACAGCCAACGCACAGATTTTGGAGAAAATATTCCTTGGGTGGGATGCACTAAGGAAGAGTTATAAATAGGTATTATAAATATAAATAGGAGGTAAAATAGAGAATCGCGGGTTAAATCCATGGGGCGGAAAACGATCTTATCTTACTAATATTATAAATGCGAAAGTTTATGTGTATCTACCTATGTTTATTACCACTTAGCTCTATGTATAGAATACTTATTTAAATTTATCCCGGGAAAACATAAGATACCTAGGGAATGCCAGCAAAACCACGGCGCGGAAGTTAGTGTATACCTAATAAGTAAATCTTAAATGAATGTAGCTTATATATGTTAATAGACTTCGAATGGAGTTATAAAACTTAGGTAATGATTTGTATAATTTAGAAGTACCTACCTACATTTTTCGAGAGCACTGCACTCTCATATTATTATGAGAGGCAGGTACGAAAGGTTGCTGAAAGTGGAGTTTTGGACTACACTTTTGACAAAAGTGTACCTACCTATGTATTGAGGACTACCTGAAGACAGATTTTTGAGCCCTGATTGAAATGTGGATGGCCATGAAAACTGCAAATACCTAACTCTAAAACTACAAATTCCAGAAATGGTATTTTGAGGCACCACAAAATAGTCTGACCGGTCCTGACGGGACCACCTTCACGGATTGATTCTGAGTCAGTCGCTAATTTGACAAAATTTGTCGCCCAATATCAGACTGTCAGTGCCTGTATCAAATAGTGGCACTGCCAAGACGAGTCTTGCTACAAAATAATAACAAAAATAGCCATAAATCAAACAATCATCACAGTTTGTTGAGTTATTTCGGTAGGGATCCCTAAAGAGAGAACAAAAGAGATAACCTGGCTGGCTACACATTTTGTTTTCAGTTTTAGAAACAAAACATGAGTGATTACCTAGGTACCGCAAACTAATGGAAATGTTTTATTGTGTTAAAAACATATGACGAGGGCAGTAATACCTATTGCCATGTCTATGATGGACACGTGAAATACACCGTGAATGATATCTAAACAAAAGCATGACATGAAATGGTATTGTTGAAAGTACTATACTAGGCGAGCAACGATTGAATCTTTTCAACAATTTTCGACATCTGTAAAACATCCTGATTGTTAATACATAGGCTTTTGCGTAACACAGTACGTATATGTATAATTTGTTACATCTCTGACGCAGAACACGTTAAGTATAAAATAAGTAGGATTACAATATCGCAATCAGTACCCATACGACCTGTGTTTGAAAATTAACATCAAAATTAAGATAGTAACATGAAAAACCTAACATTCGTACTTTTCGTGGCCGCGCTGGTTACTTACATAGTGAGTATTTTATACAAATTATAAATTTATAAATATGATAAGTATTGTATTAATAATGATGAATTAAATTGATCAAATCAATTGCTAAGACACTTAATAGCTAAAATAAAATACCTTTAAAAACATAGCCTTTATTTTAGTATTAAATATAGGTAAAATTTTTATCTATATTACCTATGAAACAGTACCGCGACCGACTGACTGACAGACAACGCACAACCTAAACCGGGTGGACCTAGAGATTTGAAATTTGGAGGAAGTTTTGATAGCCTTGGGGTGCATTAAAGAGGGATTTTCAGATGGTTAAAATAAGGGTTTGTGGTTGAAATCACGGGCGGAAAGCTAGTTTTTAGGGTTCCATACCGTACCGTCAAAAGGTAAAAAAAGGAACCCTTATAAGATCACTCTCTTGTCCGTCTGTCCGTCCGTGTGTCAACACCGATTTTCTCAGGAACGGTTGGACATTTGAAATTTATACCAGATACTGAGGTCTATAGTGCTTATTAGGTGTATTAAAATCAAGTACTTGATTCAACACGATAATAAGATATTATGGGCAAATATAGATTTTCGCGAAAACTTGTAAGTACCATAATTTATTTTATTTTCGGAATTTACCCTTTACTCGTGCTGTAAGACCTTGCTTTTAAACAAAATTGTCAATTCTAGGTCAACTAGAAGTACCCTATAGGTTTTGGTTCGAAAACCTATATGATAGTTCCTGTTGACCTAGAATCACGAAATTTGGCAAAAAGTTGTAGGGGCGCTCATACAATTTAGTGGACTAGCTTAATTAGCACCAACCTCAAATAAGGTAAATAAATAAAATTGTGCTATTGTGTGAACGAAAATAAAACAAAATATTTTAAAAATAATCATAAAAATGATACCAATTTTATTATGGCGGTATAATGGGTGAAAAAACGGAACCCTCGGCGCACGAGTTCGACACGCACTTGTCCGGTTTTTTATTATTTTATACAATTATTGTGAATATAATATCAACATAATAATTATAAATTATCAACGTACCTACTTATGAATAAAATAAATTTATATTTAGGAAATAAATGATTACATATTTTTTTGTTTACAGTGCGCCGTGTCTGCAGTTGACACTGGTAAGTCAAAGATAGTTCTAAAATTATAAAATCACCGTGAACCAATTTGATCATCAACAACCTAACAGCTCATTCATCATTTCGTTAATTCATCTCCAAGGTATGGTAGGGGCACTAGCCTCCACAAACGATGAGAACGAAACGGGACTGACTAATATTAAAAATACTAAAATTTGAAACATAAGTAGTACCTAAACAATTTGGTACGATCAAAAGTAGAAGTAGTAAAACAAACGGACCTTTAAAATGCGAGTTCACTTTAAAAAACATTTTGGCTTTTCCAGATCCTACAAAAGCCGCTGCTGCAGCTGCAAATACCACAACTCCGGCAACAGATAAAGCAGCAGATATGGCAAAAGGTAAAAAAATATCATATTAATACCTACCTACTCATTATAAGATGCGTAAGTTTGTATGTACAAATACACAATTTGTTACTCAATCACGTCTGACGGATTTTTTAAAATTTTACACGGTGGATAATGAACACGTAGTTAGGTAGAATGTTACTATTAACCCGGGATAACCACAATGGATAGGACTATCCATCCCGATAAAACTATGAGATTTCATCCGCTAGATATTTAGACATCAGACATAAGTAATCATGATGCATGCCATTTTTGACAGCTTAAGTACATTATTTGCCTTATGACATAAGTAAATGATATTAATTATATTGCTTTCTTTTTATAGGTGTTGAAAATGGTGCAAAAGGAAACATTTTTAAAGATGGGTTTGGTGTATTCCAGAGTGCGGTGAATGGAACTGAAGCCGTAATTAATTTAGCTGCTATGAAAACCGAGAGCACGTTGAATAAACTATTTGGTAGGTCAAATCTAAATGATATATAATGAGCCATTTAATATTACAAAACGGGTACGGACAGTTGATAGAAAAATATTGGTTATAGTAACTGTCTGTTATAACCTTGAGCTAAACAGAATAAGTTAAAAGTTAATATATCAGCATTATTTAAAACTGCGTTTATTATATTTATTGTGTCGACACCACAGATATATATGTACACTAGATAACGCAAATGCATGTACCTACTTCCCGTGTCCGGACCCCGACAAAGCGTCAAGGTTGGCCGCCGCAGTCCTTGTGTAAGTCCGCTTACAGTCCGCGCGCGTCTGTTGTTGCAGCGGGACGGCCGCGAAAACTAAAAAATGCCTCGTTGCGTAATAATTAACTGCAATAGCCCAAAAATTTCGAGCCCCCAAAGGCAAGGACATATTTCCTATCACAGGCAACTTATTTTAAAATTATATTATGCGTAAATATTATGTTGAAAAGTTGGCACGCTTGGTTTCAATACAAATCGAGATACTTGCGTTATCTAGTGTACATATGTATCTGTGGTAGACACCATAATAAAATTGGGTTAAATCACTGCCAATCAAATTGACATTGAGTCCGAACCAAAAGAAAATCAAAATGCAAAAAGAGATTAATCGCACATCAGTCTCGTTTGATCGTCTGACATAAGACTAGCGTAAATAATACCATACTGTATAATTTCGGAAACGTGTAAAAACTACTAAAGTGAGAAGTCTAGGTTTTTATGTCAGTTTTAGGTAGGTACAAGAAGATTATACAAAAATGTAAATGACTGTAAAAAGCCTATTGCTATCTAATTCTCAATAGTTTTTATAGGGGCAGCTACCTACTTAATTTTTGTAAGTAGCACCAGTCGCTCCATTTTGATTAAGGGCCTACGAACCGTAATATTTTTTTCTTTTACAGGTATAAAAGGCTGGTAAACACCACTTGAATGATAATAAATGTCTGTGCAACGATAACAAGATGAAAACCTGAAAAATATAGTAGTGTAAAATGAATACGCGATGGACCTGTAGAATTGAATAATAAATAAATAAAACCTACGTGAAACAAGTAAAGGAATGTAATACTAATGTCTCAAAAATTTAGCATTTCCACCTGCAACACTGTTTGTAATTTTATTATATCTACCTATAACCTATAAATACATAATATATGTGTAATAAAATATAGGAACAACATAATTAACAACAGCGTTATTATATCCTTTTCTTGTTCTATCGTAGGTAATTTGATTTATTTATGTAATAAGTGCTGATATGAGCAAATTAAATATACCTTTGTAGACCTTAGTATGTAGTCTAAACATTTAGTTTTATTTGACTATCCCCCGCGATTTTACCTGCGTTCTCAAGATAAAAAAAAAGCCTATAACCTTGCTCAATAAACTGGCTATCTAACGCAAAAATATCTGTGTCTTAAGTTCATACAAAAATCCCATACTTTCAGTTTTTCCCGAATTTTCCAGGGAACTTTTCCAATTTTTGTCTTCACAAGAACCTTCCTCGGACTTGAACCAATATTTTTAAAAAATAGCCGAATTGGTCCACGCGTTCTAGATTTTCGCCATTTAGCCATAGTTTTTTTTTATTTATATAGATATAGCCACACAATGTAACAATAAAATTTATGAACTGTTAAATACGTTGAATAATGAATAGGAAAATTTAAGGCGATGAACTATCGTTCGGTGATAGTGCCGCCGAATGCCTTGACGAAGGTCGAGGGTTCGAATACTATACTAGCTTAAGCATTCGGTGAAGGAAAACATTACAAAGAAATCACAGTACCTGGCTGGCTACCACCCTCAAGTTCATAATCTATCGCCAAGCATCTACAGGTGTGTTCCGGCAGTTGCATTTGAAAGCCATGGTGCTATTTAATGGTCAAACACAGGCCTATAAATATAAAAAAAAAAACTAAAGTAGCACGCAAAGTTAATGTCGGTTGTGAAATGTACTGCGAATGTGGCTTCACGCAGGTAGTCATGTCACCTCTCTAACTCTCGGTACCCAAAATTCGCTAGTGCTCAGCGTCTCGCGCCTACATTCTCTTCACAACCGCCAAAAAGTTTGAATTCCATTATACGTGCCAGAATTATGCGTTAGCAGGAGTAATAAATAAAAATTAAAAAAACAAATACAACATGAGCATTTGATTTAATCATTATCATAGGTTTATTAACAGCTTTCGAAAATATAAATAAAATATCTCACTAATGATCTCAGAATAATTAAATTTAAAAATCAATTGGTTGTTTACAGATTTTATAGATTTCTAGTCATATTACGTATTTCATTAACTCAAAACATACGCAGAGTAAACTTTACACACTATTATATAAAAGTAATTGTTAAAAACTATTAAAAGTCCTAAAAAATATTTGGGTAATTTAGGTGGATTAAAAAGTGGGTGTTAGTGAAATCAATTGAGCGTTCATATCGGCAAACAAAAAATTATATAGCCACACTATTTTAGTTTTCATCGATATAACGTCAATGTCAATGTTCCAATTTCATATCCTGGAAGTATATAATATGTTTCTGACCCCTGATTATTACTGATCAGCGATTATGATCGGTAACAATTTGAACAGTAACATATCTATTATTGGTTATTACTATCGCTTTAGTTCTAGGCAAAACGAAGTGCAGTATAATTCTCATATTTTATTTGAGTATTTTTCATCTTAAAAATTTACACCTATCTATATAAGGACGCCCTTCCTTTGCGAAAAGAGAGAGCTCATACCTTCTGTGACACTCCCGCTTTGCTTCGAGTCTTGTTTAGCTTGTGACCCACGCCTATCTTTCGTCATTTGTGCGACCTGAAATTTGATTAACAATTTCTTGAAGACAGTATACGACTCAAATTGAAATTTGCTTTAGGTTCACCTCCAACTAGAGTCGGCCGGCAAGAAATACAACAAAACAAAGAAAAAAAAGCTGAGTGTCGTGAAACACTCGGTTGGAACGAAGAAGCGCGCACCTATTTCTAGGCACAGCCAATAGCATACGCGCTATGGATAACCGTCTAAACTAAACTTCTAAGTCTAAACTTCTTCACCCCTCGACCCTCACCCTTTTCAGCCTCACCACCCCTCAACCGCACCTCACCCACCCCTCAACCGCACCTCACCCACCCTTCACCTGCCCCCCCGCCCCTCACCCCCGCCCCGCACGAGATTCGCGCCTTTAAGCAAACACAAACAAAAAGGGTCATGACTTCATCGACTTCTTCACCCCCCTTCCCCTCCCTCCCCCAACAACCCTCTTCACCCGCCCCTCACCAAAACCCCAAAGCCAACAATATGGTATTTCGGCAAACTGCGGGTTTGTTTCCTACACGAAGTTTTTTTCTATAGAAACAAGAATTTGCGCGATATTGTACTCACCGCATCGTCGATGGTCTTGAACTGCCAGTTCCAATGGACGCGGTAAAGGAAGGGACGGTGATCGAAGCGGTTGTCGTCCGGGCTGTATGTCTCTGCGTGGTATGACGGCGTCAATACTGTCATCTTATGCCGATTTATAGCGTAACATCGGAAGAAATGCTTCACTTTTTCTGCCACCTAAAATATATCGAGAATATTTAAATTCCATGTAAATAAAACGTGTTGGACACACAACATGTTCTCAAGTCATTATTGCAAATTTTACTTCAACAAAATTACTATAAATGCTTTTATATCTCTATCGAGCTGTTTGTTTTTAACTGGACAATGTTTGATTGACTATGGTTATGAATGTTTTTTCTAGATACTAAAGTCACGTGATTTTTTATATTTTTCTTATATTACTCCCACAAAAATTTTGCTTTTTTCTAACGAAAATAATTGTCGTCATCTACCTGCCTTTATGTCTGAGAATGTACCTACCTCTTGCGGTGTACATTTATCACTCCACTTGTGAACCAATTTCTGGAACATGCTGAACGGCCCACAGTGTTGCGTCTTCCTGAGTCTCCCGAATTCTGACAGCTCTGCATATGTCATACCCATGTCTTGTTCATCTGTCTGTGTTATTTGCCCGTCTGTTAACGGTTCTAATTCTGCCGTCGGCGGCGCTTGCAGGATCTCCGAAAGTGATGGCAAGAAAAATCTAACAAACGGGACCAAATAGCAATTTCTATCTGAATTATATTATTTAATTCACTTGTGGCATATGACTTATGTTAAAGTGTGATCATACAAAGGTCCGTGGGCTTGCTAGTTTGATCATAACGAGTAAACAATACGGTGTAACTGAACATGGCAAAATTCGAGCGAAATCCATAAAACCACGCAACGTGGGACTTTGTTAATTCTCTATGGACTTGTGTTTGATCATAATTTTGCCACGCTAGGTGAAAATATGGCCGAATGTAGTATGCACACAAAGCCTGTAAAACAGTGGTGCTTAACCTTTTAGTGATGAGGGACCATTATACTAAATTACTGTCTTGCCATGGGCCACCAACTATTTGGAGTAAATGTATAAGAATAAAGGGTTGTACCATCTATATATAAAGCAAACATAGAATTGTTCAAAGCCAACCAACAGTATTTTAATTTTTATACAATTTAATATTTTTTTGGATGGCTTCGCGGACCACTTCAGGTACCTACTTCCAGGGACCACCAGTGGTCCGCGGACTACCGGTTAAGAACCACTGCTATAAGGGAACTGGCTCTCAAGTGCAGCTGCCAGTTAACACCAGTGGTTCGCGATAGATTTTCAACTTGAAAGTGATAGCCAGGCAGTACTATTTAAGTATTATTATAGGTGGAGATATTTAACTCTTGATTTTGTCACTTACCGGTTCTTAGCGTATTGCAGGAATGATTTCAGATCAGTTTTCGATATACCTCCTATAGGGTTAATGTCGGCACTGGAACAGTCATACTTAGTCATGTAGCCTCTCAGAGCTTCATCCACATTTGATGAACCGAGCACTAGCAAGCCGCCGGGCCGGCCTCGTACCCATAACATCAGTTGTGCGAATAGATATGACATAACCATTCGGAGACGTGCCTGAAAATATTTACAGATATACATGTACATATTATTCTATTTCACAAAGTCTTTTTGGCTATGATAGTTGTTATTGGCTATTGTTGTTGGCTATGAGTGGCTCAAGCGCAGGCCACTAAAACAAACAATTGCTTTGATGAGCTTTATTAGTTTTTAATAATCTTAATATTTTCTTATTTTTTCTATTGTTATTGTTTCTATGTTTGTGGTATATACTTACTGTTTTATAAATTAACCCATCTAAAAGTATACATGAAACCGGAATTTTAGTTAATTGGAGGAATGTATTCTAATGATTATGCAGTACTAGCTTCCGCCCCGCGGTTTCACCCGCGGTTCCGAGGGATCTTATGTTTTCGCGGGATAAAAAGTAGCATATGTTCTTCTCCATACCAGGCTATCTGCATATCAAATTTCATCGCGATCGGTTCAGCGGTTTAGGCGTGAAAAGGTAACAAACAAACAAACTCACTTTCGCATTTATAACATTAGTTAGGATTAGGATATCATCAGTGACACATTTTCTTACTTTTTACTTATTGGGCCCCTTATAAGTTCTTAAAAGTAGTAAACTAAACTTACTTGAATATTTTGTAAAGCTAGATTTTGTCGCGGACAGCCACCCTTGTTCCTAAACTTGGGCATCAATCCAGTAGCAGTAGTGAATATACCGAGTACAGCGCTCACCGCTGCATCGATCACTATTGGGAAGTGATAACTTCCTATTTCACTGGCAAGCTGAAACAGTATTCTTAAATAGGCATGTAGGAAACAACAACTATTAGGGATGATGACTAAAAAAATCTATTTAGTATGTCAGATTACCAAAAAATATTGGACACGTATTTTTCGTATTCGGAACCAACCGAATACGAAAAATGACGACGATACAGTGCGTTGAAATTTCGCGTGGCATTACTCGTATGTAAAAAATGTACATACAAGTGACGTCACAAACCCCCACCCCTAAACTTTGGTGCAACATAACTTTGTAATTTTTTATTGATCAAATCAAACGAAAAAATACGTGTCTTATATTTTTTAATGATCTAACTTTTTTTTATTTTACTTTGTATAGGCTTGTGTTTGACCACAATCTCACTATGGTAGGTGATGATGTGGCCGAAGGTGGTAAGCACACAAAGCCTAGAAGGATCTGGCTCTCAAGTGCAGCTGCCGGAACACAACAATAGGTGTTTGGCGACAGATTTTCAACTTGAGGGTGGTAGCCAGCCAGGCGGGTACTACAAAGTACCCTACGACCGTGCTATGGTTTCCTCACGATGTTTTCCTTCACCGAAAGCTCAAGCTCATTGTAGGATTCGAACCCACGACCTTCGCCGCGGCGTCCGACGTCACTACCACTGAGCTATCATCGCCTCAAAACTGACTGACTAATTAGAATTACTTTTTTTTTACCCAGTCATCATCCCTATTGTTTTGTCAAAAAGTAATCGTGATTATTAGAACTTAGAGATCAAATAGTAAGGAGGATGACGACAAATTGGAAATCACAAGACATATAATGATAAATATTTTTTTAATCATACCTGAAATAATTATTTTTGTTTACAACATTTATGAGGTAACTTATTTGGTTAGTAAAAGTGGTTCAATACTATAGCTTAGTCCAACAGTAACAGGTAATTCAGTAACTACCTAATGATTTATTACTTATAACAAGTATACTATTGTCGTATACTGATGACCCTGAGCTATTGCCTTTATTCAGGATTAAGTACACTCAAAAAGTGTGGCAGTAACTCAGCCTTAAAATACTTTTATAATCTTCTTACCTGCAAAGCACGTTGTTTGGTCATCTGGCTGGAATTCTCCGTGGCCATGTAACAAGTGACAAGCAACCTATTACATAGCTCCATTGGATCTGACGGTGTATAATCCGATTGACAGAGTATCTTGCGCACATCGTACAAAACTTGACTCTCTGAAATATATCATAACAACAGTTAAATGAAAGCCACAATGTTGTTGCCTATACTGGGTGATTTTCAGTCACTGGCAATACTTGCAGGGGTGGAAGTACTCATCACAACTTTTATCATGGGACTAACTCTGAGATCACAAAAAACAGCTGTTCCATACAAAAGTTCAATACCTACTCGACCAAAATGTATGAAGCAACCATTTTATTTTATGCGATATCAGAGTTGGTCCCATAATAAAAGTTGTTCATATTGATGAATACTTCAACCCCTGCAAGTATTGCCAGTGACTAAAATATCATCCTGTATAAAACTAAAACTTGGAAATCACACGATTATTTAATGTGTGATAATTAATAATAATAATAGCACTGAACTATATATCGGTATAAAATTTCACTAAATAATGGTAAAAATAGGAGATCAATGTCACCGCTGAGATGATGCTGTGTGCTATTAAATATCGGAAGCTAAACGTTCGAATCTTACAATGAGATTGAACTACCGACGGTGGTAGGGTATTTTTCGGGAATAGTGACATAGTGAAGCCGTCTTGTATTACAGAAACAAGGTAAAATTAAAAAACAATTATTCTTTTTTTAATGTGGCTCTGTAACTCAACTGTGTACGATTTTGCTGTGAAATTGATAGTAGGGTCAAGAAATTGATTACTTTTATTACATAGTTAATTAATATTTGTAGCTTGATGCCCCCGATTTTGGGTTGATTTTTTATTCCAATATTATTCCCGATGACGATATCCGCAAGTTGCGGACGATACTTACTTCCCCAAATAATTGGGAAAAATAAAGAAGTCTATAAAAGTGGTCATTTTCCAGTATTAGAGCGATTTCTAAAGTTGATACTGTACCTCCTTTTTGTATGGCTTCACATATCTGTGTACACATAGAGAACACAATGCATGCAGTGCTGGTCGAGTCAACGCCTCCACTTAGCGGCAGGAAGAACCCGCCCTGGCCGGAACGACGCAAGTAGTCCCACAACCAGCACGCTGGACCTGGGGTTTCAATAAGTACTCAGCTGGGAAGACAAATAAATAATTCTCTTTTCTATTACGTCAGCATTTTCGGATGTAGACTTGAGCGAGTAAAGAGTTGGTCAAAGAAGCAGTATTTGAAATACGATATGGTTTATGTGGCTGTGTAGTTATTCAATGTCATTTTCATTGGCTCATTCATTTTATTAACATTATTGTAGAGAGACCAGCGCTCGGAATAGGTTTAGTTAAACAACGCATACCCGCTTCTTTTCCACAACCCGCTGCGCTATTTCTTAAGAGTACATTACTGTGTAGAGTAAATTATAGCCTTTCCAGATCTATATTAGAACGAGAATTAAAACATAAGTCAAGTAGGTATAGAGTCCAGATGGCATCAATTGAATTTATATCCTAACGCGATTTATTTTCAAGTAACAAAACCTAGTCTAAAATGTAAACCTAAAAATACGATGAATAGGGTATTTTACTGTATATGAGAAAAAATCTAAAAATGTACAATTTAGATAGCTTAGGCAATAAGCAGTCGGAAAATGTTAGTTTTAGTTCATAAAATAACTTAGTTACTTAATTTTAAAATTCATGTCAACGTTTTCAGTTTTTTTTATCTGTTTCTAAACAAGCAAAACAGTAGCCGCCATTATAATGACGTCATACGGTGCTGTATGTAAACTAAAAAGTGTCAACTGAAGTATTATTATTATTATTATTTTTACACTAGTATTCATGCATTCAGGAACAGCACACTAATAAAAAGGATAATAGCTCATTTTTAATTTATAAAATTTTATAAGTCCAATTGAGTACAATATCAGCGCATTTATTTACTTACAAGAGACCAACCAATAACGTCATGACCGTAGAGTAACATGGCGTCCAGCGTTTTCATCAAACTACGCGCGAAAATTGAAAATGTAAAATTTAAATGCATTTTTATGGCACTTATCGATTGAATAATTTTTTTGTGTTTTTTTTGGTGGCTTATTAGCACCTTAGGAACGAATTGAGACACTTTTCAAAAATGGGTGTAATACCCTAATATGTACCTTGCTCAATCTCTTCTTCAGGTGTTAAATACTGCCAATCTATAGGAGGGCTAGTGGTCAGGTGGACATCTTCGTCGTCAGACAATGCGAAGTCGACGGAGATTCTTGGGAAAGGTGGATTCGACGCTGCCAAGTGCGACCGGGAACGAATTTTAGTACGATACGAACGTATGTCTTCTAAATCAATTGTAGCTGTTATTACTTCCTGAAATCGTTTTTAAATCGTATAAATAAAATAATGGCACAATAATCATTTATAGTATTATTCATTTAGGATGGGGCAAGAGAAACTTTTAAAAGATGATAATTATTTTCAAAGACGAAACATTGATGACCAATCTTGCTTAACCATGATTTGCTACGTGAACTATTCTACATAATTAATTTTACTCATATCGAAAGTATCTAAATACAAAATAATTTATTTATTCTTACAATAAAAATGTTTCATGTACGATTACACAGCTAAATTAGACAGTGTAGCATGTTGAAATCCGGAGAATTAATATTATATCTGGAATTCAAAGTAGTGAAAAAATAATAATTTAATAGTATTGCATGCACTAAATTACCATTACAGGAAAAAAGCCAGGATTGTCACAGTAATTTCGTTGGTTGGCAGTTAAAATATATGACAATGACATAATAATATAGCACTAGAACCAGACTTATAAACTTACCACATCATGTAAAGCAAACTGAAGCCCTCGACTGACTATATCACCATTAACAGCGACACAGGAACACCCATTAAAGTAAACTCTCTGGCCATCACACCCTCTAAGATTACTGAATAAATAAGCTCCCCCGCTCTTGAACGTTGCACTTTTGACCAAATCCACAGTCACATATGCCTTCCTCAATTCCATATAGCTTCCCGAACCGTTGGAAATTATTTCTACGCCATCGAGACTCATTGGAATGTGTCGACTGAAATCCATGGAAAAGCTAAATTATGTTCTATAATTTAATAATTTATTTTACGACAAGATAAATAAGGCCGTGGGAACTCTGTCATACTGTTTATCCTATGTGGATAAAAGTTATCAGACTATTATCTATGAATGCATGCAGAACTCCAGACTGCTCACATCTATGGTGATTATTAGTCATGAGATTAACATATCTATTATGTAGGCATTAATTTATTGATGGAAGCTTGTACTGAAAACGACTTAACTGATGAAAGTATAAATCGGGCTTTAGGGTTCTTTTCATACAGGGTTCTGTTCCCTGTGATTATCAATTAGACGTTTAGTGATGTATTATATTCAGTTTAAAAATAATTGTGTAATTTTAATATATACAAACGTACCTTTGTGGATTCCACAACTCTTCGCATATTTCAAAACCTATGCAAGTGTCTTTGGTTGCAATAACAGCATCACCTATGGGTACTGTTGCTTGATCTGTTATGGCCGTGATCATTCTCGGTAAAAAATATTCTTCTGTTTGTCTCTCCTAATATTATGTGCAAAATGAAATAATTAATAGGAAAGAATATTGCATTATATAATTATTGTACGAATAACTTTCAACTATTTGGAAAAAAAATAGCTTTTCAAACCAATTACAATAGTAGAGCTATTGTAAAGCAAAAGAAAACTAATTGCCAAAAATACCACTCACTTTGGTCCAACAAGAGAACCACCTAGTTTCTCTATAATTCCCATCTTCGCATAACAACATCTTTGGTCTGATAAGGAGTATCTTTTTGTTCAGGAATGCAACTCTACAATTGTATGACACGTTTCTGTGCTGAACTGGCATTCCGACGTCTATAAGCATGTCTTTGCATGTAGGAGACTTCAAGATCTCTGCTAGTACTTGCCAACTATGAAGAAATGTGTCAGGCTCATGGAAATGATCTTCACAATTGTAGCCGCTGTAATTAAAATAATTCTATATTGAGTAGACGCATTTTCACACAACAAAAATATCAAATAAGCTTTACATAAGCCCCCTAGAATTAAAATATAAAGACTAAAAAAAAATGGTAATTTAAAAAACTAAAAAACCCGACTGCTTTGACTGCGACTGCTACAATTTTAAGATTAGTGCAATCGGGTATGACGACATTCTTGTTGTAGGGTTTTTTCATTTCCAAATTAAACAGAAACGCAGTCGGGTTTTTTAGTTTTTTTAATTTCCGTTTTTTTTTAGATTTATTATTGAATGAGTTCATTTTGTTTTTTTTTTTATTTGATATACCCAGTGTCACTCTCACAGTAAATACAAATCTAACGACACCTCTCAAGCTAAAATCCATTGAGCCGTTTAGGCCGCAGAGCGTGCCAAAAAATTATACATACATACATACTCTCGAAAAACATAACCCTCCTACTGGCGCAGTCGGATAAAAATAATTAGTTCTGGTAACTCATATTAACGAAACTCATGCGCAGTAGCTTGTTTTATCATCATAAAATTTTACTTTATCTTTTATATTTCATACAGGTATAAGATATTTCATCTAATATACCTACGGAGTAGATAGCAAGACAAAATTATATCCACCCTATTGTACAGTTAAATAAATATATTCATTTGTAAGATGATATGAACAATGGTAAACATTTATCTAAAGATAAAGATCTATAGTTGCCAGTTATAATGATAAAATATGAAGTGATCCAACATACAATTTTATTGTCAATATAGATGATTTTTTAGTAGAGTATAATTTATCACAAGTATGTTTTATTTATTTTAATAATACCATTTCTTAGTGCAAAAGATTCAGGAACATAAAAATTCATTTTATTTACAATAATTAGTAAAAATAAATGTTTACCATATCTCCAACTCTGGTCCAGTACGGTATAGTGCGCCCATCTCCTTGGCCTCTTGTATGGACTGCAGGATTCTGCTCAAGTTTCCCTCAAAGTCAAGCGCCCATTGATTCAGAGTACAAACAGCTACGGTTACTTTTCGCCCCATCGTTATGGATTTTATTATTTATTCCTCAAGCTAAAAGAAATGATAAATAATTCAATGAGATATTCATTACAACACTTCTATGTAAAAACTGTCAGCGAAGTAAACTGACTTCCTTCTAAAATCATAAATGAATGGAATAGGTATCTTTACGAAGAACAAGTAAACGACTATAAAATTATATTTTCGAAAAATATAGAAACTCGTTTTAGGTTTTAACACCAAAGTTAATAAAAATTTATACCTAAAATAAATAAAATATACCTGTTAATAACTAAGTAATTATTTAGAACTAAGTAATAATTTTGAAATTGACTATTGAAAATGAAATCATATTATAATTCATCTTATTTAAATGAGGAAGTTATAATAATTACAACTAAACTGCAATTAATTGGTCATTTTTTGCAAGGTACACAGGACGTACCGGATTAGTGAGAGCAATTATATAGCCTTTACTGTCTTTCGTATAACATTGGTAAGTAAAAGGAAAATTGGTGAGTTAGTAAAAGAAAAGTAGCGTAAAATGTTAACCTGAAGTCAGAAGTTATGTAAAACAGAGAAATAAAACCAACACGTTAATTGATAGGATGAGTGACAAAAGGCAATAAGATAGGGTAGTCTGGCAAGGAATCGATCCGCGCCAGTCGGTGCCAAGGCCCGGCCAATCACCCCGCAACCCATACTTTGACACGTTCACGCATCCGTAGGGACAAAAATGGCACTTTCGAATGATACACCAAATATTCAATGTCATTAGGTCATTGATTTACCTAATAACATAAGTCATCTATAGACCGCATTCAAATTTCAAAGCACGTATTCTAAAGTTATCATAATTTTCGATATCGATGTGCTACCCATATGAGACATAGCTACGACGACGGCCAAGATAATAAAGATCTGGATCAAGACCATAGATCATGATCAACTGACATATTCTATGGAGGTCAATAAATAATTAATCACACATGATTGATGAAAGAAAAACCAAGCACGTCTACAAAATTCCAAAAGCCCTTAAAAACGTTAATGCTATTTGAAAGGTATTTGACAACATTGAACTGAGTTTAAACTTATTAAAGACAAATTGTGAATCGAGATTATTTTGTCGAAATAATGTTAGGCAATCAACGTCTTCGTTGCAAGGACATTTTCTTTGGAAATAATTCGTAGATTTTATTAATGTTTCGTCTGAAATTTACTCAATGTCTTTTATCCATTATAACCGCGACATTTCGCAGCGCGCAAACGGCAAACAGAGCTAAAATTTGTGCGCATTTAAGTCAGTTGACCAAATATTCCTGCATTGGTTGATAAAGAAAACTTAATGGCTTGAAATAAATAGTTTATAAGCGAGTTGAATATATTTCTAAAAAGCACACAAATATAAACATTAATAATAGCAGTGCATAATGTATGTTAGCAACATTCCAAAAAAGAGAAAAACCATAATTCACATGATGTATTATGTACTTACCAACGAATCTCTGCGAATACGTGTTTTTACACGCGATCGATTTTACATTTCCTTAGTTACCTCGGCAACGTGAAGCACGATCAATGTAAGTACCGATACGAAATTTAAGAAGCTAATAGGTAATAAATAACAAGGAGCCCTAAACTTAATTTGCAGGTGTGAGAGAATACCGCCCATTGAATCTGAAAATTTTAACACGAACTTTCTACCTACCAGCGGACTAACATCAAAAATGGCTAACTCCTAACAATGAAATCGCTTTAGATTGCATTAGCCGTTTTAGAGCTTAAGATGCCACAAACAAACATAGTAATAGACAAAGGCTTCTCAAAATATCATATAACACTCTTTTTAGCGTTCGGAATGAGTCGGGCATTATAATATTAAAATTATACAACTTTTGTACGATATAGAAAACACAAGCTGAGTGCACACGACAACGATGAGCCGTTTTATGAAAATTATAGAAATGTAAAATTAAGTAATAATTTATTTAATCACTAAAACCAGACAATAATAAGTACCTATACGCTATACGCAACTAAAAATATCTAAATAATCTCATCTCATAGATCCATAAATAATCTAAACAACACTGTAATACCCAATATAATTTCAATAAAACTTCAAACTCGTTAACTTTTTCAATTCGAACGTACAAATTATGTACGTTCCGAATCGAATCCTAATAAAAGCTTGTACCTTCTTAACATAAAATAGTTGAGCTGTAACCAACTATTCTAATGTCCCAAAGATATAATCCATAAGGGTTATGATACTTACCATAGAATTAGGAAAATTTAACTTATCTCGATGCATATTTATGTAAAAATTAAAAATTGCAAAAAGCAAACAGATGTTTTTATTTATTTATAAGACTGCTCTACGTCACGTGGCCGGTGTCACCAGTCTGTATTATGTACAATCATTGACTTTTTATTGTGGTTTGGCGAAATGAATATTCATTCCCCTAAATGTGAATTGTTACCGTGTAAGGGAATGTTGTTAACGTAGATAATAATTGAATGCAAACTTATCTATAGCTACGTCTAATTTCCTTTTCTTTGATGGACATTCATATCTGAATAACAGAATATAATAGAAATACCAACACTTAATAATAAAATAGCTGCTAAGCAAGAAACTTGTGTGCATATTACCTAATTAATAAAGAATTTCAGATGACAAAATATGGAATTCGGAATGGTAAAATGTTGTAACAACAACTAATAATGATAATGGTATCTGATCGCCATCTTTCTCCACAGCATTTCGAGAATTTAAGAGTTCATGCACTAGAAAAATTATGCAGAAGACAAATACTGCTTATACTATGGACGGTCAGAAAAGCAAATGACAGGTGAGAATGCGAACTAGAGGAAAATCACCCAGTATACGGTCAGGACAATTAAGAAAGATCTCCCTATTATCCATTATAAACTTTCATAGTGGACATAAACTGAGGGGACAATTTCGTAACTGGAAGAAAGAAACAATGTATTATTAAGTACCTAAATACCAATTAGAAATAAAGTACAAAGTTATAGAATTTAAAACATTTGCATCTCTATCATTGTAAACGAGAAATAATTAATAATAGGTATGTCGATATTTAATTAACAATTGAAATATTTTTACATTTATAATATTCTGTTTATCATTTTGTGACTTCGATCGGAGAATCTATTCCTTCGCAGCTCTACGACACATTAAAGTTTTACGGTCGTGATTGACGCTAGTCGCAAAGTTTCCACACGACCGCCACAAGTTTCCACCACACTTCATGGAAGTACAGTCACCTTTCAGGCTTTCACAGAAACATTGAAGCTATCAATGATACTGGCAATAGTTGCATGTTGGTGTAAACAGTGTTCAGTACAATTTCTATGTAACATGAACAGAAACAAAGATACCTTTAAAATATGTAACTTTTTTCACGATTTCGTTACAATTGTCAGAAATAATATTTACTCACACGTGTTGAACGTGTCTATGTGCGAGAGATAATATTTTTAATTTAAACACTACATTTTTTTCATTCACACGTCTAACTGAGATATACATGCAGTTTAGACTAGACAGGGAAGCCGACTGGAATTCGCGAGTCAGGCACTCCAGATAGACACGCCTTCGCAACGGACCGTCTCGGAAAATTATTACGTAAGAAAATGATTTAATTAAAACATGCCACTAACATAGTAAATATGGATAACGCAAATTCTGAAGTTGGAAATCTTGAAGATAATAGAAAAGACCCCCGTGACGATGATGAAGGTATGTGAACCATTAAATATACCTAATAATTTAGATTATATTAAATATCAATCTTCGATATACAATCAATTATTTTATAGATGTTATAAAACATAACTTAAGCAACCATAAGGAAGACAGACGCACTAAGTACTTACGTAGCTAATAACTAAGACAAAACCATCATGAAATATATTTCATATCGGATGAGTTTATTTGAATCACGAATATTCCATGCTCACATCAAAGTTCATAGAACTTTACTATTAGACAGCTTAGGATACGATGATATACGAATGGTTCAATACAAAAGCTTAATCTCTATAAAAGCACGCCAGCGGAATTACCATAATTCCCAGTATTCGCATGAATACCCGTTTGACGTCACCAATCACCTGATAAAGGTTTATACGATCGCAACATAGCATTACTGAGGCAATCGTCTTTCAATAACCAAAATCATGAGCCCCTATTTTTGACGACGTCAGTTCGGCTCGGAGCGTCGCGCTACCCGCCAGGTTTACCCGCCAGATATTGATACGACCTGACTGACGCTTATCATCCAAACAAGTTCAGTAGCCATGGTGACAAATATTACAGCGTTACAAACTAAAGATATACTAATGACATCTATTAATTTGCGCTAGTAAAGGTTGCGAATGTTGCTGTTAGCCAACTGTCCTAAAATGTTATGGTGGAAACAACTAGAGAGCATCCAGGAATATGTCATGATGATTGAAAGGGAAGAACAAAGGAATAGAGATTATATCGAAAACACAACAGTGACTCTTACGCTCCCCGCAATACATCCCATATTACAAGATAATTTGTTCTTAGCTAATTTAGAACACGTTAAATCTCTACAGGCGTCACTTTTTCCTATATGTAATAAAGGTAAATATTGAATATAACCTAATACACAGGTGACAAGGGTGCATAAAGTTTATTTTAAATACAAACATGTAACATATCAATTAGGCATATATTTTCAAACTCAAACTCATTTATTCAGATCAGGCCCTAGCACTTATGAACGTTACAATTCACTCTACTATTGACATTACCACTCTACCAAAACAATCTTGATATGAGATATCTTTAGAATACTTATTGAAAATAATGTTGTATTTATTTATTTATTTTCTGTTCTAAAATTACTTACTCTTCAAAGTAATATGTTATCATACAACAATAAACTAATACAATGCAAACGTTGTAAATTAAAAAACAAAAACTGAAAACAAAATTATCAAAACGTTAATGTTAGCTTCGAATCAAACTCGCGTGCAGGCCTATTTATGAAATTTGTTGAACATGAAATATTTTCCAATAGCTACGGAAACTGTATACAACATAAATAGGTACAATCTATGGACTTCAATAGCTACTGCTTTAATTCAAACATAACGGGCCTGAAACTGGGTCACGTCACGTCGCACTTATTCTGATCTAATCATTGTAAAATATACCGCATTCCATTACCAATTTCCGCTATTTAGATAAGTAACTAATGAATTTCCAATTATTATCGTGACAGGAACATTCATAACCAGCTTTCTCCAGAATAATTTAAAAACAAATCAGTTAGAAATAAATACAGATGCACGAACATTTCGAACGATTGCTAAATTAAAAGAACCTAGAGACTTATTTGCGCTTCCTAAAGAGCTTGACTGTCCACAACAAGCGCCTCGGTGGCCTTCAGAATGTCAAGTAAGTAAAAATACACATCATCCACAATTAATTTTATCCACTATCAAGGGTTTTCCATTTTATGCCAACCGCTTCTATTCTCTACTGATTGCATTTTTTTTAATTTTTGTTCTTCCATTACCTCCATAATATTTTCCCGCGATCTCATCTATCCGACCGTTGTTGGTTAACCAAAATTAACGCTGCTCCCTACTTTCTACGAATCGAATTTAATTTCGTAAACGGATGAATAGCTAGGCGTAAGTTTCTGAAAGTGAACATTAAGGCTCAAGAAGATCATTATATTTACAGGTTGTTGAGGAAAAAATTCAACACATAGTTTGGAGTCCCGCAACACCAGAACCCTATTATATACCAACAGGCAAAGAATTACGACCACAACCGGTAGGAGAGGATGCAGGAACAGTAATTTTCCAATACTACCCCATGAGTGCCGTAAATTACGTGAGTTATTATAAATATATTATTCTTTGCTTCACAGAAAATTTTCAATCCAATCCAAATCAATCCCTTTTTTGCTATTTAAATCCTGCCAGAGATTTTTAGGAGTGTGTTATTTACAGCCTTAGTATGGATAAAATGTATTATTTGGTTCCAGTTCAGTCGGTCTACAGTAGGTGGATCTCGATTGTTTATATCAGCTTGTGCTAGTGCAAGTTCTAGTGGTGACGATGAACTTCGATTTGAATCTCGGTTCGAAAGTGGAAATTTAGCAAAAGCAATACGAATCACTGCAGCCTACTACGAACTTCATCTACGTACTGATCTCTATACAAACAGGCATATGCAATGGTTTTATTTCAGAGTTACTAATACGAAAAAGCAAATGATGTACAGGTAACGAATGTTTGCATGATTTGTGCACGTTCCGGGTAATTTCCTGAAGTTTATAGCTACATAAATTATTGCAGATTCTCGATAGTAAATTTATCAAAGGCCGAAAGTTTATACAACGAGGGCATGCGACCTTTATTATACTCTACCAAGGACGCCCAGTTGCATTCGATTGGTTGGCGACGTTGCGGCGATAACATCGCGTACTACAAAAATGATTCCACGTGAGTTACGTCAACAGTACGCCAATTTGAAATACCAATAGTGTCGACTTATAGAGCTTAGTTAATTTATTATTTTAGATGCGAAGAAGAAGAACAATTTCCAAGTTACACTTTGACCTTCAACATCGAATTCCCACATACAGATGATGCTGTCTACATTGCCCATTGTTATCCGTACACGTATTCGGATTTGCAAGAATATTTATCAAGACTGCAGTCCCACCCAGTAAAGTCAACTTATTCAAAACTCAGGCTTCTTTGCAGAACTTTAGCCGGCAATAATGTATATTATCTCACTATAACTGCTCCACCAAATCCTATAGAAATGGAACAAAAGGTAAATATGCCTAGACAAGTTCTGTATTTATTTCGGTTTGATATCATTATATTTATTCACGAACTCTCTCATAAAGCTGTTTTAATTAAATTGTAGAAAAAAAAAGCTGTTATCATAACAGCAAGAGTACATCCAGGGGAATCTCCCTCATCATGGATGATGAAAGGTTTTATGGACTACTTAACAGGAGATTCGAATCAAGCTCGTGAATTGAGGGAAAAATTCATATTTAAACTAGTGCCTATGTTAAACCCGGATGGTGTAAGTGATTGAATAGATATATTTCACACAAAGTACCGAGCTCAAATATGACAAAATTATCGCAGTAAAATATCTTTATTATTACAGGTAATTGTTGGTAACAATCGTTGTTCATTGACCGGAAAGGATTTGAATAGGCAGTATCGGACAGTAATAAGGGAGACATATCCTCCTGTGTGGCACACTAAAGTAATGATACGGAGGTAAATATATTCCTAAATCTCAAATTCGCTAGAGCCGACATAATTCTTATCTAGGATTTTCTTTTCAGACTACAAGAGGAATGTGGTGTTGCTTTATATGTAGATTTACATGCTCATTCCCGAAAACATAATGTGTTCATATACGGATGTGAGAGCCGCAAGAATACAGATAAACGGTTACAAGAGCAGGTTTTCCCACTGATGTTACATAAAAATGCAGCGGATAAGGTAAATAAAAAAAACCGGCCACGTGCGAGTCAGACTCGCGCACGAAGGGTTCCGTACCATTACCATTATCTATAAAAACGGCAAAAAAAAATCACGTAATTGTTATATGGGCGCCCCCTTAAATATTTATTTAATTCTGTTTTTAGTATTTGTTGTTATAGCGGCAACAGAAATACATCATCTGTGAAAATTTCAACTGTCTAACTATCACGGTTCATGAGATACAGCCTGGTGACAGACGGACAGAAGGACAGACAGACAGACGGATGGACAGGGGAGTCTTAGTAATAGGGTCCCGTTTTACCCTTTGGGTACGGAACCCTGAAAACTCCCGACACAAAAACTCGAACTAATAAACGAGGCTATATGTTTTTTTAAATTATAAAATGGATACTGACCGGCACATAAAGTACGAAACCTAAATAAGATGTATCACACTTACCCAGAAGAAGCCTATTCGCTAAGGGCTTGAAAGTCTCTAGATTGTATGAGTCAGGAAAAACTTAATTGTTTATTAAATTATTTATTCGATTTTGATGGTTCGAGTTTTCGTTAGATGTTTTTTATTTGCACTTTTTAAACTAGATTACCTCACTTCTGGTCTAACCTAATGAACTAGAAACTATCTCCTATACTAATCTAATTGTATTTTTAGTTCTCATTTGAAAATTGCAAATTTCGAATTCAACGTAGTAAAGAAGGTACTGGCCGAGTTGTAGTATGGATGCTCGGAGTGGCAAATAGTTACACAATGGAAGCTTCTTTCGGTGGATCTGAATTAGGCAGTAGAATGTCGACCCATTTTTCGGTTCAAGACTATGAAAGCATGGGAAGAACGTTCTGCGAAACCCTATTGGATTTCTACGATGAAGATCCTAGCAAGGAGAGATTGCGAACAAAAATCGTAACTAGGCTATTACAAGAAGGTTCCAACGCTGACGAGCCAACCAATATAGACCTATCAGATTATTCTAGGTACATACGTTAGTTTTGAGATAACATCTATTATCACAGATACATAGATGGTAATTAAATTAATATAATGCTACTTGCAGTGATGAAGGAGACACGTCTAGTAGTAGTTCAGATGATGGAGCCGTAAGAGAAGTTGTTAATGTAACGCAACCAGCACCGCCACCTTCGCCAATTTTTCCAGATATCAACCGAAATATAAACGATGTAAGACTTGCGATTCTAATTGAGATCATTAATCTGCCGGTTGGTACAAACATGTATGTGATTGAACATGTTTGTTTGTTCTACTGTAACAGGATTTAAATAAATATCCATGTCAGTATACATACCTACATAATATTATTTACAAGTAGTACATGTATATAACTTATCTGATTTCTATAATAACAGCTCTGTTCAGATTGTAATCAGATGGGCGTATATGAAGAATGTCCTTAGAATATAATTATTTGTATCTTGTGTCTATTGTATTTCAAGGCCCGAAGACCGGTCTGTTTGGAAAGCGTTATCCAACACGTAAAGACTATATTATAATACCAGAATAGCACAAATACCAGTACTGATTTCTGGTATAAGAGTACCGCCTCGGGGTCCTTCCCGTGCTATGTGTCATAAAGGTCGCGGTCACAGAGCAATATGTTCATACCACAGTAAAAATTAACTTTTAACAAAAAGTAAAACCGACTTCAAAAATGGTTTTCACTGGTGTCGATCTTGTATTCTTGGGATGTTGCCCAATAATTCAGATACATTGCCAAACCTTGAACAGAACTTCGTAAGTCTCCAGAACGTGATATATTTTCTCTTTCCTCAAATGTTTTAGCAAAAACTTCTTGTTAGTTGCATGGGTTTTAGGAATCCATAATTATTCAAATTCTTTTTATACAGAAAGCAAGGAAACCACGCCCAAGACTGGAAAAATCAAAAAGAATTGAAAAGAAAAAAACTAAGCGTGAAACATTACAGGTAGATATTTCTCGTACTTACCTACTTTAACTGATAAGGGGCTAGATGGAGATAGGAAAGTGGCGCCGTTCGTGAAAAATGTATCGTTGTATTGTGTAAATGTTGATTTAGCACATTTTAGTTAACATCATTCAAACATTAGAAATTGTTCACTATGGGTATAATGCGACATAGTGTCATCTAGCCTCTTAAGTCTATCAAAACCTATAGTAAATACTGACTGATTATGAAATTAGGTGGTCAGAACAATATTATCTTTTGTATTATTTTATAGGTATCAAGAGCTACAATCGATCTAACATCAGATGCAATGACGGACGCATCATCTGATGGAGAATCTATCGATGGAAATGGTAGCCCCGTACGAAGAGTGCAGAAATTACTTCATTCAGCCAAACTTAAACCAAGAAGGAAAAAGAAAATGCCGCCCGAATTAAAAATTATACCTGCACCGGTAAATGTAATGATAACCATCATCATATTTATGTATTTATTAGTTTTATCCTCATGTCACTGCTGGATATCGTTATCCCGTAATTAATAATCTAGAATCTAAGTATCTAGAAAACACTAATTAATTTTTATCAAGTTACCTTTCTATCTTGCGTGAGTATGGTAGATTATATTTTAGTTTTTTTACAATATTATAATATGTAAGTGATAAACACTGAAACTTAACACACAAAGATCGGAAAGGAACTGATTTTCCTGTGCAGCTGCCAGAACACACAGATGATAGAAGCTTGGCGGTAGATTTTACACTTGAGAGTAAGCCTATATATGGATTCCACACAATTTCTTTTTCCTTCACCGAAAGCTTAAGCTGAATGAATTACTTATTCAAGATTAAAAAAAATTAAACGCCCGATGGTGAACAGTTAACTCATAAAAAAAAATCTCTTCTTTCAGACAAGTGATTCTCCATACCACTCCGACCGTGAGAAGAAGACTCTTAAAAAAAATAGTAGACCGCGTAGCGTATCAATGTTCAATGAACCAATAGAGAAACCAAGACTGAATCCTGCTTCATGGCACCAATTCCGACGTCTGCCACCAGCAAAGTATACAACCCACTGTACTCCAAAATATAAATATATGTAAATATAAATTATGGAACCATTGATAGTTGTATTTTTTGCTTGCAGACATATATCAGAAATAAAAAATAGAAATGCACAACCTTCAGAACTGCAGGTGAAATTAAACTCCTTGAAGAGAAATATCTGGACAGGGACACATAATGAAGAGAAGGGACCGTTGTCATGGGGTATCTCTAGTTTTGCCATGAATTCCTATTTTACTGATAGCGAAGCTTTATTGAGGTAATTAATTAAATACAAAACATTTATATCAACTCTTCAAAGGCAAATATTTAATAAATTGAAAACTATTAATTCTTAGATCTTGTTCGAAAAAATTGGAAGAACTTGAAGGGGAAAGAAAAAAAAGCAAAGAGGAGAAAAAGAAAAAGAAAACGAAAACCAAAAAGATCTCTCTAAAGGTGCCAAATTCTGTAAATGATATCTTAGAACCTGTAACCAAATTGCCTAAAACTTTAAAGAAAAAGGGAAAGTAAGTATTTTTACATAAAAATATGTGAGTGGTTACGCAAAAAAGGACCTGAAGGGATTGGAAATGGTTTTTTTCATGAGTTTTGATTCTGTGGTCTTTCAGCTTTGTTTTGGTGTGATCAGAATATTTTTAGGTGACATAGTTTTTTTTTATGATTTTTTTTTGTGAGCCGAGGCAGTTTTGGAAAAATTACACCTTACACGCAGGGCACACTAGTTTCACACTCAAGGCGAAACTCATTTCGTCTCAAAACTTTAATGCGATTTACTCGAAATCATTTATTATCCCTTGAGGTCCCTTTTTGCGTGGTTACGCGATGATTACATATTGTGAGTAATCATCGCGTAATGTGAGGTTACTCAAAATATGTAATTATGATAGACAAGAGTATTCCATGTTTGTGGTTGTGAACTCTTCTACTAAAAGCACAAAAGCATAAGTTCTATATTTTTTTTTGTGTAGTTTTGGGATGCACAATAATGCACATCCCAAAAAGATAATTTTGTATCATTTTGGTTTTTAATTTACCCATATTTTTTTAATGTAGTTCAATGTGATAATATATATTTTTCTTTTTAGATTAAAACATGCAAAATCTGAGATATCTCCATACATTAATAACACAAGTTTTACTGACATACCAAGAAACACACAACAAACAATGCCTAAATCCAGCCCTGTTGAAACACGTCAAGCAAAAACAAGGTTTAGGAAGAGTGCATTTGTAACTACTGCAATACAAACAAAGAAAAACAATTCAAAAGTACCTGCAATAATCTCGGATAATTCAGATTCTGATGATTCAATCCATATTGTGAGAAAATCAAAAAAGAAAACTAAACCAACAAAACCTAAATTAAATAAAACAATATCCGAGAATAAGTCTAAAAATTGATACCTGTGGTATTTAAAATATGATTTGAAATAAGTGCCTGGAGACCAAAATTTTTGTTGCTGGTCTAACTGTAAGGAGCAAGAATCTTAAGTCAAAATAAAAGTGTACAATCAAAGAATATATTTTTATGTAACTTTTAGAAGACAAGACTACTTATATAAAAAAAAACATTTATTTGATATAACAATATAAAATATGTGTATTACGTAGGTGTCAATATTCCCTGGCTAGGAAAGCTCTTATAGCCAATAGATTGATTGAATAAATTGTTGAAATTAAGGATAAATACAGCACCTCCTATGACAAATATTTTTCTATGTTTATATGGCATCCAGTCAACAAGCCCCAAACCTTTTCAAGTTAACCTTGTTAAGTTAGTCCTCAGGACTAACAATTAATTTTAAGGTAGGTATCTACTTCCAAATAAATTTCTAGACATAGAAAATTTTAAATAGGTAATTTCTTGACAATAAGTAACAATAATATTTCAACTTCCTTTTTTTTAACTTAAATGCTTTAGTTTGACCATAATCTTATCTAAGTAATAATGTGATGAACTGGCTTACAAGAACAGCTGGTGACAGACTTAAAACATCAAGGTAGCCAGGTCTTAAAACAAAGTACCATATCACCAACCATGCTAAGGTGTACTCAATTTATTTACTTACCTTTACCAAAAGCTCAAGCTTTAGGATTCGTTCTAACTAAATATAAATATTAGTTACAGCTTGCGAACACCGTTTCAAAATTCTTTACATAACCTACAAACATCTGATTAGGGCTAAGATATCAGCAAACAAAAGCATGTTTGATAAGTATATTTCTGGTTTTTGAATCAATACCGTAGAAATTGAATGGAGAAAGTAGAAGAAAAGTAAAGTAGTGAGTAAAAACTTACTTGAGATTTTGTTTTACTTGCACGTTCACGTCGTATCGCGAAGCATTATCTACTAACTCATCATAAGTTGAATGAAGTAGTAGTTGGTTTAGTTGGAATTTTGTTATGGAGTTTCATTCAAGTTTTGTTTTGAAATCAATCAAACAAAACCACTCAAAATCAAAGTACATAAAGTTTTTATATATTAACAGTGTGACCATCTCATTAATGGCGAAGCTGCCACACACTGGGCAAAAAATCTGCCACACTTAAAGCCAAAAATTACAAAAATATGCCATCATGGAAACGGAAAAAAATACACTATGAATTCAATTAAATTTCTTTAATTAACAAAAATATTTTTCAATTTTCTTATGCGTACTTAAGTATCAACATTTGCCTCTAAATTGCCTTTATTTTCAACGTACATAGATGTTGAAGACATATTTTTTAACATGTTTTTAGTTGGCTAAGGAGACAGTCTCCGTGTTCCGTTATCCCCTCTTTGGTGTTAATTATAGCTGAAACATGTTTGTTTAGGAACCTATTTCTTGTTTTTCCTATTTCCTATTTTTTGTTTTGTTTAAATTCACCTGAGAGAATATTTTGCTTAGAATACCGACATTATTACATTTCCTATCTAAAAAAATACTTCTGACTTACCAATAATCACTTAAATGGTGGAAAACTAGATCAAAACATTTTTGTAAACAGTTTTGATTTCAAGTAAATTCACTTTTACACATTGTATTTCACTGAGATAATAACTGAATTGTATTTATTACAAACTATAAACAGAATAAGTGGGAAAT
This sequence comes from Tetheella fluctuosa, assembly GCA_951216915.1. NCBI lineage: Eukaryota > Metazoa > Arthropoda > Insecta > Lepidoptera > Drepanidae > Tetheella > Tetheella fluctuosa. Next base: position 5,891,420 of record OX578217.1, on the reverse strand, counting down.
CCCAGTACGATATGGCCATGAACATAAGTTGCCAGTTCGATAAAATCATTTGTAATCTAACTATATTTTATACCTCATGTAATAACTTTTAAAAAGGTGACTTCATTGAAAACTAGGAAATGTGAATTTTCTTGGAATCTTTCAAATCTGCCAATTTTGTAAATCGTCAGCATGATCTGCCACAGACAAAATTAAGGAGTGAAATCTGCCAAAATGGCAGAAATCTGCCATAAATGGTCACACTGTTTATTTATTTATTATAACGTTGCCTTGCCAGATGACACGAGGCGAATCGTACGAACAATATTCTGAAAACGTACGAAGAGCTCTAAAAAGTACGGTTGACGGACTTATTGGGTACATCATTCATACAAGCTTCAAGAGTAAGAAACAGTAAGAAAATAAAATACATAGATAAATCAAGAAACTAATTTTGCTTAATGAACGAAAAGTCAGAGTCCGCCTATCATTACGTGACGTAGAGGTCTAACAAATAATAAATAAAGGTCTAACAAATACCTAGTTATACTCATAATTATTGTCCTACAATGAATCTCATTTTATAAAAACATTTAGTTGATATGTATAATAAAATAATCCAAAACAGAAGTCTCACTGTGTTCGAAACTCAAGGTAAGTAATGGAAAAAGGTACGAAAATAAGATCGAAGGTACGAACAAGAACATGGTGCAAATAGAAATAGAATGAATTTCGACACTTCTGGCAATGTTTGTTTGTGACTTTTCACCCAGGGCTGCCATGCCAACTCAGATATGATGAAGGTAGTCTATGGATGGTCGAAGGTCAACATATCCATGGTACCTACCTATTTCACATCACGGTTGGGAGCAGGTAGGCTATTCTGAACTTAAACTCGACGGTGAAATCACGCAGTGACTATTCTCTCTCTTACTCGTGAACTTCTGATTACCGAGTTGCATGAGTGAGACAGAGAATAGTTTAACTTCAGAATAGCCCAGCTGTGGCGGATTTAAGCATAGGCCCGTGAGGCCCGGCCCAAGGGCGGCAAATTTTGAGGGGCGCCAAAATTTTTAAAATTAATCGGGCAAGTACTAAAATCTGAAATATCTAACAAAAAGATTTTAAAAACTTTTTTTTTAATGCTAGCATATTATTTATATACGAAATTAGTTTTTCTTTTCATATTTTTCATGTTACACACACATATATGTATATATATAGATTTTTATTATATATATACTGTTACGAAAGAAAAAGGGCGCCATATCGTCTCGGGCCTTGGGCGCCCTAAAACCTAAATCCTGCCCTAATTGGGACCTAAATAACATCTCGGGTCTAATGCTCTTTTTCACCAACCATAGGCGAGGCCTAAATCAGATGCATTTCAGAATAACCTAAGTACAATAATGCATTATATCAAATCGAATGACCTTAGGCGCAATTCACACTAGACGCTGCGCACAAGGGGTGCGGCGTGTGGCGCATTTCTTCAAAACAATTTCAACCTTCCTTTTAATTTAATAAGATACAAACAACACCCGACGGCAAAGGAGTATACTATGACCATAATATCACAGTCTATGTAACTCTTACAGTCGGCTAATGGACACGTCTAGACAGAGCAATCGTGCGGGGCTAGCGGGGCGAGAGAGGGGCGGTAGCGAGCGCAAGCTGCCATATACTCGCTTGGGAGACAATGGAGCAATTACGAATGTCTATACAAAGCGGCATTTCGCGTGACTTCAGACGCGATAGACCACTATTATATGTAACTACGCTGTGGTAATATGCTAAAAGAGGCCAATTCTAGAGCAGTAGAGATGAATATCACATTTGATATTTATCATACATAATACATGGTGAATATCTATAAAAATCAAATTGCCTCCCTTCCGTCTGGTGTCCTACTCACCATAATGTATATAAACACTAAAATATATTTTGTTCTTTTTACGTATTACAAATTTAAAACAGAGTCTCAAGTGCAGCTACTGCTGAAACACACTACTAAGTGTTTGGTAACAGATATTTAACTAAATATTGCTTCATAGGCAGTGTTACTCATTAAATAAAACACAATATACAGTGATTTCTCGAGATATCATGAGAACTTTGTGATTAATATTACGATATTTATGTACTTACGTTGTCTTTTATTTCACTCAATTTTAATTACATGATTCAAATTCAACTTTAAGAAATTTAAAAAAAAAGGGAAAGGAAACATATCCGAGCTCATCTTTAAAATTATATTTTTTTGTAAAACTAGCTTTAACAAACGTTTGTAAGCCAATTTGTTTGAGTTAAATTATTTGAAGTAGAACAAAATGAATTTGATACCGCTGTACTAGCAGAAAAAGCCAGAATTCTAAGTTCTCCAGCTTCAGAAAATTGGAGTGCATTGCTGACTCTTGCTTGACCAGATGCAGTATAACCAGGAATTTGATGGTCTCCAGTAATTGGATTAAATGAACCACATCGTGACTTAGCTAATATACATGATGTAACATTAGTATAAAACCGGACATTATCTGCATCTAATGTTATGTTCACACCAGTTCTTGCTTCTCTGGTACATTGTGTGATCTGAAAAATGATAGTCTTTTAAAAAGGGGGATTTTTGTCTTTTTACGCTAGACGTAATAATTTGTCACCAACGCATTGTCATAAAGCGGATGAAACCGCGGGGATCAGTTATTAAATATAAAAAAAAACAGTTTTAATAATCTAGCTTACTAAATTAATGGAATTAATTCTTCTCAAACAACGAACAAAATCACAATAACCCATATAGCATCCAGATGGTTGAACATTTAATGCTGACGTTGATAATGCCTGCAAGTAAAAATATGTAGGTAAAACATATTATTATATAAACATAATATTTTAAAGCAATTATTCAACCTTTGTGACTTATGTTGTACTAATAAACAGGTGACAAAATAATTAAATCGAAGTTTTTATTATAAGTTTATTGCTTTTTTTTACATTTTTTGTTTAATTACCAACTTAATGTTTTTTTTACTAAATAAAAAATAAATAATAATAAATAATATACCACTAGAGCTGTAGCACAACCTGCATAAGTTGTATTTACAAAATATTGTAAAGCACAAACACTTAGCGCATTTAATTCTTGAGGACCCTGAAATAAGAACGCATGTAAGTAAATTAGACCCAACTTAGAAAATAATATTATAAATTAAATAATATAAAAAAATACATTGTAATGTTTGAATACAACTTAACTATGTTGACGATGACGATGGTGGTTTTTGACGTGACAACGTCTTATAATTCGATGGAGCCGGCTGCACGCACGAAAAAACATGACTCATGCGGCGTTACCTCGCTCTGAGGCGTTCCATTTAAGGCTTGAAGTGCAAGCGAGAGCGCGGAACGAGCGACAAAGAGGCACAATCGGCCTCCTTATGACGTTGTCATGTTCAACTATCGTCAGTAAACCGACTTTACAGACAAGGGTGGAAGCCAGCCAGATGAGTACTACAAAGTGCCCATCAACTTGCTATGGTTTCCTTCACCGAAAGCTCAAGTTCATAATAGGATTCAATCCCACAACCTTATTAATATAATTAAATATAATTTAATATTCAAATAAATTGACGGGCCGGTTGACGTGTTAGATATGTAGGTATGTACCTAGTACAAAATTATGTTATTTGGTTTCCATAGTACAGTACAAGCACTGCTTCGTTTAGAATAGGTAGACCGTGTGTGAGGAACACATGTCGAGTTGTAAACCTACCTCGGACATTGATGTAACTCGTGAAAAACAAGTTATACATGCATCTCTTAGAGTAACATTTGTAGGTTGAGCAGTACTGCAAACAAGGTTGAGTAAATTTTGAAGTTGTGGTCTGCAACACAATATTAAAAGCAATTATTTTTTGCCAATTTATTTAAAAGGGTAATAGTAAGGTAAGACGCTAAGCATGGATTCAATCGGCCTGGGATTTCGTTCTTTAGCTGCCGATACCAACCAATTGGACGCGCAGCTTTACACTGTGTGTGTTTCAAATATAGGCCGATAATTGCAGTTTTACAGTTAAATGAAAATTCCTGTCACAAATAAAGTAATTATCCAATCTCGACCAAGTGAACGCGCAGCTTATGATTTCGAAGTCCGAATGACGTGGTACGGTCATATACCTAGCGCTGAACATAACAAATACAGGAAATATTTAAAACTTAAACGAAACAGGGAAATATTGGGCCCAGCCTAATAAATGTTACCTATACGAGTTGCAGCTCTAGTGAAATCAACTCGACAAACAATGGTCTAACTTGAGATTTCGGACCTTATTCACTGGCACACAATGAAACAGGCTGCATATAAAAACATAATGGATTAGTGTTTTTATTTAAATACTAGCTGTTCCCCGCGGTTTCACCCGCGTTCCCAAAATTTTAATAGTTATTCTGCTCTTCGGGGCGGAGACTAATCCAACAAATCAAACATTCTTGAGTTATAAATGGGTTAACTAACCCGACTTTGTTATATAATATACTAGCTGTTCCCCACGGCTTCGTCCACGTTTCCGATAGTTTTTTTAGTAATTCTGGTATTCAGGACGAATACAAATCCCACAAATCAAAAATCATAAAAATTGGTCTAGCCGTTCTTGAGTTATAAATGGTGTAAACAACCCGACTTTGTTTTATATATAAGATATAGATTGAAAGTGTTTATTTATTAATATAACCCAAATTTCCAGCAGTTTTTTTAGTTATAATTTGTTCTTAAAATAATCGTCTATTTAAAACTACGACGTATATAAAATATCCTAAATTTTCCCAATTAAAATATATGGCGTCATAGAAATTTGTTAAAAACAGTGGGTATTTTTTACAGGCTTTTTATTATATTTCTTGCATTTTTTTATAAAATCGCATTCGTTTGAATTATTTGTTTTTTTTACTTAACAATCTTCAGAAATATTGGTTGGGGGGCGTGGACAAAAAATCATAATACTACATTTATGGTGGGGGGACTATTTACATTTTAATTGTAAAAATCTGACACTAAGCGAACATGGACACCGCGTTCTCCTTTACTTATAGGTATGAAACTCTCATGTGGCTGCTTTAAAATTATAAAAAAGTTGGTACCTACCTACCTACGACCGTACAGTAATATTTTTACCTTACCACACATACACTTAATAAAATATTATAATATCTAGGTACAGTATTTCTATCTCACCCATTAGATGGACATAAAGCAGCCAATTTTTGGGATTTCCATTGCAGTATCTTGTTTTTTACATCACTTAAGTCAAAACCACCATGAGAGGATACTCCAATCTATGAACACAATAAAAAAGACACCTATTTTGAATATCTCCGATTTTTTAATATTAGCCATGCAATAGACCTAATAATTGACTCGCTGACCTGGCTAATGTTTAATAAATTTTGGTTCTTCCATTGTAAAATATTTTTTTGAATTTCATTTAAATCAATAAAAGTCGCATTAACCCCGATCTGTTGGATAAATAAACATCGCGAAAAAACCATTTTAAAAACCCTTTATGTTACTAAATTGAAAGACTTACAAAAAGTACTAGTACAATACCGTGCTGAATATTAAGCATTATTACAATTAAGCCTTATATAGAAATAGCATGGTCGAAATTAACACGAAAACTGACCAATGCTCAGTAAAAGTAAATAGGTACTACTGTACCCGACTGTATCATACGGAATGAGATATTTATATCATGCAGTATAAAAAAATATTCTGGTCAAATTGTTTAGCAATTATAAGTTTGTAAGTCCATTCATGTTAAAATACCGTGACGAAACGTGTGAAAGTGTGAAATATTTAAAATAACTAACTGAACATAACAATATTTTTTAAAAGGAGACATGCTATTATTTGGTTTTTCATAAATTACCTCTCAACTTTCATTTTCATCAACACAGTAGTTAGAGAGTAGGTACATAATAATATAACAGCACGCTGAGTGAGGAACGCCAACGCCCATAAATAATCTTGATGTACCTAATTTGTGTTTGAATCGAGCATAAACTCCGCTCGCTCTCTCTCTAAACGACCTGAAAAAGTTACATTATAAATAAAGAACTCCTATATATTATTAAAATAAATAAATATTCTGGGACATCATTCCTCACACACGGCCATCTGACCCCAAAAAAAGCAGAACTTGTACTATGGAAACTAGATAACTGATATACTACATATACTACTTTTCTTATGTAAATACATACATATGTAGATAATTACACCAAGACACAGGACAAACAGACATGTTAATGCACACAAATGTATGTCCTGAGTGGTAATCGAACCCACGACCTGCGGCGTGACAGATAGGTTATTTTACCAACCACGCCAATCAGTCCGTCATTATTTTATTATTGTTATTTTTAAGCCAGTCTAGTAACATATTTGATTAATCTTCCATTTATTCTCGTAAATTACATTTTTAAACATAATTAAATTAAAAACAGTTCCCCATCGGCATTGGGAACAGGGTCCTAGCTACCGGTAGTCATGGCTCCAGAGAGCGGAATTTCCTCAATATGCGTGCATATATCCAGGAGCACTGCCTTCTGGATCTGGCTCTTGGTCCACTGGCCTATTGCTAGCCTCTTGAGGTGTTTGTCCAGACTCTTATTTAATATCATTGTCCATCCGTATGTAGAGGGACCTAGGTTACTCTTTTTATTTTGAAACCACGAGACTGCTAGCAGATTGCTAGCTATTTATAGTAAGCTTAAGTTAGTCATGTTCACTTTGGGGTCTTTGCTTGCGGCGGTGTCGTGTGATGGGTCGCTCACTTCCCTATAATATGTGCGAGGAGGGCGATGGCTGCCACATGCTCGCTAGAGTAAAAGTGTTCTTTGGCCACATGCGTCATACTTGTGAACAAGTGATGTTTGTGGGGGCTGGTTCATACCATTATCTATAAAAACGGCAAAAAAAAAAACATGTCTGTTGTATGGGAGCCCCCTTAAGTATTGATTTTATTCTATTTTTTAGTATTTCTTATAGTGGCAACAGAAATACATCATCTGTGAAACTTTCAACTGTCTAACTATCACGGTTCATGAGATACAGTCTGGTGACAGACGGACGGATAGCGGAGTCATAGTAATAGGGTCCCATTTTTACCCTTTGGGTACAGAACCCTAATAAGGACCTTAAGAAAATCGTTAATTTCATGCAATGTAGGTATATACCTAATAAACCTACCTACAGTGTATTTTTCCTTACTTGTCTTATTTAGTAAACAAATATGGCGTACTAGTAACCAAAGACAATTGATAGCGTTGGGACATTATTGAATGAACGACTGAACAAATATACACAGATAGCAATAATTTTAGTTTTAACACTGGGAATAAATAGTGTTTTTAATAATATTTTTATAGTAAGCAGCCAGAATATCCTTCACTATCATGATCAAATAAATTATTTCTGAAAACCATGTTTTCCTTATATAAAGAAATGAGCATTTTTTTAACTATTTTTTTATTAATTTGAGTCACTACATGTCATGTTCCTTCGTCACTAATGGAGTCTTCCGATTGTTGTGACACGTTTATAATGAAACTCGAGGTTGGTGCGTCTGATGCAGCATCTATTATTCCGTCAAGCTGCATCATTTTATCCTCTTCTTTTTTATATGGTTGATACAATTATTCCAAGACACCGTACCAATTTGGCTGAAGCCTTTTTTATTTACTTACCTCGTTTGAAAAAAAAAACCCACAAAAAAATCAGTCGTATGCAATATCGATATCCTTGTAGAATTGCCAAAAGTCGTCAGTCCAAACAATAACAGCGTCCAAATCACTAAGCAAACACGAAACAAGTAAAAAGCCAAATCGCTAAACTTAAAACACACACAGAGAGCACCCGTAACGTACGACATCAAGCGAGGCGACGAGACGAATGACGGACGGGTGGGAGGGATGTTTCCGCCAGCTGACAAATAATGACAAGTTTATATATTTTTTTCCAGCGAAGAAACTCACCTGATATCTCACTATCCACTACTATAACTTTACTTGAGCGCCATAGCTCTTCATAATGCCTAAGGGCCTATAGGTTTGGTACTCGCACCATGATCTGCTCCGAGCTTATCTATTCTGAGTTACGAAAAAATAATGTTTTATTTACCTAGGAATACAATACAAATCTGTTATCTGCTTTATTAGTTAAATTATGTATATAAAATTATTTTTTTATTATTGATCTTAAAATTTATCATCATTCATTTCATTCATTCGCTTCTCCCATCTCTACGATCCAAAGACAAACTAGCATTTAGAAATGTCAAATTGTGATGATCATTTTTAAATCTGTTGAAATGGATTCTGATTTTATTTTGATTTTATGAAAATTGTATTGCTTGAATTGTTAATTTGAGGCAGTTTTTGGTGTAATTCATATCATATGTGTTTCTTCCGATAATCAAGACGTTCATACCTAACTTAAAGGTTGTGATTGATGTCAAAACTCACGATTTTCGAACCCACTACTGTTTGTTTACCAAATAAGTAAGGAAAAATACACTGTAATAATCTTGGTTCATAAGTCAGTCCCCCTTATTCAGACCCATTCGGTTGCCATTCCGATCGGAAAGGACGATTTTATTTCGTTAAATTTTGGCTGATGCTGTGTTAGTCGCAGTATTCATTTGCCACGATCATGTACCGATTGCCTGCCTCATTCCAAATGGAAGTCTGAAATGAAAAAATAGGAGCAATCCTGTTCAATAAACTACTCAATCGATTTGTCTACCCGATCGGGACCGCAAACGAGCAGGTCTGAATAACCCCGATAGTCCCCCTATGGCCTAAACAAAATAAAATATGTCTTTTTGGCACTACCTACAGTTCAAACCGATTCTGATGACTGGCAATACCGTTTTCATGTGATTGATTGTAGCATTGCCAGATCTGGGTATTTATCCGTATATTTACGGATTTTACCAATTTTATTTCCGTAAGCCACAACTTCATTTACGTTATACTTTACTATTACAATAAACGCATACTTCATACTTATCATCTTACAAGTTCGTATGCAAATATTATACTTGAGAAAGTGAAATATTTTTTGATGCAACCGGCCGATTGACTTAATTTCTCCCAGAAGAAGAAAAATTGGGCGTGTAATAAAATGCAACAAGTTTTTTTCATCATGTCTGCATAAGCAGTAAGACGGTCCACCAAATGGTCTTGGTCATAGCCCGCGCGCCGTCTTTGGACATTTGTAATATGGAATTGTAGACGTCATACCAACCATGCAGTTCTTTTTACTTAGTAGGTATGTTGATTTGCATTCCCACCATATTTAAGGTGGTTGATAAATTCTTTGAATAGAACACGTAATTAACAAATCACTGTCTTTTATTTGACGTGACAACGTCTTATAATTCGAAGGAGCCGGCTGCACTCACGAAAAAACATGACTCATGCATTACCTCGCTCTGAGGCGTTCCATTTAAGGCTTGAAGTGCAAGCGAGAGCGCGGAACGAGCGACAAAGAGGCACAATCGGCCTCCTTATGACGTTGTCACGTTCAACTATCGTCAGTAAACCGACTTTACAGACAACAGATTTTTATCAAAAATGGGGCTATCTAATAATATAGACTCTATATTATGTAGATAGCCCCATTTTTACCTCAGAGAGGTAGAGCATAGCGATATGTCGTTCAAAGAGCAGCTCGACTGGGGAAGTACCTTGCAGAATACCGCAGCCAAATAACTTATAGTTGTGTTCCTGCGCGTGAGGAAGGTCACCAGAGCTCATTAGGGAGGGGGGAAGGGTCGGCAACGCGCGAGTCTTACTTAAAATCGAATTACATTCGTTACACAATTTTTTTACACACTCATTTTTACACACCTACACATTTTTTTTATTATGGTTCCCTCCCATGCTGAACGTAATTTTACGGATTTTTCAAAATCGGATCTTGCAAGACTGCCCTATTTGATTGCTTGAAGGAACTTCAAGGAGGAACAAGAAAAGAAAGAAAGAGTGGAGTGTGGTGGGTTGAGTTGATGATAGATTTATCAATTTTATCATTCTTACTCGTATTGTATATGAAGGTTATTTCGTTCTCATCTTTGTTTATTTTAGTTTCTTTTATTTCATCTTATAATGATTGAAGGACGCGCAAATGTAAGTAATTTAACTAGGTACTTTCATAAATTTCTGTACCTACCTAACCTATATAATTTATCGATTTTTACTTGTCATTGTCATATAATTTTGTGTAATGTTCTAATTTTCTTTTAGGAACTACCCGATTTTCAGGTTTTTCGGACGGTAATTAAATATTGCCTTGTCATTATTGTTGTGCCAGTACTTTCTTTCTTCTTGGCAAAAAGTGTTCTGTTTGATGGCATACTTCGTTTGGAGCCGATTTCAAGCAGCGTTTACTCTGCTGTTGTTGCGGTTATCGTCTTACATGTTACATTAGGCCTCTATATTTATAAGGCGTACAACGAAGTAGATCAAACCCCACCCAAACCGGTCAAGAAAGATTAAATATCTAATCAAAATAATATAAATCATCATTCAAAATGGACAATCTCTACATGAAAGGAGAACTCTTACAAGTTCACACCAAAAATAGCGAAATATTCGAAGGTCGGTTCTATGATATGACCATTGATAAATCTAAAATATCACTCTACAATGTCAAAGAAACTACAGAAGGTGCAAAGAATGATGGTGTCTTTCATTACTATGACAGTGAAATAAGGAATATTGTTAAACTGCAAGAGCCAGATGAACAAGAATATCTCAAGATATCACAAAAAGAGTGTGAGGATATCATTAAAGTATCCAAAAAGTACATTTACATAAATCAGGTTGATAATAGTTTCCATGAAGCATTGACCGATTTGAACCAGTACAATTATATTGGTTTGAGTACAGATGGTTCCACCATGGGAAGAAAATGCAAGATGCCATTCCTGATATTGTCTACTCCTCAACAGATCTATATATTTGACACTCAAGTTATGCTACATCATGTTTTTGATAGTGGCTTAAAGAAACTACTCGAAAGTGAAAGTCCAAAAAAGATTGTCCATGATTGCAGAAAAATATCTGACTGTTTGTATCATAAGCATAATGTTAAACTGAACTCCGTATTTGACACACAGGTATGTATTCCCATATACATTTTTTCCTGTTATGAAACCCAACATAAAATCACTTTTGGTATGCCACTCTTTGTTGTGCACAACAATTTTATTATTGCCAAGCAAAATCAATTAAATTAACAATATTGATGAACAAATTTCCATGTGCTTAACAGAATGGTTGTATTTATTAGTTTGTCATGTTCCCTTTAATATTTCTTCCTGTTCCTATGCCTTGCCCTATATGCACAACTATACATTTATGTACTGTAATGTAATTTTTGAGCAAGCAGCATACCAAATACATGCAAAGGGTTAACATACTATGAAATACTTTAGTTGTGTTCCTTTCATAAGTCCAATTAGATACCTATATGTGGAATAAGCCAAGACGAAGAAGAAATCTTAATGTTTTTAAACTTCATGTGATTTTTTAAAATTTGAACACTTTATAATAAAATAACCTAAATTGTTACAGGTTGGTGACCTGATAATTTTGAGGAATAAAAAAAATTGTTTACCACAGAAAGTGAAGACCTTGTCGGAATGTTTAAATACTTATCTAGGTCTACAGCCAAACGTAATTGATGAAAAAGTAAGTTAACTAACTATTCTTTTGGATGACGAAATCAGCCAAGTTTTACCTGTTATCTGGGGACACGGAAGTGTCCCCACCAAGTAGAGCAAAAAAAAGGTATGGCCGTACCATCCTTTTCTCGAAGCCATTCGGGCCACACCCACGGCAAAAGAATCTACATAAAACTAAATATACACACTATTATTATGTATACAATATGTAATAAAAACCCTGTCCGATCCATGAAGGTGTTATTAGGTATCGAGATTAAGTTCCATTTCATTTATGTAATCCTTTTCAGATAATAAGTTAAAAAATTACCCCGATTAAAATTGAATAAAAATATTATATTATTTTTTTACTTACATGGCAACACTTTCATACAAAGCGGCGCGGGGGGCGCGCGTCGTCTATCGGGTAGCAATGCATGAGGTCATGACCCCCGTTGACCCCAGGCTCCGCTTATTAGTTAATTGTTTGATTTCAGTCGTTGGAAACAATTAATTTCATGCGAGCTGCAAAAAAAAAGAGCTTTTTATGTGTCGTCCGAGTGATCGTGTCGGATTATTCAATTAGGACGCCAATGCTATGGTTCTGACGAAGATACTGTTCCATATTCCCACCAACAACAGTAATACACGTCTGGCACCGTCGCACAAAGTTGTCACGGACGCTTTGTACAATCAGCAAACATTACATTACATTACGCATCTCGTAATCTCTACTAGCCGCTGCAAGTCCTACTAAAAGTCCGTTTTTCTTTATTGACAATTATTGTCTTATTTGACAATATTTTTTTTAACCCTGGGAATAAATAGTGTTTATTTGACGGGCCGGTTGGCGTGGTTGGTAAGATACCCTATCTATCACGCCGCAGGTCGTGGGTTCGATTCCCACTCAGGACAAACATTTGTGTGCATGAACATGTCTGTTTGTCCTGTGTCTGGTTGTAATTATCTATATATGTATGTATTTACAAAAGTATATGTAGTATATCAGTTATCTGGCTTCCATAGTACAAGCTCTGCTTAGTTTGGGGTCAGATGGCCGTGTGTGGAGGAATAATGTCCCAGAATAATAATATTTTTAAAGTAAGCTGCCAGAATATCGTTCATTATCACACGATATGAAATAATTATTTCTGAAAACCATATTTTCCTTATAAAGAAATAAAACGTGCAACTAGCATTTAGAAATGTCAAAGTGTGATATGTCATTTTTAATCTGTTGAAATGGATTCTGATACTATTTTAATTTTATGCAAATTATTTTGAATACTTTTGGCGGCAGTTTTTGGTGTAATTCATATCATATGTGTTTCTTCCAATAAGACGTTCATACCTAACATAAGGTTATGATTTTCATACCAACTACTTACTGTTTCTGTTTGTTTACCAAATGAGACATGTAAGGAAAAACGGAATTTTGATGAATCCTATGCAAGGTAGGTATTGTCGCTTTACACGTGCCGGTGCGGCGCAGTGCTTTTAACAGGGCACGGCGCTATGTTTGCTACACGATTAAACATACCGCCGCCGACGACGGTGTTGCTTACACTTCAAAAATTTGCCAGACTTCAGGTAAATTGGGGTAATTCGGGTGCATTATAAATTACAATAACATATTTATTTTAATGAATAATCTAATTTCCTTATGTTTTTTTGCAATGTCATTAGGATACCTATATGCCCCTTTCGGATCGGACAGGGTTTTTTTACATATTGTATATCACACTATTTATTAAAGGAATAAAAAAAAAATATATTGATATTATGGTTACTATAATAAAATGTTGTTAGCTTACTAACAAGGTATCAATTTATGACTAATGCCCGGTTACTATGTTTTAAGGGATCGTTATTGTGCTTCGATAACCGACCGTTTTTGAGTTACGAGTGACGAGCCGTTATAGACGTTCCTAAAAGTTTTTACGTCGTCTACCTGCGACGAACAGATGTTGGTTACCTGCTAACCGAAGCCCTCTCGCGGCATTCACAGCGTTTCGTTACTGCAAAGAAGCTTATTTTGAATACAAATCAAAATTAATGCAAAATGTTATTTTTTTAGTGTTATGATTAATTTGAATAGAGAAATACATATTTTTTACACACAAATTTTTTATCTGGATTTACTGAAAGAATAATCTTATAACAATAATAAAAACAAATATATGTTCTTCAATTTAAAATGTCATCCATTTTTGTGCTGACTGAAGTGAACAAAACTGGCGTCCAAACCAATCCAACCGAAACTTATACTTAACTGACAATTTCTTTTAAAAATAAACATTTCTATATACAAATACATATATACAATAAATAATTAAGTACTATTTAAAAGATTTTATAACAATTATAAAATAATTTATTTACTTGATTCTTTATTTTCAGTGTATATCAACATTTTGACAGTTACTAAGATAAAGCTTACACATAATAATTCTGAAGTCCTAAAGTGTATAAGTATAGTATACTAAAATAGTGATTACACAACCCATACTTTACTTTATTCACTTAGAAATGTGGATCTAGCTCAGTTAGTATTGCAATGGCGGCTACATTAGGCTGAAAATGAAAAAAAATATGATTAACCAAACTCTGTATTTTACATAGACCAAATATCAAAACAAATAATTATTACTTACTTATCAATCATCCTACGATTAATACCACGTTCTTCATCAGAGTCGGAGGCATTCCAGTCGGACAACCTTTCTAATCACTTAATTCACTATCTGATTGAGACATTTCAATTAATTTTAACGTAAACACTTAAAACTCTAGGTTACAACCGACCGATATCGGGCAGCTTTGACAGCCGGTTGACGTTTCAATATTTTTATAGAAACACTACAAGTTGTCATCGCCATACATTAGCCTACTATCTATCCGTTATTCGTAACCCCCTCCCATCCGTAGGTAGCAAGCCAACGGTAACTTCGTTATCGAAACGTTTTTTATAGTAACACTTTTGACTAACGTCTCGTAGTCTGATCTACCATTCGTAAGCAAAACGTATCGTTTCTTGAATATAGTAACCGGGCATAAATGATTGGGAACAGCTAGTATTAGAATACACTTAGACTGAGAAGACTCTGGGAAGAAACTGAAAGACATTTTTAACATTGTAAACCCTTTCCAGCTTGATATTGTTCAGTGCACTGAGCGTCCATTATCAACGGAAATCAAGGATAGCCTGGCCAAGAACATTGCATTTTTACACCGCCTTTCAGAGATTATCAATGATGAGATGCAGCTGCCATTTGTAAGAGGGGTGGATTGCTTTGTGGAGAACCTTCGATCATGTGATGACTTCAAAGCTTGGGAACTTTGTGGCAAACTAAATCAATTGCCTAAAGATTTCAAGTTCGCTATTGAGTATTAACATTGTAATACATTCCACAAAAACTGTAGGACTAGATATTTTTTAATTTTCATGCACTAATTGATTTCCTAATTTCATATTAAATGGCTTCTAGTCTGAATTTGAATGCAACAGTATTACCAAGTCAAAATTACTTACAATGTTAGATATGTAATCCATGCACTTAAGTAAGGAATTGTATTTGAATAAAGCAATAATCTGCTTCTAAATTTTTTAATTATAATAAGATGTATTCATTGTACTACTTACTGCTCTATATTTGTTAATGGTAACTACACTTGTCACAACTCAATATTTACTTCTTCTGTTTGTATCTGTGATCGCACAATGCAAGTGTCTGTATAAGCTTCATATTATGGTGATTAAGATTATTTTTGTATTTATGGAATGATGTTAAGAGTATGGCTTTATACAATCTAGATTTAAAAATCCAGGACATAAATCCTTAATTTGTGTAAGATTATAATTATCATGTATTATTTCATCATATCTTTTAGATAATAAGAAGCTATAATTCTTTAAAAATGTAAGATTGAGAATATTTTGTGAGAAGGTTTACAGAGATGGAATAATTATAAGATGGGCAGTGTAATATAGCTCTAAATTCTTTATAAAGCCAGCTTTTGTGAAGTTAAGAGCCATGCTTCAGAATAAATCACTTTGTGCTTGTTATTTACTCTTTTATTTCGTTTCTTAAAAAAACAAAGCTGTGTTCCAGGTATAAATATTTTTAATAAACTCTTTAAACAGCAACTGACAATATAGGTTTATGAGGACCTCAGAAATAAATTGGGGTAAAAAGCTAAGCCCTCAATGGATTCGTCTCGACATGCCCACCCAAGCCGCTCTGTCGTGTAGAGGCGCTCGCGTGCGAGTAGAACAGAAACATTAGCTACTTGAGATAGCTTCACTGGTGTTAGGTAACCATTTTCTTGAAGCTGTAGAATACAATACAAGTAATTAACAAATATAGCACTTTGTTCAGCTAGCTAGGTAGTTAGCACATCAATCACTACCCCATAACCCGACTACGGCAAAAAATTCATTCAATTCATTTCACTGTATAATAATGAAAAACCTAGTAATATTATAAATGTGACAGTAGGATGTTAGGATATTAACTCAATCGTTTATGCGTAAACGGCTGAATGGATTTAGGTGAAACTTGGCACATAGATAGATCTCACACACCCTGCCCTAGAATAATATAAATAAATATAATAAACAAGATGCTCGGGGACGTGTGGTAAACCACCGGGCAGAAACTAGGGTCAGAGAGTAGCCTTAATAAATATAATTTGAGATTGTTATGAGGCAGATATCTCAGAGTAAAATATCTTATTGGATAAGAATGTTATATTCACCAAATCGCTTGTAGTCTTTGCAACTTCTTCATCTCTATGACTATTCAACTGTAAAACACAAGCACCACTTGGGAACTTTCTAAGTGACATTGGTGCACCAATAGTTTGCAATAATCTGAAATGATAATAAAGACAATATATATATATATATATTTTTTAAATATAATTAAGGGAATCTAATTTAGTAATTTGTAAGAAAAAGCTTCCTGTAATGGGACTTTGAACCTACATGGGCAGGGCAGTTTCTTATTTTACAAAATGTTTTCAGAAACACCTTTACATCTCAAAGGTGTGAAACTGACCTAATCCAAAATTTGCAACTTTTGGGAATTGAGAAAAGAAGTTTTTAAAGCAGAGCAACACTGAAAAGTAATGCATATATTTTTTTCGATTTAACCGTTCGTGTCTGAGATTCGACTGTTTTCGACCTACCCGATTGTAAAGCATGTGCTTTTTAGTACACTCAATAGTTTAACTCATTTTTCCAAAATTTTGGATTAGGTCAGTTTTGTTCTAAAGGTGTGATGTATTGAGTTGATAAACAGCTCAATGTCAAAGCCTAGCTTAAATTATCTGGTCCTATTATATGGTTGTTTTGTGCATCATCAAGTTATTATGACTAAGTGTCAATGGTCCCTTAGGTCTTATATCCTCATTCTACTGTTTATAGATTTTCTTGATAACACTAATTTTAAAAACTTTCTAACATAGTAACGGAAGTTTAAAACTAGAATACCTACTTGCAAGCATTCAATAGATCTTCTGGAGATATTAGCTCTAATCCTCTGGCTCTATTTACTCTGCACCAAACATCGGCCAGTGACATAATCCCTCCACAATCCTACAATTTGTAAAATGTCAGAAAGTATCAGGCTTCTGATAAAATGATGATGCCATATGGATGTATTTTTATTCTGCAGATGATTAAATACTGACCATTAAAACAGCAATCATCATATCAGATATCTGTTGTGAGAGTCCCATATAATAATCAGAATCAGACCTAAAGGCATCTCTTGTTACTGGATCATCAATACCCAAACTCATAAGGTATGACTTAAATCTTACTGTATCATCTTCAGATATATCACCTTGCTTATCCTGTAATAATTCAAAATTATTTCTATACAAATGTTACATTCCTAAATAGCCTAAGGTACTCCCCTTAGCAAAACAATGTACATAATAATATAGAAGGTGAATTCACACATACATACCCTAATTTTTGTTGATATATTTTTTGATATTACAACCATTTCTTTGGCTTTTTCCATTAACTTTGTAAGATCTTGGAAAGCTACACTAATGCTTTCATCTGTAGCTCTATGCTGTTCTTCTATGCTTCTTTCAATCCCAACAATTCCAGAACGAATTTTGGAATTGATAGGTGTCACAGATGATCTTGGAGTGGCAGTTAGACTTGCAGAACTTACAGGGGAAGCTAATGGTGTAGTTCTCTCCCAGGACTTAGCAGCTACTGCCTCATTCAGGGCTTTAAAGAATGCTGCATCAATGCCATCTTTAAATGAGAACTTGACGAAATGAAAAGGGCTAACAACGGCTGGTCCTGGTCTTTTACCTGTAATTATTTTATGTGCACAATACAGTATTATTTATCCATAATATATTCAGTAGGTAATCAATAATAATTTAAAATAATGAAATTTTTACTTCATGAAAATCATGTTTGCATATGTAAAAAAAAAAAAAAATGTAATTGATTTATGTACCTGGTAGTGCAGGTCCAAGATGTAACAATATCCTCTTAGGTCCACCAAGACCAAACACACCACCACTTTCTTCTTCCATGCAAAAAATATAGTACAAATGAAGGGACAAGCACACTTGGCCCTTAGGAATATCACCAGGTTTCCCCCACAAAATTCGATGAGTTGTTAACACCACTTCGCCATCTGTAAATTGCGTCTAAAATATTTCTTACAATATATATGTGGATTCTTGACAAACGTAGAAGAAACATACTGCACAAGATCAAAAGGTACCAACCTTATCATCTCCATCGTATATTTTTACATTTTTGTCCCGTTTTAAATAATTTTCACCATCAAACAAACGAGCTTCAATATATTCGAATCTATCCATTCTGATAAAAATTCTACCTATTAATACGAATTGATTAAGGCAAATTTAATATTTTTCTTATCATAACTTTGTTTGCCAAACAACAAATACAAGGAACATAATACTCTACCGAGAGAACAAATACAACCATAGACTTAGTAGAGATGTGAATACAACCAACCAATTTCAATTTACTACAGGGCTGACCGATTGTGAAAAAAAAATGATTAATTGAAGAAACGAAAGATTAATTAATCGATAATTTTTTTCGTATAATCTATTTTTAATAATCATTTTTTTGGTAAGTTTAATTGATTTTTAATTAATTGATTATATAATTCCCACATTTTTAAACCAATTTTTGTAAACAGCGCCATCTGTGTGACGAATGAAAAAATACGAAATAAGTTCACTAAAAATAAACAAGTCGATTAAAAGACAAAAAGAGTAAAGAGAGTCGAGTAAAAGAGTTTCGCATCTTTTTAAGGCTGGGAATACACGACAGATTTTTTCATCTGATAGTCTGATCAGACTACCGGAAGGCGTTGGAGCCATTACTTTGTTTGAACATACAATACACGTCCGATTCAATAGTCGGACAGAATTGTATTGAATGTTCGCCGGCATCCGACTATCGGATGAAAAAATCTGACGTGTATTCCCAGCTTAAGTGTTTTCTTCTAGCGTATTTTACACTGGATCTAGTGACATGATGATTTTTGAGGTGACAACCCTGCACAGACGTGACATTGACTGAGTCTGGGTGTAATTATCTATATATGTATGTATTTACAAAAGAAAAGTACTATATGTATTATATCAGTTACGAGTACCCTGAGTGTAAAGAATTTACGTAAATAAACGCTTTCTATGACGTTTGCGTTTACTAAAAATTTGTATGGATCAAATTGGTTCCATGAGTATTCCGCGAGAGGCGCTGTGCCGATTCCTATAGAAAAATGCCGTAAGCGCTAGCGTGATAGGAAGCGCTTTCTAACGTCAATTGTTTACACTCGGGGTACTGGCTTCTATAGTACAATACAAGCTCTGCTTAGTTTAGAGAATAATGGCCTAGAATGTTTATTTATAGAGTGTAAAAAAATACTTTAAAATCAATTATTTTATTCTTCTCAAATCGATTTTTCAGTCGATTTATATTGAAACGAGAAAAATCGATTACTAAGTATTCAATTTTGTATGTCATGTTAGTAAATAGGTATGTGAAAACCAAGGAATTTTGAAGATTTATAGGGATAAAGGGCGTCGCACACGGCGAAGATACTATAATATTTTATCTTAAGATCATGAGACAGCATTATACTATGAAAAGAGAAGCAACGACCTACCTAACCTACCTTCTCTTTCACATATCGGTATAGCACTGTCTCATATATCATATAAAATATTATAGTATCTTCGCCGTGTGTGACGCCCTTTATCCCTATAAATCTTCAAAATTCCTTGGTTTTCACCTCCTGTATAGGTCTATTATTTTACTCTTTGGTTTTCACGTACCTATTTATTAACATAGTATTATAGTATCTTTACCGTGTGTGAGGTCCTTAATTCTTAAAGAACCTAGGGAATAAATAAAATCTTAAGTGGTAACACTGCTATAACCTCCAATTTTCACACCGAGTGCGACTCGAATGAATGATACTTTCTGTTCTGCTTACTTGCTACGTGAACTAATATGAAAGGAACAAAAACGAGACGAGAGGCAAGCCTGTAATAAATAACAATTTCTAATGTACTTTTACTTGCACTCTTTCTTGCAGTATAGTTCTTGAGTGAATTTTAGCTCAGTTCCAGTTACAATAAAATTATGGCAGAATCTCAAGATTCAATTCTTTTAAAAATCCAAGAACAGGGTGATCTTGTAAGAAAATTGAAAGCTGCGAAGGAATCCAGTGAAAAGGTAAGCCCTAACTTAGCTCGCACGCAGTAACCAGCAATTTTAAGCTTAAGACTGGATGTGTTCTATTGATATTGCATCATTCTTCATATTCAGGATTTGAATTTGTAGGGAAAGAGGACCTATGTGCAATACAATTTAGAAGAAATTGATAGATATTTGTATCAGTACAGTTACATTTGTGGTTACATGCCCAGTAAATGTGATGTAGAGATGGCCAAAATCTTAGAGAATGTTGATTTTCAAAGATACAAATATATAAAGAGGTGGTGGTACCATATGCGGAGTTTTGGAGAGTCTGAAATATTGTTATTTCCTGTAACTCCACTACCAAATGTTTTGATTAAGGCTGAGGGCAATAAAAAATCTATTGATGAACAGGTTTGTGAGATAGCCTATTGGTCTTAATTTTTTGTCAGCACTAGTAAATTAGAGTTTGGTACACCTCTCCTCCATTTTACTTTGTTTTGGGCTTTGAACCTCCCCATATGGTTGTCTCGTCACCACAAAATCTAATTTCAATCAAATGTAATAAACTAAACTAAAAAAATGTACATACCATGACATCTTTGTGTTTGTGACATTATATGATTAAGCTTTTTTCTTTTTCCGGTCATAAGTATTGAAAAGCTGTGGTGACGTGATATCATATTGAGTTTAAGGATAAAATTAGTGAAGCATGACTTACAAATTGTTGAAGTTGGTAAAAAACCATGCAAAAGTGCTGAGGTTACACAATGTTATTATCAACAGCAGTTTCACAAAAAATATTGCAACATCATCTTGCTGCAAGGTATTTGAAAGCTATTTAAATGCCTGTAATAACATAATATAGTTCTTGTAGGAAATACTCTTTAAATCTTAGATGTTTTTACTTTTGTTCACTGTTTTGAATGAAATTGTTTGAATAATATAAACTATTTAATAATCTGGGAAAACTATGGCTTCACTTTTCATGACTTAAGATGTAGGTTGGATGAAATATGCTTTTATGAAAATATAAATAATATATATTATAATTATAATTTATTTAAGCAAGTAACAATTTTATTAGCTTTAGCTGATTAAGTGTATGTACCTATATCACTGCACTTTAGTAGTAGTTGTCTAGTCTTCTTTTATAAGAGTAAATCACATAATAATTATAATTATTATAATTTTTTATTTATTTTTTAGATTAAAGAAGAAGTAGCTAAGTTATTGTCACTAAAAGCTCAGCTAGTCCCTGAAGATGCAGCTCCTCAGAAGTTCACTCTTAAAACTGCAAAGGGCACTCGTGATTACAATCCTCAGCAGATGTCAATAAGGAACAATGTATTGCAGAAAATTATTGCTGTGTTCAAGAGACATGGAGCTGAGTGTATTGATACACCTGTATTTGAATTGAAGGTGATTGAATGTCCTCTGTTCATAATTATTTTATCAGCATCTAAGTATATTATGTATGCATTAATATATAGGCAAAAACAAAATAGTTAGAACATAGTTGATAAATTAAAAGATTGTTGTCTTTTTATTTCTTTTTACTATACATTGGCTGTTGTTGATGTGGCTGAAGGTACTAAGTACACAAAGCCTAGTGTTACGTTAATAATTGTTTACTAATGTGATTAATTATTGTCCTCATACATACTATATTTTTTTATGTTCAATTTATCTCTCAGTACTTATACAAATTTATTTTTAACACACCTATTCTCTTAAATTCCAGGAAGTTCTAACTGGTAAATATGGGGAAGATTCAAAATTGATATATGATTTGAAAGATCAGGGTGGTGAAATTTTGTCACTGAGGTATGACTTGACAGTACCCCTGGCTAGATACTTGGCAATGAATAAGATAAATACATTGAAACGTTACCACATTGCCAAGGTTTACAGGAGAGACAATCCAGCTATGACAAGAGGGAGATACAGGGAATTTTATCAATGTGTAAGTATATATTATGGGATGTAAAATGATCTCTGCAATAGCCAATTTTTGGGACTGCAATCTTATGTACCTTTCTATTTACCCTCATTCTCTTCATCAAAGGTTTTATATTTCTACATTTAAAATCAGAATTATACATTATTTCATTATTAATTGATGTGTTGTTCTTAGGATTTTGACATAGCGGGACAGTTTGACATGATGGTACCTGATGCAGAGTGTCTTAAGGTAGTGACAGAAATATTGGATTCCCTGGACATTGGCAACTATATACTGAAGGTGAACCACAGGCGTTTACTAGATGGTATGTTCGAGGCTTGTGGAGTGCCAGCTGACAAATTCAGGACAACTTGCTCTACAGTAGATAAATTAGATAAGGTAAGAAACCATGTTGATTTGAAATCATATTATATTACTTTGAAGCCCAGTGATAAAATTCTTGACTAATGATATTTAAATATGGTACCTACATAATCAAATTAAATTTTATTAATTTTAGTCACCATGGGATGAAGTGAGAACAGAAATGATAAATGAGAAAGGTATATCTCCTGATGCTGCAGACAGGATTGGAGAATATGTGCGTTTGAATGGTGGTGCAGAATTAGCTGATAAACTATTGAAAGATGAGAAATTATCCAAAACTAAAGCAGCGGTTGAAGGGCTTGAGGGTATCAAGGTTTTGTTGGAATACTGTGAACTATTTGGAATTAAGGACAAGATACTTTTCGATTTAAGCTTAGCAAGAGGCTTAGATTATTACACTGGCGTAATCTATGAAGCTGTTCTTACACGTAAGTTTATTACATCGTGGTTTAGGTTCAATAGGATTGCTTTATGTATGGTTCTATCTTTCACATTGATCAGTTCTCGCTTCTATTTCAAAAGTGAAAGGCTCGTTGTTTATGACGTCACGTAGTAACCAGTCACGAGACTTTCATTATGAATGCCAGTCGATGTCGATTTTAATTTAATAGTGTATAACTTTGTATAGGAATGTGTTTGACTGCAATGTCACAATGGTAAGTGATGATGTGGCCGAAGGTGGTAAGCACACAAAGCCTAGAAACAAATGTGTCTCAAGTGCACCATCTGGAACACATCGGTAGGTGTTTGATGATAGATTGTCAACTCGAGGTAGCCAGTCATGCTGGTACTACAAAGTATCCTACAATGGTAGGGTGCTATGGTTTCCTCACGATGTTTTTCTTCACCGATAGTTCACGCTCTTTGTAGAATATTAGAAAATCCTATAATAAAGAATAACGTCATAAAGTCAGGTGAATATGAAATCGCTATTCGAATAATTCTATTTATTGATAAGATATCTTGGAAATACATACATATTATATTATATTGATCGTATTTTATTTCAGAGCCTATTAAGATCGGTAGCGAGGATCAAACAGTGGGTTCTATAGCTGGCGGTGGCAGATACGACAACCTTGTGGGAATGTTCGACTCTAAAAACAAACAGGTGAATAACTTTATAAAGGATAATGATCACTAAAAGGTGATGCAGTTACTTACGTGTAACCTCTTTAATTTCAAAATAGAGACATGTCTACATAGAGAGATGCATTATGAAGGTGATCACAGTTATGATAAAGTCGCACGGAACTCGCGTAAATGCACCGCACGCAGCGTTTTATTTATTCTTTGAGCTGTGAAGATCTGGGAATCCTGTCAATCGTAATAAATGAATAGGTACTATAAATACGATTGTTTTTGTGGACGTTTATTACTCAATCACATCGTAATAGCTGAAGAGATTTGTATGTAATTAAGTCCAAAGATAGTTATATCCGGGAATAACAGATAGTACCTACGCATTTTATCCCGAGGAAACTATACTTAGAAACGCGGATAAATTCCCTGGGCGGAATCCAGTAGATTAATATATCTTTACTAGGCGAATGTACCAGTGTGAGGGGTTGATTTTTTATGCAATGCAATTTAGCACTTTTCCGTACCGTATGCGTGGCGCATAATATACCAATAAATTCTAAAGTTGGCCCGACTACACACCGACTAGTTAAAACCGACTATTCGGCAAATTTTCAATTTTCCCATTCATTTGGGGTCGGCGCAATACGTAGGTACTCTTCTTCCATTCGGCCTTTCTATCCGTCATATTATCTGCATTCACTACATTCTTTCTCATATCTTCATTTACATAATCTATCCTTCTCTTTCTCTTACTTACCTTAGTAAATATTTTAAATTGTTTGTGATGCAATTTCAAAAATAACGATGATCTTCTGACTTTTAAAATTCCCTGTGTGCTCATGTGGATCGATGTCGTCACCCTTTTAAGCGATTTTGAGGGCTTCCTATAAAAACTACGATCTCACGGAGAGCAATTTTCAGCCTCAAAAAAAACTGTAATCCAGGCAAGCTGGAGATGCCCAAATTCGTAACGATCGGCATTCCCGACTAGTCGGCAACTTTCTAATCGATTAGCCTGCTAGTCGGGTGATCGGCAAAACCCATAGTCGGCCCATTACTAGTAAAACCGTTGAAATCGGCGTATACAATCGCCATTATGTACGACGTATGAAGCAAGATCTATAATATTTATTTACAGCAAGATATTATGTAAAACGGTTAACTAACCGTGTCAAACAATGCTTTCGTAATTAACATAGATTATTATACATAATTTAGGTTGTAAAGCAATTTTGTATTACATCAATAATTTGCTCGTCGTTTTCAAACACTGAAACAAAAAAACTTTTCCAGTAGAACCACTCTAGTTCAGTAAATATTTGCGATGAAATGTATTTATTTAGTCGTATAAGTTTCCATATAATTTATATTATATCAAATTCGTTTAGATCTGTTAGTGTCTAATAAAAGTAAATATTATTTTTTCAGGTACCATGCGTGGGCGTCAGTATCGGCGTGGAGCGTATATTCTCAGTGCTAGAAGCGAAGTTGGCTGCGGGCGAGTTGCGCGTGCGCACCAACGAAGTAGACGTCTATGTTGCGTCCGCGCAGAAGAACTTCCTTGAGGCGAGAATGAAGATCTGCGCTGAACTGTGGAATGCTGGAATCAAGGTTAATTTTATTGCATAATTGTTAAAGCCCGTTAGTTTATAATAAAACTATCGATATTGTCAAGTGCCGAAAACATTGTGAACGGAGAATAAAATTTACGATTGAGCGCATTAATTTTCGTTAGTTTATAATCTACTAGCTGTCCTCCGCGGTTTCACCCGTGTTCCCGAGAAAATAAAGCATGTCCTCCATACAATTGACTATCTGCGTACCAAATTTTATCGCGATCGGTTCAGAGTGAAAATATAGTAAAAAACAAACAAACTCACATTCGTATTTATAATATTTAGGATGTCTGGCCACTGATTTTCTGAGATAATATCATGTGGTAGTAAACTTGGCAAACCATCGCCGTGATTGGTCGGTATTGTTACTTGATTGTACCACTTGTCCATTGTAAAATAATGTTCGTTGTTACTAATATCAAACGACAAAATCTAGTTGTTAAAATACTAATACATAAAAGCGTCAGCTTGATTCCTTCGGTTTCTTATTAATAGTGGTTATAATATGAGTCGTGGCTTTTACACATCATGTATTTTTAATAAAAAAAAAATATTTGAATATACTATGTTCTAAATTATCTTAAAATTGTCATTCCAGACCGAGCAATCATACAAAAAGAACCCGAAAATGCTGACTCAATTACAACACTGCGAGGATAACGGCATTCCATTTGCTGTTGTTTTGGGCGAGTCTGAGATGAACCGAGGTGTGGTTAAAGTGAGGGATATAATCACTCGGCAAGAAGATGAGGTACCGAGGGAGGAACTTGTTAAAGAACTTAAGAATAGGATAGCAGCGTTGAGCGTGCGAGAGACGAATGGCTCAGTGTAGTGAAACCAGATTCAGATTTGAATTAAGAATTTGATAAAAATTTTATTTATATGTATACGAAAGTCTTTTGATGGTTTGAGCATCTACATATTAAGTAGGCTTCAGCAGTAATTGTAAGTTTTGAAATTTCTCCGAAAGCACGGATAAATATAAGATTGTTTGCAATGCAGTCGTCAATGCACTTACGTTACGACTGCTTGAATCTGTCCGGGTGTGGCCGCCTGAATATTAGATACAACAATTCAATTATAGCATTGGCATTAAATAAAACGCAAATCACGCATAAATACTCATTTGCATTCGCTGAAAATACAGAAATTAAATATAATAAATTGCTATAAATGGTAACGAATCATTATACTATTTGGGTAGTTTTTATACAAAGCATTTTGTGATAAAAAAAAAGTATAAACACTACTGAATGAATTACACGTTTCAACTTCTTACATAGATTTTAATATAAATTAATCTATTGCTATTTCTGTTCATTGAAGTCCTCTGTTTTATATGTTTTTTTAATGTTAGATTATAATTTTTTTAAATTATTTGTTTAGTAATTTATTTTAGATTTGTCTTCTCAAAAGTACTGGATTTTTTTTGTATATTGTGTGGATTCGTAACAATAAATATATTTACAGAGCACAAATTACGGTTTTATTTAAATTACTATCGTGATACCAATTTTCCTACGCACGGACATAGAGCAAAACTGTGTTTTAACACTCAACACATTCCCTACACATTGAATGCCAGTTTAAAAAAATACAGTTATTGACAATCACTTCATACAATACATCCTATTGGCTATTATAGGACAAGATGAGGATTACCAAACTAACTCGGAAATCCTCGAGTTGAAAATTTGACGCTTTGCTCGGGTAGTAGAAATGAAATATGAAATCAAATGAATGTTCTGGATGCTGTCAATCAAATATAAACTGACTTGTAGGAAGTGGCACTAGTACTTAATTATTCCTAGAATTTTCCAAGCGATTTATTAACACATGGCGTGTATACTGAAACGAATGATGCGACGGATGTTGGATTGTGGCAATTTTACTCAGTTTCCACAAAATCAACTGATATTTTGATATACATACCTAATTGTATTAAAATTCAATTATTGTTCCATGATCATGATTCTTCACTACCTACTTGTTTTAGGGTTGGGTGAATTATAATGCAGGTAGGCAGATATATAAGGTCCTAATAAATGAAGTACGGTCCATTTGAGGGATGATGGTATAGGTCATAAGTATTCCGATAATGATAAAAAAAATATTCGGTCGTAATTTTAATGAAAAAAAAAACTTGAAATTGTACTTCATCACTACTAAGCATTAATTAAAACCATTAACAGCATAATCAGTAGTAAATTTATTAAAAAAAAATAAAAAGTACATTTAATGGTTTTGCTAAGTAGTGATGAAGTACAATTTCAGGTTTCAAAATGGTATGAAAAGTAGAGTATTTTCCTAGGTGATAAAGCTGTCTTAGTCTTGGGTGAACTTAAATCCCTTGCTACACTCAGAACTCGTCTTAAATCCCTCGCTTCGCTCGTGATTTAAGTTTTTAACACCCTCGCTACGCTCGGGAGTAAACCTCGAGTCCTTCGTTACGCTCGCGATTTAAATCGTCACCCTAGACAGAAGACACTGCTTTATCCCCTTGGTTAATAATCTACTATTTCAAAACCATACCGTTACAAAAAATTAAGCAAGCAATTCTTTTCTTATGAATGCGTTTATATATATTTAGTTGTCTCTAACTTTAATTGATTTTAAGTAAGTAGTATAGGTACTTAGATAAAATTTATCATTTTTACAAAATTTTGTTAAAAACGTTAGAATACTTTGAGCTCGCGGCCTCGAGCTGGGGGCCCGTCGGGCCGGGGGCCCATGGCATTTTGCCAGCCCTGCCACCCTATAGTTACGCCACTGATTTTAGAGCATGTCGGTATCGGTACTGCCTAATAGGTATAGACGTGCCCCATTACTTGCTTGCACACTAATGCATTAGAATGTCGAAAGCATTCGCTAGTATGTAGCGGTGGTCAGTTCATGTTGGACGAGATCTCATTATTAAAACCTATAAAATGCACCATTCGCCCAAAAATTTTAATGTGTTCAAGATGATTCAATGACCTTCTAGTCAATGTCCCCGAATCGGTTCTATTGACCTCGATCAGTTTGTCCTACAGCACGTCCGCGTGCTTCTAGTTCAATAATGTCATGTCATGGACACGCCGCGCCGGTCGCACTCTGTTCGACTCATTGTTCCCACCACAGCTTCTGTGGTTCCTGTCATTGTGCCCTAATTCAGCGTGAAGTCCACCACGATTTTCATCGATATAAAACTATTTACACAATAGGACTCCCGCCTATTATCCATCTTACTGTTTCGTAGACAACATCTCTCGTGTCAACGCGATATATTTAGTGTGATGAAATGATTCCGCGATACAAATTACACTTTGGTTTATTTCTCTGTGTGATCCTTTTTACATCGGGAATCAGTGCGTCAGCAATAAAGGAAGCATTGGAAGAACATTTGAAGGATGTTGCACACAATGAAGGAGCAGAATCTATCAAACACGACAAGCACAAGGGAGAAAAAGTACATCAAGTGGAGAGTCAAATAGACGATAGTCATAAAAATCAATTCTCCAAAGCAAACGATGAAGCCAAATATTTGAAGAAAGAACATGATACTAAATCTTCTTCGGATAGTGATGCTTACAAAGGTTATAATTCTAAGCAAGATAAAGCCGAGGATAGCGAGGCGACTGGATTTAAGAGAGGACATAAAAAAGGACATCATAAGCAAGGATTCCAAAACTCTTATCACAAAGACGAATCATCTAACAAGAGCACCTTCTTTGACGACTTCAATGATGAAGGTGATCGAGCAGCATACAATAGTAGATTAAATAGCCACGACAACCAAGGTGGTCGAAGTTATCAGGGTGGTCATAACAATGGGCAAGAGTATGTTCGTGACAACTACCATGGCGGAGGCTATAATCGTTACGGGGATGTTGCAAATAAGCATCAAGGACACCAAGATCATGGCAGGAAATATTATTTGGATGACACTTTAAATTACAATAAGCATCGTAACGGCCACAATGCTTACAATAGAGATAATATTCGGAATCGACATGAGTACCGTGCGCCGGAGGTTCATCACGATCCAGGATGGGATTGGCAGAAATGGGACGAAGGCAGGAGAGGTTGGGAACGTCCCGGCACTGGTTGGGAACGCCCCGGCACTGGCTGGGAAAGAGAATCCGGATGGGAAAGAGATCCCGGCTGGCAGCGAGACTACGGCGGTCCTGGCTACTACGATGATCACGGAATACGTCACGATGGAGGTTACGGCTATGGTCCTAATCACGGTTATGGTTACGGTGAGTCTCGAGCAGCTCCCGTGGCTCATATTCCCAAGAGCTTACCTGTAGACGTACCTAAAAACGCACCAGTAGTTGCTCATAGGAAACAGACGATCACTATATATGAGGATCCAAGATATGACGGTAAGGATAACGGACAACTGAGACGAGAGGAAGGTGACTACCTACAGCTAGAGTTCAAACCGAGTAACCATAGGTATGCAAGTTATGATGATACATATTACAATGCTCCAACGAGAGAGGGAGGCGTTGAAGCAAGTAAAATCAATAGACTAGTTTATAATTACAGACGGCAGTGAAGAGGCTAATCGTAAAGCAAATTATTATCCACAAATGAAATACCTACATGCTTTCTACAGATACTCATAAAATAGCAGTGTTTAAATTGATTAAGTATATAACTATAGATAGTCTAGGAACAAGATGGAGTCATTAACGAAGTTGACTTTTGGGGATGGTGATGGGTAATGTTAAGATTTAATACTATTTATTTTTTGAAGTATGATTTGCGCGCAATTACTTGCGCTATTTGATTACGTGTTGATTGTAAATAAAATAGTACAACCATAAATAAAAGAAACAGAAAAATATATATATATATAATATATATTTGCTTACACACTTCATAGATTCTAATAATTCATTCGTTGCACATACCTATATCTATTATAAAAAAATAACATACCTATGTAGATTTAAAAATCAGGAAAAAAACATTTGTGCACACAGTGCTACCTATAATAAAAATACATTTATCATTCCTGTATCGGGATTCAGCTTAGATATGTGAATATTAAACGGGGAATATGGGGAGGTATTGCATATTTACCAATTTGCACTGAGGCGTACAAGTCAAACAGGTAGGACCTTTGAAGGAAAGATTCCTTGGAGCAGTTGCTATAGATTGAAGGACGGAGGACGGCCAGTCGGGCGGCATATTTCAATATGGAACATATGCTTCAGTTGAGTGACTTGGGCTTTGGACCGTGGCAGCGTCGCTGGGAGCGTAAAAAATTTGTGTCGTCGTATAAGATAAAAAGCTATAGCTATATAGCTAAATTCTGCATATTTTTCACATTCACGTTGGATATACTTAAAAAAGGGTGAATGATTAACGCTTGTTTTATATTTTTTTAAAACAAGGGCACATACACTTCGATTTTTGACTTTTACGCTAACTTTGACGTTAACTCTTGGAAATTTTACAAAACTCTTGACGATAACTCCAGCTAAGTTTCCGAATTAAGTTGCTTTATAACCCTTTCCGCTTTAATTAAAAGACATCGTTATTGAGCCACTACCCACTCGTAGATATTTTTCAGTGCTTTTATTTGTAATTTAAATTTTGCAACCCTTCGTTGCGGTGCGCTTTAGGGGGATAAACTAATTTAAACGTTAAGCTCCCGACAAAGTCTCGTTTATAATATGTATGGTTTGGGCAACATTTTAAAATTGGATTAGGCTAGCGTCCGGAATGTCGCGTTGCATGTAGAGCCATCTATTTCCAATTTCTTTGTGGAGGTATTTACCAACCTAAATTAGCTCGTGGTATGTGCAAATTTAAGTGTAAAGTATGAGTGTATTTATACAATATCAAAGACTAAATTACTGAATCCAAAAATGTGCGATTTTGCGCATCCAAAACATTTTTACAGTTCAACTATAACTTTTTTTTTTATATTCAACTTTACGATTGAAAATATGTAAGTACCTACCAAGTACATTAATAGGTACCTATCCAATTGTTAGTTTAACAGCTGTAGGTATATTTGTAGTATATGTACCTAAATATGCTACATATACACACCTGTGTATCGATATGATTGTGAAGTATTAATGAATAAAGATGAATTATATCAGACAAGAGTTAAGTAAAGGGTGCCAATATGCATATTGCCAGCCAATCTGCAATGTTAAAAATATTCAAGCACCTTGATTTGCTTTGCGGTCTGCGGACAAGAGCGAGTAGTCTCTATAGTTAGTTTTTGGCTCGAGTGCTGAATTAATTGAAAAGTGTTTTTCAAAGGGTTTTTTTTTACAATAAATCTGAATAAAGATTAGTGTTGTTACACAGTTTTACTCAGAATTGTACTTAGAATATTCAATATTGTAGGAAGGTATTTTTATTGAATTTAAATGAATGTGTAGTACCTACTCGTAAGAACCTACTTGTCTACATTGCAATAATATGAGAGTGCGATATATCGTACAAATAAAAGTAGGCAGGTATATTTATTAGACTACTCATTTGAGAGCCCTCAACGCTCAAAGTCAAAGTCAAAGCCAGTTTAGGCCCTAGTTAGGCACTAATTAACGTCGAAGCTCCTGAAGCTACCACCAGTTCGGAAGTCAGCCTTCAACTGAGAAAAACCGGCAAGAAATTCAGCAAGGTAAAAAAATTATATATACCTACCTATTTATTCACGTTCGACTTATTCCCCGCCATAGGTCCACAGCGTTTCGAGGTAGTTTCAAGTACAGTGCTACAAAGTGCTGGAATAATATATCACCACCATTGCGCAGACTGAAGACTGTTCAGACCTTCAGATCAAAGTTGAAAATATTATTTATTGATCTTCAAAAATCCAGCACATAAATAGATACGCACTTTTTACCTGAGTCTGAATTAAATTATATTAATATTATATTATACACATTAAAATGGTGTCACTTTTGAACGGTAAGCTAAATATACCTACCTATATCACTTTATAGAATATCAATAATTATGAATACTTATTATCGTTTTCTTTTTTATTATTCCGTATAATTATTTTATTTTGTTCTTCTAATTTTAGCTATGTCATTATGCTCGTAATACAAAATTATAAAGTATATTGTTTGTTAGGTATTTATAATATACTTATGTACATATAATGTTTGACCACCCATTCGTCCGTGAATCACCCATCTGGCTTCAGCTGAAAATCAGCGCTGCAATCTTTTGCTTTCTACTTTCTTTCTATTTTTATTTTACGTAGGTCTTCAAACAACAATTAAAAACCTACGAGAAAGTTTGATAGCAAAACTCCCAACATTCGTAGACTCACATAATCACCTCGGAGCCAACTAATCACCGTGCCCTCTTTTTATTGTACTTGCTAACGACTTGTCTTAGAGCACTAAAGCAATTTCAAAATGGCACCCGAATAACACGCCAATAATCGTTAGAAGCGATTGGAAAACAAAACTGTGATTATACGGTATTATCTAGCTTGTTCTGTCCCTTTTCTCCTTGTATGAAAATGTGATACTGTCTCGTCGTCTCTAGAGGGGATGGACCAGATAGAGTGACATTACTTTAACGAACTTTCGATGGCCTATGCCAGGCAGAAATGGGGTTCGAATAAGTCTTTTCTAGTAGGATTTTGTTTTAATTTGATAGGACTTAAAATATATCTAACGAAAATAGGAGGAAGGAGTACAATATATTCTTTGTATAAACTAGTGGATGGATGGCTCTTCGGATACTTTCAACACTTTAAATATGGGTTTTATTGGCTCCAGCACCTAAAGCTACTGCTTTTTGCCTAGCTAACCCTACTGGGTAAGCTAGGTTTTATTCGACCAATAGAATGCGTTTTTTTCTTGCTGCTTGCTTTGGCGTGAGTCTCGACTGGTGGGAAACTAAATTAAAATACGACAAATTGACAGATCTGGCCCGCAAAAATCTAAGCACTCCAGTGCAGCTGGCCTTATATACGAGCCCCTTAAAAATCGCCTCATGGGTGAAAAGGCGGCAAAATTACTTTTCCTAAAATATAATATGCCTCTTTTGAATTTTGACTATTAGTTATAATTACTGTATAAGTATAAAACTAGTTTACTGTTCTAATATTTTTTAATATTCCTATTATAAGTTAAAAAAATAATGATAAGTTCATTAAAGTTTTTTTTTTTAAGTTTTTCCCAAACATTCGCATTCGCATCCTGAAAATACGCATTCGCATTCACATTCGCGGATGTGAAAAATATGACATTCGTAACATCCCTGTTCTGAATAATAACTGGGTTAGAGAGTCGACTGCCGACAGTAGAGGATTTTATGAATGTTTTTTTTGTCCGTCTTCGTCGTAGATTCTATAACCACTATCAAGAAAATTAGGTACTTACATATAAATTGTTATGATCACATCAAAGGTTATCCAATAAACAAGGCTAAATGATCGTATAATCTAAACCAACATTTCAAAGGGGTACTCATTCACTCGTGACGAATCTATTGCCTGTAGCTAACTAATTGCTATAAAATGAACTACTCCCGCGGGATTTTCTGCCCCGATTTTGTTTTAATCGAAATTTTCAGCACACAGCCCCACACAGTCACAGAGTGAATTGTCACAAGCTTAAATATCCAATTTTTCTTCATGAAATTTAATTTGTAAGTCATTTTATGGTTTCCAATTTCATTGAAGAGGAAAATGAATTGGCAGACTATGTACCTACATACTGAAAGTGTTTAAGAATAAAACGAAGTAAGCAGGTATAGATATGGTTTTCCATTATATGACGTGGCTTTTCGATACCTACATACTATCATAATTTTGAAAATGAACTTTTTATTATAATATTTGATACCTAAATCAATCGTCAAATTACAGACATAAAATAATTTAATTTCTTAACAACCGTAAACGTAGCCGCTCATAACTTATTGGAGCTTTGTTATACAGCGTGTTTGCGTACGACGGGCGCGTAATATGTTCTACAAACAGCCTTCAGGTAAGTTACGGCGGCCCTTGTGTGCAGTTTTGCTTATTAACGAGACCAACATGGCGGACGTTTGATAAGATTTCGGTTTGTCTTGGCATTCGTGCCTCGAGGCGGCCTTCGGGCATTTGGAGCTCAGGCTGCCGTGGTGTGGTGAGGGTATACGATAAATTGGTATAATATCGTGAAGTGTGCTCTACTTTATCATAACTTTTATATTTTTTTCTAAAGCACAGAATAATGGAAAGTACATAAAGCACACCTAAAGGTAAATTAATGTAGTGCTCGTTTAGGATCGATGAATTTAAAAAAAAAAAGAACGAAAGAAATAAAGAAAATCTGTTTATGGATCCACAAGTAACACATGTGCAAGTCTATAAGCTAATAAGGTCCTACATACATACTTATAAGCAGGCGCGGTCGCAGCCTGAAATTTTGGTGGGAAGTGGCTATTGGTAATATTATAACTCATAAAGTTACATAAAATGAATCATGCTTTTTTATTTTTTTGAAGATTTTTCAATTTGACCAGTACGATTTGGGGGGGGGGGGGTGTTTAGTCATATCCCCTGTCATACCCCCCTTCGGACCGCGCCTGCTTAAAACTAATTAGTGTGTTACGCGGGGTCAAACCCTCAGAACATGAGGCCGTGCAACGCTGGTATTCTGGCAGTGCCTTTACTGACCAGTGACGACACGCACATAAATTGTAAGAAAATAATGATAAAGATTGTTAGGTATACCTATTACATACATAAGTTGAGCACAATCCAAAGTGTTTGGCTAAGATATTTCCTTGCACCGTGTTATTCGCGCACACGGTGCATAGCATAGCGGCGAGCTTGACACAAATCGCCCGACTGCTTCGGATAGCTGCGAACCGTGGCTGCGATGACTGTGTGAATATTGTACGTACAAATAGCTATTTAATTTAAACTACTTAACTTGACTCGTAATTTCTGGATTTCTTTTTTTTATCTGTGTGTTTTGGACGCGCGGCCCATTCGCGAGCCAAAGGGCAATATTTTTTAACAATTTGTTTGGGAAAACTATTTTGAAACAATTATGATTGTCTATGCTGTAACTAAGGAAAGGTAGGTACTTAAAAAACGTTGGGAATTAAAACAAACTGAGCTTGAATCTCTTTACTTATTTGCCGCTGCTACGTTTTAAATACTCCCTAAGCCCTATAAGAGTACTAAACAACAACAAATATAACAAATACTTAACTGCATAAACAGTGTTGAGGAGCTCAGCTCGGTAGGC
Organism: Tetheella fluctuosa; assembly: GCA_951216915.1. Taxonomy (NCBI): domain Eukaryota; kingdom Metazoa; phylum Arthropoda; class Insecta; order Lepidoptera; family Drepanidae; genus Tetheella; species Tetheella fluctuosa. The sequence goes on along the minus strand of OX578217.1, from coordinate 5,855,745 downwards.
TTAGCCGCGCCATGTTATCTTTACAAAGTTCGGAATTTGCAAACGCCTCGGGCTTTACAAAATATGAGCCCCGGCTGAGCCAAGACTGTATCGTTGCTTGACAGTGAGATACTGACATGATTATCACGTTACGAGTTTCGGGAATAAGTGAATGTATTTAGAAAGAAAGGGTGTGAAGCTACCGGCTAACCTACAAATGGTACTTTATGTTTTTATCTACTTCTGGGCACCAAAATCATATGATTTTTTTTTTTTTTACGTAAATGAATGTTTAACCGTTTATTTTTTTAAACTTGTAAATATTATATATTTCTACACCACTCTTGATAGGTAGCAACAGTTCCTAATATTTGCGCATAAGGGAGAAACTCGATCTGATCTATTAGATACAGATTATAAAATAGGACAATATCAGCCGAAGCAATTCAAGGAAAAGACGGGAAAACTGAATGGAGACAGATAGATTGCCATCAACAAGAATTAGGGACGCACAATTAGGAACCCGATTTGTTTGATCTAATCTGTAACAAGTTGTTATTTATTTTAACTTAAACTGATTACGAAATTTATCTTGAATTCGTCGCATTTCTTGTATATTACCTTTTATTTTTAAGTTGTCATTAGATTTTTCTGTGCTCGACAATTATGAATAATGAAAAAAATAATAGTCCATTAGTCTAGAAACCACAGTATAACAAAACAGTTTTTTTATAGGTATTTAGATAGAACTAGCCGGCTCTGTTTAGCGGACACTGAGTAATAACACCTGAGTAGTTCCATAAATATTGTTAAAAATGTCGTGTCGCATGTCTGCGTGACTTCAACAAATAACATACCTGAAATACTACCGAAAATTTTAATACCACCGCACCGCGCCACAATTAAATTAATTACATCATAATATCACCATCTAAAATTAAATTTTCCCTTTGCAGCTTAAAAGATATCAAGTTGAACATCAAATAAATGCGGCCATTTCTCATTTTAACCGAAGCAAAACTTAATAACCCTACTGGAAACGCAATAATTACTAACGCTCAGTGCGAGATTCAGGAGAGAAATAAATGAGAGCCATTAAGAGACTCGCGTTTAGATATTTCATCCCCCTTGAAGAAGACGTTAGCGGGGGCAACGGCACGGCACCGATGCGGATTGTTCCCACGCATTGGGCCAAAGAAAAACTACCTTATTTTCTATAAATCGCTGCCTTTAATATACTTGCGCAACATTGGTATGCCTTGATAGTAATTTATGATTAATGTCATGTTTACAGCCATTAGATCAGTCTAGTTATTAATACACTATAACTGATCATAGTATATTGTGTTATTTAATGATCATTTTCTTAGGTCCAGACATAGGGCATGAGGGGTTTCGTCTTATTTATACTAATATGTTGATTCTCTTACATCTTAATATATATATTTCTTGTGTGCGTGTGTATGTGACTGAACTCCTCCTAAACGACTGGACCAATTTGGATGAAATTTTGTGTGTATATTTGAGCGGGTCCCTGGATGGTTTGAAAATACAATTGGACCCGGTAGATGGCGTCGTAATCGAGTTTGGACAGGACAACGTCTGTCGGGCCCACTAGTAACTGTATAAGACTACAAGTTATGGCATAAAAGGTACTTACCTTTAACAAAACAATCATTATTGCCAAATTAAAAACATTAAAATATAACGAAAATAGAATTGATATTCTAAGGATATCCTTATAAATTTGTCGTATCTATTTTTTATTTGAAATATTCTTTGAGCAAAACCACCTGACAAATTATCACCGCTCACAGGCAATCCTCACGTTTGTTTTTGTTGAATTGTGGATGTGTTTTTGCGGCGTCAGACTAATGTGCAATGTAATTGGCCGTAGGATGCAGTATATCCTGAAGAAGGCATCATAAATATGGTATAAGTAGGTACGTATAAAGTAGCATCTCGACATTTTCAACAATCGACTTTCATGTTAACACTTATTGAATTAACAATTCTTTAAACATGGTTAAGTTAATGGAACTAATCCAACAGGGACTCATGTTATAATCCTCTTACTCATAATTACTGACTAACTTTCATAACATTAAATTATAAGGCTCTAAAACGATTATTTTTCGATATATTTATCTTTTGACATAATTTATATGAATTTTTACTTATACAGACAGAATTTTAAATCGTCAGCACAATTTGGAATTGAAAATCAGTGAGACGTAGCACAGAGCGTGTTGACAGCGGGACCCGATTGCGGACGGCGCGTAGTTCACGCAGAAGCGACCCTGTTTGCCGCAAATAATACATATATCTACTATTGATGGTTTCTTTTTACGAACGAATGAAATTCGTATGGTGTTGTTGCATTTTATCGATAGTCAATAATTGATTTTTGTAAGAGGCCAAAAATGCGGTAATAGTGCTGCCCATGATTTCATCCGTGTTACTTTCACTGTATGTTACCCCTATAGAGTTGCGTTAATAGTAGTTTGTGTGATAAGAGTACAGTAATTACCCATTACAGTGTAATAAATAAATACGTAGAACGTAGTTGCAGAACTTAATTGAAGTTTGAAGTTTCTTGGTTCCAAACTATGAATATTATAGTACGAAATAGTCGATAGATAAAAGAACAACACTATTCGGAACCGCTGAAGGCACGCGTCATATCAGACCGCGGTGCGTTCAGCATATAGAGCGGGGGAATTTTTCACAAAGCCCAATCAAATCGACACCTTTGCGCTAGAGTTTTTGTCTATTTTGTACTATGAATAAAAATAACAGTGTGATATTGGATTAAGAGTTCAGCGTTCTGTAACTCATGAACTCTAAGTAAATCCTGACGAAACTACAATATCTATGTCATGGATCACAATTTCTTGAATTCATTAGAGCAATATAGTGGAAATTGGCGGCGTAAATTTTGAATTACCTTATAGGTACCAATCTTAAAATTTTGGGAGGCTTGAAGAAAAAAAAAATAGTTATGAAGAATGCTGACTTTTCTAAGTCAAAATTTGTTTTTAACTTCATTTGAAATTATTTTATTTTAAGAGTAATTTTTAAACAAACAAATCAGAAGAAAACACATTCAAAGAAATACTCATCATAAATATAAAATTACAAGTGTAAAACAGAGATACTTTACAAAATGGGTAAGATATTATATTTCCTCAGATATTTGTAAAGGAAAGGAGTCGTTGAAAATCCGTTGGGTTTATCTCCTCCCTTTAATTGTTGGCAGGAGTACTATCTCGAGGTTTACTGGCACCGATTGCGCACCATAAAATGTTACAGCCCTTTTGTTGTGAGCTGTTCATATCGCACTTTTGTCGCCTGTGCTGTGTGCATTATGTTGTTTGGGTAAGGAAACAACATAATGTTATGTCGTTTACTTAGCCTCAATTCTACCTATACCTAAGCATAATATGATTACAATTGATACATTTTTTACATTTGCTAGGTGGTATTGACTCTGTTTAATATTTGCTGTCGGACTTAAACTTTTTGACTACAAGCTCACCACTGAGTGACTGAAGGTAAAAAATTACTTAAAGCCTATAAGAAAACAGGTAAGTGGATAGCCGAAACACATTGGTGACTTGACGACAAATTTTCAGCAAGAGGGTGGAAGCTAGCTAAGCGGATATGTAGCTACATACAAAATACCCAACCACCGTGCTATAGGTTTTATATGTTTATCAATATGTTAAGAAGCTGGCATGCCGTTCTACCTGATGGTAAGTGGTTAGGTTCCTCACAATGTTTTCCTTTATATATCCTAACTTAATATTATAAATGCAAATGTGAGTTTATTTGTTACCTTTTCACACGTAACTACTGAACCGATCGCGATGAAATTTGATACGCAGATAGCCTATGGTATGGAGAAGGACATGGGCTATTCTTTTTCTTGGGAACGCGGGTGAAACCGCGGTGGACAGCTAGTCCTTAATAATCTGATTTTGAAAAATATCCTCCTCGGGTAAAAACTCTTTTATGAAACTTTATAAATCCATGCATCACTTTTTGCCGACATAGGCACGTATTCGGTTTATTTTGAATAATTTAGTTACTTGTGAATTTTCACGCACTTCCACGACGAGATCTCGTACCTAAGATAAAGTTACTTCGATATGTATTTGAAACGTGACTTTTCATGCAGTTTTTTAGACGTAACCACTAAAACGTATTTTGAGTCCAAGCGTACTTGAATTTCGTTAATATTATTATACGGTAAGGACAAATTATTTTGACAGAATATTTTTTAGCCTTGATTTACGCAATGTAGGAACATATATCGTTACGAGAGAGCCATGTTATTTTAATAAAGAAACCCACGTTTTTTGATGATTATCTAGCCAGAGTAACCGTAGATAGAATCATCGTTATATATCCCTAAGTTTTTGAAATTATCCAATGATTATACCTACTATGAGGTAGGTAATCGTATATTAGGAGGTTAGTAAAAAAGCTTAGGGCGCCACAACAGCTGGCGCTTTCATTATCGCGATGTCGCAGTAATTATAGACTAACACTGGAAAATTGTGTAAATTGACGGGAAATTATAGTTCTAACTGCTTTAAGTTCTAACTATCTAATTGCTAAACGAGCACATCGTCTGTAACTATCTGACTAATAATGCCATTTTTGATAGAAAGGCAGGTTTCTGTGAAGAAATGAACACAGGTCACAAAAATGGCCCCTAAATCTCGCCTTTTATCTATACAACGATTAAAGTCAAAGAGAATTAACGAATAATTTCTACAATCAATTATCCTATTCAAATAGAAAATTTTCAATCACATCGCACCCAAGCAGGGCTAACATTTATCGCCAACAAAGAAGACCATTAAATCAATTACATACAATAATTTCGTATAAAAGAGGCAATTTGCGGGAGGGCTAATAACGCTAATTTCATCGGGCATTGTGGTAGTAATAAAAATTTATCAAACATTGCACACCGATTTCCCTTTTGATTATGGACGCAAATGAGTATTTCGGGTCTGTGGCAATATGTGCGCAAACACATCTTTATTAGCTTAATGTGAAGAGCAATAAGAATTTATTGATATAGAATTGAAATATTATATTGCACAAAATATATCTAAAAAGATTTTATTTCTTATTTATTTACATCAGCAACAAAGTCTGTGTAGTCACTCCTGCCATCTCAAAACTTTGAAAGTATTCCGTCTACACCTATCAACAAATCATTGGGCTCCGGGACCTATTTTCATAATATAATTACAAGAAATTTAACACAACAAAACATGTTAATTCAATTGAAAAATATGTAACAATTAACGAGAGTCCTCGAGCGGGAAATCCTTTAAGTCCATGTTTTCCTTTGGGTTTTCCTAATGAATGATTTTCACCGTGACAATACACCGAAGCACCCTCGGTGATGTGACACAAATTTCCAATAGAATAAATCCATTGAAAGAAAAGCCTCAATTTGTAAGGCTATCGACTGAAAACAGTTCAATTAATAAACGGAAATTAATGACATAATCAATTCCCTGTATATTAGGATACAAATTCTTATTTCATTCATATTCCCTTAATAGGCGGCCATTGTTTGACACAGATACAATTAAACTGAATCCTTTTTTATTTTCCAATTAATCTCTCTCTGTAAACAAAGGTTATATGGATAGGGTGACCAAAGAGCACCCCCAAAGAGCGGAACGCTTTATGTAAAAAACTCTATCAAAATTTAATAGCATTCCCCACTAGTAGGTAGGACGCCCAATGACTTTGATATTTTCGACGGCATTAATTAAAAAATTATAAAGCTTCCCCCCTACCACCCTGCAGCTATTGTTCACAATACTCAGACCCACAAAGCATTTATATCGCGGAACCAAAAAGATAAATATGCGAGACGCAGGTAATTGCGTACGCTTTTATTGAGCTGTTGTTTGATTTCAAAGGCATTTTATTGTATTCCCATTTTAGTGTAAACAATCGGATGTAAGTATGTCATAATAAAATTTGAACATGTCGATAGGCTAGTGATAAGTATATATATTTATATAAGTGGTAAGTAGGTATCTACATAGGTATTTCAAACGTAGGCAAAGGCATCACTACATATTATAAAACAAAGTATTCCGCCACGTCTGTCTGTTCGCGATAAACTCAAAAACTACCGCACCGATTTTCATGCTGTTTTCACCAATGGATAGAGTGGTTCTCGAGGAAGGTTTTAGTAAATAATTTATCAAGTTTTTGGCTAAAATATGATGATATTTGTTGGAGGTGCCGGAAGAAAAAAAAAGGCGTCTGGGAGCATTCAACGAAAACGCTGCCTAAACCCTTTGAGATATAACAAAATGATGTATGGTAGAATTGTAGAATAGTAGCTAATATACTATATCCATTTTAATACTTAAAAAAATGGGCAATTATAAAGCGGTAATTGGAAAGCTATTTACACAAATACGGTATTAATCCTTATCATTTTAAACAAGTTAGAGGCTTTAAGCATTTTATGCACATTATTTTACTCTTTTACACTATATAATTTAAATGAATATCTTAGGAGCTACCGTTAATTAAAAATTACGCGCGAGAAAATAAATTCAAGTGGTCTCGCACCAACGCCACACGACGACGGGTCTTGCAGCCACCTCCGCCCGCGCTCCACTGCCCGCCTGTTGTCACGCAACAAGCTGATGCAAAAAATATAGCATAATATATTATGCTCTTCTACCCGTGCGAAGCCGGGGCGGGTCGCTAGTATTATAAAAATTAGTATCTACACATAAAACATAATAACATAAACCACATTATTTTATTCTGTATAATATCATAAACACAAACATCGGAGTGACTATATTTAATCGAAATCTCCGAGGTAAATACTCTTTATAATAATAAAACGAGTGGAAGCCTCGGCGATGATTTTCCGTAACAATGCTTCCCTCAGGACGGTTCAGGTAATTATGATTGAGCACAAAATGGATAAAAATAAGGCAGAGTATTGTTTCAGACATAATTACGGTTTGTGGTCCCGGTGGGCGGCGCGGCGGCACCTCCCGGAATGCAAGTCACTAATAACTTACTTATGCGAGGTACCTTATAGGTATTGATATTTTGAGGTTAAAGTAATTATACCCTATTCTATCTTATTGATATTTTAAATTGTGACAGTTTCTGTGTATGTTTCTGTAGATGTTTGTTACTCAATGACGCGGTAAATGATTTTTTCTCATCGATAGATCATAAAACAAGGATTTTTATTCAGGGGAAGAGTTTCTTTAGGATTGTGGTACACTCAGTGGTAGCTAGTATAAATTAATAAACAGAGAATCCTCTCATATTTTTATAATTAAAGATTTATAGCTTTATTAGGTATATCTAAGGTAGGTAATTAAGTAATGCGAGTAACTTAGTAATGAAGTAAAGATCTCATATCATGTGGAATAAACTTACATTAAAAAATATTTTTGCTAACAATGCATTTGTTCGAAACAACGTCTTCTAATAGTTTTCAGGGAACGGCTTTAGTGTATTTTCTGAAGCAGAATTCATCGGAGGAAGTTTTATTTTACGTAACTATATTTCTTACGACTATCTGAAATAATTTGCTTTTAGCAGGTACTCATTAGCTTTATCTTCCATACCTATAATATACATAGTTATAGCTCCACGTGCCGCTAAGCGGCAAGGAGCGTCGATTATGAATATTAATATGGCGGCGACACTCCAGGTTAGCGGTTTAACGCTAATTCAGATAGACAAACTGCCTCTAGACAGTTCACGTTACCGCGCAGTTATGCTGAACACGTCCTTATCGATTTACTTTAGTAATTTTAGATTAAGTATGAGTAAAGATTATGACTATCGTACTTTGTAATAGAATAGTAGAAATATTATGCATCATCTTGTAGATACTTATGAAGATTTGTTAAATCACTGTGATGAAGAAGATGGAATAATACTGTAGCTGTCTCACGATTTTCGTATAAGGAGGTACTGAGGGAGTTATTAAGGCCACAAATTAAGTACCTAAATTGGTAAATAATTTACCAAGCCCTGCACTGAATCTGCTCATATTGAACTAAAAAGTTTGAACTAAAAATAAGTTGGTGTTCATACTGATCAACTGAAAAAGTCGTAAGCAAACTTTTGCCTAATTTGAGAAAATTTAAATCCGCTCCCTTCGATCCTCATTGTTTCTAAGATAAAGCCATAATTAAGGACCTTCGCGATCGATTAAGTTAAGCCGAGTTTAAATAGACGTTAACTCTGAGAGAAAGGTTTACTCCGGCGTGAAATGGCATTAGGTTTTCGTGCGTTTTATTCGCCTTCAGACGAAGAGACGAGTCGCTAAGAAAGGGGGCTTTAATAGGAGATTGACTTAATTAGGTACCATCGTAAATTAGCGGAAGTATTTTTGATTGATACGACTTTAAAGGATTTGTTCGGCGTTTACGGTAGACTTAGCTTTAACATGGAGGTGTTAAAAAATTACCTTATTTTAGTTGAGATCTTTTTATGTTGGATTCGCTTTCTAGATACTCAATTAAATGATACGAAATTCTTAAAATTTATCTTTTATTTTATATAATATATAGATTTCAGACATGAACATTGTTTTCCTATTCGCACACCTATCATGAAAACACTAAGCATTTGTATTAACAAAACAAACTGATTGTTCAAAGGTTGGTCAATGTCAAGATCATGATATCCAATATCCGATATATAATGATATCTCTACAATAGAAGAAAATAAATCCTTGAACGGATTAGTCAAGCGTCTTTGTTTGTAAACATAAACTGCTATCTTTAATATTTTATGATTAGACTTTCAGTAGTTTTATTCGATTGATGTATGATCGTCTGATAAAAGATCTTTTTACCTGACTGCGCCAGACAAACATAACCCTCCTTGGTGTTGTTTTTCGAGAGTATGTATGTATGTATAATTGCTTGGCGCGCTCTGCGGCCTGAACGGCTCGATGGATTTTAGCTTGAGAGGTGTCGTTAGATTCGTATTTATTGTGAAAGTGACACCGGGTATAAATTTTGGGTCAAGCATATATAGCTCTTAGTCGAGTTAAAACATTAGCTGGATTGGCCATCAGTACCTACGCTTGATCCTAAAAAATGTTTAAATCGGCCACACGATCAGAATTCTTTAATAAAGCTTCAACGCTAAGCTAATAATCTGCGTAATCTTAATGTATTTGTGTGTCATGTGTATATAGGTTACTATTACAAACTCATTCAATAATAAAACTAAAAAAAAACGGTAATTTAGAAAACTAAAAAACCCAAAGTCAGCCGTCTAGTCAGTAGATTGGAGTAATCTGCAATGTAATATAGGTAGGTATGTACTCTCAATTCACTTAGCCTCCATATCTAGAATGGGTCCCGCCCGACTGCTACAATCTTAAGTTAATTGCAATCGGGTATGACCAATTTCTTGTTCTAGGGTTTTTTCATTTCCAAATTACACAGAAACGCAGTCGGGTTTTTTTGTCTTTTTAAATTATTATTCGACATTCAAAACACCCCTCAAAAATCATATTCTACCGGATACAAGCACAAATTTGATCAAAAATAGCACTTGCATAGATCAATGTCGTAACAGCCCTAAAAGTTAGCTTCGAAAATAAATTGACTGTCATGGAATTTCCTAATTCAATTTAGTGAAGTTTTTTTGACCCCTTCCTGAAACGCAATAGTTAGCACGTTGTTTAGTAGCGAACGCGTTTCATGTTAAAAAGCAGTTAAAAATTACAGTTAAGTATAATTAAATCAGGCTTTATTTCCTAACTTTGGTATAAATATTTTAGTGAAGGCTTTGACAAGGCATTTCAGTTCAAGTAGGTACCTTCTACCCCCTATAAGTAATGATGGGCAAACTAATGAATTTCAGTTTGTGATATCGATATTATCTTGTACCTAGATATTTTGATTTTCAAATTCATAGAATTGAAGAGCGAGCTTCAACACGCCACTGGCTAAAATTACCTAGCATCTCCTATATATATTAACTTTAAAACTAAGACTAGGAGATACTTCACAATGATTTATGCAAGGTAACTAACCAATTCCAAAAAATGCTAATAGCTACTGAAAAATATATATATTTTTTTAATTAATCAGCTTATAATATGCTAGCTAATTAATAAACTATAAAAGCTAGAGATTAAAATATTTTTTGGATGAAATTGTAACGATTTAATAATTTATCGACATTTTGGACGTCACTAAAATATCCGTTGCGTGACGTTCATTTCGTTACGATATTATGAATTGGCGGCGACGTAAATGTTGTATTAAATGTCAGTTTGACCTTATGCTAAGTGTCGGGCCACCCATGAATTATTTGGCAGGCTTGTGTTTGATCTTTGAAATGTGCCCTTTGCTATGATTACTGTCAATTTGACAGGTAAATGTCTCGTCCATATTATGGGCAGTTCCAAAGCAGGCAAAATGTAATTGGATTTTTAAATATAAATTGTTTCCTTTCCTCTACATTTTAATGGCGATGATTGTTCTGTAGTAGTCACGTCAAATGCAATGGCAAACATCGTGGGTTGCTTGAGTTTTCGCTTATGGAAAATATCGCGAGGAAACCACCCACGGTAGTAGAGTACTGTTTACCTATCTGGCTTACAATCACCCTCAAGTTGATAATTTGTCGCCAAGCACTTATCATTGTTATCAGCAGCTACACTTGTGAGCCAGTACCCATCTTGGCTTTATGGGCATTAAAACCTCAGTAAAAATATAAGGTTAATTTGGGGCTAGCAGTTTATATAATGTGAGGAGATAAGTTATTCCGTTACAAGAAGGATCATTAGGTGAACAGGTGTTCGTAATGACCCCGTGTTATAATTTATCCAGGAAAATAAAGTCAGTAAAGATTTTATTTCATGTTGATGAAGATATGTAATGGTTGGAGACTATACAATAAAGTGAGACAGTCATTTCGTGTGTAACCGATGTAACTCAACCAACACTTAAATTCTTTGGGAACTCGTTAAGGGTCGTTCCATACTCCAGGGGTAGTCCGATACGGGACGGGTCGGAAACATCGCGACTATCGCCCGCCGCTGCGACAATTTCTATTCAAATTAGGAGCGATTCAACCGCATTTGAAACTAAAATTTAAGTTATGTGCCACTTTCTCGCCTTGTTTTAAGTTCATTGCTGCTATACTTCGAGCAATAATTGACGAGGTCCTTATTAAAATTTCAATGAATAGGTTTTATTATATTATAATCATTAAAGTTTCTGTTAATATTTTTAGTCTGTATGTTATCAAAATATCCTAGTGGCGCCACCTATCTCAAAGATGTAAACTTCTTCCTTTTTAAATAAATGTCAGTCTGTTGCGAACTGTTAACGTTGTTTCAATAGGTTATGGGCGATCCCGTTTTATCAGTTATTTTAGTGTAAAATAGATAAATTGTGTACGTTGTTTCGCGGAAACATGACTACGAACTATATTGCCAGTGTGCCAAAGTTAAAAGGCAGAGAGAATTACGACGAGTGGTGTTTTGCGGCTGAAAACTTGTTGGTGCTTGAAGGTATGGACAAGTACATCAAACCAACGGCAGATTTTGAAATAAAGCCAGTAGACGACGCCAAAACGAAGGCAAAGTTAATATTAACGATAGATCCAACTTTGTACGTGCACATCAAGAACACCAAAAGCTCTGCAGAATTATGGACTAAGCTAAAAACCATGTTTGATGACTCAGGTTTCTCAAGAAAAATTACCTTGCTTCGACATTTGATATCAATAAGGCTTGAAAATTGTGACTCGATGGCTACATATGTCACGCAAATGATCGAAACGGCTCAAAGGTTAAATGGCACGGGATTTATAATAACAGATGAGTGGGTAGGCTCATTATTATTAGCAGGCTTGTCCGATCGTTATTTGCCAATGATAATGGCAATTGAACATTCGGGTATTTCAATAAGTGCCGATGTCATCAAGTCAAAATTACTCGACATGGAAGTTACCAGTGATTTTGAGAAAGGTGGCGGCGCAGCGTTTGCAGCGAAAAATAAATATTCTTCTATAAAAAAATATGGCGGTCCGTCAACATCAATGTCAAACAAAAAGACAGTGACAAATAATACTGCAACAAAAACGATCACATGTTATAAGTGTAAAGAGGAAGGACATTATCGAAATCAGTGCCCAATGTTAAAAAAAAATACAAGTAAATGCGTATTTAATGTTGTTTTCCTGAATGGAAAGTTTAACAAGAACGAATGGTACGTGGACTCCGGCGCAAGTGCACACATGACTGCAAATAAAGCTTGGGTAAAGAACATGAATGAAACTCCATGTTTACCAGAAATTGTTGTCGCCAATGAATCAAAAGTGCCAGTAGTTTGTTCCGGAGACGTAGACATTGTTTCGGAATTAGAATGTCACATAACAGTAAAAAATGTGCTTTGTGTGCCTAGCTTAACTACCAACCTATTATCAGTAAGTGAGCTAATTAAAAATGGTAATAATGTGATTTTTGAACGTAACCATTGTTATATTCGAGACAAGAACAATGTTTTGGTTGCGACTGCGGATTTATCTGAAGGTGTGTATAAGTTGAGATTACAATCACAATGTTGTTTGTTGACTGCTTCAGCAGATAGTGAAATGTTATGGCACAGAAGGCTAGCACACTTAAACAGTCAAGATATGCACAAAATGAGAAATGGTATTGTGGATGGTTTGTCTTATGATAGCACTTATAACATAACCAAGTCTCAATGTACAACTTGCTGTGAGGGAAAACAAATGAGATTACCATTTTCTCATGTAGGTGAGCGAAGTACAGAAACACTGCACAGAATTCACACAGATATTTGTGGTCCGATGGAAACCAATTCTTTAAATGGTGCTAGATATTTCTTGTTGTTTATTGATGATTATAGTCGAATGACTTTCATATTTTTTCTGAAGTATAAGAGTGAAACTTTAAGCAGATTTAAAGAATTCAAATCAGTTGTTGAAAATCAAATAAGTAAGAAAATTAAGATATTGAGGTCAGACAATGGACTAGAATTCTGCAACAAAGATTTTCAGAGTTACTTAAAACAGGTGGGTATAATACATCAAAAATCGAATTGTTATACTCCAGAACAAAATGGTCTGTGTGAAAGGGCTAATCGTACAGTGGTTGAGAAAGCTAAATGTTTATTATATGATGCAAAGATAGACAAGAAATTTTGGGCAGAAGCTGCCAATACTGCTGTATATTTGAAAAATAGGTCCATTGCATCGGGGTTGGATAAAACTCCATATGAATTGTGGTATGGTACTAAACCTAATTTGAGTCACCTGCGTTTGTTTGGCAGCAAAGTCATGGTACATATTCCTAAACAGAAACGTTTGAAATGGGACAAGAAAGCCAAACCACACATTTTAGTTGGATATGGTGAGGATGTAAAAGGTTATCGTGTCTATAATCCTTCCAATAACACTGTTGTCTTCAGTAGGGATGTTATAGTGATGGAGGAGGTGACAGAGATCAAGGATATCAGCCAAGATTCAGCCATTTGGATTCCTAATGAAGAGATACCAGCAGACAGTCTGAGGGAAGAGAGTAGAGATTCAGTGGGGGAAAAATCCCAGAACATTCCAGAAACTGAGGATTCTCTTGATTGCTCTTCAGATTCTTCAGTGTATGTTGATGGCAACGAAACATTGACTGAAATTTCTACACCAGATGTTTCAGAACATGCAGTTCTGTCAAAATCAACACCCGAAGATAAAACAAAGGTGTATAGCAAGCGACAGAGAAAGCAACCTGAGCGGTATGGCTTTACTAATATATGTGTTCACAGTACTGTTCCAGCATCTGAAGACATTACATTCTCAGAGGCTCTTAAGGGGCCAGAAAGGGAGCAGTGGAAGCAAGCAATGGCCGAAGAGTTGCAGTCGTTTGAGGACAGTGAAGCGTGGGAACTTATTGATAATCCAGGTGATGTGACAATAGTAAAGTGCAGGTGGGTGCTCAATAAAAAATTTGATATTGACAATAATGTGCGTTTTCGAGCTCGGCTTGTCGCAAAAGGTTTTTCTCAGAAACATGGTGTTGATTATACTGATACCTTCTCACCAGTAGTACGACATTCTACCCTAAGATTATTGTTTGCCCTTAGTGTTAAGTTACAAATGAGTATTACTCATTTAGATATAACTACTGCTTTTTTGAATGGCTTGTTGAAAGAAGACATATATATGTCAATACCTGAAGGTTTTGTAAACAAAAGTGGGGGAAAAGTATTAAAATTAAAAAAGGCTATTTACGGATTAAAACAATCTTCCTTAGCATGGTATGAGAGAGTGAAAGAGGTTTTAAATAAATTTGATTTTAAAAACAGTCAATATGAACCATGTTTGTTTACAAAAACCAATGGAAAAATTAAGATTATAGTGGCATTGTATGTTGATGATTTTCTAATTTTTTCAAACAATGACACTGAAACTAATAAATTAAAAAAGGTATTAGGTTCTGAATTTAAATTAAAAGACCTAGGACCTGTCAGACAATATTTAGGCATGAGAATAAATGTAGATAAAAATAAAAATGTTGTAACTATAGATCAACAGCAATATATTGAACGGTTAGTTTCTAAGTTTCAGATGTCTGATTGTAAGACACAAAGTACTCCAATTGAACCCAAATTGAATTTAGATAAGTCATCTGATAAATGTTTACCTAATGTTCCATATCAGAAATTAATTGGTTGCTTAATGTACCTGGCAGTGTTAACAAGGCCAGACATTGCTTACTCTGTAAGTTATCTCAGTCAATTCAATAGTTGTTATAGTCATATACATTGGAACTATGCAAAGCGAATATTAAGATATTTGCAATGCACTAAGAATTATTGTTTAAAATATAGTAATAATGATAGTGATATACAAGGATTTGTAGACAGTGATTGGGCGGGTGACGCCCTTGATAGAAAATCCTATACTGGTTTCTGTTTTATGTTGTCCGGGTCAGCTGTGTCTTGGCAAAGTAGGAAGCAGAAAACAGTATCACTATCTAGTACCGAGGCAGAATACACTGCTCTATCTGAAGCTGCTAGAGAAGCTGTCTATTTAAGAAACTTGATGCATGAAATTACTGATACATTTAATGTCATTGATTTGTATTGTGATAATCAAAGCGCATTGAAGTTAGCTTTAAGTAATCACAGTCACAATAGATCTAAACACATAGATGTTCGATGTCATTATATTAGAGACGTTGTGAAGTACAAATATGTAGAGGTTAAATATATTCCTAGTGAGGAAATGCCAGCTGACGTACTAACTAAAGGTCTATGTCACATAAAACATTACAAATTTGTGACTTTACTTGGCATTGTTTCTCTGTAATGTTCAGTATAATACATGTGTAGGTATAGTTTATTTTGATAAGTGGGGGTGTTAATATTTTTAGTCTGTATGTTATCAAAATATCCTAGTGGCGCCACCTATCTCAAAGATGTAAACTTCTTCCTTTTTAAATAAATGTCAGTCTGTTGCGAACTGTTAACGTTGTTTCAATAGTTTCAAATAGTACTGGCTATAGATACCTACGTCAAGCACTAGACAACACGTCACTGTTTCCTGTCGTGTTCAAATGCTCTATTATATTCTATGTCGCTACATTTACAGATAGATAATGTGTTTTCCGTACATACATAGATGTAGCTACGGATCTAACTCTGGATCTCTCATATTATGATTATGTACCTATATGGATAATTGTTATGTAATAGAGTTGTAGATAACTACATTGGGAATTTAACCTTCACCAATGTAATTATCATTCACTAATCGTATAGGTGAACTTTGTAGAGTAAAATAATAAAATTGCTATAATTAAAATGTGGTCAGAAAAAACATCAATATGTTGTTATGTAGGTACTTTGGTATTTAATCAGATGTCATTATCAATAATTATTCATTTATCGTGTTGTCGTTTATTGCAGTGTCTAGTTTATTTAAATATAATAATGATTAAGCCATTTTTTACGAAGTAGGTTGTATGAATATAAGCTTGTACGACTTTGAACACAATCTAACTATGTACACAATCTAATTATTAAGTAATGATGTGGTAATGATAATAATGAGGTGGTAAGCACATATAGCCAAGAAGGAAATTGGTTCTCAATCGCAGCTGCCGGATTAGTTAGGTGCTATGGCGATACATTTTCAACATTAGGATGGAAGCCAGTCGGGTACTAGAACGTGCCTTACCACCATGTTATGGGTTCCTCACGATGTTTTACTTCACTGAAATTCAAGCTCATTGTAGGATTCGAACCGATGGTATTTACCACGGCATTCATCGTCACTAAACCAGCAACTAGGTATTCAACAAGAACCTTCAATTCTAATAACTGAAGCGGCAATAGATCTGCTGGCACCTACCTACCTACTTCATGAAAACGAGTAATTTATTAAGAAGCATGTAGTAGTAGTATCAGTAGTTTTTTTATAAGTAATGTCGTGATGACGAATAACCAACAATAATGTCGTATTAAATTTCGCCATCAGCTCATATACCTTCGATAGCTCAGTTGGTAGAGCGGTGGACTGTAGTTGTTATTAATTGTTATCCATAGGTCGCTGGTTCAAATCCGGCTCGAAGGAATTCTCTTTTTACATTTTTAACTAATCTAATGTTTTCCAGGCATAATGTGTTTTGTCTGGTATTGGATTCAATAAGAATATTGATATTTTATATGATGTTCAATAAATTCATCAGATAGGCACAGTTTTTTTTTTATCACATAATCTATATATACTAATCAGAAAATGAAGGAGTTGAAAGGAGATGAAACCCGATTCTCTTATTTTGACATCAGAATAGTGAGTATTGAATTTTGTAGAATTTCAAGATTTTGTACAAACGTTTTCTGTGCAATATAGTTGTTGAAAACAAACAAGAATCGCAGGCGTTTGGTACATATTATTACTTTACAATATTTTCTTTCACTTCCTAATATACCTAGAAGTAGAGAATTTAAAAAGGAAATAATTATTTCATAGTCGGGTTTTAATTCGTTCCAATTTTTTCGATTTGCCGGATAAGATCTGTCGATACTGGGATCAAAAGGAATTCCTTCGAGCCGGATTTGAACCAGCGACCTATGGATAACAATTATTTACCAGCTACAGTCCACCGCTCTACCAACTGAGCTATCGAAGGCTTGATAGTTATAATAAAAGATAGTTGCCCATTCAACGCAATGAATTACATTAAAAAGGTGAAAGGTGTGGACTGATTTAAATGACGTGTAGGCGCAACCTTGGATAATACAAATGTTGAATTTATATTGATTACATAATACAAGACATGACAAGATACAAGTATTATGTTGTTGACTCAGAAGCAAAACACTTGAATAAATCCATTATCGCAACGTAGACGATAAAATCTGGCGTATATTGCATTTTGAGTGTTACTGCTTATAAATATTTTGGGTGTAACAAAATTCTTATGCTTAACGCAAGGGAGTAGTGAGAAAATATAGGAGTCGTTGATGACGGGTTCAAAGCTAGTAGGTTGAGGCTTTACTCTGGATGAGATGATCTTACAGGAGCTTATCAAAAAAGTAAAGTAAAAATCCCACATATACCCCAGTTATCTATTAAGATTAATGCCGATTAGATCTCAACCAACGCTAGTAACCCTTATTCAATAACACATTGTACTCTTAGCTAAATAAATAAAGGTTTGTGTTAGTGTAAGGTTATCGAGATAAAGAGTTGTCTAGAAATACCAGTACCTATGTAGATCAAAATTATAAATATCTACAATCCTACTGTTAGTTAGGTGAGATGGATTTTACCGTGGGTTGCACCAGTGCAGTGCACCCTTGTTAAATTCTCCATATTATTAACATATTAATTGAGTATTCGGGTAAGGAACGGCGCAGAGATTCAACGGTGAAGCAAATCCGCTTACATCGTCCGCGTACGATGCTCAACGTTTTCATATAGTTTCATTTCGTGTTTCTAGACCGATTAGGAATTTCTTCTGTATATTGTATATATAAAAGGAGAATCTGACTGATTGATTGACTGACTGACTGACCGAATGACTGACTGACATGTAAATGCACAGCCCAAACCACAAGGTCTAGAAACTTTAAATTTTGCACGCAGATTGCTTTTATATCGTAGGTATCCACCA
Organism: Tetheella fluctuosa; assembly: GCA_951216915.1. Taxonomy (NCBI): domain Eukaryota; kingdom Metazoa; phylum Arthropoda; class Insecta; order Lepidoptera; family Drepanidae; genus Tetheella; species Tetheella fluctuosa. The sequence continues at coordinate 5,837,560 of OX578217.1, read as the reverse complement.
AAGAAGGGTTTTTCAAAGTCCAACCCCTATAGGCGTAGAAAAGAGGATCGTAGGTGAAACCGCGGGCCGGAATGTTAGTTTATAATAAATATAAGTAATAACCCGTGGGCATTGTGAATGTAAAGTTACAAACGGTAGATTTCGCATATTATTTTTTAATTATTACATTACTACCTGGATCAATTGAAACTGATTCATATTTTTAAAGGTTTATTAGCGAATATATATATATATATGTGTAATACCCAGTTGTCGTATACACTTTAAAATATGGTGTTATCTACAATTTTAAAGTGTTCTTGGTACCTATAACTAATATCTTGATGATACATGTTCTCAATTACCTTTTCATGTAATATTGCATCAATGATTTTTTTTTATCGTTGTCCCTTTTTCCGGTTACTTCCTAGGATGACCATTTTCAGTCACATTATTAATTACCATAGTGAGATTGTTGTAAATAAAAATGCCTACCCATATTAAAAAGAAAAAAAAACGCATAACAGCGTCTTATCTTACGGGTTACACACACATACTACACTATCTTTGCACTATATGTATTTTTTAAATAAAAATGTATTCCTTCGAGCCGGATTTGAACCAGCGACCTATGGATGACAGTTATTTATCAGCTACAGTCCACCGCTCTACCAACTGAGCTATCGAAGGCTTACATATACTTTTAAAACACTGATACAGATTCTAGTTACAGCTCCAGTACGAAAGGTGAAAGGAGATTGCGTGCGTATTGCGTAACCAACGCGTTTGCGAAATAATTTGTTGGCTCTGTCGATTTTGCCCCACGATGCCCTCGGCCTCACCCGCATTTTGTATTAAACTAACTTGTGCTCCGCGGCTTATTATTATTTAAAATTATTTTATTTATTATTATTTTTATTTAAAAAACCAACTTCAAAAATAAATTTAGTTACCCAAATAACTAAAAAGCAAAAAATATATATTTTCTTTCTACATCATCTACAAGAAAAATAATACTTAACCTGAATATGTTAAATTTTCGAGGAATAAATATGAGTAGATAAATACTGGCTTTCATACAATTATGAACAAAATGCCCTTGTGCAGAGCGCAGCTTCTTCCAGACATCTTTATGTTCAATGTAATGAGCTACCTTCTAATAAGCCTTTTCTTTCAAAACATTCTTAATGTATGAACTTCCAAAATATGACTTTTTAACTTTAGCTAAACTAAAGTACGGAACAACTAATTTATCTTTTTGTCTTGTATTGATATTACGTGCCTACTTATTTAAATATTTCTATATTTTTACGTATGAACATTTTCATAAATGTAAAGTGAAGGTAAAGTCATAACGTTTATACCTCAAATAATTCAATTAACGATTCACGATTCCATATTATTACAAATTGCACGAATTGCTCTTTTTTTGTATATCTCTTTTATAGTTTCTATATCTGCTGCAACTTCCCACAGTAAAACGCCATAAGATAAAAGATTATGAAAATATGCAAAATAAACTAATTTGGCCGTCTTCTTGACATTCAATCTCGAAATTTTGCCGGCGCTACATTTTTACATGTTTTGGGTCATGCATGTTAGTTGGGTGAAGATAGAGAAGCTCTCACCGGGTGCATAAAAGGCTAGTTACGGCACAGTATACAAGCACATAATACAATATGCAATATCTCACAGCACCGCGGAGAGTATGTAGATGAGCTAGGTCACCATGGTAATCGTGCAGTGAGTTACATAGACTGTGGTAGTAGTGCCGGGAGGTTTTCACGATATGTGGCACTCAATTACTTGATCCGTCGAGCTCTTGTTACCATTGGCGTGCCAGCAGTTTTGAAACCAAACGGCCTGGTATGTGACATTTTTTTATTATTTATAAGTTGTTTACAACAATTCTCTTTATATTAAATTTCAACAGGTCCATTAAAATCTTTATTTCTGTGGATTTTTTTTGTTTAGTTTTATTAAAAAAAAGATAATGAAATTCTTTGCTTAATCATACCATGGCGAAAAAAACTAATGTCACGGAAATGAAACACATGGCCACAGCAATGAAACTAAATTGTTTGAAAAAGCATGGCAATGAAATTTTATTCATTGCTGTATCTTTTTTTCATTGCCATAGCAAATTTTGCAAATTTTTGAAAGCACGGTGATGAAAATCAAGGCAAAAATATAAAACAACAAAAAATCTATTTAACTATTCGAAGTAATAAACACTTCACAAATAATTATAAGTTGTTTAGTTTTTTTTTTTCAGCTTTTTCTAAATAAACAAAAGCATTAAATACCTATTGTTGAATTATTAGTAGGTACTACACTATGACAAAAGATATATTTTATCATTAAACATAAAAACAATTATCTTTATATTAAATTTCAACAGGTCCATTAAAATCTTCATTTCCGTGGATTTTTTTGTTTAGTTTTATTAAAAAAAATATTTGCGATTATTAAGTATTCTTGCTTAATATCTAGCAGATAACTATAAAAACTGACGAGATATACAAGATTAAAAATTACGTGCCACGGCGATGATACATGCGTGCACGGCAATGAAACAAGCGTCCACGGCAATGAAAAAACTGTGCCAAGAGAATGAAATTATTTGCTTAATCATACCATGGCGATGAAAACATAAGTCACGGAAATGAAACACTTGGCCACAGCAATGAAACTAAATTGTTTGAAAAAGCATGGCAATGAATTTTTTTTCATTGCTGTGTCTTTTTTTTCATTGCCATAGCAAATTTTGACCACAGAAACCACGGCAATGAAAGAACGGTGATGAAAATCAAGGCAAAAATATAAAACAACAAAAATTCTATTTAACTATTCGAAGTAATAAACACTTCACAAATAAACGAGAGAAATGACGTTCTATCAAATGTTTCATCAAGAGTACTAACTTATTCAAATAGAAGTTATACCTATCCACGGCGATGAAAGAAAAAATGTCCAGTAACAAAAAAATGGGATACTTTCATTTATGGCGCCAAAACGCAGGCGCATGTGTACATCCTTCCACGTCGAGCACTTAGGCGGCACTAATATGCAACGTTTAGTGCATAGGAGGGAGGACGCAAGTCGTTAGATAAAACAATATTCTTAAACATGCTTAGGACACGGCGATGAAAGGTAACTCTGGGACAAATGATTTTTTATTAACCATTCATTGTATTGTTTAAATATTTGAATAAATGTATCTCGTAACAATACTTTAACTATTCACGTATGAAATAAAACTAGGTTTTAATATAAAGAACCAATAGATTTTACCAATGAGGTATCACGACACAATAGGTGACGTGTGGACAAACACGGCAATGAAAGATTTCGAGGTTTAATAAAAAAAATTTGGAGTACCTATATTCCTATTTAATAATATATTTAGTGCTACACATAGGTGACTATTTCACCTAACCAGAAAAAAAATGTTTGAGCATTATAACTATGACTTTTAGTACCGATTTCATCGATGCCACGCAATTATTGGTCCCGGGAAATTCATCCATATACGTATGCTACCTAAGTTATTAACAGGAGTTATCTATAATAGCAATTTTAGATAAAATTGTATGACTAACTCCTTGTTTACTTATAAGTACAAATAACATGATAACAAATGCACATTCACTTATTAGATTTGAAAATGCATGCAGTCATTGCTTTATTAATTCTCAGTGTTGGAGTAGCTACGGGTAAGTACACTTTGTCAAATAATTTATTTTCTTTAGGTTGCTCTAAGTCAGGAAATGTGAAATAGATATTTCTTTTTAATATACTAATCTGTAATGAATTTATCGGTCTGTATCAACTGTATTATTTTTAGCTCTCCCTGCGAATTCGCAGAGAATAGTTGGTGGCGTAGTAGCTACTGTTAATCAGTACCCTGAGATAGCTTCCTTGCTGTACTCTAGAACTGGGACCAACTACATTCAGTCATGTGCTGGCACCATTCTTACTACAAGAGTTGTTATGACCGCAGCTAACTGTGTGTAGTGAGTAGAAATTTGAATACTTTATATATAATGTATATCATTTTGTAAAAAAATATTTACCTAGAACTTCCTCTAGAGACATGATATTTTGTATTGTTTACAGCGGTGACTCAAACTATCAATGGCGTATTCGCGTAGGGTCTTCATACGCTAACAGCGGTGGTACCGTCTACAACGTTGCTTCCATCACAATCAACCCTAATTTCAACTACTCTTCATACAATAACGACGTCGCTCTCATTCGCACAGTGACTGCTATTGTTTATAGCTCAGTTGTACGCGCCGGCAGTATTGCTGGTGCTACTTACAACTTAGCTGATAACCAGGTGGTGTGGGCTGCTGGATGGGGACGTACTTCAGTAAGTTGTTACTTTAGTTACTTAGTATTCCTTCAGATAAAAATAGCGTGCAATAAGTGTTTCCTTTTACAAGATTATTTGTTGAGACATCTAACTGCATACTACTTGTGGATAAATCAGTTTTGAGAACATTGATGGGGTCATAATAAATTATTTTATGTATATAATAGTAATATACTTTTTTGCAGGTATCTGGTTCGCCGTCTGAACAACTGAGACATGTTCAAGTCTGGACTATCAATCAGGCTATTTGTAAGGCGAGTTACGCAACAGTTCAAGCTGTCGTGACCGACAATATGCTCTGTGCTGGCTGGTTCAACGTCGGTGGTCGTGACCAGTGCGCTGGCGACTCCGGTGGTCCTCTCTACCACAACGGTGTTGTTGTCGGTGTCTGCTCTTGGGGAGTCGGGTGCGCAGACGCTCGGTATCCTGGTGTTAACACTCGAGTTTCACGCTTCGCCACTTGGATTCAGGCTAACGCTTAATTATGTTATGGAACTATAGATTCATTGTTGATATAAGATTAGTGGAATTGAATATTATGGGAAATTATCAATTATTGTTGAACATAAAATTGAGAATATAGCATTGCATCAATAGTGCGTTATTAAATTATATATTCTATCATAACTATCATTATTATGACGGTTACCCGTTGAAATTTATTTGACTAAGTCACAATTTAGGTTCCATAAATTACATATGTATGAGTAGCTTTAACCGATCCTGCGGATACGATGAACTATTGTGTCAGCAGGTACACTGTCACAACATCTAACTTATGCGACAGTTTCTGAACAATAATAGCAGTGGGAACGAAACTATTTAGCAAAGTTTGCTTCGTCAATACAGGGCGCCAACCCGACGGGAAGGAATAATTCATTTAGCGGGAATTAACTCGCGAAGTCTGCAGTCGCGACTCTCCTGACTCACCGCGTTTGTTCATCAAATATGTTGAGTTATCCCTGGCAGTTACGAGGTGCGATTTTTTGCTATTCTTTCATTGTATTTTGATTTGTTCATATATTTTTTTATTAAATTATGAAAATCTATTTTTCCTTATTTTTTTATGTCAGTTGATTAATCAATGTCGAGTTTAAAAAAAAAAATGTACTGAGATCAAAATCCTTCCAATATAATTTTATGATTTTCCTTACTAAAAGTTTAGTCTCCTAATGATTTATCTATGAAAAATTACGAGCGTTTTTTCTATTCTCTCGAATTTTATTGAATAGTGTTTAATTTAAAAGAAATAGGCGATATTTAGAAGCTTAAATTGGGACGATGACTTGCCTACATATCAACTACTTTTTATGGAATGTCAAAACGATAGGTTAGTAATATCCAGTTTTGTTTTAAATACTAAATTGTGACGTCATAATTGTATATCATCAAAAGTTCTACTCGTTATGGTTAGATTGGTAATAAAAAAATAACGTTTTTTTTTTACTTTGTATATGCTTGTGTTTGACCACAATCTCACTATGGTTAGTGATGATGTGGCCGAAGATGGTATGCAAAAAAACCTAAAAGGAACTGGTTCTCAAGTAATAATAATAATAAATATTTATTTCTTTAACAATTATGTACAGCTGCCGGAACACACCAATAGGTGTTTGGCGAGTTAGGCGAGTACCTACTACAAAGTACCCTACCACCGTGCTATGGTTTCCTCACGATGTGTTTCTTCTCCGAAAGCTCAAGCTCATTGTAGGATTCCAACCCACGACCTTCGCCGCGGCGTCCGACGTCACTACCACTGAGCTATCATCGCCTTAAAGATACCTTTAATAAAATAATTAAGGTTTCCTCTTATATTAGATGTTTAATACATTGGTTATTGTTAATTTATTTTGAATACAGGCATCTTCCCTATTGTAACAAAAGTATTTTTAATAGAAGATTGAATAGATACTATATCTATTAAATAATGTTTGTCATTATGTCGCACGCATTTACTTTCGGTTACATCATAATCATGTTTCATGTCAAACTGGCGGCGAAGTGTTAGTAAGGCTAAAAGTTTGAAAACCATTATGAAATCTTGAGTTTTTTAAGATACATAAAGATATTTTGTTGAATTATTTAGTTATATATTGAAAATTCTGAGTTTTAATGTAGTTTAAAATTATAGTCATTAGTTAGTGACTTAACAGTAGGTATCAAACCGGCGTAGGGCGGTAGGGGCGGGCGAGTTACGGCGCGGCATTTCTGTAAACCCACTCTGACATTCACTTAATTACATAGATTACAAGTTGACATTTTCGTTTGCCACTGCGATTTAAACTTGACTGATACGGATTAGCCATATCCATTTCAAATGGATCCACGCTTTATATTATGTTGTGTTTATTGTTTGGATTTCTTTGTTTTAATATGGGATTTAATGAAACGCGCAGACACTTATACTGTTTTCAAGTCATGGGGAAATCAAAATATTACTTTGATTAAAATCGAAGTTTTGAACAAGTTGCATTGCTTGTGGTCACGAGTGGACTGGAACATCTTGCGTGTGCATCTTCTTGGATCTAAATATTTTATTATGAACAAAAAAACGAACTACAATAAAAAGTTTATTTCAAGAATCATACAAAACCCTTTCTGCACATTCTTTCATATTTTTTTAAAATTGATTTTATCGCAAAAGAAATGTTTATATGATTGTACGTAAGCATTATACCTATTTATATTTTTTAAATTCATTTAACTTCAAAAATAATTATAATTCCATGTTTAAAAATAAAGGTAAGTAATAACGTTATATCCTGAGCCATGGAACTGTCATAACCAATATTAATCAAAGTCGGAACCGACAAGTATACGAACATGTGGGGGCTTTTTAATTATTAACGACCATAATGATCATTTTTCATTCTTAATTGCAATTTTCGTACATTTTAACTAATCACCATTTAGTAAACATATCTATTAGAGTTTCCAGTTGGTTACTTTAATTCGTTTTTGATACAAAATATAGAGATACGGTTGAATTTTGTTAGTTTGCGAACAACAATAAAAACATGTCGGTCGGGGATTGCTGCCTTGATTTTCCATACATGAATATTCCAAGCTATTTGGCATTCCCACCACAGAGGCAGTATCTAAACACCGAGAGTGCAATAAAACTAAGCACACAACAATCCAACGGGCAATAAAACTCGTCGAGATCTCCCAACAAAGTTACACGGATCCGTTTGGGTGAAGAGTTGAGCGGTGACGTCACTTCGCTTTCATATCACGAGTCTAAACCCCTGCTTAGTGTGTGTGGTGGCTCGACCGTCGCGACGCCACGAGCCATCGACGGTGTCTATGGGCTAGTGTTGTATTTTTACATCGATGAAGTCATAAAAAAACCTTTTGTTGAAGGAGGAAACATTTTATTTTCTTAAAGTAGACATTACCTGAATATTCAGTATAATTAAGGGTATGTTCCGATATACACTGCGAGCACTGTAAGGTGTGACGTCATTTAGTATACTGAGAAGCCGTTCCTTTATAGTTAGCTATACTGGGTAGGTACTGTTAAAAACGGAACGCAGTCCAGTATACTGTCTGTCATCCACTTATATGTAAACTGTCATTCTGGACGCCGTTGATTACCTTACCTCGAAAACGTCAGTGCTCACAGTACAAAAATATTTATGACGTATATTTCTCTAGGATACTGCGGCACTATACTGTCATCTATAACGGAACGAATTTCACCCCAGTAAGAGTACTGAACAGTGCTCGCAGTGTATAACGGAACATACCCTAAATCTATCTATCTATATCTATCTATATACTTATTTTAAAGCTGAAAAGTTTGTTTGTTTGATCGCGCTAATCTCAGGAACTGCTGGTTCGATTTGAAAAAATCTTTCAGTGTTGGATAGTCCATTTATCGAGGAAGGCTATAGGCTATTTGGAAGCTTATAAGATTTTTATCCCGGGAAAACACAAGACCCCTCGGGAACGCGGGTGAAACAGCGCGGAAAAGCTAGTTTATTATAATTTACAACAAGTATTTACAATAAAAATACAAACTATATTATATAGATCCCCGAAACTACCGCCGCCGCTGCCGATAGGCAAGGCACCCAATTATAATATAATCAATTAATTTTTCCAAGAAATATGTTTTTAAGAATATTCTTTTCACCCAACTGCCGGCTATCGGTTACATGTTTAAAAGAATCATAACTTTTTACCGGTTAGTAAAATTTTTATTGCAGACAAGGTTTCGATATCGATATATTTTTTACGGTCGGCTCTAATGTTTTCGGTTGGAGCTCTATAGAACAACGCCACCTGACACCATTATGCCATTATAATATTTTGCTACTTTGCCTCCTGATGTCTTCTTGACGACGCAGTGAATACCAAATTCATGTAAACAGTACCCCCGCGAGGTATATCTTTGATTTGCTTTTTGAAATTTATTGGTGATTGTATTTGTATTTGATATTGGTGTTTTTTTGTATTTACATCGTAAAATTTATTGTATTATGGCATTCTTTAAAAATATAGTTTACAATTGTACATATTGGGGTCGCGAAAAAGGTTAGGAAACCTTTTCTTTTTTGTTCTAGTAAGCGTAACCTATAACATTTATATTTTGGTCGATTTTTCATACACTAGATAAATCTATTCCTCTGATAATTCCATAGAAAAACTGTTCTAATTTAAAGTAATAGGTAGATACAACTAATGTGGCTATTGAAAAATCAGGTCTAAATCGAAAATACGAGTATTTTCATGACCCATTACACGACTCAAAGATAAACTATAGAGATATACTTATTAGTAGGTAGGTACACATATATATATACAGGGTTGAACGAGGGACATACTTGCTGTGATGAAAGTATTATGAATACTTTCATCGTTTTATATAAAAGATCAACATTCTTCGATCAAATGTATTGAAAAAAAAAAAACATTTGTCCCATAGTAAAAGTTAGTCATATCGATGAATACTCTCACCCTTACCAGTATATGTCCGTCCTTCAACTAGTCGCTCTTTAGCTACCCACAAAAACAATAAAATTAATAAATAATAAATAAATAAATATCTGGGACATTATTCCTCACACTCTGACCCCAAACTAAGCAGAGCTTGTGCTATGGAAGCCAGAGTACATATACTACTTTTTTTTGTTGTAAATATATACTTATATAGATAATTACACCCAGACGCAGGACAAACAGACATGTGTGTGCATGAAACACAAGTGTTTGTCCTGAGTGGGAATCGAACCCATGACCTGTGGTGTGATAGATATCATAGGATATCTAACCAACCACATCAACCGGCCCGTCTTCCTTTTATCTTTTTCTTTTGTCATCGGACATATTTCTATATGTTAGGTTAGGTTGTTATTATTATAACAGATACTTACAATGATATTGCTGACAACATATTTAGAAACAGCATGGTTTTTTATTCCAATAAAGAGGAACTAAGTAGTTCTATAATAGAGAAAGTTGAAAAATCACAACTCTCAAGAAGTAAAATATCGAATCCAAATAAAAATTTGGCTCATGTTTCTGCGTTTGTAAGGCATTTATTTTTTATTGCGAGGGCTCGAATCCAACGGCCGGATTTTTGTTTAAAATTGCATTTTTATATTTGGAACGCGATCCGCAGCCGACATGGCGGCATCCGCGGGTGACAAATACGCGTATCGCTGCCATGAATGACAATTGAAGAGATGTTTTTATAAAGATGGCTCGATTTTATATTTTTTATGCGAAAGAAATTGCTCCCATAAAAATGGTGTTGAAATGATGAGTGTCATTTTTCACTGTCGTCGGAATGCGCTTTTATGAGGCAATTGTGTCTGAATGATAAAGGAACTTCTATTTTAGATGTTTACCTTCGTTGAACTGACAAAAACATTTGAAATATAATATTGTAAGGAAAAAAATATCTATAAGCATAGCACAACATAGCGCGGCGGGAGCTTAGAGAATATTTTCTATATAATTACAAATTGTAGGTATTTTGTATTTTTGTTGTAAATATATTAACAGTAAAATTTCAATCACTTCGTTTTAATTAACTAACGATAATAATACAAAACGATATTTATATCTTCATATTTTTTTCTTTTTAAAACAGTAATTTATTGGTTACACTATATCGTAGGTCTATGGAGTTGGAAGGCGTGTTAAGCTTGTTTCATTGAGCTTGAGCTCCCGTATAATTCTGACGGCGCGCTGCTATGCCAGGAATGCGCTCACATGATGCAGGTATTACCTGGACTGACGAACACAGAAGTGTTGCGAAATAATATTGTTTTATTTATGTTTTAGAAAAAAGCTACATTCAATACTAAGTATGTAATTTATATAACATAATACTTTTTTGAGACAATAAAATTATCATATGGTAATTTTGTTTCATATAATAAATAAAGTGAGAATAATTATGATTTATTCCTTTAATGTTTGAATAAGTGCTTAAATCGTGTAATAAATGAGAGATAAAAGGCTAGATAATCAATAATTTCTAAAGTTTTATTCTAAAGCTCACTTAATTTTATTGAAGCCAATGAGTTCAGTACGTGACTGTATCTCTTGCATATTCCTAAACCCCAGTGGATACATTTGATTAACCTGACTAGACAGGCTTCATTGATTTACAGTTTGGTATCTACTTTAATCCTAAACCAGTCATCCAGTTACTAACTGCGATACAGACAATGTAGAAATACACAATATAGCTATGTTTCAATATGTGTTAGCTTATATTTCGATGGAAAGCTGTATATAATTATATGAGTGTCTTTCTAAGATACACTTTAGGACAAAATTGTTGGCGAATCAGTTAGTATATTGTGGTATTATAACATTTGATGAGAACATACCTATATATCTAGTTTAAATAAATGTTTAAAGACTTTAGATGTTATTAACTATCGAGAGTTGCTGTTTTATCGCACGTGAGTGTAAAAACGACCGATCGGCTGATGGTGGACATTAATCGCCCGTTAGCGACGCATTATTCACGGGCACGGGTTGCACCGAATCCACCACCCTGTATCACCCCTTGCATATCCCCGATACAATGTCACACATACGTTCATTCTTCCACGAACTATTACCAACCTTATGGTTTTAAGATAGAATAGAATTTACGATGGCATATACATGAGGTTACGTTGCAACATTGCGTTCCAAATCGTTCAACTAATCCAAGCCAATATATTCTCTATTTCCCAATGAATAAAATTAATTCCCTTTTAAATTCCCTATATACGACCGTTTGGAACTACCCGTTAAACCTCGATGGTACACTATTGTCACTGACCAATTAGTGGATGTTGTGAACTTTATACAATAGCCACAAAGTTCAGTTTTGATTGCAGAATGTTGTCGCAAATATATTTATCGATGTGGATGGAATATGGCATAGCATTTATTATGCCAATATCAACAGCCACAGTTGCATTCGACAATTAATTATTTGTAAACAATATCGTTGAGGTCGTGCACTGCCATAAATGGCTTGCTTTTGATGTAGATACACGAGCAAATATTTAGATAGATAAATAGCTAAAATTATAAAAATTAAACACATTCGAATCAATCAATCGATGGTTGGGTAATAGTGGAAAAAGTAATTATAATAACACTATGCTAAACTGTAGAAAATTTTCAAAATTGGAATGACTCAAATACTTAACATAAAAAAGAAAAATAGTTTAAAATATTTGCGGCATCAAGTGCGTGGAGCGATCGACGCATCCGATGGAGCAGAAGGCTTCCACTCGACCGAGCGTAAAGATACCACGATAGTGCGCTCCACTACCTCACTATGGCCAGAGGTATTGCCTCGTGGTAGTCACATAAACCACATACATTATAGTTTAAATAAATAGACTGAAATGCCTCTTGAGTAATAGATTGTTAAAAAAAATAACAATCCCTAATTAAATCAACAGGAGGATATAAAATACTAAGTAAATTAGGTACAATTATACAGTTCAAATATAGCTAATTAAGATACGTAAACAGTTTCCTAAGATTTAAATATCTCTCGATGCTTTTCAAAACGTGTTATTGTTGGAAACTCAACACATCTGTCGCCCAAAACAAAACGTAACTCGAAAGGGCTCTCGCATTTAATACTGGCAAAATGAATATTTATAAAGGCGTCAAACTGTTAATCCGGTATTGTTACAATTTTCGCTCGTCGTGACTGATGACGTCGAGACAATACGGGGCTCTTATGGTTACTGTACACTAATGTACACCTACGCCATTTTGGAAACATTTAATATACGAGTACTATAGTATAAGAGTTGTAACGATGCAACCTCTTTCCTTTTATAATAATTGTTTCTGGTCTTCATTATGTTTTATTTTTAATTTTTAAAATTCTGACTTTAGAATACGTCTGTCATTTATGTTTATTTTCATTATTACATGGAGATCCTTCAAAACAACAACAAGTTACTTCATGAATATTAGATACCTACTTTAATATGTATATAAAGATTGAGAAGTACATTTAATACCTAAGGTTATTAAGGTTATAATAAATATTCCAATCCTAATAATGATTAAGTATATTCGAATCCAATTGGGGTAAGTATCTCTACAAACCATTTTTAACTATCCATTCTCCTCCTCTTCATGTAATCATGTAATCGTTATTTTAATTATTTTATTACTTATTGTTACAGTTCTTTATTAAGATAATAAAATTTTATTTTCTTATCTATTATTTATGCTCCGTCGTGGCCTAAATCCACGTCGTGACAGAATAATTTAGTAGTGATGATAATTTTGAATGCTCATTAAATTAGGATTTTTTGTCTTACTTTAATAGGTACTAGTAAAAGTAGAGATAATAGTGATTTCATAGAAACATTTTTACGTAAATTAAATAAACGCGTATTTACCATTGGACTGCCAACATTATGTTAAAAAAAATATTTGCATATCTAAGATGTATCGTAAGAAATTATGTTAAAACATTATCATGTAACAAGCAGTGTACGTACACCAAGAAAGCAGTGTTCATCGAAGGAATTAGCGAACAAAAGGCTTAAGTTAACTCCGACGCCTCTTCACTGTTTGTTTGAACGATTCGTATAAAAGATCTCGGCTTAACAGCTGACGGCCCCGTCGTTTACAGATCAAAGCTGCTCTTAACTGCTCTAAGAACGATTTCCCTGAAAATTATATTTGTGAATGAAATTTACAATTTCAAGTACTAAAATACAATTTTGTAAGAAATTATATGTTTACATTATATGTTATTTTGTTGGGTTGAATTATCTGTTATAAGAAATAATGGGCCTGAGTGAGTGATGCACCATGATAGATTCCGTAGATTATTTATCATTTTAAATTTCGTCGATAGAGTGAAAACTGTTATTTTGAATAGACTTTTCAAACTATAGCTTCATGAGAGTCATACTATGTGAGGACTGATAAGATTTACATTCAGTATTTCGCGTGCTTTGGAAGACAATGCCATACATTGTAATGCAGTCCAACTCCAAATAATAGCTTGCGACAAAACAGTACCAGCATGAATGGACTACCTACGTAAATCACCGTAACATTTGCAGTTAAGGAGATATTGCCCATTACGTGCTCTACATCTTAATTAACTAGTATTAAACATATGATTTACATAATATCTACAAATCAATGCAAATAATAAATTTCCTTACAAAATAGAAACTAATTAAGTAGGTAGGACTTTTGCATACCAAGCATAATCTTTACATATAAATAATTCTTGGCATTTGTACATGATAATAATAATACCCGATTTTTACTCTCTATTATTTAGACAAAGAATTCAATTTTTACAGCCCTTTATGGACAGTCTGGTAAAGTCACAGCAAATATATTTGTGTTGTGCCGTGAATTGCATTAATAAACCAAACTATAAAATGTTTAACTTGTTTTCGATTGCGCTATTTTACTACAGACCGGAAGGGAAGGCAGACAACCGTTACTTACGTTCATATTTTATTCGATTTGTTTACAATGCTGTAAATTGTGAATTAATTAAAAATGTATGATCATGCTTAGTGAAATATTTTATGTTTTATATGATTGATATAGACCAAAAACGACAAATATAATTGTCGTTAACTGAAGTTGTCTTTTTGGCATCAGCTTTTTAGTTGGCTGAATAGATAAAAAATATTTTACAGCTAAGAAATAAATATTATTAATTGAATAATACATCGTGACTTGGACATTTACTTCCTGAACGCTATCAATATGTATATATATATATATATATATATATATTGCAATATGTTATAATTCCTGGGCATCATCTGCGTGATATCTCGACTCTTGTTTTAAGACGGTGTGCCCCAAACTGTGGGTGACGTAGATCGATGTGGTCACCGCAAGTCACCACCGATGTGACTGAGGAAACTTAAGTGACGGATTGTAAGGACGGCAGATGTCACACCTGCTTTTGTGTGTTCAATTATTTACCCTGTATTTCTTATGATACTAAAAGATAGAGAAAACCAAGAAATAAGGATGAAGCACCTTATTTCTTGGCTTTCATAGGTGCAGTGTAACTTTATGCTGAGGTAGGGACATTTTGACTAATTAGTAAATATTTATGTAAATGCACATTGTTTATCAATAAATAGTTTTTCTTTCTTTCTTCTTTTTTCTATATAGACACTATACATGCCTATAAAATCGTAGAAAACTGATGTGATTAGGTACTATAGAGTTAGCTCTAACTACTACATTGGACCTTCTAAAAGGTATCGTGAATCCTCTGAAAAAACATATATCCGAAGAATGCTGTAAAGATAAATGTGCTATGCCCAGTACGCACTGTGATTGAAAGGAAGTTAGCGTTTGATATAGTAACTAAATCACTGGTGAAGCTCCGATATCAACGTGTCAATCAACAAATCTGTAGACGAATCTATAGGTAGGTGACGGCAGACGGTACGCGGGACCCAAGTGGCGTAAATAATTGATAAATTGCCACCACGCTCCCCGAAGTGACCCGACCCAAACTTCGAATTTACGACCATTTAATTGTAGCTTAATTCCCAAACTAGTCTTAGCTTGGGTGAAATATAGTTTGCTGCAAACAATCTGTGTTTGATTTAGTCGCATGTGATGTTTGCTGTAGTAACGAACATTTTGTTAGAAATCTGCGGTGAGTTTGATATTGCGGCTGATTATTCGAATATCACTATTAATGTATGGTATTGCAAGAGCTAGATAATGATTTGGATGAGTTCCTACAACATATACTGTTTCTTTTTTTATCTGTAACATTATTTAATGATGATTATGTATGTATGATGTAAGATATGTACTCATTGGTTATATCTTTATTAACAAAAATAACGGAATCTGATCAGAGTTTTACACCGATATTACTCAAGCCCGTGGGCCCAAATGTTATTAACCATATACCTAATTAACCTTCACCTATCCTGAGGTGAATTTCATTAGATACAACTAGCCCAAATTAGTTTTTGGTGGTACCTTTGTAAAAAACTCCTTATTTTTTTATTAGCATGATAATAAATTTAAAGTTAATTTAAATTGTGGCACATAGACAAAATTATAGCGTGGTTAATTGTTTTTATTTTTATTAGGACCTAATGTTTCTATATGTAATGGTCAAAATACACTGACTAGTTGACTGACTTCAGCATATATAAACTTCTTTATTTTGTACATATTTGTAAAGATAGTAAAATCACAGGACTGCAAAAACCCTTCTAAATCTTTACACAAAACGTGAAGTAAACATAAGCCAGCTATGTTTACTCAAGCAGCGACTCCAAACATTAGCACAGACACAACACAAGTTGTAAGAGAACAACTACTAATCATATTAACTATATTAATTACGTCCCGGGGCGTTGTTTGTTATTGCCGAATGAAAATGTATGGTGGAACTAAACTCCTGCAACTTTGTACGGAG
The DNA here is from genome assembly GCA_951216915.1 of Tetheella fluctuosa. Taxonomy (NCBI): domain Eukaryota; kingdom Metazoa; phylum Arthropoda; class Insecta; order Lepidoptera; family Drepanidae; genus Tetheella; species Tetheella fluctuosa. The sequence goes on along the minus strand of OX578217.1, from coordinate 5,821,277 downwards.
GGCGTTTTGGAAACTAATGCTCTGCATCATCCTGATAGGAATTTGTTGCACTATTATACTATTGAACGTGATTTATTTTATAATTGGCTATATTAAACCATTCCGAAAAATCGGTGAATATACATTTAAAATATATTATATTGTAGTATATGTACTGGTATATGTATAATATACCTACCTGTGTGTATTTATTATATAAGTATTTGAATATGTTAAATGCTAAAAAAGTTCTCATGTCCGTTTACGAGTAATTCAAACGAATAATAAAAAAAAAGATTTCTAAAAGTTGTTTCGGTACACATATACCAAGCTGTGTATAATTAAATTAAATTCTGTGCCGAGTGTCCATTACCCGGGCCAGGTAACGCATGTAGTGCCACATTTTCCATGGGTTACGTTGTAAATTGAACATGACAGTCTGCGGTTTAATAACTGCAACTATCAGATGCACAGACGGAACCACTGTATTTCACGCTGATTAAATTATTACCTTTGATTGTACTGGCAGTTGGCACCTGTGTCATTTACAAATATGAATTTTAACAAATATATTTCGCTGTGTTAAAAACCGTGCTGTTGTTTATTTTTACAAGTGGTTTCGTTCAATCGGAAAACCAACTACTTGAGCTTTACATTATTTATACGTATTTTACGACTGACTTTTTAAACTTTATATTAATTGAATTTTAACGTAAGTCATTTCGATTTTCAAAATTTTATCGGACATTTTAACAATTATTATTTAAATATTTCGATGTCACTTTTATTGGCGGTAATGGCATGAAATTAAAATCGTCTCGATAAAAACGTGCCGTGTCGTGGACACTAATGACACGACACGTTACTATGTAAAAGTAACTATTGGTTTGAATTATATTATAATTTTAAAATCCAAAAACAGGCTTTAAATGAGTAGTAAATAATTCACTAAGAAGTAAAAACCTGTATATGTCTACAATTACAAAAATGTAAGCTGCATAGTTTAGTTACAAAAACGTAGGCCGCAACGGTAATATATATTTCGGAGCAAGTACCTAATTATCATACATAGCTGTACACATCATACACCTTCCATTTGCCGACGATACAGTCATAATGGGGGAATTGCTTAGTGCCTTAAACGTTTGTTTTTTAATGATCTTAACAGGGTTTACCTGTTATGAAGAATATCGACAAAAATGACGTCCAATATCCTTATTCCGCCGATGCCAGTTGTTGGGAACACTGTTCTCAAAGTTGTCGACGAGTATGTTTACTTAGGATTAATGGTCCAACTAGATAGGTCCAGCGTCGACAAAGAAGTCAATCTAACAATCCAACTCGCCTGAGCAACATTCGGGAAGCTACAACATAATCACGACCATTATAACAATTTGTATGTGTTACCAGTAAAGTCATGTAGAACAGGGACGTGGCATTTTACTGATAGCCGCGCCGCATAAATGAGATTAAAGACACTCAGCGAGCTAAGTATAGAACGGCCTGTATGCTCATAATTCCTCTACGCAACAAGGACCGAAACGTGGACATTCGTAGAAGAAAAATAGAGACAAATATAGCAGCTGAAGTGGCAACTGGTAGGCCACACCGCTCGAGGAGTCGTTAACTGCTTACTGTATTAAAGAGATAATTATATCGGTAAAATAACACGTGTACTTTCACAACTTTAGTATGTGATGATTTGATTCATATAAATAAATAGGGTATCGTTAATATTGCTGTACCTACTATATGATATACAATATTAATTCGTTGTAAAATAGTTTGTGAAAATAATTTGAACCAAAAAATTTAATTGTGGGTCAAATATATCACAATAATTTTTTCATTATAAAGCTTAGATATAATTTTGCGAAACTACTTTTTTTGCATTTGACTAATTTATTAAAAACTTTTTAAGGATGTTAGTAAAGTATAAACCTCGCATACCATTCCATTTCGTCGCAAAAAAGTAGGAAAAAATAAGTAAAAAAATTAAATCCAAATTATTAAAAGGTTTTAACACATTCGCATGGATGAGAAAGTTGGGAAGCGCGGAGCTCAGTTGCGACAGATGCGGGTGTACAGTCGAGCGCGAAATCGCACGACGAAGCGCGACACGACTACGTGAATGTCCTAAACACACCCTCAAGTTATTTAATTTTGAAATTGATGCGGCAATTTTATATATACTATAAATTTAAATTTATTTATGTATTTATTTTTCTTACAATATGTACATTACATATTTAAAAACAAATCGTTTAAATCAGTTATGTATGTGTGAAGTTTTATCACTTTACATTTTGACCCAAGTTAATTATGAAGTTGTTTTTGTGATTGGTGAAATATACGACGAGTTGAGTGCTATTATTCTAACTAAATTTAATCTCTGTCGATTTGTAGATTCATGTGTATAGTGAACAAACTACCTTATCATTAGTTTCCACCTCAATACTGAAATGAAGTTGGTCCCTATCGTTCGGCCCTTTGTGTTTGTTTAGTTAAATTAAGTTGAAAATTTATTCCATATCAGTACAGTCGGGAGCCCTCTGTGTCACTTAGGAATTTATAATTTTACGCCAAAACTAATATAGGTAGTGAAATGTTTAATTAGTTTTTGATGATAATCATATTGCCCGGAGTTATTTTGTTCCCACTGAAATAATCTGACGTGATCGGACGTGATTTTACATTATAATATAATTAATTAAATTACCAGGAAATATTGAATTATTCCTATTAAATAATAAATTTAATTCTCATTCAGCTTGATGAAAATTACAGTGGGTTTGTCATAATCATCAATCTTATATATAAAATTCTCGTGTCACAATGTTAGTTAGCATACTCCTCCGAAACGGCTAGACCGATTTTTATGAAATTTTGTGTGCATATCGGGTAGGTCTGAGAATCGGCCAACATTCGCTACCGCTACGCGATTGAAACCGCGGGGGACAGCTAGTATTTCTATAGAAATATTGAACTTTATTGTGGACGTTTTAAATCCAGTCATTAAAATTGATATTCCTTCAAATGAATTCAATATTTTGGGCGATAATACAATCAAATAAGGTTAATGAAACCATAAACAAAAATAAAGATACTAATAAATTTAATTCATTAAAAATAAGTTTTACTTGAGAATATTAAAAAAGAGTTAAAATAATCCTAATACTGAAATGAAAGAATTATTCCATGCAATTAACCAGTTGTAGTTGTTTATCGAGTGCGAGTGATGAATTAATATTCGTAGAGGTTGCCGACTGACGGCCGCCGCCGCCGCCGCCGCCGCCGCCGCCGCCGCCGGGCTGCCAACAGCAGTGGTCTTCACGCACGCCTGGCCCTCACTCTGTCAGTTCAGGACCACTCATTAGGAAATACTTCACTTCGAAAACTGGTGGTTGGTACTGATTACTTTGTAGGCACTTGTATGCCAATTCTAAACCTATAATTATGCCTAATATTTATTAGGATATTGTAACATATCATATTTACATTAGATATATGTCACTGTCAATATTATTTATGTAATTTTTTCTTTTTCTCATGTACAAATAAAGCGTTTACTGTATTTTTTTTACTTAAAGTAAGTTAGTATATGTAATTAGTACTAGGTTTAAGAGTTATTCAATAAATTTATAAATTTTAACAATAACTAGGTTTGGCATACAAACCCATTCAAGTAATAATATTTATTAGTTTAAATTTTTAAGTAAAACTAACGAACGAAGAAATTAACATTATTTGGTATTATTGTGGACTGTGGTATATTATGTGATGAAAGATAATTGGTAGAATCTCGATTAAAGTAAGCAGGTATTTCTTGATGGATTGAAATATTATTTTATTTCGTAGTTGTGAAAGTGCCAACCCTTTTGTGCTATGATGCATTAAATTTTGCTGTTTAAACAAATAATCTTGAGCCTATTCTTCCCCATCAATTGTCAAAACGAGGGCATAAATTAAAGCCCCCTTCAGGCCGGGGGCAGTCGAGATTAATGTTAGTATTAATCGAGTGACCGCCGCAGAGGCCAGTTTAGTGTGTTCCGGGCTCGAACCGTATGTTTGACTCTAATTTTCAATGTTTAAATATATATGTATGAAGAGAATTTATAATGAGATTTATAATGTTGTGTGATCGCAACTTAAAAAAAGTTGTTTTGATTTTTTTTTCATGCCTATTGTCTAACGTGGCCGGTTGACAAAAAGGCTCAACTGTACAGTCACACAGCCTAATAAATGATCGTAAATGCATTTTATTTCACAACCTCCCAAGTTAGAACGATTTATAAAATCGGTCTGAAAGCCAACTCGGTTGATTGCAAATCGATGCAATATTTTCGTTTTATAAAAGGCCTATCTTCCATTATAATGAACGGACAAATTTGACAATTAGCCTGCATGTCTTTATGAAAATGTAGATATTTCACAAGCATACAAAAACTATAGAAATAGCCTGTGACCTAAATATAAATCCAAATCTTATTTAAAATATTCCAAATAGTACCAAAACAAGGTCCAAGTGTGGAACAAACCCTCCAGTTGACCGCCAATTAAACTAGCGGATGGTTTATCTTGCACACCACCTGCGAGTAACGAGCGTGTCTTTCGGACGGCTCAGTACCTCGGTACTGTCTACGACACATTTAATTATTAGTTACTGATAAATTTTAACACCTAAAACTAGCTTATACACATTTAGGTTAAATATAATATTTATACGCTGTATAACATATGTATACTGCATGTATTTCAGATTATTAATTCATACATTTGAGCGTCAATATAGCGGATTCTCACAATGAATATCACATTAATTAAACTAAACTCTGATGGGGTTAAGTTCAACATAAATAAAGTGCTATCAAACTCTCTCATCAGGACCATTTCACCGCCAGAGTTCACCAACAATGACATTTAATGTAATTTAATTTCCTCAACAAACCCTATTTTATCACCGGATTATTTGATCAAAGGGCTAATCGCGTCCACATACCTACAGTTTAGCTAAAGATAAACTTGCGACATGCGGGCGGCTGTGCGTGTTTAACTAATGACCGAGTCATGGGGGCTATTGGGAGTAACAGGGGGGTGAACGGGGGTTAGGAGTGCAGGTCCAGCGATATCATTAGCCACAGATGCCGCTGCCCGTTGGCCGGTATAAATACATTAAGTGTGCCGTCAAACTGTTAAAGCTCGCTTCAAACGTTGTTTTGCGTTGAGATTTTACAGATTCTGGGCTTATATTTTGTTTGACAGCTTTTGCTATACCCTGCAGATATACATTGAAACTGGCAGTGTATCATTATACTGGAACTAAACCGTTGAAACAAATATGTCGAGCCAGTAATTGTGCTAGTGGCTAAGAAATCAAACATTACACCGAATATACTGACAAGAACTTCTAGGTCCACATGCGAACAAATTATTCGCTGAAGTAGACATTTTATTAACTTCAGCGTATTTTTTACATCAAGTGATATGATTTATGCCATAAAAAATGTTTATATCAGTAACATATTCATAATTCTCTATATCCCCATTTGACAGTTTAGCGAGAGGATCGGCTCGCATCAAAATCAATAGACAATGAAAAACAGCGGCCACTGGATGGAATATGGCGTCATAAAATTCTATAAACCCAATAAAATTCGTGCTCGGCGTTAGAACGTCCACATAAAATCTGAAAGTACATAAACATATCATAAGAGGGGATGTAGAGCGAGTTATCCTCACAAAGAGAGTTTTTCTAGGGGATAAGCGGCGGTTTCCACAGATGGTTATTTTATACAGTGAAGTCGAGTTAACGGCCCGGGCTTTTAGCGTAGCGTTTGCCGTAGACGCTCTACGCGCTCGTAGACTGCTACAATAAGCTTTCTACCTTATGACATTATCCCATTTACATGGCAGTTTTTTGTTTTTTGCTTAGAATTACATTATATTCAAACTATTGTCATACTTTACGCCCAACATTAATGTTTATGTGATAATAATAATATAAAGAATACTGAATTTTCTATGAATTATGAAACATCATAAAAAGTTGATACACTCTTTATTTACGGGCGCAGTTCCTCCTCGTTTATTGCAATATAAATCGGCGGCTAGATATGATTTATCAGCTCATCACTCCTGGTTAGGTGTGAGCAATGTTCCAACCGTTATTACAACATTATAAACGTCACTATATTATCATTTGTTTGAATCGCACACGATTCTGTTTGTTTCAAGCGAAATAAATAGAACACGGTTGACTTAAAACATATTACCTACTCGGGGGACACTCACCCTTTATAAGGAGACATTCAAATTGAAATGGATCGGATTCGAGAGTCCATCCATCACGGTCTTTGCCCCACATCTAATGGTTTTTTAATAATTCCACTTTGGAACTCAATACGTCGCCCCTCATTAGACGGTTGAGTGTGATCGAGTGCTGATTGTTCCGAATATAATATGACAGTCAACTGACAGTTCTCGATATAATCGAATAATTGAGATCAGACAAAAAAGAGAGGTTCATTTGAGGTGTGGAATCAAAAATGAGGACTTGAGTGCGATAGAAAGAATGAAATTTGATTGTGTATTCATAAATTTATCGTACATAGATTAGTAGTTAGTTACCTACAAATTCAAAATGTATAGTCGCGATTTTTTAGAAAGTACTATGTGATGTTGGGCAAAATTGTTCCATAATAATTAAATTAAATTTTCCCATTAAAATGCCCACATTTTAATTGTTAAATTGTATCTGAACATTTCTTTAATTGGGCAGACATTGTAAATTCGAAAGCAGTATTTATCCTTCCATTGTTCGGACTGTAAAGTAAATATATTACAGCGTTGTCATAAGCGGAAAGTAAGACAATAAAGGTACGAAGACAGGAATGCGAAAGGGGGATGCCAACAAAACGACCGCTCACTGACCGCTATAAACAACGGGAAACTATGTGTGCGGTTACCTTTATATTTCATGCAAATCGACCCGATGTTGGGAGGAAACTGTTTTGTGGAATAATCGTATTGTGTGATAAACGATTCTAGTTTTGGCATGAAGTACGTTTTCCATATTTTTTTATGAAACAAAACACCATCGTAATGCTCTAGTATGTAATGAATGGTAATGATGTAATCGTAGTAAAATGTAGATATAAAATTGTATATTGGTATACTTTTTTCAACAAATTTCACTTACACGCATAATAATGACATCAACATAAAAAAACCCTTATCTAAAAAAAAAATCGCTAAACGCAATCTATTCCCGCCATAAATGCTACAAATAACCGCGCAACGTCGCGTCATTAAATAATATCGTCGAGATAAGTGCAGATTAATGTGGTTTTTTATATCGATACCGCGTTTAAACGACCCCTTGACGCATTAAAAACGCGACGCGAGCGACGTATGCGATTCCAAATTACGATATCGAGTTATCTATAGCGAAAAATTGGCAAGCACAATGTATGCGCGGTATATTATTCAGGACACAATCGTGTATTCACTTTGTATAATGTGAAATAATGTGTAGGTATGTAAGTTCTGATAGTTACCTACATGTTATTATAATTTACTTACCAAAGTTAATTTACTTATATTTGCTTTTCTTATCAATTAATGTAACAGTGATATTTTAAAGATGGAAGTGTATTTAATGCACATTGTAATTGGCCTTGTTTAAGTACGTATTAAATAATTTGTAGCTTAAAGATCATTGTGAATAATATTATAAATGAGTGGTTTCTAATAATATTCCTTGGTAAAGGAATTGAAAGGGTATATCTATTTATTCAATTAGATTTTATATTAGATATCATATTATTTGGTAAACTATTTTATGTGACACTCATATTTCAGTGCTATGAAAAACTTTGCCCCACCTACGTACATAATATTGGAAGGGCATAGCATCTGTGCAGAAATCACCCGGTCACTAGAATATTGTTTTCACTATATTAGATACGTGATCGCAATTTTTAAGAGCGAAAAAATTCTATTTGAACTCGACTGTCTGACGTCGGGAGTATTTGATTATACGTCGAGTGTGTATTCCCTGTTACAGTGTTATAAAGTGAACGATATTGGAGAGTTTTACGATTCGATTTACATGCAATATTGAAATATTCACTGTTGGATTAAAGCTTTTGTCGCAAACGTTATAAAACTAGTGCTGCAGATTGATTGTTATATTCATCGGTTTACAAATAAAATAAAATATTTACAACTTTGTAGTATGTCTATCTATGCACTAGCCGTAGTTAATTCCAAATAAAATGATTAAAGTATTTTTTACGGAATAATTTTTAATCATAATAATTCACTATACAGATAAATTGGATCTGTAAATAAAAAAAATGGTGATATTTCTCAATACTTTTGCTATTATTGTAAATTATTATGTTGAATATATGCAAATATATTAACATATGTACCAGGAGATAGAACAGATACAATTAATCATTCAGAAGGTACAGTATCTCAATGTATGCGTACATGGACCATCTCCGTTTGATTTTCATTAGGCCATATCACGTGCGGTTCGCATCCACTATATAAATCTAACTACCTACTATAGTTACAGGTTTTAAAAAGTTCGATAATTGAAAATTGGTTTCAGATTATGATAGTTGTATACGTAAAACACTTTTGATTAAACATTTTTCAGGATCAGGATTCGTCAGGATCATTTATATATTTATACGTTTGTGGGTCTGTTTTTAAGAACATAAAAGGCCCAAGAGGAATTTTAATCGCTTAAAAAATATAAATAGCACACACTAAATTTCTCCTTAATGAATTTAAATAAAAAATATATATGCGCCCTATACTATCATAGCGAGATCCATACACAAACAAAAAGAAATCATTTTAGAAATGTAGGTATTTCGATTTTGAGATTACATTACTAGCAAAATGTTACTCTGAAAATATTATATCTTCTTACTGGTGTTATTAAAATATATTTAATTAATGCCTAAGTTATTCTAAGGGCACCAATGATCAAATTGTTCTAACAAAATGACATACAAATCTGTCATTATTCTTCAAGTATTTGGGAAGATGTCTTTTCAGCTTTTTATTTACATGTGAAATATACTCGAATATACGATATAGATTCGCATAATAAACAAAGTAAACATCATATAATGCAATACACATGTAACCTTCGTCACGTTATGAAATAGTTTGACATTTGATTTCTCCATTCAATTAACACAGGAAATTAACACTGATAACAAGTGACAGTGTTTCTTACATTGTCTTAAATGAAATTATGTAGACTGAACCGATATTCACTTACCATAGCATTTTATAAACACATTTTACTAAAGAAGAAAAAAAATAGCATGTCTGCATGTCATTGCTCAGCGAGAAAAAAACTAAATGTATCAGATTCAGTCAACCCAATGTAAGACATTTGAACATAGACATTGTTATTAAAGGCGAACCACTGGATCTTGATGAAACAACCGTATTTGTAGGTATTACTTTAGACGATAAGCTACAATGGAGCCCACATATTTGTAATAAATTGTAATTTAGTGAATAGACTTAGTTCTGCAGCTTATGCAGTGAGGAAAATTCGTTCTCTCACTGACGAATCTACGGCAAGATTAGTTTATTTTAGTTATTTTCACAGCTTGATGTTTTACGGCATCCTCCTTTGGGGTAGTGGTGCCGACATCAATAGAATTTTTATTCTGCAGAAGAGGGCTATTCGCGCAATATATAAATTATGTCCTAGAGATTCTCTTAAAGATAAATTCAAATCCATTAATATTATGACTGTGTCGTCACAGTACATTTATGAAAATTTAATTTATGTTCGGAAAAATATACAAAATTTTCCTAAAAACAGCGATACTCATAGCTTGAACACTAGAAATAAGCACAAACTTGCTGTACCTGTAACTCGGCTCAGCAAAGTGAGGGACTCATTCAAGGGGCAATGTATACGTTTCTATAACAAAGTACCCAAAGAAATTCAAGAACTATCAGTGTATAGATTTAAAAAATAGTTAAACAAAAGTTATGTAAAAAAGGGTACTATAAAGATTCTGATTTTGTAGAAGACAAGAATGCATTTAAATGAAATGTTCGCTACACAAACTATTTCATTATATTTTTATAAACCTTGTTATTGTAATTAAATAGTTACATAAATTAAATAAAAAAGAACATAGATCTATAAAAAAAATGTCCCTTGCTGAGTTTCTTGCCGAAGTCTTCTCAGTCCAAGTGTATTCCGAACCGGTGGTAGAATCAATTGTAACGTTCATAAGTGCCTTATTAGGGCCTAAACTGAATAAATGATTTTTGAATTTGAATATTAAGTCTAATCCTACCATCCTATTTTAATGTGAAAGTGTATGAGGATGGATGTCTGGATGTTTGTTACTCTTTCACGCAAAAACTTCTGAACGGATTTGGATGAATGTTGGCACACATATAGAATATATTTTGGATTAACATATAAAATACTTTATATCGCGGGAAAACATAAGATCCATCGGGAGCGCAGGTGAAACCGCTGGGCGGAAGCTAGTGTTAAAATAAGATTATCTCTAGGTATACAGTTTGCTCTTGTTGTCCAAACTTTAGACAAATTAGGGTTGATTATGTTGTTATTTAAATTGAAACCAATATTGAGCCGGAATTGTTGAGCCAATGTTGTTACCTTGTTGTGACTTGTTGTTTTAGTTTTGGTAAGATTTAAATAAGAGAGACACTTTGACAGTTTAAAATATAACATTGGTGTTTCGAAACCAAAAACCACCAATGATAGGTAGTATATAATATAATAGTTAGGTACACTCCGTTCCTCATTTGTCCCCTAGCCTTTATGTTGGCACTATTGATTGACAATACAATGTGACAACAATATAATGGAATAACAGGGCTACCAACTTTTAAACGAGGGACAAGTTATGATGAACGGTCTGTATGCATCTCACACATAGAGCATTAAACCAACGCTTTAAGATCTCACACACTGATCTCATATAATAAAATCAAAAAGGTTTCGTGAGCTGTCAAAAATAAAAAGTCTTTCAGCAAACATACTTAGCTAGTGCTGTGGAAGCCCGGTATGTTTGTATGTAGTTACACCGGCAAAAGGAAGTCGTTGGCAGTTCCGTTCTCCCTCTTGTTTCACATTCGCAGGAAATTTCCGACTGGCAACTTGGACTCCGATGAAAGAAATACTTTCCAAAGAGTTGTTCGTTCTCTCTTTATTAGCCTTTTCACTTGTTGTAACTTTGTTGTACGTAAAGGGTTTCTTTATTCAAAGAAAAAAAATCTAATACAAAAGAGATGAATTATACTTTTGCGTCTATATTTTCTGAGGATTGCCAACTGGTGTTTATTACGTGGTTGCGTAGTTATATGACTCATTGTTTAGTGAGTTTGTTTGTCGATTTATAGTAACGCTAGTACTCCCAAATTATCATTTTTCAGTATCTAATGCTTATATGGGCAAGGGGCTCATATCAGCATTTGTTATAGATTACAAATAACAGTGAAAAAGTTTTCAGTATACAGTTTAACAATTAAAAACATATTTTTTTTATTTACTAAACCACTACAAACGGAAAAATAAATAGTTAACAACAATTATGTAACTATCAAACGTTCCGTTAAATGGAGAGCGCGTATCTGCAATAGACAAAGCTCGAATTCAAGGGTTTAGTTGGAAACTAAAGCGTGATTTAATTTTAAAGCCAAGTTCCCCGCCGGCATTTAGGAATAGCCTCTTAATAAATCTGCTACTTACCCCGACGTCCGGGGTTCGAGTCCCGGGGGGCACTCGCGCTCGCCACGTATTAACTTTAGCCTTTAGAGTACTGACCAGCGGAAGTTACCTTAACTTTCTAATTGGCAAGAATTTATTACTAATATCTTGAGAATATTGTTGTAATTTGCTCCTGAAGCTAGAAATATATTATAATATAATATAGCATCATATGATGGTATGAAATTCAGGTTTTGCTGTGGACAGTCGCATAACTATTTGATATAATTAATCAAAACATTTGATAATAAATAGTTTTCTGGCGACTTTGTATCTATGGACTGGAATCAACATAAATTATACGTACGTATTTTAGTTGATTGTACCTAACTCAATTTAAATAATCCTAAATAGAAATCAATAACGCAATGGAAAAGCGATTAGCCAAGACAGTCACGTCTGGGCCACAGGTCGTCAAAGAGAAACTAATTCAAACTATGATTAATTGAATTTGCGAGTGGCTCGTGCAATACCAACATCCGTCCGAGTGCTCAAATCTGTTACTTCAGTCAACGTCGGCGATACAACCGAACTGAGCTAAGTATAACTTGGGAATGCCGAACTTTAGCTAAGGTAGGAAACCTTGACAGGTTAAGGATTTATACATAGAGCAGCTACCAGTAAAGGCTAATTATAGTTATTATGTAGTAGGTAAATATACATAGTTAAACTGCAATTTCATTTTAGTTGGTATTAATATGTATGAATAAAAATAGGTTTTAGGTTGCAATTCAAATTGATTCAGTCGGTATTCATATATTAAATAAGGTTAAATATATGTAGTTTAGCTGTGATTTTATTTAAATAGGTATAAATAAAAATTGCTTTTAATTAGTATTTCATGTTGATTCAAAGATGATCCATGTACATTATTACTCCACTAATTTCTCCGTTCTCAATATATCTATATTTTTCATTTTCTAATATCATCATCATCAAAATTATTACTATAAATATCACTGAATTACATGGAAAGTATATTTAATTAATGAACGTTACGTAAACATTAGGAGCAAGGGTGCCCATCTGGTCAGTTACTCTTGTTTTAAACTAGGGTTAGTCACAAGTGGGAATGGTGCTTAAGTTTTTGATAGTTTGAGCGGCTTCGGTATTTACTGGTTAAGTTTAAGGGTCAGTTTGGGAAAGTTACGACGACCTCGAGGGAAAACACTGAGTTAGTATGGGAATGTGACTTTTTAAAGGTTGCTTGGTTCAGTAAAATACTTTTATTATGCTTAAATAGTATAATGGACTTGAAAATGAACTATAAAATCTATGCTATATATCGAGCGCGTTAAAATAAATATCTCGTAGCTGGACTCTGCGACCGCGACCGCTACAGGGCTACAAAAGCTTTGTCTACGACTTTATTGTAAGTTATATAGCTTTTGTTTAGTTATTTGTAACTACAGTCAAAATAGTTTGATTTTTATTTCCATTAAATATAATAATATAATCAATTGTAAAGAACTTTCTTTACTCAATCCAATTTGAAAAAGTAAGTAGATAATATAAATATATTCACTATATAATGTACAGTAAAATGCAACATGAAAACGTGAATTTCAGTGCAGGCACGTGCGTGCAATCCGTCATACGGCGGGCGTCGCGTCGCAGCGGTCTGCTGTGACTCGCGAACGGTCTGTCGATCGCTCGTTGCATCCTAAACGAATGCTACTTTTTGTTTACAGATCCTGTATGGAGTTAGAAATTGTTGGAAAATTTGGTTTATGTAACAATTTCGTTGTATTTGTATTTTTCGCTTGCTCTACTGCCCGAATGTAGTTTAATTCGCCGTTTTGATTCTAAGAAAATTATTCAGCGATATAAAATTTAACGAGCCGACACTATAACACTCAATAAAGCTGTACTTATTTATACGTTACAAATTGCACAAAGAAAAATAACGTAACTATAATTAGATAGATAAAGTAGGTAGGTAGCTCCGTTTTATTACGATTTAAAACATTAACGTAGGTACTCGTGTTTAGTTACTATTGTTTAAGGCCCTGATCACGCGCGTCGGTGTCAACCGTAATGGCTGTTTGTTTAGGCCGCGTCCATACCGTTCAGTCTCACAAACAATATGTTGACACGACGACGACATTAGCTAAAATCGACATGCCGCATTGAATATGAGATTGTGTGATCGAATCACAACGAATATAATAACGAAGTTAAATAAACATTAAAATATTTAGCTACATTATAACTTTACTGACATATTACTCAATTTCGGCAACTTTCTCAAACAATTCAAGAAGGAATAAATAAAAAAGAGAACGATATCCTTATCCTTATTTTTTATTTTTTTTGTATTCCTATACCTACTGAATTACCATACTCTTAACATAAACATAAATAAATAATTTATTTAATCACATCTAACAAATTTAATCAAATCAACATTTACGTGTTTATTTAAATTAAATTTGTTATTCTATTATATGATATCCCAATTAAAATACAAAAAATAATGAATTATATTTGAATAATAAACAGATTAACATCTCCAAAAATAATATCTTTATATGAATAAAATTATATCGTTGGATTTAATTGTCAAATAAAATAATATTTTAAATATAACATATTTTACCTTTTCAGACTGTTTAAGCGTAGTCACGTAGTACGTGGTCACGTCAGTACAGTCGCTAAGACAAGCTACAAGTATTTTTATATTTTTTATAAAAAAAACTTCTTACATGTGTAATTGCGTGAATAGTCGAATATTCAGTGGGTTCACACTGAATATTCGACTTTCTTCATTGCCAAATATTCCAAATTATCCGCCGAAAATTCCCATGCGTAATTTGTATGGTTGAGCGTTCCCGCATCACTAAGGGATGGCTTGATCTGAAATGATAATTTTAAAACATATTTTGCTGTCCTAATTATAAGGTTTAACATAATAAAATAGAAATCAGAAAATATTTTGCTCGGAATCATACACAGAACCATTAAAAAAATTATTGTATTATATTTGAATTTATTTAAAACAAAATTACCATAAAGTATTAAAGCTTATAATTTTTTTTTTCCAATATCCAGCCGGATACTAAAATATTTCCTGAATTTTGATATAGGGAAAGGTGTAATTGGAAAGCTTAGCTTAGCGTAATCAACTTAATTTTGTGCTCTTATTGTAAGTGCTCTAAGCTTGTTTTCCTCGCTAGTACCTACAGTCAAGCGCGAGCGCTGAGTCAGCGAATGACCCATGGTAACAAATTTAGTCAGTGGCCGCAAACGCATGTTGTTTTAGGCCGTAGGCAAACAAGGTGCAGCGTGACCGCTGCTAATACTGTGTTTGCTTTTGATATTTATTGTACAGCCGTAGCCGTCTACTCGACGTGCTCACACGCCGGAATAATTAGCTCGTTATAAAACGCATGACCCTGAGTTATTTTGTTTGTCGCGTTTTGAATGCGACTGTCCTTTTAAATGTTGACAAAAATATGCATGTTTCGTCACAACACGAGCATATAAAACGTGGACGGTTTTAAAAATGTTATGTCTCTGGAAATTATGCAAATGTGAGTCTTCAAAAAAAATATAATAATATATGTTTAAAATTTACCATCGATAGCTAAGTCCATTAAGGTCGTTTTATAAGTCATCAAATTATCACACATAAGTTTCTATCAAATTCAATGAAGTGAGACTAGGCATTTTGAACCGTATTGTTATCTCTATCATAGGCATATCATAAATTCATAGTATATGCATACTTTAGTAAAGAGCGAAACGAGTGGATATCAGCACTTAACACACTTAAATGCGACGTTTAACTCGATAGAGTGTAGGTAGACGTATCGACTTTACGGGCAGTAGCAGCGAGTCGATTAAACGATATAACTACATTACAGTGACCGCCGGCTAAGTGGCAGTCAGCTTGCGATACTGGCCGCTCGGCTCGATTAACACCTCCATCTATAGCTACAGGGCCTATATCACTCGAATAAATTCGTAAAGCATCAAATTAACGGTGTTCTAGAAAAGATCATAATATTCATGTAGGTAAACATGAAATACGTAGGTACTTACATAAAACTTATTTTTAAATAAATAAAATTATATTTTGTCAACGAATTGCACTAATAAATGTACCGGTATACAATTGTCTCCTAGAAAAATATAAAATTATGTACATTAATTTAATTGATACATATATTTATTAATAAAGTTTTTTTTAGTGTTTTTTTTCTGTGCTCTAACAGGGTTTCATATTATAGGTATATTCCGTGTCATCTTTGCAATACCATAAATGCAATAAAGCCTGAAGCTTGAAGTATAAAATATATTTTTTGAGGTACAGCTACTTTGTACTCAGCTCTAACTAGCTATTAGCATTTGATTTATTTATTTTCGGGATCTCTTTGGAGTTTAATCATGCAATGTAAGCGATTATTAAACATAGGAATAGTTTAATTACATTCAAATAGAGCCATACGTCTTTCAACTGGGTAGGTCGACGTAATTTAATGATCCCGCCCTTTCTAAATGGAGACTAAGATTTGGAAACCATTGTCTTACATATTCATAGAGGTACCTTAGGGGCAGGTAGTTCTAATTTATTCAGAGAGGCAACGGACATGCAAATTGGCTGTAGAATATCGGTCATGTTTACGTCAGATTTGAGTGAAAATTATTGCGGATTGGCTTTCAGGAATAACCCTGAGTGCTTGGTATGAATTGTTATTGATAGCGGTTGTATAATATAAATTATTGTTATAGCTATAACATAGGCTGTATTATCACCGAGAAGCTAAGGTGGTCTATTTAGGATTGGCGTGATTATCACTATAGATAATATAACCGTGTTATAACGGTTATTATTAAATAGTAGAACTCTTAGTGCAGAGTTCGCCCGGGGAAGTACTACCACCATATCTAATTCCGCCGTGAAATAGTAATGCACTTGTATTACAGGCACAGAAGGCTTAACTTAACTTAACTTAACACCTTCATGTCTCAAGGTTGGCAACGCGTGAGTGATACCCCTGGGAAAATATAAAATTGTATTTTCTTTGCCCGTGGTGTTATGAGCGTCTATAGGCTACGGTAACCGCTTACCATCAGGTAGGCCGTAAGCTTGTTTGCCACCTAAGTAGTATAAAATAAATATATATATATATGCAATGCTGACTTTATAAATGCTTTTTATTCAATTCAATTGTGAATAAAATTACAAAGTTAGTTAGACTATAAAGGTAAATTTAATTTACTCTTCATATTCAAACTGGTAGATTAGCACATCTTGCAATAATTATAACAAGTCAGCACGTAGGTATATGTTTTATTATTAATGACAGTTTGCTCTTAGACATTAAGATTCAAGGCCCCTTTTGAGACTCTTCACACACGTGAAATTTTCATTGGAATAATTAGCGTGTTATAAAATATTCATTCGTGAAGTAACTGCTATCCTTGATATACTTACCCTTTTGGATCTAGTTTGAAAATAAACTTATGTATTTAAATCATTGTATATTTAACCACCAGTTTCCTTCTAAGTTCTATGCAGTTACTACCTTAAATCAGTCGCTAAAAGACTAAAGAGAAAAAATGAAAATGAAAATGAAAAATGAATTTATTTCAGCAAAATACACACCAAACAAAAGATTTACATTTACAGCTTACACAGAAAATAAAATATGCATAATGCTGGAGGTCTTTTCTAGAAAAATGTGCAATGACTTTCACACTAGGCAAAGCCTGTAACGCCAAAACCTTAATTAAGAGGCTGTAAGAATAAATGGGGCAGTCACTGGACAGCTTCTGTACAAACCCGTTAACAATATCAAACATATTGCTGAATATCTGCAAGAATCATAGATTGCAATAAATATATATAAAAACAATTAAAAAAAAAAAACTTTATTTACAACTAAGTTCTAAAAATATTTGTACATGATTCAAGGGGCTATAAGTTAACTTAACTCCTCGTAAACTACCCTGAAGGAGACAAACATCTTCGATCAAACATGGTAATTGTACTGTTATCTTAGGCTAAAGGAGATTTGACGTTGAACAACAAACTACGCTTATCTCCACACAAGGAGTTAGTTGGTTCAGTAAAAGGGCCAGCCCTTAGCAACCCTTAGCATGAACAGAACAGCCATAGGGCTAACTGAGACGCTACTTAAGCTATTATCTTGGGTAAGACGAGATAAGTGATGTGTTGTTAATTGTACAACGTATCGGTGTTACAATATCATCCAACGCTATTTTATAGGATGTCTAGACATAAACTGGTACGTATAATTTACATCAATGCATTTTTTTGTAGCATGCGTTTGCATATATCTATAAATAGGCCAAAGTGATAATAGTATTCGGCATTTTAAACCACGCACTAATTATCCGTAATGTATAAAAAAACCAATCACTATTCTTTTGATTAAAGAGTGACAAAGAGTAATTAATTTAATATTGAGTATGTAATCAAAATTCTGATGTAAATAAATAAAATTCAGTGAGCCTATAACTAATTTATAATAACACCATTAGGGAGTTGAAGCGACGAGTTTCAAGAATAGTATCCAGCCGGAATGGCACGCCTTTGTGTAGAGTAAGACCAGTATCAACTATAGACAGACAGACGCTGAGCAAAGAGCCACTCCAGTCTATATATGCAGGCTACTTCGCTAACCGATACTCAGGTATAAACTAAACTATTTGTTTTGTTTCTGAACAGCTGAATTTATTAGTCAGTGCTTCGTTTATCATTGGTTAGTTTGTTGAAAATATGACTCAATTGACATGTTAGTATATTTTGGTTCATATAATTTGCAGTTACGTGAGCCCTAAAGTAAAAGTAGAAATATTAAAATAATTATTATACTATAAATAAAAAATATATTGTATTTTCAAACATTATACCTATTTATAAATAGGAAAATTAATATTGAACAAGATAACTTTTAAAGAAAAAGTCGAACAATTCTTTGTTATATAAAATTAATTATTTGCGTCACGAATTTGCCGCGAACATTCATTGGCACAAACGATTCTATTGCAAACCACTTGAAACTTTTCCTTTGACGTCGTTCGGTGCTTCTGTATCTAAACAATTGCTCAGTTGTAAAGTTCCAGGCTCTCAAACTTCCACGAGTTGCACGCTATTTGGCTTCGTTTACAATAAATATGCACCGGTTTTAACTTTTACGGTTGTTTTGCTATGGGGAGACTTAAATCTCTGTAAAAAAAACTGTGTTTTATATCGGTTTTTTATCGTATTTAAGGTTTTAAAACTAACATGGAGTATCCATTGTCATAATACAAAAAAAAACATTTTCCTTTTAATATTAATAAACCTTAGATTTATTTTCAGTTCCAATATAATAATAGACTTTATTGCCATCATAGTTTTCGAAATTGTAATACAAATCAAGTAACTCCACTAGACTCCAAGGGGTCGCAATTAATTCCTGATTGATTCACAAAGCTAGTTGGTATTTCTACCTCCCGCCGCCGCCGCCGCCCCGTCATCCACCTGCCTCCACGTGAGGATCAGACAAAGATACGAAGTTAACGTCAGCTAAGGTTTGTTGTACAAAATTTATATGAAACTTTGCTTCAGAACTGAAAGTTTGCGGATTTGCTGTAACGAATTGTATTTGAATATAGTTAAATAGTCTGAATACCTATTAACTACAATCTAGTACCTAGATAGGTATTATAGTCGTCTAATGAAGATCTAGTGATATAGTATATCTTCATTGGGTGATTTTGGTTGTTTAGTCTAAATTAAACCTAATGTCTAGTAAATAGCGTAGGTACCTATTTATTACAGATTTAGTACTCATTTAAAGATATTCCCTGAATACTGGTATATTCAGAATTTAAACTAAAGCGAATTTGTTTGTATTGCAGTAGGCTAATAAGCTAGTCATAAACTATATTGGTACATATTGTGTTGTTATAAAACTAATAACTGTAATCATTTTTAATTTAACATAGAGACTGCAAATTCGCCGTAGCAAGCCGGTACCTGACAGGAGTGACGTGATAGCGGTACAACTGCTAAGATATTCCGAGACGCAGCGAACGCTGGTAGCCGACGCTCCATTATGTAGGAACCACTCCCTTTTTGTTCCTCGTTGTTCTCACACCCCTGACGTGTGTTGTTAAAGTAATTATCTTTGAATATTCGCTAATATACGTGGACTGAAGTGTTAAGTCACAGTCAAGAGATTACGATGTCTCTATCCTATAGGTAATCTTTTGACGAGGTAAGTACCTACAAGCAATGTAAATGAGACATAAAAAAATCTCCTTTACTAACTTCTAGAAGTCACTTTGCTATTATTTTTGCTAAATGGCCAATCTTTAATCATTTAGCACAATATTTGCTTCATTAACTAAGTAAATAAACTAACATTTAAGTCCTTAGTAGAAGATTTTTTCTTGCTTATTAAACTTTTTCTTGACTCCAAACCAAACATAGCGATAACACGAGCGTAACCTTAATAATAGGTACAATATTACTTACCTATATAGGTGATATAGCCTGATGAAGTTCGCAGTAACATAATCTTAGCTTATGATACCAGACTGGTTTAACCCCAACCCCATCAACTTTTGAGCGCCTTTTCACCCACTTTAATATTTTATTAACGTAAGCGCGTTAAAATTAACTTCGTTACCTCGCGTAGGAGGCGCTTCGTACACGGCCTTTTTCAACGTTCAATTTTAATATTTTACCTTGTTATACTCAATAATGTATTACATGTTTTGTAGTAATTTACTAGAAAAAAATGGTCACGTATTGTGTACTGTTACTAAAGACGTATTCAAAGGGGTATTTTAAAGCATAATGTATTTAAAAAATACTAAATAAACAGATCTAAGCACCCATAAACCTTAAAACTCAAAATGTAACCCTAAATTATTCAGGCGACCGCAAACGTATCTAACGACAAAAAAACCGACATCCGCCAAGTTTGTCATGTATAACACAGGTGCTTGAAAAACTCGAGTTTTGTGTAAATGAGTGGGAGGGTAGACGGGTACGGGCACGCATATGCCGAGAGGAAGCGACGGGCATAAATCTGCGCGACAGTGGCGCCGCGGCCGGAACAGGAAGCACCGGCGTCGTTTGCCGCATTGTGCTATCGGCCGCCGGGCCGTGTGGACGTCTCTTTGTGAATACCACTTTATGGAAACCGCCATTCGAGAGATACGCGACCGCCCTATCGTATTCTAAAACGCTTTTGTCATGCCACCTTTATGGTGATGGCTTGTTTGAATGGCCGTTTATTTCTGTTGTCACCTGGGATTCTTTTGATGTTTGTATTTTACTATCATTTTCTATTAAATTTGCTAGTGCCACGGAGAATTATGCATTTTGTCCAATGAACTATGACTTAGTGAGGAGAGCTTAGGAGATAATTTAGCTTGACTATATTATAAAACTTGCATGAGCATACACTACAACTACACTATACTTGCACTACAATGATGATGATGATGATCATCATTGCAGTCATATAAACGAATATTACACCTTACATTTTTATTGAGTTTCTGCATTTAGCTGTAGCTCGCCCTAGTCAACAACATCGTTGTCGTTGTAGGTAATCCCACGCTCGCGATGGTTTCTAAGGCGATGGCTTCACCAAAGTTTCATCACAATCGGATGAGTGGTACAGTCCAGTGGAACAGTCCGACAAACATTCATTTTTATATGTAGATAATTGCAAGCTCAAATGGCGATTCGATCTAAGGATGTAAATTCCGTTATTAGCGAGATATGGTCAAACGAAAAACTATGCAATATTTAATAATATAGTGTTTGGAATTTAAATTTCCCGCTGACAAAGACAACAAAATAGGTCCTAGAATATTCAATGAACTTTTTGTATGTTACTTAGCTATATATAGGCTACACTAGACCTTTATGAATATTTAACTAAATCAATAAAAAAACCGAGCTTCACCGACCAACAGCATAAAACAATAACGATAAATGCTTATGCAAATTGAATTGTCCGCCAGTGTACGGGAATCGTCGGTGGGTATGGATTTCCTGTTGATTGTTGTTGATAACGCTATATTTGTGGTCACCGGGCACGATTCTTGGATAGCATTGGCCAATAAATGTCGCTGTTCTGTAAAAAATAACACAGTAAATGCAGTAAAATGTTTGTGGGGAAACCAGTGGCTACCAAGTTCGTCTGCTACCTCGTTGGAATTGAGTTTAGGTAGTGTAAAGATGCATGTTTTAAGTAAAGAGACATATAAATTACTTTTAGTTCGTAGTATAGATAACCGCCCCGCAAATTTTCTTTCAGGAGTAAAAATGATCCTTATTCCAATCTATAACAATATGTGCCTAGTTTCATGCACATCTGTTTACTCATTACGACTTAATTATGAAACAAACATTTTACATAAACATACGCATTCACAATAGTAATAATAGTAGGGTATTCAGTATGCCTATATACTAGCTAGAGTAAATATATAAAACAGTTGCATTATTCTGCTCCCCGTATAACGTTTGCAAAAGATTCCACGCAAAACTATTGCGCAGCGTGAGTTCTCGCCTCAATATTTATGAAGCCAACTTCTCAGCCATCATCAATCACAAAGTTATAAATAAAACAATAAAAGGTAAAAACTTACCACAAGAGGGTCGGCCACTTCACTCCCAAGCGCTATATTGGAAGAGGAAACCCCACTTATTGGAATAATATGTAGATTACAATGATATTAGAAATATTGTGAGCCTGTCGATTCTGTATTACGTTCGCGTCGATAACTCTTTTTGATATTTGGTAATAGGTTTGTATAATGTGAGTTAGGTATAATGTTGGGAATTTGTTGACTTTGTAAATATGGAACTAAACTTAGAAGTAAATAGCAGTAGAGCCTGATGAGTTATCTTGTCTATCATTCCATGCCAACTATAGTACCTACATACTGAAAATTGAACATGGGTATTTAGTATTAACGGTTTACATGAGTCGTAATTCCGGGATATGTGTTTGGGCTATGAGAACTTGCACTTAATATATTTAAATAGCCACAGATTCTCATATCATTTTAACTATCTACAAAAAGGAGAGAGAGAAGAATGAGACCAACAATAGTTTTCCAATTGGAGTCGAAATAACTTATTTATGATAAATCGTATAAATCATTTTCGCTAACGCGTCTCGAGTCACCGCGATAAAAGTGAACGAATAAACTTGTGTGTGATTCGTAAACGAGATAGTTATGCGGCACTATGAACTTTGCGAGAGAGTACGATGGTGGAACGAATAATGTGGATACGCTTAATAAATTGACATGAGTTTTGAGATGTTCTTAAATTTTACTACTATGGATAGGCTTTTTTTCCACCACAATTTAATCATGGTATGTGATGACATGGCCAAAAGTGGTAAGCAAACAAAGCCTAGATGGAAACTGGATCTCAAACACACCTGCCGAACTCCGATAGGTGTGTAACGACAGATTAACAACATGAGGGTAGTAGTCTACCATCGTTCTCGGGTTCCCTCGAGATGTTTTGTTTCTCCGAAAGCTCAATCCCTTGAAGGATTCGAACCCACATCAAAGTAAGACGAACAACACGTTGGCACACACTAACGTGTTGTTTGTTTTAGGTTAGAAAGACTAAACAGTCGAAGAATATTGGAAACATATCCACACAACTCTTACGTAACGAATGGAAATGAAACTGAACGTTTTTTCTTACCTCATCTTCCGGCCTATATGCCACTTGTAATGCGTTTAATATTTCATGATATCGCCGCGGGCTCTATCGGTATCGCACATGCCATAAATAACGAACACAGCGGTCGGGGGCGCCGGCTTCAAAATCAAACCTATCAATATAATATTGGGTTCGTATTGTTGTCTCTGCTTTTAGTATTGACTGTTGAACTTTTTATTTTATAAACCCATGTTTATGAAGTCAGTTTATTTAGTATATGAGGAGCCGTTAGTTAAGTTAAACTTACGATGATTCATGTAAATTGTAGAACTTAATTTCCTATAAAGATTTAACTTTTATATAAAAAGTTTAAACAAAGATAAATAAAGTAATAATACAATTATTCATTATTCTGAACAAAAAATTCATACATCTCAATATATTGTACATAAATATTTAGATAGAAACCGTCAATATCGATAATGATACTATCATGAGTGTAGTCCAATTGCAAATCGGTACTAACAATTCGTTAGCGGTCGCCGTTCGAACATTTGGACTCAAAAGCGTTAAACGGCAAATTTATTGCGTGTTTCCGATTTAAATCGGCGAATTAACGACATTGCCGTGCGACACGGCGACTATTTGCCGGATTTATTTGTGTCGTGCCACGTCGCCCACCCGCCCTGCGTACTATTTGAAAATTGCCCGTTTTACATCTGCTACATATTAACTGTACTGTGTAATGAAACGTATGGTATATAACATAATGACTTATGGTATATAATGACTTTCTCATTATAACATAATAATGAGAAAGTTCGATTTTTCACGTAATGTTAGGTTTTATACATGACTAGCTTCCGTCCCGTTGTTTCACCCGAGTTCTATGTCGAATTTCATCCAAATCCGTTCAGTCGTTACAGAGTAAACATACACATAAACTTTAGCAATTATTATAATTTGTATATTTGTAGTAGCATTAGGATCAGTAAGATTGAAGGTTATGCATTTACTTACAGAGACTAAACAACAATATTTGCACGATCGATATACATTATTGAAACTACGAATTAAATCTTGTTGTAAATCTGTCACCAAACGGCTACCGGTGTGTTCCAGCAGCTGCTCTTAAGAGCCAGTTTCTTATAGGCTTTGTGTGCTTACCACCTTCGATCACATAATCACTTAACATACTGAGATTGTGGTCAAATACAAGCCTACACAAAATAAAAAAATAGCACACATGACTAATAGTGCACTAATAAGTCAGTTAAAAATATAATAAAATTTTACTAGCCAAGTTCACCCTCTTTTAACCTACCCTGGAATTAAATTAAAAACCTACATAGCATTTACATTAAAGCCATGCGTTATCGCGCTTACACATTAGTAGTTCTGAATGGAAGCAGCCAGTCCCGAAGCAAGTTTCAACATGTTTTGTGCTGAAATAAGCTGCTAACTAAACTTGGTATTTGACAGCTACCAGTGATTTTTTAAAATTCATAACGCAATATTAAGTCATAATGTGCGAAATATAAGCTTTAGTTATTAAAGTAACGAAGAGTACCTACCTATCTTGTAAAATGTCATGCCTTGTGGTGGAATTTATATTATTTACTTTAAAATCTTGTTGTGGGTAACGCTGTCGCAAAATAATATTTGGTTTTTTTATTTAATTACAAATTAGAAATATAAAGATATTTTTAATTTTTTTTCAGACCAATTTTATTTATTTACAACAAGTATTTACAATCAACGTTTAAATAATATTAAATAACACTCCAAAACTAACGATGTCTTATGAACAGACTTTTCAGCATAGCAGTAGGTAATAACCATTTCGGCTATTTACCTTTATTATTTTTTTCCCCAAGCACAAAAAGGTTCAGCTGTGTGTCTGACAAAGGCTCATCTCGATTTACGAGCACAAATCAAACATTTAGTCGGTTGTAAATCAGACTACCGGTGAATTTATTGCGAGATTCTCAGATTTGTCACTAAACACGTACGATTGGATATATTATGTTTACGCCAGTTTACGGCAATAGCTGATTTTTGTACTAGTGTGATATTAGACTATACGGTTATAAGTAACTTTTGGATAGGGCAGATTTTTTTTCATCATTAATAGGTCTTTCTACGTCGTTTCAATATAATAATTCAACTGTCTTTCTTAATTCGGCAAGTTACTTCTATCATACAAACTGTAGAAAATTGAGTTAGGTATATCATTAATAAATTAACAATTCAAACAGAGTGTGCGAGCTTATTAGCCCTTAACGATTTCCTACTGTATATTTTGTACACAAAAGCCTGCACTTAATGGTTTTTTAAATATCGCGAACGCTACGGCTTCCACACGTCGCTGAACAATAGCACGAAAAAGGGGGAAAATATAATTTATTTTGGAGTTAAATCTTTTGTGGAAATAATATGACATTTCTATTTGAAGTTGGCGGGTGATTTATCGGCTGCCTTGTTGCGGTCTCGCTTTCGAACTGGTTGAATTGGAGGTGTCGCTCGCAATCGGATCGTCTGTTTCAATTTACAGATCGATGGGGTTACGTGATAAAAGTTATTGTATTGTGTTTATGGTGCGGTTTTGTATGCCAGCAATTATATATTGTTGGAAGTGCCTTGAAGTTAAATATTCAAGTTCAAATTATAATATCAAACAAAAGTCTTAAATTCTAAAATAGGTAGAAATACTAGTAATAAAAAAAAACAGTTAAATACAAGGTTATTTTTAACGTACCAGAGAACCCAATCTTGTCTAAGTATAGACAAGATTTCAAAATTTCAGGAAATAATTATGAACAGGTACAAAATTCATGGGGTACAAATTTTTGAAATATATTATATATTATGTAATGCATGTATTATACATTACATAATATATTGAAAATGATTATTTATATTATAATTATTAAATGTTAATAATAATTAAAACTATTATATGAATTAGAATCATTAGAATTATTAAAATAGGTAGAAACATAACAACAATTAAGTAATCAATTCATTAATGCAACAGTTGAAGCTCAAAAACACAGCAATCCTCATTCACTTGCAACATGATGTAAAGTCTAAAACGATTTGAAAAATGCTTTAAAATTGTGCAGAACTTCAAGCACGATACACGGAGTTTTATATTTTCAATACAAAGCAAAATAGGAAAAAACCAGGATGGAGTCCTTCAGCGACGTTAATTCAAAAAGTTGTTTTCATTACGCAACGTTCTCGCGCTAGAGTGCGCTGTGAACGTGCGCAGAACAACTCGTATAAAGCATCACGAGTGAGGGAAAGAATTTAAAGTACTAGAGCAAATAAAACGGCAACGACAGTCGCGGGATAAAGCCAGTGGCAACAATTGCTACATTCCAGCTTCGAAACGGTTTGCGACCGCTCTGTCCTGTCCTTGCTGGCGTGTCTACAATGGTTTATAAAATTTAAGTACATAATTGTTTATTTTAAATATATTATTAACTTAACTATAATTTCTCTAATAAAGTTACATATCCAATGACTGTCAACGGGACCTTATTATTGGCCGTCCATCTGTCTATCTGTCACAGCTTTTTATATATATTTTTAATCGTATAGTCACTTGAAATCACTGAATTTGTATTACTATATTCTCTATAACCTATGATTATTGATGTGGTGTGATTCTATATCGTCTTCTATAGAAAACAACAAATAAATAAAATATTGTACATACTATAATAATTCACCGTTTCACCAAAGAAGGAGTTGCATTTGGCCGTTTTTTTTTTCAAAAAGTTCTTCTTCTGCGTGGGCCTAGTGTGGATTAGAAGACTTTACATGCCTTTCAGATAAATTTTATTTCTCAAACATACAATAGATATTCTCTACCTACATAGCTAGTAGCTACATAGTAATAAACGTTAATGTACTTTTAAAAAATATTATTATTTCAATATTCTGGCCCCATGTAGAACAGCTACCAGTGTTGGCAAAGCTTTGGACAACTGACTCCTAGTTTTTCTTTTGTAAAACGAGCTCAGTGTCCTTTGGAACTATTTCAACAAAAAACGCGCGCTTTGTCCGATTGTTACGATGCTAATATATTGTGTTATTGTCCAGCGAAATCATATTTTAATACAATGTCCTCCACAAAAATGGCTTTACAGTGCTGAAAATGGTTTTGTATTTTAGTGTAGGTTAAGAATTTGAATAGCTGAATAGGTACATTAATAAATTGTCTTCTCCGAAATTATATAGATTTTAGAAGTATTAAATTTAAATACAAAAAAAATACATTTCACTACTGATATAATTTATTTTACTTTTATTTTAAACATATGCGCCACATGAATTACAAGTAGGCATGAAATATGAAAAGGTTCTTCTCAAACCGACGTAAAACTGGTGGTGGACATTTGGCAAGCCGTCACGCAGCCGTGCTGAAAATTAAAGGATTCCGACCGTCCAAAACAAATACACGAATATTTTTATATTTTATTTTGTTAAATAAAAAAGGAGCGTCGGGAAATGGTGTAGCAGACCTCGCAGGTGGGAATTTAAATAATCTGACAAGGATTAAAAAGAGAAATATCAGCTTTTGACCGTCGCCGCAGGCCTCAGATTATCCACATAATGTTTTGTTGCATTTTAATGTGTACGACATTTTATAATATACGAATAAATGAGCGTAACAAAAAAGGGTAGTGAAATTCCCGGCATTATTGCTTTGTTCACTTTTGTTCTCGAATGTCACGGCTTCATATTCATAATATTCATATTTTTATAATTAAATTATAAACAAAATTACAGAATTTTGCAGAAATACTTTGAATGAATAATATTATATTAGTTTTCAGCGAATCGGAACAAATTGATTTGGCTTTTATCATTTTCATTCAATAGAAAATTAATTTAAATCTATACGATAGTGGTACTCATTGCTACGTTTTCCCTCATTATTCGTCCAAGCTCTCAATCATATTTTTTTTCATACCATACAACTAATATTTTGTTACATAGTAAAATACGATGATCACAATTCAGGAGTCTAAATTTCAACCTCTATCAAACCTCTTGCAAACCAATGCATAAATTGTCAAAGCCACTGAGGTTAGTTACACAGGGCTCCACCTAGACGTCAAGTTGATTAATCACCGTTTCCCCCACGTTATTAACATGGTAATGGTCCGCGAATCGCTTTCTTAGCGATACTTAATGATATAGGATTTGCGGGATGATTGTAGGATAACGTCCGGTGGGCTTAGGGTATCTTTTAGCTACAGGTGCCGTGGAATGAGTCTGCACTCTACTTTGCTTGCGCTTGAGACAAAAGAGATTTATGCAGAGGGGTTTTCTCTACAATAGTATCTATTCCTCATTTTTTCCCTGATTTTTAAACAAAACCGAGGGGCATACTTAAAGTAGTATTATAAAATAAATAAAAAAATATTGGGCTGCAGCAAAACATAGGGTGGAGAATGTGTAATAAGATTTGTTTGGGAGATAATCACTGTCTTAGGACCAAAAAATATATCAAGAAAAAACATATAAGACCAATATATACCTACTAAATAAATGTTTAAATTATACAGTGCTGATTTCAAATAATTTTAAATGGTATGGTACTAAACTAAACCAAGTACATAATAATATTTATTCACTATTACCTACTATACATATTATCATTATACATTAAATTACGTTTGAATATATAATAGAATATATTAAAAAAAAACTTTTTGACTGGCATTCTCATATAAAATTTATATCTAAGTAGCATTAGCAAAGTTATGCAACACATCGCTCCCGCTAAAAGGCACTCGACACACTAAAATATTTGCCCACCTATCCACAGTCCCCGAGGACTGTTGTTTCTATGAATAAAATAACAATTATAAGTGATCCCGTCCCTCCGGTGCGTGCTTAATTCCGTTTGAAACAATATTCATCTGGCGATTTACTTTTGTGACACACTGCTTGCAATCAGAGCCAATGCATTTAATTACAGGTATGGCTATCTAAGAACAATTCAAAGTATTTGATTGATAGGTATTCCTAAACTGTCATATTACTCTTGAGACTGAGACTCTTCTTCATAAGAATAAGTGCAGTAAATTAAAATTAACTCTTCGGATTAAACGCTCTCTAATCAATTGAAACTTATTTAATAAAAAAAAGGTAAAATACATTTATTTTGAATTCACACTTAAGTTACAGCATTAGGTACAATAGGTCTGGTTTCGACCGACAAAATGCTGGCAAGGCAATGCAGCTGTAGGTATATCACTATAATAACTGTTGGGATAAGTGAAGTTTGTTCTGTTCGTCATTTCTCCCATTATTTGATGTGGGATTGCGACTCGTTGCCTAAATTTAGTTTTGATGGCACCCATGATGGTAAGCGTCAGAGTGTTGAATTAGCTATAGAGAGAGGTTTTGAGTGAATTCATTAAACTGTAATTTAGGATCAATATGTATTTTATAGTTGAGACAAAAAATTATAATTTTCGGGCCGGCTGTTTTGCACGTTTTCTCGAGACAAAAGTAACATAATATGATTTTTAATTCAAAGTTATAAGCTAAGTTTGACACAAATCCATTAAACCATTAAGAATCATCCACACAAACTTACTTAATGATATTTATACCTATATTAGAATACAGCTTCTTGGTGTGTCGTAAAAATGATATTCTATTTATAGATAAAAATTGTTTTACTTACTATGAACTTAGTCACTTACTTAGTCATATGATAACTTTTAGTTGAATATTGTGTCAAAGGTCGTGAAATCGAATTCTACAATGAGCTTAAGCTTTCGTTGAAGGAAAACATCGTGAGGAAACCAGAGCTCAGAGTATGGTACTTTGTAGTACTCGCCAGACTGGCTACCACCTGCAACGTTTAAATCATCTACTGGTGTGTTCCAGTAGTTACACTTGTATCCATAGGTAATGATGAGTTAATATCAGGTGAACCGCCTGCCTGCTTGTCAGCCTCCTCTGACATAAAACTTTGTAAGAGCCCAGCGCTTACTTTAAAAAAAGGTTATCACTTTAAAACAACTTATAAGCTTGTGAATGCTTATTTGAATAAAATATATTTTCATTTACATCGAAGCGCCAAATTTATGTTAAGTAGAATGTTTTACAACATAGAAGATTAATAAATTACGATAACAGCCAATAAAACAATTACGATACTTAGGATGATCCGTAATAGCAGTAAAAATAACCGCACAACATAAAAAGATCACATAAAACGTTGGCTGTAAACTTGTTTTTACTTAAAGTTACTTTTATAGGCGAATAACCGTAAAGAGCGAAGTTTGCCGAACGATAGGCGATATCTATCGAACGTTACCCATCTGCCTTTATCGGGGAATCTAGTGGGGAAGTTAACTGCCAATCAAGCTGACGTGGCCTCGAATAATCATGGAAATGTAACTTCATGGTGAAAGTTAAATGTTTAAAATACACATTACTAAAATATTTATGTAAACTTTGTAGCCATCAGATGTCTGACTATACTAGAGTATGTATTACAATACTCATGTAGATACAGGATGGAACTCTGAAATGGTAACCTTTCGAAGCCTTTGTTTGGTTCTATATGCTGAACAATTTGTTAGGGGAACAACTATGAAAAATTCAAACTTTTCTTATCTAACTTAGGTTTCGAAGATGCCACCTCAAAATATCCACCTGTATGTATCTGTATAGTTATTTAGATACAACAAACACACACATAGAAATATTAAAATTGGCTCTTCTGTAATGACTCTGATCTCTTTTTTAGTAAAAAATATCAATATTAATTATTATTCTTATTTATGATTCCATCTTACTTTAAAAGTGTCATTGAAATGAGTTTGTAATATTATAATATGACCGCTTTACAAAATAAAACCGTTTTATTTTATAAATTAAATAAATTAAAAACATAACGTACACATTTTTTTATTGCAACACCAAGTTATGAGTTATAACAATAATCAGCAGTGGGTGGGTGGCCACTGGCTCATCATGACAATGTTGATGATATTATGGTGCTCAAAGATAAGTAGGTTTCACTTTTTACCTACTTTCTAATTGTCTAGTCCTAACTAGGCATTCCGCCTTTTGTGGTTCCATTTTCTGGATGTATCGAATACTATTTCCATTATCGTTAAATAAATATTATAAATGACAGTTAATCACAAACAAAACAAATCCTAGCACAACGCAAGCTTCAATCTTATTCAATCTCATATTGTACCAAACATCTCATTTATCGATAAGCGATAGCCATAAAAGGCCGCGGTAAATATACTTTTTTCTCGTCAAAAGTTCCTCCCCTCGCAAATGATCAGGCTGCTTATTATTTGGCGTGTGCGCAAACATTTAGCACCCTTATCGCGACTATTAAAGATACGGCTTCATTACTCGTTGGCGAGAAGGTTCCAAACCGCCATTGTGCTTTGTCGGTATGGTGTTTTTCTTTTTTCAACAACACATTTTCCTTGTTTATGTGTGTACTTTGTATTCTATTTGAACGATGATTATGGTGGTTAATGTAATGACTATGAACTTAATTTAAATGTTGTACGATTGAAGGTGATAAGGTAGTGTAATTTTGTGGGCAAAAATGCATTTCGATGTAGGGTATATATGTATGTAGAAATAGAACAGTGTCTTCAAGGAGGTCTCGTGTACAAATAAAATTCGACTTTCACCACGGATCGAGTGATTTTAGTTCGGCCATTATATTGGGCATCCCTAGTCCTATCATTCGTATGGCAGTGAATATTGGGAATTTCTAATTTTAATCGTGGCACCTATACCTACAGGTTGAACGATGTGCGATAGCAAGTAGACATGTTCTCAATCGATTTGAAAAAAAAATATGCAAATGTATATTCATTATGAATGTATAACAATGCAACTATTATGAATGTATAACATCTATCACACTAATATTATAAATGCGAAAGTTTGTGAGTGTGTATGTTTGTTACTTCTGTACGCTCAAACGGCTTGACCAATTTTGATAAAATTTGGTATGGAGGTAGCTGACACCCTGGATTAACACATATTTTTTATCCCGGGAAACATAAGAACCCTCGGGAACGACGGTTAAACTGCGGGGTGAAAGCTAGTTTTACATAAAGATACACCTATTTATGCACGTTGACTTTAATATACTAAGTATATAATATGTGACGTCACACGCGGGTCGTGGGAAATGAAGTGGAATCTTTCAGATAACACACACAATTACACACGTTTGTGCTAACGGGGGCATCGCACACACACATAACACGTGAATAGCTCTTGTAGGGTTGAGTTCACACAATGTAATGTAGGTGACATCGATAATTTGTTATAATGGGCTGTAAGTGTCAAATTGAATTTGTTTAAGAGTCAAAGTGTCGATAGATTTGTAGTGACGTGCTCTAGAAATGTGTGTGTACGTTTACTAACTTTAGCGAAATTATCTATCCATAGTTTGAGTTTATCAATTTCTATCGGAGGTTAGCTTAGTTTGGTACAACTAAAGTTATAACAAAAGATAGTTCTATTTAGCCCATCAATCACCACAGTATCATTCCTCTGCTGTATTATTTCTAATAATCTCTGTGGAAGATAAGCTCTATATTGATGTCGGTCTATCAATCTTACCAACGCCAGTTCATGAAGGAAGATCATTTATAAACGATAACTCTCATACTTACAGTATGAGGCTATTCGACATTAAGGATTACACGTTTTTGTTGTGTTGTTTGTTGGATGTTTAATTTTTTACAAGGTGCTCAGTAAGGGGCATAGTACTTAATCTGAATAATGGTCATACAACTCTGCAAACTGAATAATTTGCTATCTACTTACGATTTTTTGTACTTTACTTATTTTTACTACCTTCCTTGAGTCCTGAAGGTATGAACAAGATATAAATTAGTACTGAGTCCAGTGAATCTTCAATGTCAAATTCACGGTCGTTTGTCATTGTTCTTTTTTATGGATCATAGGGATTGAAACTGATTACATGGTCAAAATACTGATTTTAAGATTCGAAAATACTGAATTATTACTGAATTAATTTCCGTAGTTTCTAAGGAAGTACAGCGAGTGATTCTCATATTTGTGGGTTATGTTCGACAGATTACTGGAAAGGCTTAGAAATGATTTGGTAAATTTTCACTGCGGTGAAGTGTGGCAGGGCTCAGCTACAAATAAATCCCAAGCCTCAAACGAATTCTATTATCCAATTAGTCAAGAAAAACCCAAATGTCTCACAAATTAAATAACAATTCAACTTACCATACAACTGACCATAAAATTTGTGCGTGCTAGCTTCAGTACCAACAGTTTCTGATAGCTCGATCAATCTTAATCTATGATCAAAACTATTACCTCCTTTGTTATTTTATGCGTCATGTAATAAAATTTTAAAACTGAGACTTTTTAATGTTTACTTTAAGTCGAGTAAGGTACCCATAGGCATCCAATTCATTAGTGTAGGTACCTGCTTTAACAAATATTATCCTATTATTTTACACTTAGGTAGGGTTTTTTGCTGTTGCTTTAGATAAAAATATATAATGATTGAATCATTGATTGCTTGTTTTTATTTAAAAAATGAGGAAAATAAATTGATGAAGATTTCATTTTCGATACATAAGTAATTAGGTACTTTACATACCCACTTTTTGTTTGATAAAATAATGTATGTAAATAAATAAATATATTCTTTACTTAATAGCTGTGATATTTACTCTCTCAAATAAACAAAATGAATCGAGACAAAAGAAATAAAAATTTATCTCAAGCAAAACACCCCATAAAATGGAATTGTCTCGAGAACTTTATAAACGCGATAACGACCAAAGTTGTACGGAGGTTTGTTTCTCCGCTTACATAAACATGACCAGTTTTTAATGATCTGCCCTGCATCTCTCTGGAGCATA
This sequence comes from Tetheella fluctuosa, assembly GCA_951216915.1. NCBI lineage: Eukaryota > Metazoa > Arthropoda > Insecta > Lepidoptera > Drepanidae > Tetheella > Tetheella fluctuosa. The sequence goes on along the minus strand of OX578217.1, from coordinate 5,786,905 downwards.
CAATGAAGATGGGAATAACATCAATAGGCGAAGTGTGAAAGCTCGTGTTAAGCTGGACGTCGTGTACCTAGATACGCAGTGAGGTAAAAAAGAGGATTTCAAGGAGTGTCCATCTCGGGCCACGCCCTCTCCACGGCACGCCCACAAAGATCCTCTTCTAAAACAACGAGAGTGAGAAATTTCTTCAGTTTTCCTATAATATAAGTGAGGCTGTGAGTATGCGCCTTGTATACGTACGCATGCAACGCACACATATAGCCAACTTCTAGAATTACTCCAACATAATACTATGTACACTCACACAAACAAACCTATTGTATGTGCTCAGTCTATGTATAAAGGTTAATTGGAGATAAGCGTGGGACGAAGTTAGAGTCACGAGGACGATCAATACCGCTACTGCGGTACTTTCAGTGAACTAAATGAGACTGACTTACGACTTTAAGTGTGATTCCCAGTACGAGTGTATTAACTATAATGTTAGATCAGCGTAATTCATCACATCATCAAAACATTTAAAAAAAACATGGGGCTAGCACACGGCCATCTGATCCCAAATTAAGCAGAGCTTGGGCTATGGAAACCAGATAACTGAAATAATATACAACATATACTACTTACTTTTTTTAAATACATACTTATATAGATAACATTTACATGTACAAAATTAAAAATAATTCATATTTTCCAAATATATAAAAAAAAAACTGTAAATTTATGTTTTCTTGTCTCTTGCAAGATGCTTGTCCTTTTTTTTCTTAGCATGAAAAAAAGAAAGTGAATTATAATTTCACTGTCACGTATAATATACACGCGCTCTTCTTTCGGAATGGGTTACAGACCAGAATTTTGTTTTTTGGTAGAACGTTGACTTAAGGGTCCGTTCACATAGACCGGCTCGCAGAGCAGAGCAAATTAATGAGCGTATTTAAAATTAAGTTTTAAGACATTTATATAAGGTTTATTTCTACATTTCAAATCTTTTGTGACAAGAGGATGCTCGTGAGCTATACCAATGTGAAAAGCTCTCCAAAAATTAACCTTATATAAATGTCCTAAAACTTAATTTTAAATACGCTCTAAAATTTGCTTTGCTCTCCGAGCCGGTCTATGTGAACGGAACCTTAATCGGAATACTAAAACAATCATTGTTTTTCACGGCATAATTTTACTCAAATTGCATAGCATAGTACCTCAACTTTATTGAGCCGGCTCACAAAATTTAAGTTGGTTTTATCATTATCGAACGGAACATTTCGTGTGCGAGCCCGACTCGCACTTGGCAGGGTTTTTTTAATACTTTTTTTTTTTTACTTTGTATAGGCTAGTGTTTGACTACAATCTCACTATGGTAATTTCAACTTGAGAGTGGTAGCCAGCCAGGCGGGTACTACAAAGTACCCTACCACCGTGCTATGGTTTCCTCACGATGTTTTCCTTCACCGAAAGCTCAAGCTCATTGTAGGATTCAAACCCACGACCTTCGCCGCGGCGTCCGACATCACTACCACTGAGCTATCATCGCCTTACTTGAGTTTATCACCACGATCAGACTCCATCTTACAAATGATCAAAAACAAGCTAGGTAAATAAGTATTGTTTTCATACATTTAGATTATGTCTAAACTGAAAATTTCTACCATACAAAAATGCAGATAATTAAGTAAAGTTTTCAGGTAACTCTTAGCCAACAATATGTGACTATGATGGATTTGTTTTTATTTATAAAATTCTACAAACATTTATTTACAAACGAAACTTTACAAAAATTCAAAACATGAACAGCAAACGTCACGGTATCCGGAAACGGATACTCATTTTATTTTTAATTCGGTCGGCTGGCGACGCGGCGCTGTCGTCGGCGTCTTCCTGCCCGTCGCTTCCGGTTGCAAGCACTCCTTTTTTTAAAGGTTGTATTTCCGTTTTAGCGCAGGAGCTGATGTCACGCGGGATTGGACACGAATCGCTTTAAACGCCTTTTAAATTTTTATGCACGATTTAAGAGTAACCTGGTTGACAAATAAGTTCTTTCTCATAACTTTAATATTGGATTTAAGGGAAAACAAGATGAAATATGCCTAAGATATGTAAACTAAACATTATTGTGTAAACTGCATCTTTATAATTACATGTCACTTAAAAATTATTAATATTTACAGAAGCGATTGATGGATTTGGGATTTGGATGTAACTAAGAACGTTTGTGATAATAAATAATGTATATAGCCACTCGTTTAAAAACATTATGTACATACGTAGCTAGTTATATAAAGTCAGTTGAGCTTAACCTTTTTATAACAAAAAGACGTATCCTAAGCCCACTCCCACAGTCCGTGCCCGGATATCCAACGTCATAAATGAGTAAGGACTTTCAGCGATTATTTTTCCGCCGACCGGCGTTTTTTCACGTCGGATGAAAAATCCGCATCTGCCGGATATTATCATTAATTATGAATCAAGACGTTTTACAACAGTCATCGTTGCGACGTTTACAAATTGAAAGAGTTTTATATAGCTTATCAGGAGTTTAGTCAAATTGATTCGAATGACAATAATATAACATAATATAATATTATGATATAGGTAATATGCTATGTCTCAACAAATTGTTAAAGGAATTAATTTTAGTTTAAATCAAAGTTTCATTGATATTAGAAATCTATAAAAACAAAATTAAATTTTTTGAAAAAATCCACGACGGCTGTAAAAATTGTAATCGAATAAAAGTTGTAATTGAAAAAAATTTCAGCAGACCCCCGACAGCTATTATCAAATATAGAAGTACTACTGCACATATTCACCTACATAATAACATAATGATAAATCCAAGAAAATCCGTCGGGTGCTGCTATTACCATATGGTAATGGTCGGGAACAGATATCTGTTCCCGATTTCAATTAATATATAGCAGTATAGAAAAGTTATTATGTGTCGTTTATTTACATACCCAACGCAATTTCAATTAGTCACAATCTTATAAAATAGCAAAATTTTAGTTCATTTTGGGGCAGGGAATGGCAGCCCTCCGATGGATTGTCTTAAATTTATCATTATGTTATGAAAAGAAAATTGCGAGTGAAACTGCGGAGCAAAAAGCTAGAACATAATATGAGCAACTTCAATAATTAAGATTTTAATAATAATATATAAGTTTTGTGGCATTTATTTATTTATTTATTTAATTCTTTATTTAAACAATGGTAAACAAAATGAGAAACCTGTCTTTCTCTCCTTCTTTACAATACCATCAAAGCAAATAAAAATATTATTCAATCTTTTCCTGTTACGTAAACATGGCCGCAAGCGATTGATCTCTTCTTAACGGCCACAAATCAAAGCGACAAAGACAGGGGCCGGTTAATGTGCGGCGAAGGACCTCTGGAAGGGCCGACGGGGATGGATCGCTGTATCCTCCGTGGACCCAACGGGATGGATGGTCCCAAGGAGAGCTTACACCTGGTTGCCAACTGTAAATTTTACCTTTAGGTTGTTAATTTAACTTTATAACTATTTAAGGTCCCATAAATTAATTATTGTTAGCTATATAAGAGACTATTTTCGCTTAATAAAGACACTTTTTTAAATATGACCTCCAAAGCTAGAACAGTTGTGAAAAAAATACAGAAGTGTTTCGATAGACAGATAGTAATATAGAAAGATTATTTTACCAACCTTTTTCTTCTAATCTAATTTTTGGCCTGGATACGTGTTCGAGATCCATTTTTTTAATTTATAGTATCAAATTACTTCCTTAATTGTCCATGCTAAAAGCTAAATCTATTTCATATAAATTCATAAATAACATACCAACAATATATTATAAACATCATGTCTTAGATTCAAGTTTATCCGGTAGTAGAAACATTTTGTCTCAAGTAGAGTACACCATGATTTGTGTGCGGGACTGGTCCCCCGGGCGCATTCCCGTGTTTCGCTAACACTGCCCGGGTCTTCGCGATTTATGTCTGGGATTTCGCTGTCCACTTCAAACAAACATTCTCTCGTATTATGTTTTGAGATATTTAGTATGAAATGTAAAACTATTTTATGATTGTTGGGACATTATTTTCCTCAATAACAAACCTCATTCACGATTACGAAGATTAAAACAACATTATTCTTTATTTTAGTTCCTAATTCAATTAAAAGTGAGAACATAATGTTCAACCTTTGTCACACATATCCTCATGTGTACAAATCATTATGATGCGCACAATTTATATCCGTGATCAGAGTCATTAGTTGCTCAGTGTGTGCGCGGCACAAAAGTTGCCGGCGCATAAATCGCGCCAACACTTGCTAGTTCCCATCGATATGATTAATAGACGCTCGTTGGTCGCATGAGTTTATCCTCCTTTGGATTAAGATATTATTAGGGTGTAATTGTGTATCATCTAAAGAAATATTCATTACTGATATGGAATAGGTACTCATGTCTTTATGGAAAAGGTTTCTTTGAGTGTTTAATAACCTTCTATTTGAAAAAGGTTATTAAAGGAAAATATAAGGAAACATTAGTTCCGGTTTTATGGTAGTTAGGTAAGAGATTTTTGTGGGAATTTATATTCGAAACCCCGAATCTGATGAAAGCAATTAAGGAAAGGTCACCTGGTTGTTGAACACTCTCAACTACTCTAACAATGAAAACAAGGAATAGAAACGTAAATTGAGTGAAAAGAAAAACGTTCACAACAGATTATGACTAACTCAGAAAGACGTCAAAACGAAATTCGCGTTGTGACTTTAATAATATAGTCAAACTCAAAGTCAAGCCATTTATTCAGTTTGGGCCCTAGGGGGCACTTATGAAGGTCGAATTTACTGAATTTACCACCGGTTCGGAAGTCAGCCATCAACTGAGAAGAATCGGCAAGAAAGTCAGCAAGGTTACATTTTTATTTTTTTATTATCTGACTATTGGCTATATTTTTTCAAAAACAGCAAAATGTACAATACAATATGCAATTAAAACAATACGAATAATACCATTATAAAGTAAAAAATAAAATGTAAATGTATAAGACCATTACGCGTTGTGTTATATACATTGCTGATGTAACCACCATTGAGGGTAATAGAACTACGAATGATGGATTTAATTCTTTGGGCCTAACATAATATAGGTGCATACGAGTAAATTTGAAAAGCATTGCAAATCATTACATTCGCCATAATATCCACATATACGCCACGGCCAGGTTGCGTTCCACTCTGTTACTTAATGTAATGAACGATTCACACATCAGTATTATCACCAAACCAACACCTATAAATAAATATGGCGGCAAAAATGGCGTCAGTTTATCAGCCACCGGAAGTGGACGCTGGGGACTGGAGGCCGAGTAATAAATGTTATTAGATAGCCGACGGGCTTAGTTCGGGCCAGGATTATATGTTTTTTCGGACTTCTTTCGTCTACCGCCCGGTTTTAGTTAATGGGTCTGGGTTTCAGAATAAATTGCTCGGGACATTTCAAATGAGACCTCGTGTAAAGGGTTAAACACAGATTTTTAGGTGCTGTAATTAAGGAATTCAACTTGTATTTATGGATAATTAAGCTATTTACTAATGAAAATGTTGTTTGGTTAACAAGGAACATTTAGGTGTACACTTATTTATTCTTTTGTTTTTATTTTAGCTTATGCTGTACTTATGTACATGTAAGTATGTGTATTATTACAATAATATTAATCTTTTATATCAAAATGTTTATTTTGTAACAGAATAGGTTTAACTTTATGATTCAATAAACTTGTAAAAGGAGGGAAAAATTGTTCGCGCAAAATAGTTAGTATTTGCTCAATACTACTGCCTGTCAAAAGCATCGGCAAATGATCCGCGTCTGTTATTTACCTGCGACATGCACTGAGGTACAAATTGGCAGAAGCTACATTTACAACCATACCTTTTCAATCAATAAAAGCCCAACTACAAAGGTAATAGAGTCGAAAATCCAATGCCCTAATAGAAATTGCGTATACTGAGGCTGTACGCTCAATTTGACTTCGCTATGATCGGGTTATTGGGAGGGTTCCGCAAAAATTCAAAGGGTCTCGATATCTACTCGATACTGGTATCGCAATAGGAAGTATCGATACCATTCAGACTCAAGTACTTTTTCATCACATCACCTTAAAAATCGAATCGTAATGAAAGAAAAACAGCAACGTTTATGTAACATTATTTATAAAGAAATGCTGATTTATCATTACTATTTCTGATTGTATAAAACAACTTTTTTGACAGTCTGCCAATGTTGCCATTAAATATGTACAAAATGCAATAGTTCAACAATTTCAATCTCTATGTTCTTACCACTAAAACCAATCAATTATGAACTTATTATGTACAATATTGATATAACTCTCAATTTGGATGTTTTATTGTAGGTAAATTTCAATTTTAATTTTTCCATCATTTGTGAATTACCGAAAACATAATAGAAATGGTCTATCATTAAATTATAGTGGGTTTTCCCCGGAATCTATCACTTGATCGAGAGAGATAACGCTACACTTCAGAAAAGATACGTTGATATTGACATTGCGTAAAATTATACTAGTGAAGATGCAAAGTATCGAGTAATTATATCCTAGGTATCGATAGGAGTAGTATGAATCGATGCCTGAGGGTCTCGAAACTTTTTGCGGATCCCTAGTTATTGGAGTTGCAGTTAGAACGATATTTTCATGTATTTTTTCTCTTTTTCATGTTACAAGAACAGTTAAACTACTCGTATGATGTTAAATTTCAGCACATTTTTTTTATATTGTATATATAACTAGCATTTATAAAAATACTAGTTTTCTGCCCCGCAGTTTCACCTCGGCCAACCTTCTTTATAAACCATTTTAGTAATGTTTAAAGTCTGTACTTATATAAATATTATACGATAGTGTATTTGTTGAGTTATCCTTCTTTTACGCAGTAACGGATCGACGTGATTTTTTGTATAGAAATACTTTAGGGGTCGGTGGCGCAGGTACGAGAGCAAAGCAGTAAAAACTAGAAACACATAATTTTAAACTCAAACGATCTAGTGGTATTTGAGTCTATAAGACTTACAGAGAATACATACATAAATATTTATAATTCATATGGCATGTGAAAAATAGTTAAATAAACCGTACTGTATTTTATATATGAATATAAACTATCTAGCCTTAATTCAAATATCGAATCATGAATTTGCAATGAACTCGATACCACAACATTAATTACATTACACCAATTGAGTACCTAGATATCAAAGTATTAGTTTACTAAAGCCAGCCTGTCTATATTGTAGGCAACGTATAGTTTGTAACGTCGGAGCCGATAGCAGATAGTGTCAATACTGGCAAGCCTCCAGCAATGGACGGGTTATAGCGGGTATTTACATATGAATCCACTGACTGATAGCAAATAACGCAAAATAAAATATCATAGTTTCAAACAATTTTTGGTTTGTTGAATTTGAATACCTTGCAAAAGAATTTGAGTTCTATATGAATTTACAATGCTACGGATGGAGCTACGAGATCTTCGTAGCGGACCCGTAGACGTCGTTATATTTGACGGTTAAACAACTACAAACTTTTTCGCTACAAAATCGAAAATTCACACTTCACTACCCAAGATCCTAAAGCTCGTTACGACCGCCACTAATTACACCCACAATTCTGTAGCTTAAAATTTCAAATTGCAACCCTCTCACATGTCTCTGTCCTTTTCTAGCACGTTAAAAACAATACCAACTGTTGCAGATATCCTGTTCATGTGTGCTGGTGCGTCGGTGTGCGTGAGTAAACACCGGTTTAAGCCTAACTGGCCTTAATGAATCGTAATGGCCCCTATAATTCGCGGCGTAACTAACTGGCCATGTGGGGACGGCTGCCCCCTCCCGCACCCCTGCTCCTCTCCCCGGTATTTGGAAGCGAGCCATATCGCGTGTATGACAGCGGCGATTCTCTTTTTGAAATTTTCAGCTCCACCGCGTTAGGTGCTGCGATTTGCGGTTACGTGTTTAGATTGTACACAGCCCACAAATTTGTCATACGTTAATGCTGGCTGTTTTTCACCGCTCTACCTGCCGTTATGTATTAACCAATACCTTCAATAAAAAAATAGTAGTGTTTTATTGTTTTCAAACATTTGCTAGTATAATATATATTTATTTATGCATTACATACTTAGCTTTGTAATTATTAAGAGTCTGAAAATTTAAAGAGTTATGATACGCAAACTGCATCATCCGGCGCCCCAACTGTAAACTAAAGCCCAAAGGAGGTCGTTATTCCTTAAGTAATTTATTTAATTGCATCTGTGGCGGTAATTATTCATGAAATTACGGCAATTACGTCTCGGGAAACAATTATTTATTGTGCAAACTTGAGTCTTAACTCACATTTTATTCCATAACTTATCTACAGATAAGAAAACGGACTCAATGTTTCATAATGTTGTTTGTTTAATTATAATTTATCAACAAACAAAAATACTGCTGCACTTTTTTAATACATATATTATATCTACCCACTTAAATATTAAAATTGTATAATGCACTTCTCGAACGTTAGAAATAATGTAATGTTTTATTATTAAATTAATGTATTATAAAACTAAGTTACGATCTTCTAGTCATAATGATTTTGCTTTAAAAAAATCATGAAGCTACACATGTAATTAAAGTGATGAGTAGAGAGAGCAGTTAGCGAAACGTGACGGGCGCTAATTTGCTCAACTCTACGAGAGACGCCCATTAAAGAAGACAAGTTCAGTGTCGTTCATACAAGATAATACTTTTGTGTAATTACATAAGTGAAATGAAAATGAAGTAAATAATAATTAACGGAATGTAATATCATAGAACAATTACCGAGAGCTTAGATCAAAGGAATTATGGATCGAAGTATTCCAAGGTGAGTTCCGAGTAACTAACGGGCCAAGTATTCAATAAAATAGTTATTATTCGGTGTCATTTTGATTTACTTTTTTATGTAAAATAATATAATAAGTTATTAACTAGAAATAATTTATTGATATTAAGTACTTTTGATAAGTATTTAAATAAGCACAGGCAAATTATACGTATAAGTATCAACGGAATATACGGTACCCAAATTAAATGATTAAGCATGTAGATATTAAAACGAAGGAAAACAACCAGAGTCCATTCCATTCGACGTACGTTTGGACAGTGTCCATCCTGCATATTAATCACCGTAAGGCACCATCTGCTGTCCAGCGGACACTGCTCCTATTCCTTTCGGCTTAAATTAAAATATTTGGGACTCTGCTTCGACAAACATGCAACACTTGGTGCTAATTGTCACTGTGGATTCCTTGTATTTTGTCCTTTACATTACAAGTACTCAAGTTGGTTTGGTATCCATGTTTGTATTTTCGTTCTTCAAAAATTGGTGCAGTGTTTTTGTAACATTTAAATAAAGTCAGACCGATTATTCTTTCAGTTATATCAAATTATGTCCTTTTGATTTTTTTTTGATTTTGGTACATGTTTATTCACTTTTTTTTTATATTTTCAATTGAATAATCGGTAACAACATGCGATGTAAAGTACACATACTGTGCCAATATCGTTGAAGCACGCGGGTACAAATGGATAGTTAGGCGAAGCTCGCCCTCGCCCGGTGGCCCGTCCTACGTGATAAATTCATTTTTGGGCTACGTTTAATTTGTTTGCCAGCGTGCCGCTATTTGGAAAACGCCATTTCTCATTGAACAGATTACGGAGATTACGAATTCATTAGGGACGGTATATCTTTTGTTCATGGCGTCGGGGACTCAGCTAATTGTTATGTCGGGCACACGTGTAGTTTGCTTAGTCAATTAATTGTTTTGTTTGGTTTTAACAATAATTACTTAAATATTTAAGTGTATATTTTTTATTATTTATCTACTATGGTACCTACTGATGATGTAGCCTAACTAGAAGGTACTGGCTCTAAAGTGCAGAACACACCGGTAAGTGTTTGGTGATATTTTTTTTACTTGAGGTTGATAGCCATCCAGGCGGGTACCCTACTATCGCGCTATGGTTTCCTCACCATGTTTTTCAACACTGAAAGCTAAAACTCATTATATTTTTTGTCCCATTTAGGTATTTATATAATTATTATTTAAATAATAATCCATACGGTTTTATTTACAACAATAAAGGTCATGAAAGGGTTACACAATTCATATATAAACATACAAATATAAACCAATGTATAATTGAGTTACTATACAAATGTAACGATCGCGATTTGAATCACCAAATCAATAAGCTAATACAAGATGATACATAATTTGGCTCCTGGATCAATAAGGCCCAGATTCCGAGGATGGTGTCCGGGACAGTGGACACCGCAGCCGAGACGTGGAGTGCGGGAGTGCGGATAGGAATTAATTGCGGCAAGTCTGAGGTGCACCGTAATTATCGTGCCTTTGACCACCGAACTGATATTGGAAAGCACAGAGTATAATGTGACAGTAGTTCAAGACCATTATGGTGAACTGGATATCAATTTACCACGGCCCTAAAAGTTTGTTATGTCACAACGTTTTGCATTAATTAATTTTATAATATTATGGTGTATGTTCATGTGAAACTTTTTTTTTTATTAACAAAGTGGTGACCAAAAATCTTTATTAGGTCATGGAATATAAACATTATTACTACTTTAGGTCCCAGTTTCAATTTAAATTGGGAATAAATTATCATCAATTAGTTAAATATTACGAGTAATACAAGTATGAATTCTATTAATTATAGCAAAGTTTGTGATGCATGGTGGAGAGTGCACCGGGGTATATGAAGGCAACACGCGGTAAAGACAGGGTTCGGTCGGACCATGCGGGCATCGAACCGCAACTTCTGCGCCCGACGACGGTGGCGCTGCGACAGAATTAATTGCACTCGCTACTCCAGTGCCACTTGTGGGAAATTATACCTCAGCTTTTCTTGCTTAAGGTATATGTTAAGTTTTAAGGTATAATATTCATAATATTTAGTAGTTATGAAACACTACAGTAAAATTACTTACTACCTATCTTTTATATATTTAACTGCATATCAAAAAACTCTGACGCCTGTTACGTATGTACGTGTGTTATATATATATATATATCGTAGGATGATTTGATAATTCGAATTTTCGCGAAAAAGCCTAGGGATATTGCGAAAACACGGATAATTAGACAATGATGAAAATATTTCTCAATATTAAGGGTTTATGTGCGGTTAAAAAAACAATATCCACGACGTGTACCTATGGCGATCTAAAAAAAAATTGAGACGTGATTTTGGCATATTTTGTTATAAAAAACAGTTTAGTTTTGTTTCAGTGTAGCTTTAAATACTATCCTTATTTTGATAATATCAAATTGAAGTATAAGCAACAAATAAATCAAATGACCATTTCTCTGAAAAGTTTGATTGATGTGATTTTGAATATTCAGATATTTAAAAGCGTTCATATTACACTATAGCTCTCTTCTCAAGTCAATCTGGCATCCATCCATAATCCATTTTTGATTTCAATAGACAATCCTATAATGCTACACCTTTACCTGAATACTTAATCACGATAGCAGGCAATCAGTATTCGGTATGAGTTTCTACCCGAGACGATAAGCCCGGGATCCCGCCTGTAGGTGAGTCCCGATACTTGTGACTAATCGCCGGGATTCACATCGCACCGTCTCGCGATAATCCCGGACAAATTATAGGGGTGCTTATTACTGCGTTGGGTTTTGTCATCATTATTTTGTACTCAGTTGAGGTTGTCTTGTCTGATAAAGGTATTCAGATTCCTAAAATGTGATAAATTTAAGAAATAATTGATTTTCTCCCAAGGAGAATTAAATATTATGCATTATTAATGCAGGAGGATGTTTTTAGATCAATCAAAATGTAGTAAAAATGAATTTAAATAACCAATGAAACAGGATCCATAAAATAAAAGACCGGCGGCTCCCATAAATAAATACACTGAAAAATGCAAAGGGAAAAATAAAAAGAGGAATAATAGCGGATATAAAAGAGGACAGTTTGCGTCACAAAGCCACATGCGGGCCTCAGATATTGACAGTAAATTTCATTCATACGGCATTAGTGCCGCGCCATCAGATACAGGGATATCTCCCGCAAACAATGCACCTGGGAACGTTATAGACACGTTACTGAATGTTGCTTAGAAACTAATTTTTTCCTGACATCCATAGATAAAAACATATTTAAAAGTATGTGAATAAACTTAAAACAGTTACTTTTGCTATACAGTTTTTTAGGGAGTGCACCAGACATCTTATCCTCATTAAACTTTATCTTTAATGAGTTCTAATAGGTAGTTAATATATTTATTTAATAGCTGAAAAGGTTTTGATATATTTCGGCACTTAGCATTCCAAAAATACTCTCCGTTCACTTAGGATTAAATTGAATAACGCAAAAGATTGCTATGAAACATTCGTAGCTCTGCGTAGCGCTGTACCGTAGCAGTGTCTACGTCAGTTTGCTACGCACTCGGCCAATTTAAATGGAGACCATGATATACAGAAAAACATTATGAAAATTAGCGAAAAATGTAGTATTTATATTTGTGTTTTTTTTAATTTGCTAAATACACATGTACCTACATATGTTCTGTTTCGACTAATAATAATAAGAATTTTACTTGGTAAGTTTAAGCCTTGTTAATTATATGGCTATTTCAATATTGTTTGTATTTATTAGTAATTTTCCTCAGTAATATAAGTTTTCAGTTATTCTTACTAAGATATATTATTTGTTCAGTAACAATGATGTTTGCAGTTAAAATACTATGTTATTCTTATCATTTCCCGGAACAAGATTTTGTCCCATTCTTCAAAGTTAAGCCAATATTTGGCGAGGCTGGCAACTTCCTCGAATGTGACCGGGTAATTTATCGCCGGACAAACTGAAGTTTATCGAAAGAACGAGAATAACTTTATTATATAGTGACCGGAAGTAGGGGATAGACGCCGCCCGATCTTTTCTACTCCGTACTCGTGTTCACAAAAGTCTAAATGAAAAATAATACTTTTATCTTTATAAATATGGTCAAATAAAAACAAAATCTTTTTTTAATTCACCATATAGCTATGATTCATTTATAACAATGGGCTAAGTAACATTAATTTAGCCATACTAATTACATGTATATTCAAAGACCTTTTTTAAAGTCAGAGCTATCTATTGTAAATAAACTGGATTAATTTTAAGTCACTCCCGGGTTTGACACAACATGCTTTAACACATATCACGTAATGACGGTTATAGGTTAGGCATCTTAGATTTGTAAAAAAAAACAAGGAAAATGTAAATAGTTAATATGTAGCATTTTCAACGGCTTAAACTGTATAATTTATTATTTGTCTTTGTAATAATTTAGAAAGCTTGTCATGGAAAAATAACAAGCTTTCTAAATTATTACTACAAAGATTAAGCCTTTGAACCATAGAAAATGCTACAAATAGCATACATTTTTTAATTTCTTTATCGAGAAAAATAAGTAAAGAATTTTGTCGACAACAGTACCGTTTTGCGTCGTTCCTTTTTATAGAGTTAGAGGCATTTCTTTGCAATGATGAAATATGTCGCGTTCGTCCAGCACACGGCCCTCATTGTAAACACATTTCGGAAATCGTCCTCATACATCCGCCGACGGAAATCGTCCACGTTTTAGTAATTTTATTTCTCGGATCTAGCATTTCTGTTTGTTGCAAGAATGTCTAATATACATGAGGTAGGGTATGGATTTATCTAGAAATGTATATTTATAATTTTATACATATTATGAGGTGAACGCTGAAGTGACGATACTAAAATGTCCTGAACAGTGTTGGTAGCTACTTAGGTAGATTATATTATCTGAAGTAAGCGTAGCGATAGAATTCACGTTGATAAATTATTCTCTTGACCCCTTGGCTGACGAATTGGACGCGCGTCCCAAAACTATATATAAAAGAAATAGAATTCCAGGAACCGCGAGTGAAGTTATTACGATAAACAGTATTCTTTTTTACAATATACACACATCTCTCTTGAACTAAGTATTAGTGAAGATAAAGGGAAAAATGTCCAATAAAGTTTAATTTTGCGTCCACTGGGCACAAAGCAGGCCCCTCTTCTTCAGATATGATACTGTCAAGTCGCGTTCACGGTCCACTACACTTATTCATGGCGACGTCTTTCGAGACTCTCTAGCCATGAGGACGTAAATGTAATTTTTTTTTTTTAAATGTTTTAGTTTTATTTTACTATACCTATCGGATTTTTGCTGGATAATTTTGTTGGTCACATAATTAGCATGTTTTTGAGTATTTTCTTTGATATATTATTTCAGTACAGTAATTATTAAAAAAAAATCTACGTTTATTTCAGAAATATTTTGTAGTAATAATAGGTAACAAATAAAAAAATATGTTTTCGTATGTTTGCAAATCACAAAGCTTTGAAAACAGACTTCGACCGCGTAGTTATTTCGACAAAAGGATACACGTGTAAAGTTACATTCTCAGTGTGAATACCTTTGTCCAGTAGTGAATGAGTCCGTTGCTGGTTTCGATAAAGGCACGTTTAATGCTACAAAGTGATCTCAAGTAGGGACCCACTGTCGCCCCGGGCGACGCTTTACCCGATCTCTTATGAAAATTTCACTCAAGAACTTTGTTACATGCTTACATGTTACTTGTAGTTGTATGGGTAATTCAATTACTTTAATATACAATCTACATCTTTACCTTATGTTTTAGGTTACGTATTATATTAAAGTCCCTCCTTTAGGTATATTCAAATGTCCATAACATGTTGTTAGATAAAACATTACATGCAAATAATTTAGTATTGTAGCAGTTTAAACAAATTAACGCCAGATAATTAACTAAAAAGGAAATAAATTTAGTGTTTATTTATGAGCCCATGGTATACTGGTATATATACATACCTACATAATGATTTAACTGTAAGAAACAATCGATTTTGAAAATTATTCCACATTGTAAATATAATATATACTAATGGAACCATAAAAGCTGAAATAAAAGAACTAGCGTATGATAAAGCGTTTAGTAGCAGGAGCCATTAATTAAGCAATATTTTTCCAAAGCGCACACTCTTCATTTATTCAGAGGCTCCCGGTGCTTTGTGTTCGTGCGCCATTCATAACAATTTAATTTGATATAACATAAAAAAGGTAAGGTATATATTAATAATGTGAAACAAACATAGACTTATATTATAGTAAGTACGACTAGGGAAATAACTTTCCCGACAATAAAAAATATTTTGCTGAATGTTATTTTTTAAAATTTATTTAACATCAAGTATGTCTTCATGTTTTTTGGAATCAGTATGTAGATGAATTTCGAGATGCAAATTTTATTCACTAATCAATAACTAACTAATAATTCGGAATCTTAAAATCCAAAGCATATTAATTAGTCTTAAGCATTTTTTGTTATCGCACCGTCGGTAAATACGTTTTGGCTCGTTTACGAGCTTAGCGGAAAATATTGATTTAGTTTTTTTTTTTTTTTTAAATGGACTAGAATTTGAGATATTTCCATTGCGCTTATGTATTTTATGGTAAATATTTACCCTATTACAATATGCCCAAGACCGGTCCTATTGGAGATCATTAGGGGAGGCCTATGTCCAGCAGTGGACGTCTTGCGGCTGAGATGATGATGATGATGATGAATATGGATATTTATAGAATAAATATTTATCCATTTTAGGTTATTGACCTGTTTATAAATTTATTTGATTGAATAGGAATCTTATTATATGGGCCACAAAATGCTATCTACAGTGCAGCTTACAAACGTAGTATTGATAAAATAACTCCTTATTGATTCAATATAATCAACTCAGCTCAAAGTTTCCCCAAAAGGGTATTTTTCCACTTACCCTATGATTTAGTTGCATACACAAACAATATAGAACGTGAACACGTGTTAACAACGCCATAACCGTGTGAGTTAACTGCCAAACTTAGGGCACTTTGTAAAATATGACGCAGTATGAAACGGCCCTTATCGCCTTGCTGATTTTGTTTTATGCTTTTGAACGGACTTGTGTGCCGTCTCGTTTATCACTTTTTTATCGCCGTTTTTTCAACAGTTTTATGGGAAAATAAACTCTTAACTTAAACTATATTTAATTGCATAATTTATAAGATCCATTTTTTTTGTGGTTGAAACTTACAAAATATTGTTGACACTGATGTTGTTAACCACATATTAGGGTCATCAATTATATATATATTCTCATCACAATTCAAAATCTGTTAAGATACGTTAATAAATCACCAACAATGATAACCCTTTCAAATAAAAAAAAACAAAGGTGCTTGTAAACCTACACATTTCATAGGGGTTTATGAGAAATGGAAGGTAATCTAGAAGGTACGTAATCGTTTATAAAAGGGTAAACTTGGTTTATCTAAGTGTGTCATATAATATTTTTAACAACGGTTTGAAAATTAAACTATTATTGACCTTGAAATTTAAAATGATAAGTACACATCAAATTCATAAAATACTTAAAAAAATACTAGTTAAGATTGTCAAAACTCAAATAAAGCTGTGGAAAAGGGATTCTCTTCAGTAGGTTTTTATTATGTAGGTAATAGAATAAATAATTATAAAATAAGCAATAAACGTATTTCAAAAGGTGCCTTCAGAAAACTTAAAAAACAAAATCTTCCTTGCTTTGAATTCTAAAGAAAAGAAATACCAGTTCCCCTAAGGAATTTCGAAATAAAAACGTGGCTATCAAATGACGGCTTTTTTATTTTCGTAATTAGCCCGTGGCCACACCTGCGTGGCTTCTCTTGAACTTTGACCAGGGAATCCTGTTCAGTGCCTATTGTGTAATGCGATCGTTTCTCCTCGCCCAGTTCTACTGCTAA
Organism: Tetheella fluctuosa; assembly: GCA_951216915.1. NCBI lineage: Eukaryota > Metazoa > Arthropoda > Insecta > Lepidoptera > Drepanidae > Tetheella > Tetheella fluctuosa. The sequence goes on along the minus strand of OX578217.1, from coordinate 5,769,982 downwards.
GCAACTATTTATGAGAGGTTTCCTACATACAGGCTAGTTGAAACAGATCAATAACGTGAGTAGTCACTTTATGTGTTTGACCAATAATAGAAGCCGCCATACATAAATCGTGCTATTAATTTTACAACTCAAATGTAACAATTTAGTTGAAGGCAAGTAAGCACTTAGTTATACGCCAGCGGCGCCCTGCTTCGCAACTTAAGCGGCCCTCCCTTACCGCTAAACAAATTTGACAGCTTTAAGTTAGGCCAAGTTTGTGTACACGCATGCAAAAGTAAATTTACCTACTGAACAAACTGTGTAAATCTTTAACATTATACACATAAGCGTCATATTTCAATGCATTAATGGAATGCTTATGATTGTATTTGGTATTAAAGTTGCGTCTGACTAGTTAGCATTGTACCCACGTTGAAACAAGTTGTCATGATTATTAAGGTGTTTAGCACTGAGAGTTGGCACGATTAGTTTATGAAATTGCAGACTCCACACAATATAAATGAATGTAGATCTTGCTTTACCCAAGTCAACAATATAACACGATAAAACCTATTCTGCTATAGGTCTTACATCGATACTTCAGAGTCATTCAGTGCTTAGTATTTTCGAAAATATATGACGGAAAGGAAGAAACTTCGTTCACGTGTTTCTATTGTAAAACTCGTTGCGTGGATTTAGTAAGTACAGATATGGATTCCAGAATTATTCTATGAGTATTTTTGATTACAGCGGACACGTGATCACTGTCCATAGCGTAAAACAAATCATTATATTTGTATAACTACCTCAAGATATTTGGTTTATACTCAATAGAACTTCAAAAAATCATAACAAAGATCTTGTTTAATATTAGATGTACTAAACATAATATGCTGTTACTTTAGATCCCCTTAGGCAAAGTAATGCTACCAGGCGACGTGGTGCGGCCGTCGCGACGTGCTAACTCGATGATAAGATTTAACTTTCGCCAACAATTTGCATAGAATACGTGAATCCGTACGCGTATTCACTCGTAGAACTATCTAGGTAATCATGCATATTATTTTATCAAATTATAACAGTAGTTATTTTAGTTGTCTGGAATTCTCTGCTTTTTATTTCTTATTCTTTTATAATTATTTATTCATGATAGCGCGATATTATTTCGAACTATATTTATTCATAAAAAAATATATTGAGCATGCAGTTAGATATGTATATACCTGTTTGCCTTATCTGTTTATGTATAAATATTTGATTATTAAATAACGACCATAAAATTTTCGACAGGGGTGATCACGGAAAACGTGGGATTAATTCAGATTTAAACTCCGCGAGTCGGAAGCTTTTAAATACGCATAAATACAACATGTCATGGGTGGCCGTTGCGTTCTGCCTTTATCAATTACAGTGAGGACCCACGTCAAAAATGTGAAACGAAAAAATGCTACACAGCCGATCGTTTAATATTTACTCGAGCATTTAACGTGGCCGGTGTGTAACTGTAATGGACGGATGGGATGGTACCGGGTACCACGAAACAGTTCAAACGTCACACAAGAAATTGACAAAAAATATCAAAATTAATTAAGAATGCTTGGAGCTACGAGTGCTACGAGAGCTACGAGCGTAGATAATGACGAATGCTTAAAATCGAGCGTTGATAAAGTCATGGACCTGTAGCAACTATTTATATCTATTTGAATTGTATTAAGAAGCTAATGATTTATCTATAAACGTTCTTCACGGAAACTCAACGATATAACAATAAAAGCTTATTGTTATATCGAACTTATGTAGGCATTTTTCCTTTTTGATACATCACCAAAGTAATGCTTTGACATTTTTTGACAATACTCCAGCTCTGTGTCAATACGGATTACAGGACAACTCAAACTAAAATGTTCACGAGTGGAAAACTGTGTAGTAGCGCGTTTCATTAAAATGTTTCACTGTCCCTCAGTTTTGGTATGTCAAAATGATTAATTGAACTACACGTGTTCTGTTAAAAGCATCGTGATTCCCATTTTATTATTAAACATACATGTATAAATATACTTTTAGTTACTAAAACACAATATCAAACGACATGTCTGTCATATTTGTAGCTATGAAAGTTAATCAAAGGAGGTATTTACCTCCTTATTTTAACATATTGTATTTTTTTCGTAGCCGAATGTTTATCAGAAGTAACATAAATATCTAAAGATTAACTCATTGATACCTTACATGACAATAACCAAAACAATAACAGTACCTTTCTACATAATACTTACTATTCACTATTAATTAAAAATTTCACTATAAAATTAAAACTTTTTCCATTATTGAACAGATTTAATACCGCGTTTTAATAAAATTTTAACATATATTAATTATATGTGGCTTAACAAACGAAAAATATTTGCTCATTTGCAGGCGAACATGATAAATTGTAAATTACTTGGAAATGTGCGCTTTGGTCGGGGCTTAAATTTTAAAATGGTGAAACAACGGTGAAAATGAAATTCACAAGCAAATAATGAGTGGAGAATTAAAAATGCAAAAATTGATTAATGGACCGTTGTCGAGCAAATATGTACTTAATAAGTACGGGTATGAGTCACTGTGTACGCGACCTGTCGCACATTTTATTTGACTTGCTTTTAACAACCCTAATTTAGAGTTGAGTGTGCCGACTGCGGGCGGACGACGTCGTTTGTATATTACTATCTACGTTGTCAAAATCTATGGAAGAGGTTATGAATGTCCTTAGATTATACTATTGTATTGACGAAGGCGGCGGGTACCTTGTATTGTCACATTGATTAACACTTTCCATCCTATGTAAAAGAAATGGTAGGTACCTACTCACAATCATAATTTGTAATCATTGATATTTGCCTAATATTACAAGAAATGTGTAGTGAATAAACTTACTCAGTCACGCTCCACGTTTTTAATAAATTATTTTCATGAATAATGGCATTTAAAGGTATATATACCGCATACAAAATGTGCAACATATTGTGAGCGAGTATTGTAGTAATTACTGTCGACTTTTAATGAAATGTTTGCTAGAGCCCTACGGCAATTTGCAGGACAGAACGAAATTAACAACTTTTGAATTGTCACCAACTGTGAACTAATTAACACTCGCTATGTAGAACTGTATGCGTACAAAACAGTACGTTTATATTATGTTTATATGAATAAGGATTTATAAAAAGCTTATACAAAAATCTTTACAATGTAACATGTTTTTAAAAAGGATAAGTTAGCATTATTTTACTTTATTGTTGCACAACATATTCATGTCCTTGTTATATTTTTTTCTATTCTCAGTTTGCTAACACGCCACTAGTTACGTTATTTTTATTTCAGTTCAAGATTTAAAATGTGGTAAGTTGCAACATTTTTCCGTACATAAATCGTATCAATCTCAAATCGGCCATTCAACACGCTCAACCGTTTCACCAAACCATTAAACACTAGCCAAGTAAACCGCACGGAATCGCGTGCTAAACGCATATTAGGTGTCATAACAACGTGGACGACTGCAACCTTCATTCTAGCCCTTGTATCACACAGTTCTGGATAGGTTATCGAAATTATTTTTGACTAGGACGCTATCGCAGTACGCAGTAATTTGACACAGCTCGCCGTAGCGCTAATGGATATAACTCAAATATTTCTTTGTGGCTACGCCGTAGCACATGTATGTTTTACTTGGCCTTTCTTTGTACAAGACTAGTTATTCGCTATTGGATTGTAGACTATGTAGATAGATGTTATGGGAAAGCCATGGTTGAATGACTGATAGGAGTATTAATAAATAATTTATTAATATCAGACAACGTACATAATTTAATTATTTACATGACACATTAATGAAATTGTAATTAATGTGTACATTTTAACATTCTAGGAAATTCTTCACAAATAAAAATTATACATGCATTTAGAATCCTAAATGCATTTTTTTAATATTCTATTCCAGTGATTGTCAAATCCTTGTTTATAGATGCATTGTATACGGTGCCATTTCGCTGCGAGATCGCAACGATAACGCGCCACCATGCAACAAAGCCTCACTAAACACCGTAAACTTGTGAATTATTAATCTCCTTATCGAGTCGCACTAAACATGGCCAGCTTCATGAAAAATTTAATAAATCGCTCTTTGGATTTATTGCGCCCAGAATTTGTGCTATTAAACGTATAATGGGCGTATATACAGTTTGAGCTTTAAATTAGATTACTTTTGTTGAATTAACTTCCTTTTAATCATGCAAATACTTTGGTGAACTTTGCGGTTGTCTTTAATAATGCGTTTAGATTATAAATGCAGATAATTGTATGGAATGTATTCAATCGAAACTACACCTTGTGTTTTGTTTTCCATTTTTTATTGAACTTTTTAAAATTCTACTTTTTACTATAACTTGTACTTTGGCCGTAATAAATAAAAAAAAACATCTGAAATAATATTCTTTATTTTACTAAATTAATGTCATAAATCCTAATAAAAAGTGTAAATTATTATCTACGAAGTGTACAAACCCTTTGAAACCAAACAGAACAAGAAGAAGGGAAAGCAAGAAGCAATGAACAAATTCGCTAATTTTATCTGGAGAACACCACTGAAAGAAGATATATTAGTGGTCCGAACAGAGATAAAGGAATAAATTGTGGACGCGATAAATCAGTAAAGGATGGTTTTAATTACACATCCGGCGGAACCACTCGGGATTAAGGTCGGTGTGTACTAAAACAATCTTAATTTTTTACTCAGAGCTTTTTGATTATCAGGCCCCCTAAAAAGGCCGCTCAAGCAATATTGCTAATGCAATTCATTTTTTGAAATCTCGGCGATCCTACTTATTTCAATATGTTTTATGTAAAATAGTCAAGACAAATAGTCACATAAATACAATTTAATTCATTAAAAGATTTTGTATTGATGAATCTGCCGTAAATTCGGAAAAATGAATTGCATTTGCAATATTTCTCGAGCTTCTTTTTTAGCCCCCCAGGTAATTGTGGTCTCGAATATAATTGAGGGTTTTACTTTTTTTGAACTTGAGACCCAGTTCCTTCTAGGGTTTGAGTGCTTACCACCTTCGGCCACATCATCACTTACCATATTGAGATTGTGGTCAAACACAAGCCTATATAAATTAAAAAAAATGGATTTTTGGTTTCTCATAGTCTTTTAACTTCATCTAAAAGTTTAATTATGAAATATTTAGAAAAGTATTTAACAATTTTTATTATGTTTATTAACGTAATAAATTAAGTTGATGTCATAAAAACTCTTTGAAAAAAAAATGGATAAGTATACGAAACTAAGTGTGCGTCCTACCTAATAAAGGGTTCCGCAAATGCCTGGAGGCAAAATGTAAATAAAGTTAATTATTGCTAGTTAAGTGATTTCAGACGTACTGAAATATATTTCACTTGGAGTTTGTTCTTTGGTATTTACATGTTTACTTTAAAATTTACCGCTGTCCATAACGTTTAATGTAAATAAGGCTTCACTACAAATATACCATTTAAACTTTTAGACATTCCATGAACAAACAAAGAATATTTATACGTAACAAATATTATTTTAGTATACCATATAGGTACATTTTATTTACTTGAGATATTATAATATTTTGTATTACATTATCCTATTTGTGTTTTCGGATATTCTATGTAGCCTAATTATAGAGAGAGAGAGAGAGAGAGAGAGAGAGAGAGAGAGAGAGAGAGAGAGAGAGTACGGAGAGAGACTAGAGACTATGGATATCTGTAGCGGTATACACCTGCACTTTTGAGTAATTTTCCTTCTAGGCTTTACTTACCATGGTGAGAATATAGTCCAAAAATGGCCCATTCAAGTCTTTACTAAGCCATTAAGATGCTTTTATCGAATCAATATTCTATTTCATAGTATTTATTTACGCGATGAAGAATGAATAATTGATTACGTTACAATGATATCAACTACAAACTTAGAATTTGTATCATAGAGTAACAGACATGACGTCAGTGACTAAGCCCACGATCAGTATTCCCGGTAAGCGTGCGGTGGGTGAGCGGGTAAACTCCGGTAATTAGCATTCTCGGGGCCCCTGCAACTGAGGAGCACCCACTGTGTGGAACTGTGCAAACCGTGCGTGCTACAACCCTATCTGCATTAGGGCTTGTATTCTGGACATTTAGGTAGGAAAAAAGAGCGAGAATATGATACCACAGTCATTTTTGTTGGTCATTGCGTATTTATATTGAAATTATGTTAGAGTCAGTTATGTATGTTATGCATTTCAATAGCCTTATATTTTTAAATAGTGTGGCAAGCCCTTGGCTTTAATGCAAATAAGAAGAAATATTTACTTCAATAAAAGAAAAACATATATTATCGCTGAAACATAAAAATTGTAACATTAAATAAATAATTAAAAAATGGCATTTTTATTCAGATGACACAAACTTTTCTCACAAAGTGAAGTGGTCACATTACACGCATCGGTCGTTCGAAATCTCGCTTTGATTTCCGGCTGAGGAACTATGAGTGTTATTTTAATTATAAACATTATACACCTTAATTAGAATTTTTGCGAGTGCGCTTATGCCCGCAACCGGCGGCAAATTGGCGGCCCACTTTGAATGCGGCATAATTAGGGTTCAGTTTAGAGCACACGGCCGCTGAGTGCTTGTAAGCTAAGCTGTATGTCAATAGGTAGCTAAAAGCCCTCGCAAGGCAATTAGTTCGTTAGGATATAAATGAAACTGAGGTGAATGTTGTGTTGCAAATTACGGTATGACCATATTTCATACACGTTGTTCGAATTAAAGAATCTAAATAGTTTTGTACATCACATTTATATTGTTTTCACATTTGAATTTTGATTGTACTTTTTATCGTCATTTTTTTAACCTAGTTTTCATTTTCTTAAGGTTTTAAAGTGTAGGAAGCTATGTTAGATACACAATGTTTCTTTGAAGCCATGAATTACATTTACAAAAACGCAAAACCACATAATACATAATAGTACAAGTACAAAACTAAAAAACGTTCCGAATAAAAGATTCGTGTTTATTTCTGTTCAACATACGACTACGTATGTGCACCCTATTCATACAATTTTAACAGTATTTAATTTATGGGCAAAAACAAGGCCGTTTTATTTGTTTGCTAATTAATTTCTGCCAAATTAGCGTATCCATCCATGATGTTGATGATTGCATAATGCTACCGGGGCTGACCTGGGTACATATAATAATGACTACCGGATATTAAATAAATTAACTTATTTATTCATTAAATTTAACGTGAAATATAATAAATAGATAACGAAATAGCAGTTTTCTGCTCTTTTCAGACTATTTGCTGCAATCTTTTCACATTGTTGGTCAAATATTGACGGCGAATGGAAACTGAAAGGAAACTATGAATCATTAAAGCGAATTGGGAATGTTCCCAAGTATATGTTCTATGTTGGCTCCCTAGTTGTTTGTAAGACTGTAGAAAAAGAAGAAATGTAGAATATATTTTACGATGTGTTGATAATTCTGTTTCATTGAAATTATCTTCATAAAAAGTCAAGCAGATTTTGCCCCTATTAAGAGCTTGGTTAAAAATTGTAAGCACATTATAGCTATAACAGAAATTACACATATGCATAGTGAATATATATTATAATCATATTACTCATTTTTTCCCTGAATTATGCTGTAGCCCATTTTTTTAAAATGGAAGTATAATATACGTATTACGTTAATCATGCTCCTACGTGTTGTTTGTACATTTGTACAACCCAGTTGAATATAGAGGCTCTGTTTCAAGACCAATTAATGCGGTTTTTGAGCCGTAATTATTCGAGAAAAGTTTGATTTAAAAACAAAAACGGAAGTAAATATGCATTACTAGAACATACAAATATTGAACTGCATTAAAAAGTCTAGGAGGAAAATTACGAATAACGATTGAAAAAGAAAACCGCTGTGCACTTCTAACGTGACTGTTTCTTTTTGTTTATTTTTTTTATTTTATTTAAACTTCCAGATAGACGGTTACAATAGTTAAAAATATTGTTGATAAGTTTAACCTAAAGTTGCAACAAACATATTAAAAAAACGATACCATATACTTGTATAGTTCTCCACGTAGACATGGTGAGATAAGAGTGAACGAGATGGGTGTTGACCGACCTTATATCGGCACCGTTAACTCACCGGGTTTGTATATTTATGGTACCGGGTTATCTATGTAATAAAATAGTGTTTGACGCAAATAGTCTTTGGCAGAAAAGGGTAGATCGATGTGCTATAAACCATCAGGCGTTAGCAAAAAGCGTTCAACATTACATACTGAGCTTTACGAACATTTATCGATGATTTAATTTAGGTTACAATGCGATGGTAAGTAACTCAGTGTTTGCTAGAATGAGCTTGGGCTTTCATAGTCCGGTGGTGTACTTAGTTCCTGTTGAGAGGCAGTTCCACAGTAGACTTTGTGTGCTTACCACTTTCAGCCACATTATGTACCATGATGAGATTGTGGTCAAACACAAAAGTATCTACCTACATTAAATAAACATTTGAAAGTTATTGGATTTGACAGGTTGTACAAGATAAATGCATCAACTAATATTATACTATGTGTATGTACGCTTCTTTTAATATTAATGAAAATATATAAATACCTACACCGAATGAACTGTGTAAACGAAGGTTTTATAAAGTCATATTAAATACCTTAGGGTTATAATTAAGTGAGTACAGACAAAAGAAAGAACGCAAAAAAGTTAAGTACATTTTCTCATCAATTAACTATAGCGCATTTTTAATTAAGGTGTTAAAAAGGGCCATTATCTCAGTACATTTGCGTGAGGCACGTGGCGGGGCGAGGCGAGGCGCGACGAGGCAGCCTCGCGGATATAAATCAAGGCACGAGACAATGCTAATGCTGCGGAATTAAAAAATACTTGGCTTGGGAGCCCACTCTGAAATAAAGGACTTAGCGCAATCTTTGCGGGTGGTTAATGAATTACCTTTGCTAATTTTGCATTCATGGGCCGTATTTAGAGAAACATAAAAAGGTGAAAAATTTAGGACAAAAATTTGGTAGATAATTGAATGTTGTTATTTTCCAATCGCTTGATAATGTAAAACAAAGTGGCTATCTGCCTCTGTTTCTCCGCTTACTTCTTCGAAACTACACAACGGATTTTGATATGGTTTTCACTAATGATAAACAAGAAAGGTTTGTGTATATAAATTGCACCTGTGCAAAGCTAGGGCGGGTTGCTAGTTATTAATAAAATAATTTATATTACATAGTAGTATACATATAGTACCTAATATAATTGTAGGATATTAGAATGAATGTGTGTTTGTAGATTAAACATTTAACATGAATGCTGTAAACATTTTAAATTTTAATAAATACCTAATTAGTCGCTGGTGTTTAATTTTTCTTTTTCGAATTTGAATACGACCCTGTCTTCGAATAAAACACAGAGACAATTATATATGATGTATTCTTGGGCGGCGTGCCCTCTGCTGACATCTTAATTAATCATTGAAGATTAAACTTAAAATACGACCCGAGATAACAGACAGCGAAAAATCCCATAATAAATTATAAGTGCCTACTAAGATTGATAAAATACAAACTTCTGATGAGTGTCCTAATAATTGCGTTACTGGCCATGTCTGTTTTTTTAATTAATAAAAAAAATTCTTAACTATTTGGTCTGAGGATTAAAAAAATATATAAAATAAAAATTTTAGTAATGCTCAGGCTAAGTAACCGTATGAGTTGGAGATTGGTATTAACATAGGTAATTTATATTCATAATATTCATTTACGGCACATACGCCGAGCTGTTGAAGCCTTATCCTGCCAATGATAATGATACTACCCTACAGTCAACAGACAACTTCTCGACGACAGTATCATCCGACACGACGTTCAGATGGTGACTGAACTGTCAGCGGGTGGGCGTGGCGCCGAGTGGGCGTCGACCCGCCCACCGAGCTTCCATCCCGCCCACGACGAGAACACGCCTCGTCTGGATGAAAAACACGTGACAGGTGGGTGGCGCTCTAAAGTATCGTCGTTAAGGACACTTTATCAAATAATTTGTTACCTTCGATATGAATTTAAAATTTATTTGTCTAGCCTCAAATTGCTGCTAAATTTTAATAGGCAAGTTATACTAATTGGATAACTTTAGTAGGCAAGTTTTAAGTAAAATGATAATATTTTGGTTTGACGCATTTTTATTTAAGACTTCGAAATCCCTTAATCTGCTTAAATTAAGCTAAACCTCAAGTCATTTTAATATGATTAGTTCATAATCAGTTCCTATAAAACGAATGTAGATGCATTTATTTTATATGACAAATGGTAAGAAATCACTATTTATTATAAATAAAATGTGCAAATCGACACAACCTAGTTGTGAAGCACACAACCTACTATGTATTGATGATTTACATCATCACTACATAGTATGAAACAAAGTCACTTCCCGCTATCTGTCCCTATGTACCTATGCTTAGATCTTTAAAAGTACGCAACGGATTTTAATGCGTTAATGCTTTTTTTAATAGATAGAGTGATTCAAGAGGAAGGTTTTAGTATATAATTTGTCAAGTTTTTGTATACATTGGCTAAAATATAATGATATTTGTTGGTGGTGTCGGAAAAATAAGCCGTCGTTTTCAACGAAAACGCTGCCTAAACCCTTTGAGATATAACAAAATGATGTATAGTGGAATTGTGTATCTTATATGTATAGGTCTAAAGAAAAATTCGGGATGGCATATGTCTTACTCTTAAGGATAACATACTATAACCATTTTAATAATTTAAAAAATGGGCAATTATAAAGTGGTAATTGGAAAGCTATTTACACAAATACGGTATAAATCCTTATCATTTTAAATAAGTTAGCAGCTTGATGCAGCCACCTCCCCCCGCACTCCACTGCCCGCCTGTTGCCACGCAACAAGCTGATGTAAAAAATGTATGCATAATATATTATGCTCTACTACCCGTGCGAAGCCGGGGCAGGTCGCTAGTATATAATTACATTTATAATGGGTAGCTCAATAAACAAGTTACGCTATTAATTATTCGTTACTTTTTGGAATCAAAAAAGTAATAAATATTTGATACCTACACCACTTAACAACTCCCAAAATACACACATAAATTCTCTACGCCACACTCCCACACAGACATACACTCACACACAATAAGTAGGCCAAATATAAATTTCTAATATAAGTTTGTAGAATATGTATGTATTTTGAACTTTCTTCATCACTGATTCTTATTTCGAATATGTTTATCGAACTTTACGCTTGATAACCGTTTGTTGGTTTCTTGCGATACAAGCCGTGCAGGGACCGAAGGTTACACCTTTTTGTATTTAGGTACAATTTTAATGGGGAATAAATGATTTATACAATAAGTATTTTAATGGTTTACGTGGAACGTGGGTAACGTTTTATAAAAAAAAAACAATAGTAATAATTAAATTCACAATATTACTATAAGTAATTTAACGTTGAAAATTCCCTTGAAAATATTTTAGACAAAAATGTAAATCATCTTAAGGAGTTATCAAAGCGTCGCAAAGCGTCAATGGCAAGAATCTCTTTGAGAAAATTGTTAGCATAAGCTTGCTGCCTTACATAGTCTGTTGAAAAGTTTAATGTTGTAGGGATGTGGTAGCTAGCTCCCATAATTAATTCATGTGTTGATAATTTTAAATTGTAACACATTTGATTTTATATCTTCAGTAGGTAAGTGATTTGTCGTACTAAGATACAAGTCCAATTTCACCAGTAAAAAAGGTCCAAATAATTATAATAATAAATAATTTGCCAAGCCAAGAAACCTTTTAAACGTTATATCATAATAACTTTCCTGAACAAAGGAAGGTCGAACAAGCTTTTTAGTCAAATTATATTGTTAATACTTACCTACCATTTAACAACCAGGTGTCATGTACCCTAAAGCAGGTATTTCAACCCTTTGCAAGAATTGCAATTGAGATCGTCCCGGCATCCCCACGCACCTTTGATGTAGGCGAGATGACTCAAAATATTCGACGAGGTATTTAAAGCATGCCCCTCTCCCCCTACTTCAACAATGATACCTATTTGACTACGATAACTTTGTATTAAGCTACGTCTATTTTGTAACGGTATGTTTTAGCTTTGTTAGGTTTTGTTTTTAATTTAGTTGCGCTTTTATAGTAATAATGAATGTTGTATGATGTTATTTTCCTACCCTCTTTTTTCCTAATCCTGCGTGCGATATGTGTCAAAATCCATCGATTCGTTATTTACTGAAAAACTTTGAATGGCTGAGGTCTATGTCGCGTCGTGCGTGCGTTTATCAAAAACCTTTAAAATATTAATCATTCGTCATCGGAAAACGTGAAAAAGGACTATTTGTGTTGCAGTGATTTTTAAGGTTTGACGAAAACGTGGACCCACGGAAGACGTGAAAGGACATTATAACGCGAATATGCTTTCTTTCCCTTTAAGGCTACGCTTTTTCAAAATCGTAGTCATATAATCCCGTGTTTTCCTTGACAGCAAAATAGTTTACTTCATCCAGTTTAAAACTAAGTACTTAGTATCAGCGCAAAAATACTTTCTGCGCCCAACCAAATGATATACTTAATTCATCAGAATCTTACATACACACCTAGTTTATATAATCTTTTGTTGTAAATGTGAAAGTTTATCCAAACTTTCAATCAACAATTATCCAATTGGATGTTAACTGCATAACAGCTGAACGGCTAGATAAAATTTGGCACACAGATAAAATATATTCTGAATCAACATATGGGACACTTTTTTAATCCGGGAAAACATAAGATCCCTCGGGGGAAACCACAAGGCGTAGGCTAGTTTTCTTTAAAAAAAAAACATAACAATTACATGTTGATCAGTGTATCATGCTGGCTGGCTACCACCCTCAAGTTGAAAATCTGTCGCCAAACACCTATTGGTGAGAGCCAGTTCTTTCTGGGCTTTGTGTGTGTTACCATCTTCGGCCACATCATTACTTACCATAATGAGATTGTGGTCAAACACAAGCCTATACAAAGTAAAAAAAAATCACATAAATACATTTTGTACTTTTTTAATTTGCTCTTACTTTTATAAATTTACTAGCTTTTCCGCGCGGTTTCACCGCGTTCCCGAGGGATCTTGTGTTTTCCTGGGATAAAAAGTAGCCTATAGTCTTCCTCGATAAATAGGCTATTCAACACTGACAGAATTTTTCAAATCGAACTAGTAGTTCCTGAGATTAGCGTGTTCAAACAAACAAACTCTTCAGCTTTATTTATTAGTATAGATTTATTGCAATATGTATATGCTATGTAAATAACAAAGCCAAATCTAATGAAAAGAAAAGCTATAACAATACCTATCGTAAATGATAATAAAAAGCTAGGTAATCAAAACTTTTATTTCTGAACGTCCTTTAGAGCATTTGTTTCTTGCGGACCGAATCGACCCCCTCAAATTTTGACATAACAAAATTTTAGGTTTTTTGGTCCGCGGTCCGAATGACGAGCGGACCGAAACGACTAAAGCCCCAACTGTTTTTAATTCAGTCACTAATGAATGAAAAATGTTTTTTGTAATCTTATAAATTACTAGCTTTTCCGCGCGGTTTCAACCGCGTTCGCGGGATAAAATATAGCCTATGTTACTCGGTGTAGTGTAGCTTTCTAACGGTGAAAGAATTTTTAAAATCGGTCCAGTACTTTTTGAGCCAATTCGTTACAAACATACTTACATACAAATCTTTCCTCTTTATAATATTATTATTATTATATATTATATTATTAATTATTAATTATATATTATATATATAGTATAGATTAGTGTAGATATAGTCTCCATCTTGTCTTCTAATGAACAACCAGTTACATAAAAGATAATTTTGGGATATTCCTGAGAGAGCCTTTGCTAACCATCAGGGAAATTATCTATAGGTTATATCATGTTTCTTGCTATTACAAGATTATGATATTTTAAATTGTATTACTTATTTTGTTATTATAAGAACAGGTTTATTAATACGTTGATATATTAATACAGACCTACAATAACTTTTAAGTATATATATTTTTACTTCTTCCTTTCCTCCACCTTTCCCACTCCCTTAAACTTAAAAGAACCTCACTATAGAAATACTGACCATCCCCTTTATTCAGATCTTTTCGGCTGCTATTCCGATCGGTAGTGTCTAAGTCCTATGTCACCGTTACAGAAAGATATCAATATAAAAATAGAGGTAAGCAGAAACATTCACAAGATACACAATAAAACTCCACAAAATGTATGTTCGAATTTTTATCTTAATACAAGATCTAGAAGCATCAATCGGACGTATAATTGAAGTGAAATATCACAATCTCAATAATATAATTATCCAGTTAAAATACCTGCAAAAACTGCACGCTTTTATCTAACAGCGCTGGCCTCCACCATAACAATTATCCAAACGAATAGAAGCTGATTTATGAACGTGCCGAGCTGAGCCGATCTGACACTGATCCAATCTGAGCGTTATACGAAACGTGCATCTAACCCGACGGCTCGCAGACCGATGAAAATCCTTTACCAAAACATTTGTAAAATGAGTTATTGGCTATTTTAAAGACTGTCATTTTGTTCAGTCGATTATTTTGCTATTAGTGAAAATACATGGAAAAATCTTTTAAGTAGATTGATCAATGGACTTTCAGCGGTTATTAGGTTACTACCCTATTTAGAGAAACTCTAATTAGGAAATCGGAAGGTGTAGTCGTTTGACTAATCGTTAGCTAGTTAGATTCCGATTAGGTGTGATTGGAAGGTGCCAACCTCACTGTTCCCTAAATAGTTTACTATTTAGAGATTTTTTTAAATAGGGTAGTGTAATAACCACTTTACTGAAGTTTTAGGATGAATACTAAAGAGACACAATTATGACAATGACCGAAATTATTGCGTTGTGTTTCTTTGCAACAATGTACTACATTTAATGCAGTATAGCACAATAAAGCTTTCTAAGAGGCAGACAATGTGCAACGCTCCGTATGACGACATTAACACTGCCGCCGGGAGATAAACAAATTGAAACGTTGCTTCACTCACTGACTTAATCCAAATGTTGTTTCAAAACATTTATCTAGTTATTCAAACTGTAAAATATACGTATCTACAAGTTAACCGTATTAAACTACGTGTAATTTCGTGACTGAAATTATTTCACAGCATTTTTTTCAGTAGGAAAATTAAACATGTTTTCTCTAATTAAAATCAATTCCAGTAATTGAATAACGATAAAATATATATTATAATAATCACCTTAACTGAAATACAATCATCATTATCATCATCTCAGCCGCAAGACGTCCTGCTGACGACTGCTGGACTTATGCCTCCCCTAAGGATCTCCAATAGGACCGGTCTTGGGCACACAATAGTAACAATATCTATGTACATAAAACTATGTACATAAAAATAACAAGTACATTTACGCTTTGTATTAAATGAAAATTAAATAAATCATTACAATAATTATTTACCTACTAAAAATACTAATGACCAATTAATCATCTTCCACTCGATTTACATAGCTATAGAGGCGCTCAAGTCAGTTCCGTCGGCATCTGTTATCGGTGATCAGTGGGCTAATTGTACGTTAATCAGTCGTTAATTACTGATTGTGGGCAACGCGTGACGTCATTATGCTAGCTCAGCCATCTAGCGCACAATCAATAATGTACTGTCATGTGCAACTTGATCTAATTTGTCTCGTGTCTAATTACAAGTTCTACGCACACGTGTGCCCATGTTATTAAATAGTTTGAAGTTAAGTGAGTTCGAATTGATGGGTACCTGCCTAACTTATACTTATATGTACATTTAATGTATTCGCTATTTGAACGTTTGCTATTGAGGCTTCCGGCGACTAGGGCAGCAATAAAATGGAACCGCGGTCCCAGCTACCGGATTCATTTAATTTGATTTTTTTCGTCTTGCCACTGGGACCACCTATAAATTAATATCGTTTTCAATACACTTGCTCGTAAAGTGACCCTTATTACATCGCTTTTAGGGCCGTAAACCGAGCTATAACACACGCGTGCATAATAATATTACCGCACTAGTGCGTAATAGAATTATCCCTACAAAGTTAAATTAGTACCTTACTACAAGATATGTGCACAATATGCGAGTATTTTCAATTGAACCGGGTAATACTTACAGTTTTTTTTTTTAGTGTAAGTAACTAAGAGATTTTATGCCGCTGAAAATCCATATACTTACATTTTTGGAATAAATAAATGTGTACGTCTTTAATCAATCATAATTTGTTATAAAATATTTGCATTTTATCACTTAAAATTATAATTTTGAAGTAGGCTGTATGTTTATTGGCCATCCATTTGGAGCTTGAAAAAAAACTTGCGCGCTTTTTCCCATAATTGAGATATTTTGTTTTTATCGTATTTGTCGCTGTGTGGTAAAAATTGTGTTTTTTTTCCTCGCAAATGTATTGTAAAACGTCGTATGAAACTCGTGAGCTCTGCTTATTACACACTCGGGTGTTTTACGCCCTCGCCTACGGCTCGGGTTGCAACTCACAGCCTCGTGCGTAATGAGCAACTTCGCTCACTTGTATCACAATATACTATTATTCAGTCGCTCAAGTAGTATAATAATGCCTAATTTACCTTTTCTAACAAGTAACCAACGCGTATTTTTGAAGTGAAACTTCTTTATCGACGTATGGGAGAAATTTTTGTAGCAAATCGTCACGTTTTTCGGTTACCCGCCATGTTGCTTTTATTATGTTTTCCCGTATTTTGGAAGGCAAAGGGTTCTAGCTCATACAGCCTAGCCATTTATCTTATTTATCTTCTTAGTTTTGAATTAATGTCTGACATCTTAAAATATAAAGGTATGAAGTTAGCTAGCGAAAAACATTGGTTGCCATTTCATCGACGTATGGGAGAAATTTTGTAGCAAATCGTCACATACAGCCTAGCCATTTATGTTATTTATCTTCTTAGTTTTGAATTAATGTCTGACATTTTAAAATATAAAGGTATGAAGTTAGCTAGCGAAAAACATTGGTTGCCATCGGCACGTTTTTCGGTTACGCGCCATGTTGCTTTTATTATGTTTTCCCGTATTTTGGAAGGCAAAGGGTTCTAGCTCATACAGCCTAGCCATTTATCTTATTTATCTTCTTAGTTTTAAATTAATGTCTGACATCTTAAAATATAAAGGTATGAAGTTAGCTAGCGAAAAACCAATGTTTTTTAGTAAGCGTTACTACCGTCAGAATTTTAATCAGGGACTTTTCAGAAGTTTCACTTCTACCATGTGTGACTTGCACACACACACACATTTTTTTTTTAAGTGACTCACGTTTTCGTAAGACCTAAGCTGATGACATCAAACTGAAACATGAAAAATGATGAGTAAAGTAATCGTTGTGCATTTTAGAAAAGAAACGTCCCCACTTAAATAATATTATTTATAACATTATAATAAAAATTGATACAGATTTTTAACTAACAATACAATTAAATACATAGATAAAAGTTTCATATTTCGATTTAAAATTCAAAAGCAAAACAGATATCCAATTATAAAGGATTCGTCGTTCAAATGTAATCCAATTATTTCTCAACTCTAGCGCATGTTTATCCCGCAACACGGGGCATCACCTTGTCACAGTGGCGTACAATGTTCATACTAATTCATTAGTCGCGTCGCATCGCATCACATACGTCATCCGATATGCCGCGTCATTTACGTCAGCCGTCAATCGCAAATGATTAGTGAGCTGTGATTGCGCATTGATCACTTGTTACCAAATGTTTGCTTGGTGTCGTGTAATGCGCGGAAGTGTACAATCAGCTTTATGGATTTATTTATGAATTTGAATTTGAGAATTTATGCTTGAATGATTCTAATGTGTATGATCATTTAAAACCCGGCGTTAGAGTTCCGTAGTGAGCACGATGTGGTACAGTACAAACAATCCAACACCTAGGAATATACAATAAAAAAATAAAATAAAAGGATATTAAAGCATTGCTCGTAAACAACTAAATCCTAATAAGCGGAGATTTTTTTTTCTTTTAAAAATGCTATATGGTATAACTGAATACATATTTCTAGTAGCAGTTTAGCTGAGTGTACACAACATTACGGGGGCACGCAACATTAATATAAATTAACATATCTAAAGCTTAATTAAAAATTAAATAAAAAAATATGAAAATATGTTCAACTATGCACAATTTCATATTTTCATTATTCTATGTTTCCGAACCCTAAATAATTAATAAGTATTTGACTAAATTCATATAAAAAATACTTTTGCTATGAAAATTACGACCAACCTCCCTATTTATTTATATTTACCCTATAGAATAAATATGTTTGTGTAGTTCATTTTTAAGTAAAGTATCACCATTTACAGAGCTGAGGCCTAGAACACCATTATTTTTATGAACAGGATAAACATAACGTTTAACTCTATCCATGTTCATTAACTTTAAACTCACCTCTTAATCCTTTAACCCTGATAAAATATGAACTAGTAAGGCCATAAAAAATTGTCATAAACCCATAACGGCGGCAGAACGTGTGAATAAACGGCGAGCGCGTCGTAAAGCTGTCGAAACTAACGGACGGTGGGCCGCTCTCCCACCGGCCACCCTCGAAACATGAAAACAAACACATTTTCCTATATGCTGAAAACAATAGTAACGTAATGGGTAGGTACTGATCTTTTATTTGGTCGATATACTTATGTTTGGAAAATGTTATTTTGTATGAAAGCGTTCAAAACATTTATTTAATGAACTTCTGTTTTTGAAATTATAAATAAGTATTTCTAAAGGATCTATTTCAAATGATGAAAGATATGTTTTAAATTTAGAAATTCTATAGATATATGATACCGTAACACTAAACTCCTTATTGATACAAAAAGTAGGGTTAGGTACCTACTTAGGTACTATAAAAAAATCCAACGACGCTTAATACAGGTCCATAAAATCCCCTACACATGAGTTACTTCCATCATATATTTACATTACATTGTACAAAAATCAGGTGCGGGTAGGGATCACGTAGGCATTAATAATGATAAATTTGCGTCATTAATTCGTCGGGATTAGTCGCGGAGGCCGAGTGCGCGCCGCCGATAACCAAATATTAACTCAATTAGTGCGGAGACGCGGTACCTTGCATTCAAATGTCTGCTAATCCAACCCGTTCGGTGCTGCCGTCTATAGGAATTAGGAATGGACACTCGCCACTGGGAATTTAGATAGATCTACTAATAAGTTTGATTGAATTTTGAAATAAAGTTTGTGATGGTTCAATGTAAAATATTAACCGCTTGAGTAATAGTTTTGATAATAATATTTTTGTAATGAATAATAAAACTCAAATTGTCATCATTTGAGCCTCTGCCCTGCGGTTTCACCCGCGCTCCCGAGGGATCTTATGTTTTCCCGTGATAAAAAGTAGCCTATGTACTATTCCACACTACATATTAATCCATTTCTGTGCCAAAATTCATCCAAATCCATTCAGCCGTTCAGTCAAGCCATCCAAACTTTCACTTCTTTTTTTAAATTAACAAAATTTTAGAAAAATCGAACCACTTGTTTGTTTCAAAAAAGAGCAAACACCTACCTACATTTTTTTTAGGTTTATTATATTAGGATCAATATAGCATAACCCCATTGTTATAATATATAATCCAACTAATTGCATTATCCTAATGAATAGTACGAAATCCTAATGACAAATGCATGGTTAGCAATGACAGATCACCGAGCTGCTAATACCAAGCTGACGAAGCAGTACCGGTGACGTCACACATTCATCAACGCATGTCTACATTGATGGGTCCTATTATCTTAAACAGATGACCGGTACCTATAAGTTCTACTAGATATACTTAGAGTATTTTATTGGTAAATAGAAATTGTCATTTATAATGTTTGTAACTACATATATTGCCAAATTATGATTAAAAATGCAGTTTTAGGTCTCATCTCGACCGTTAGTCCTAACAATTTTCTTTTTTTTTAAATAATTTAATCATCTCAATTTATCTTTTTGCATCAATGATCAATAAGTTATGATATTCCAATTTCTCTAAAAATCTGTATCCATATTTTATTACATTCTTATATTTAAAGCAAAATTATTACATAAAATATGACCTCTTTAATATCATGAGCAATTCAATCTCAAAAGTCAAATAAAACAATAGGATTTCCGTTTTATGACAATTCAATTCATTTACAATTATTTCAATTGAACGCTTTTCTTTATAAAACAAACGTACCCGACCAAAAGCAAACTTAATCCAATCCACGACTCGACGGAGTAAGACGTCGGCTCAAACAAATTATTTGACATAATATCGTTAATTAGAAACCCTCTTTTGTAACCGAGGGTGGGGTAATTAGGTTCGGATGTTCTGAATAGGGCCTTTTTCTGCTCGTTACGACTGAAACAAAGGGGCAAAGAAGTAAACAGACTGTATTCAGACGAAGATTTGCATTAGCTCTAACAATAGAGGAAAGAGTTTGACTTTAATTTGGTTACTCTGTTGGTGTTGGATGGTACAAATGACTTCTTAAGAGTCGGTTCACAATGGTTTGTATTTTGCCAAGGTATGTACATATACCACTTGTCACGTAAATTATATTATGTATATTTTTTGGGTAAGAGGTTGTGTGTGTGCGTTCGTTTGTGTGTAAGTCTGATGATGATGATTACTTAAAATTGATCTAAAGATACACAGTTTTGTTGTGGAAATACACCAAACACATGAAGTTTGTACTTGATTGTGTTTGTTACCTACATATACTTATCAAAGATTTTTTGTCATGTTTTTATGAATTTTCACGATAAAAACTCTACATTCTGCGCATACGTGCTTGTTACTTGGTTATAATTTACTGTTACTATATTCCAATATGTAGGAAGAAAACATAGAAATCATTCTGTAACTTCTCAACTCATATAATATCTACATTACAACGTATTTAGTAAACCTACAAAAAACTTTGTAAAATATCGTGAGCAGGCCGCGGTTTCGAGCACAAGACGTCACCCCTCGCGGATTTAATTGCGCTACCATTGTTCCGGCTGATTTGATTCTGTATCTCTCTATAGGGCACAATCATAATAATAAGGTTAGCGGCTGACACGCATTATTTGAAGCCACACGTAACTGTTTTTTGTAGCATAATTTTTTTGGTGCTAAAACTTATACTGTAACCAACATTGTGAAAAGCGTTTCGAAGAGCCTTTGTATAAAACTAGATATTTCTTAATTCCTTACAAGTTTTCTCTTCGGTAGTTTAGTTTTGGTAATTCGTGAACTTTATTTATAACAAAAAATATAACCTACAAACTTTAATATATAGAAATAAAAAGAAAAAAAATAAACTAAGTACATATTGTAGACATCATTATTATTATCGAAGATAATAGATACTAATTGGTATATCCTAGTTCCTACTAATCCTAACTATAATATTATAAATGTGAAACTGTGAGGATGGATGTTTGGATGTTTGTTACTCTTTCACACAAAAACTACTGAACGGATTTAGATAAAATTTGGTAAACAGATAAAATATATTCTAGATTAACATATAGATTACTTTTTATCCCGGTAAAACACAAGATCCCTTGGGAACGCGGGTTAAACCACGGGGTGGAAGCTAGTTATATATATTGCTAAGTGCTGTTACTTTTTTACACTAAAGTAACTTTTTAACTTGACTTTTTAATAAGAATAACTTACACTAATATTTAGTACCGTCTCGATGCGCTATGAGCGACATGTCATGCACACTCTTTCCCTGACAATTTCAACAAACAACAACTTGCTCCTAATTGTGTTAGCGATTCCTTTAGAAAGCTCTTTTGACTGGGCTCCAATTGTTAGAACTCGTTTTGAAATGACGTTAAATACGACCGAATTTCAGATAATTAACACAGATTACGGTCTTTCAGAAAATGATTCTCTTTTGTTGCAGAAAATTCGGAGAAAATATTATTATAATTGTTAGTGCTTAATATAATAATTGTATTTCCTATATTATATACGGTTTTATTTACAAAATCCATATTATGTTACTAAATTATACATATTACTAGCTGTCCCCCGCGGTTTCACTTGCGCAGCGGCTTAAAAAATAGATGTTGGCCGATTCTCAGACCTATATACCCGATATGCACACAAAATTTTATAAAAATCGGTCGAACCGTTTGGGAGGAGTATGGTAACTAACATTGTGACATGAGAAATTTATATATTAGATTAAGGAACGTATAAATAAATGCCTAAAAGCTGCGCCTAGGTATTACGGGAATATGTCCCGCCTAAGCGCCCAAAACATATACATTTTTTGGTTTGAGCTTTTCCAGAATTACTATGTTATGTGATGATGTGGCCGATGATGGTAAGCATGTGTGCTTTTTGATGAAGGGAGGGTTAGGGTTAAAGGAAACTGGCTTTTAAGTGTAGCTCTCACATCACGTTGATGGGTGCAAGGCGACTGATTTTTTGTATTGGTGACCAGGCTTGGGTGCCTACTTATTTAATAGTGCCTGCCTGGCCATCATTTCGTCACGATATTTTTCTACCATCATTGATGTCCCAAAATAATCCGTCTACCTGTCAGTAAGTAGGTAAATATCCCTGTAATCCTTAGTACAAAGTACAGACCTAGCCGACATAGGCATACGCATTCATACGTTGACCGCAAAACGTTACAATAGTCCAACCGCCATGCAAATATCGAATATCGGGTAACTTAAAGCCCATGCAAATTCGGAAAAACCTATTATAATCTGCATCGCACACCGCTGGACGCTCTTTTCATTCGATGCCTTTTGTTGGCGGATTCAATTAAGTTTACATCGGCACCGAGGTCAGTTAATAAAAACCGAAGCCTACAAAAATTGGCGCGTAAATCAAATTCAATAAAGTGCAGTACAATAGAATGGGACGGGGCATCGGAAAATGACGCTGGCAAACAATGACTGCTCGCCACTGCTCGCACAGGGCACCAATCAACTTATATTGCACACGAGCCGTGTCATTTTTATTGCTTTTTTATAACTTCCATATAGAAAATAATAAGCAATAATTGTTTTTGGAGGCATTGCAAATAAACAATCGTGCTAATGAAGTAATCTGAAGGGAACTAATGTCATCTTGTAAAGTAAAGTTGTCATATTTAATTTATTAGAGTTCTATTTTTTACTTTAGATAGAGTTCACTAAAGCAGAGCAATAAATGTCAATAATTCATTACGCTAAAGAAGTTTCGTTTCGTTCCTTATTTTTCCCGACAAACCAACAATCACCGTTTCGCGCGACAGTAGAAGTATGGCGGCCGATATTTGTTTGTCAAAAACTACATCTTACAGTCAGCTAATTGGCATAAAATTTTAAAGCCATCTTGAAGGATTTTAATTTACATGATATAAAAATAAATATTCCAATGGATTCTCCTGGTGATTCTGAACAAAGTAATTGGAGGATGCAGATATACAATCAATTAGCTTTTCTATATATATTAATACGTTATAATCTATAATTATATTATTATATAGTACCTGGACGACCGAGCTCTGCCCGGGTGAATGTAGGGAAAACGAATTTTCCCAGATATGAGACCTAGCAAGATCGATTTTCTCAAATATTGCTCATTTAATAGAATGATGACGAAGTGTCAGCCACACAAAAAAAAAAAATGTTCATAACACAAAGGTTTGTCCTGGGTGGGAATCAAAAATACGGACCACAGTCTTGTAGTCAGTCACTTATGACTATTTAGTAGACCATCGAGCCAGTCCATATGATTGTCCAACAATTTTTAATTTTCCCGAAAATCTGGCAACCCAGGAAACGTCAGTTTATTTCGTCTGATTATGCTAGGCTTTTCAGAGCCAGTTCGCTTCTTGGTCTCCAGTATGGTAGTTTCTAGGCTTGGTATGCATGCCACCTTCGGCCATATCATCAGTTATCATGGTGGGTTACACAAACACAAGTCTGTCTATTTATAAAAAAATATATATTATTATGCCAATGCATAATAATAGTTAAGAAAGAGCAATCTCGTTTTTAACTATTATTTTCGTAAATCGATGCTATTTCATACAGGGTGCTATTACTATTTACAATATTTTTTTACTATTATATTTTTATCTCGAGAAAGACAACTCGAGTAACTTTAGCTTCAGCAAATCATTTGAAATGTAAATAAAGGTTTTTTGTAAGTAAGTATCAAATAGTTGAATTGAACAGAGCTGCCACAGTTACACCCTTTCACATTAAGGATTCCCGTCCACCTTCCACGTCTCAGAATTAATCGCCCGAGAGCCTCTGTCTATTAAAGTTTCTTCGCGAGTTGTTTAAGAGGCTCAACTCCCTTAAAACTCGACAGATAATGTTAAACATTCATTTAAGTGCGCGAGGTCCGCCTAACTTCCGAATCGTCGTATAAATCTTCTAATTCTTCGAGCGTTTAATATTCATATCACCGTTCTCGCGTCGCACTCGGTAAGCCGACGAAAACTTCGCCCGCCTCCGCTCCGCTCTACCATGGAATACGTGCACAATACCCACCTACTACTTACTACCTACTGTTTAAAACTCGGATTTTCTCAGCTATACAGTAAAACATGTTATTAAATATTCTTAATTATAATTATCTATTGTAAAAAATATGATAAACTACAGAATTATGATAAACCTAGTGGTTTATAAACGTGCAAATGAATTACATATAAATCTGTCTGGCGTGGATTTTTCATTTTATTTACTGTTAAATATTCGATATATTAACAATGTTTCACTTTCTATATTATAAACATACACAGCTAGCCTTACAATAGTAAATTACTTTATATTTTAATCGATTTAAATCATATCCATTTAAATGTTATATCAATAAAGATACTTTTACTAAATTCTGTTTTGAAACTATCATAGTCTAGAAGGCAACGTTAGAATTAAGGACGAGATAAAATAAAATTTGAATGAAAGTACCTCCATTACCATTCTGGTTCGATAGGTCCCGCGGGAGAAAGCCGGCATAGCCTTTTGTACGTAGACTTGAACATAGGAAAAGACAAGACTAACTTCGCTGGGTTTTTTTTAAACAAATTTATAATAGCTTATGAAGAGAATTCCCTGCGTAGGTATCTACTTGGTCCAGTGTTTTTTTATGACGTTTTCATTCAGATGATTATTAAAGGTAAATTAAGTTGTAATAACTTAATAAATCTATTATTAATATTTTATTGGAAATTAAAAAAAATATAGTAAAAAGTATCTTCCTTACCAACCTGTTAATGTTAAGCATAGTTAACACGTGGTCCTTGCCTCATGCTACAAGCACTTTATGAGGTTATTTTACAATGTATGAACATCTTTTCTCCTAAAGTTACGTCATAGGCTATGAATATCCTCATGACGTAAAGTAAACCAAAATACACGTTAAAGTATATGTATATAGCTTATTTTATTATGTATATACTTTCATTTAAAATCATGATCTTATTAAGCTGAAGTCTAAAGTCAATAGAAAAGTCTGGAAACTGAAAATGTGTAAAGCAATTGTGGGAAGCCGCCAAAACACGTAGCTCGTTCACTTGAGTCGTTAAAGCAGAGCCAACTTTCGTAGACACCTACGGCTTCAAATTATATAGCGACTGAGAGAAAATCGTGAACAAAGTGTGGGTTCTTGATAAATTGGATGTGCAATAACAGTCTAGGCAAGTTGTTCTGACTTCGCCACATCAGCAGGTTTGGGTACAATATCTCCGCTCATTTGTGAATGATGTCACTGTGTCGTTATATAAGTTGAATGTTTAAAACTAAACCTAACTTTATTGCAGCTATGCATAATTAAAAAGATAATAACCAAAACTAGTTATTAGGGTTCCGTATCCAAAGGTTAAAACGTAACCCTATTAAACTCCCCTAGACTCCGCTGTCCGTCCGTCTGTCTGTCTGTCCGTCTGTCACCAGGCTGTATCTCATGAACCGTGATAGTTAGACAGTTGAAATTTTTAAAATATTGAAGGGGGCTCCCATACAACAGACATGATTTTTTTGCCGTTTTTATAGATAATTGTACGGAACCCGTCGTGCGCGAGTCCAACTCGCACTTGGCCGGTTTGTTTTTATTATTTTCCACCCATTAGAATGATGATCTGAATGATTTTATTTTTGTTAGGAAAAAGAAATTAAAATTACTTATAAAATTTTATTAAATTTATTTTACTACATATTCATAATAATAAAAATAAAATACTGTGTTCGATGTTTTATTCATTTACGGATTTTAAAACAGGGAAGACGTATGGAGTGCTCGCCGTCCCGCGCGCCCGCCCTAGCCATGTTCCCGTCCGCGGTATTTTAAATAAACTGCACTTTTTTATATTCTTGGTATATTTTTCAAAAGCCGATGCCAACCTTATTAATATGCACTCTTAAACACCCCTAACATGAATAATTAGGTGCTTCATGGATTTATCCTACAGTGTTATCTATGAAACACGCGTTTTGCATAGTCATTCTTTTTTCTTTATTGAGTATAATACATCTTGGCTCGAATGCGATTCTGATTAATGTCTTTAACTCCAGTCGACGCAACTTTGTCACAGATAGCGGAGAAAAATAAAGGGACGTGACTCGACTAATTCGCTTTTTACGACGTGAATTAGAAGAGTAATGTTACTTTTCATAAAATATTCTTGAGAATTAAAATATGTTAAAAACCCTCTTTCTCTTTACCTGCCAGTAAATATTTATGTTTCAAATATTCGTATTCTTCTTTTGAACCCTAGTATTGACAGCAGTATTACATAAATGTCAAAACGTCATTCTATAACTTTCTAATAATTGTATTTTTAACTATTTTCTAAAAATATGAGAACTGATATTTTGATCTTGCTGTGTTGTGGTAAGTTTATAAAAAAATCGTTAAATAGATTTCACCATCATCATCATTATATTCAGACTAGGGAAGTCCACTCCTGAACATAGGCCTTCCCATAAATTTTCACAACGAAAGTTACATAGTTTTGTGCTGTAATAATAGTAATCCTATGTTTAAATTTCCTAAACACTTACATACTTAGGTACATAATCCAACTTGTACTAAAATTTTATCACATTCTTTTCTTCTTTCTAGCATTTTTTAGTCAGGTATTTGCCGTTGAAAATGAAGTTAAAAGAGGTGCATCTCCGTTTATGGTATGTTACATAGAAACTAACATATTGAAAGTACTTAGATACTAATGATATAATAATATGAATTTCGACTAGTCCAGTGTATTGCGAATATATACTATTCGAGTCAGTGGAGATTATAAACGGTTGTCGCCTAACAAAAAGTTGGTACAGTAAATTAAAGATTTTGAAATACGTTTTTTTGATCTTGGAAGAAGCATGCGCAAACCGCTATCATGAATAAAAGGTGCAAAAATACGTTTACATTGAATAACTCTATAATGGTTCGTTATATTATGAAAAATCTAATAGGTTTAATAATAACATTAGCAGAGACTAAAGATAGAGGCAAGAGAAATATAATGTATCTATTTTTTGGAAATATGTCATTGGATACACTTACGTAGCTATAATAAGTATTTATGCTAGTTATAACATATGGATAATTTCGTTTCATCAGGCATTAGTATATTACCCTGATGAGACGATAGTGGACGGAACCGGCGCCAGATTTGTTCGTGGTGCGGTGCTTATAAGACAAGATTGGTTGGTCACCTCTGCTGTCGGTCCTAGCGTCACTGATAATGCCCCTAACGGCTTTCCTCAAAAGACCATGCTAGCAAGACTTGGTGCCATTGCCATTGATTCTAATTTCACTCTTAATGAAGATGAAGATGAACAGGAGCGAGAGGTAGATGCTGTTTTTGGTTAACTTTTATTTCCGTTGGATAGTATTGCGTTTGACTATAATCTCTATCTATGGTAAGTGACGATATGTCTAAAGTTAATTAGTATTCGATGTCTAGAAGGGAACTGGCTTTCAATCGCACCATAATTGACCATAATTGACGGGCCGGTTAGCGTGGTTGGTAAGATACCCTATCTATCACGCCGCAGGTCGTGGGTTCGATTCCCACTCAGAACAAACATTTGTGTGTATGAACATGTCTGTTTGTCCTGTGTCTGGGTGTAATTATCTATATATGTATGTATTTACAAAAGAAAAGTAGTATATGTAGTATATCAGTTATCTGGCTTCCATAGTACAAGCTCTGCTTAGTTTGGGGTCAGATGGCCGTGTGTGAGGAATAATGTCCCAGAATAATACATTATTGTAGGTTATTAGTGAATGCGGCCATCATAGTGCCGCTATTTTAAATGGATTTTAATACGTTATGGCGGCTCTTTACTTCATTATTTGATAAAAATAACTGCTATGCGTATGTACAGGATTCATTTGCCAAAACTTGTTGCTTAATGATCTAAGTTGCTTCGTCTTTTACCTTTGTACAGGCCTATATTTGACCATACAATCTCAACATAGTGTGGTCGAAGGTAGTAAGCACACATAGTCTAGAAGGAACTTACTAACTGCCTATAATAACTGATTTAAATAATAGTTACCAAAAGAACGCCTTGTGGAATGTCATCAAGAGATCAATGCTAAAACAAGAAGAATGTGTGACGAATAATGTCCCAGAATATTTATTTATTATTTATTTAAAATTATTGTTTTACTATCTTTAGATAATACAAATAGTGCGACCATATAACAAGAGTGCGACGCAATGGTGGCGCACCGATATATCTTTGATGAAGACCCTACTGCCATTCAACATGACAGCAGCTGTGGCAACTACCTCGCTTAATTTCAAAGCGGACTACTTCGATAAAACTTGCTCTATTCTGGTTTATGCCGTAAGTGGTTACTATTCGCTTTGTCTTTTATCACGTCATTTTTCTACCTTTAGTATAATTTTCAGAAGAAATTTGGAAGTATGATGGAAGAGAAAGTCTTGATGCAGTTATCAGTCGATATGTTGCCTCCGTCCATGGAAAATTGCGGCAGCCATTTTGATGGATCTTCTATGGCGTGTGGTTCTGATAGTGATGAAAACAAAAACGTTGCTACTAATGATGATTTTTGCCGCGTAAGTAATAAATGAAAATGTTTTTTAATAAGTACTTACCTAAATTCTAATGTGATCAATTAACCTCTTTTTAAATAATTGTAGGGCAATAGCGGTGGTCCTCTAATATGCGCTGGTCAAGTAATAGGAATTCAAACGTACATTGAAAATAAATGTAAGCAACCTCACTTATACCAACTTGTATCAGCGTGGGAGAACTTCATAGATTGTGGTACAAAAGATAGTTGCTATAAGGAGTTGTGTAAAAATACATGTGATGTAGTGAATAAAGACACCCCTGTGTCAGAATTACCAATAATTAATAATGATAGTTTGGTGTACGATCAAACAGTCGATTCTTCCTTAATAATATCGCGGGCATTAACAATAGTTACCGAAGAAGGCGAGATAGGACTATCTCCAACAATGTCGACACTAACACCGACCCATGTGGTATTAGCCACTAAAGAATCACCCA
Organism: Tetheella fluctuosa; assembly: GCA_951216915.1. NCBI lineage: Eukaryota > Metazoa > Arthropoda > Insecta > Lepidoptera > Drepanidae > Tetheella > Tetheella fluctuosa. The sequence goes on along the minus strand of OX578217.1, from coordinate 5,740,303 downwards.
TACCAACTAATAATATAATATTATCAAATGAGACTTCACATGTGGATGAAGTTGATGATGGACCCATAACCACATCATGGCCGAATGAAAAACACAAAGAACAGCGTACCAAGCTGGCTGATGAGGCAGAGGAAGTTGAACGTAAATCCAATGTAGAAGCTCAGCAAGCTAATGACGTAAAAATTAAAGTACACAGTGCTGCAAATAGACATGTATGCAGTGTTGAAATATTCGTTGGAATCTTCGTTTTGGCATGTTTAATTTAATTTAATTTGAATTGATATATTTTGTTTGAAACAGTATTAAAGATTTCTGATATTTTATGATTTTTTCTATTACTTTACAACATTTATGTAGATATAGTCCCTTCCCTTAGAGTCATATAAGGCCCAAAAGGTGTTTTTGATGAAACCAGCACCATATTTTAGTATGTTGTTAGCATGTTATTGTGACTAAAAAACCATAGGGAGACAGTTTCTAACGTGGTTAAGTCAGCAGTTAAACCTGCCGCGATTAGAATATTGCGTATACAACAGAAAGTATGTCACATGTAAGCTTGTGTGGGGCATCATAAAAAGCAAAATTGAATACGCTATAATATTGTTTTTACACTTCTTGTAAATACCATAGTTTGCGAGAAATTTTAAGTTTATTTAAATTTTCCCAAAAAAACTTCCGTTTTTAGGATTCTGTACCCAAAGGGTAAAAACGGGAAGACTTCGCTGTCTGTCCGTCTGGGGCGTCCGTCTGTCTGTCACCAGGCTGTATCTCAAGAACCGCGATAGCTAGACAGTTGAAATTTTCACAAATTATGTATTTCTGTTGCCGCTATAACAACAAATACTAAAAACAAAATAAAATAAATATTTAAGGGGGGCTCCCATACAACAAACGCGTTTTTTTACCCTTTTATTTGGGTGCACCCTATATGGTAGTTCCCGTTGATCTAGAATTACGAAATTTGGCAAAAAGCAAGGTCTTACAGCACAAATAAAGGAAAAATTCCAAAAAATAAAAAAAAATAAAATTAAAGGAATTTTACATACATAGTAACGCCAATTAATAAAGACCTCTGAGTTGTATGGGCGCTCATACAATTTAGAGGTCTAGCTTAATTGGCATAACCTCAAATAAGGTAAATAAATAAATGTGTGCATTTCCCGTGATGGACGAACGATGGATGAAGTTTGTACGGAACCCTCGGTGCGCGAGTCCGACTCGGACTTGGCCGGTATTTGGTTTTCATTAACATTACAGTACCAACATTGTACTTATCAAGATATGAATGCTACATTAATAAGCTTTAAAACGCCATGAAAATATTACTTTACTAAAAATTAGCAAGCATAAACATATATTACTTAAACATCATTTGCTTTGCAAATTGTATTGAAACAGCCATCCGACTCTTGGTGGTGACATCCGATATGGAACAAAAGTAGTGTATTTTGCTTGTTTAAAAACCGATTTTCAAAATTTTAATGGCGTTTTAAAGCTTATTAATTTAGCATTCATATCATGATACAATAGTTTTCTGTAAAGTTACTAGTAAAGTTGATGAAAACAAAAAAACGGAAGTTTTTTTGGGATAATTTAAATAAAACTAATTTCTCACGGTCAAATGTAAAAACAATATTGTAGCGCATTTAATTTTGCTTTTTATCACACCCCACACAAGCTAACATGTGACATACTTTCTGTTGTATACGCAATATTCTAAACGCGGCAGCGGCCATTTTGATGACGTCATAACTGGTGACTTAGCCACGTTAGAAACTGTCTCCCGATGGTTTTTATTCAGAATAACATGCTTAACAACATACTAAAATATGGTGCTGGTTTTATCAAAGGCACCTTTTTTCCGCAAAGGGAAGGGCCTAATAAGTAGCCAATATCGAAAAAAAGCCAGTAACTTGCAACTGCTCGAATCCTTGAGTTTAATTCCACAAACATATCTAAAAATCAAGATTGCCTCTACCACAAAAGGCTCATCAAAATCTATAGGGTAAACACCGTTCAGCTAGAACCTGAAACTTTAGCATAGAGGCAGATCATATGATAAAAATAAATAAAAAATTAATTATTATTTTTATTATAATAGTTATTCCATCCAAATTTACAATTCTATATTGATTCCCAAAAATACATATTTCTAATTCCAGATTGAGTAACACGCCTTCACTTGTACAATACTCTAATAAATAAAATTACTCTGGCTTATACTCGAATGAACAGTGTTAGTAGCATTTTCAACGCCTGAAAATTTCAGCATCTTATGATGAGCACAAATATCACTATTGATAATAAAAAATGGAGCTTCCGTTCAAATCACATAGCACACTAGTACTAAAAAATGTATATTGGTACTTAGTGCACATAACGTAGGTATTTTATTTTCAGACTATTTGGGAACAATATAAGCGATAGCTTAAATGCATTCAATAGAAATGTTTAAATTAATTTTCTTTAAATATGTTTACTCTGTCCAATTTGGCCCCTTTTTACATTCTTGATTTTGATGGGATTACATGTAATTCACTCGTTTTAAGGAGCAATTACAACGACCAATCATGCTGATGTTTTTTCAATATAGTTGTTTGAGAAGTGTGGTTAAACATGGTTTGAAAGTTAGTTTTACTGCACGCCGCCGTGTGATTCCTTTACTGTCTTTTCTTAATTTCTTCAAGTCCCGTTACAAAACTTACTAGCAAGATGTATGTCACTATTATAATAGTAGGTACTTAGTATTATTGGCCGAAGATGGTATAAGCACACAGTCTAGGACGTCACTGACAAAAGAGTATAGTAACTATCCATAAAGGTAGTCACTGATATCGATCTCTCATTGCATTAAAACCTAAATTTAAATCATCGATAGAAGTTCATAAAGTAAAAAAGGATTCTGTTATATAAAATATTACGCTCTATTTGTTAGACTACTTATTTCTTGGAACTATTGAAAGTATGTGCTTATAATAGATTCATGGGGGCTTAGTTATAAAAGATGTGGCGGAGCGGTGATGGTGTCGAAGTTTGGTGAATAAGTAGAATTAAGTAAGGTTGCAAGCTTAACGCCTCTGCAGTTTGCTCTAATAGCATTAAGAAGTTTCCAGACCGTATTGAGGAAATATTTGTTCATTTAGGTACTTCCATCTTCGGTTGCCTGCGTCCATTATATATATAGTTAAAATTGCTTTTTATTTGTAAAGGTATTAATAATTATACTTTGTTTACCATAATTAAGGCGATGATAACTCATTCATTGGTAGTGACGTGGAATGCCGTACCGTAAGTCGTGGGTTGAAATCTTAAGGAATAAGGCAAGCATTGTGAGGAAACTAAAGCCTGGCTGGTACCACCTTCATGTTGAAATTCCTCGCCTAGTACCTATTGGTGTGATCCGGTAGCTGCGATTAAGAGATTTCTATATAGGCGCTGTGCTCTTACCACCTTTGAACACATCCTCACTTACCATGGTGATATTATAGTCAAAGAGTATTTATTACATGAGGAGTAATTAAAGTTTTTGTAAAAAAGTCTGTCACACTTTTAACCAAAGTAGCACGCATAACTAGACAGAGAATTTCATGGTTGATATTTCAATTTACATTACGACTTTATTTTGAAGATAATGAAAATGAATGAAAATTACAATATTTTTTATTCAAATAGGTCTAAATACAAGCATTTATAAATAGTCTGATTTTAAGGCGCGGTTTGGATGGTTGATTTTGCTAAGAAGATTCGGTAATAAACTTTTCCAAGACCAACTATTTTTTTTTACATAAAATGTTTTAGGTACTATGTCTCACCGTCAATATTTGTGTTTTATGATGAAAAAAAATACAAAATGATGAGTGACTTAGTAAATAAATATTATAGTAAACTCAAGCAGACTATATAGCAGCCATCGCTGTAACTATAATATTAAATTCCACCTGCCGTTCATAACTATACAAGCTAGTTATATCAAATTAATATTATATCCCACAGACTAATTCGTGACGGGTTCTAATTATCATATCGGATGGCAGGGCGGGTGCAGTCAAATCCCTGGGTCTCGTTGTGGGAGACCAATTTACATTTTCACAAGTCTTGGTTAAGTACACTTAACTTCCAAGTCTATGAGCCTCTTGTAATTTGTTTTGAGGCGTTAGGGTTCTCGTTAAATACCTTTATTTTATGACTATATTATACTTACCTAGCTGATTTCGGTCAATACATTGCAGATATGTAGGTAGACTAGTTACTACATAATTAGTGTAAATTACAACGGAGAAGCTTCAATTTATTGATTATTTATTTGGGAAGTCGTATCTGATTGCAGTTAATACAATTCAGGTTCATCCGGGGAGGTTCTAAAATAAGTACAATTTACCAAAACTAAATAATATGAAAGTACCTATGTGTGTAGGTAAGTACCTATTACAAATATCTTCCCGAACTCCCAAAGTGCAGTGAATCGAAATGTATCTTAATACGAGTCGATGTTTAAATTCCGAAAGGGGATCGCATCGGAAAACTGTTACGCATATTTTAAAGTTAAATTTACTTACAGAGCAGCCACGGCGCCGAATGAAGATCAGACACGAATATCTCTTTGCTAACTTTAAAATGTTTTATGATATTCGACGGACGTGATAACGGTGAATTTGAGAATAATCCACTCGATAGAAATGAATACGAAACGTATTCGTTTGAAATTTATCGCACGAAAAGGAATTCCATCGTCTATTTAAACGCTTAGTATGTCAGACGCCTGCGCGATGTTTATAGCAATAATTCCGAACGATTTTTTGCTACAACTGAATACCAGAAAAAAAATGCGTTATATGCTTAGGCCTTTCCGCATCCACCCAACCACTATCTTGTAAGATTGATAGGCCGATGATGATGATAAAGATGATACCATTTATAGGTATTATCGCTATTAGGTTTGATATTCAATAAAATATGAATGATCTTTTATTGAATGATTTTACAAAGAACCTACCTATAGCACTTTTTTCCACGAGTTTATTTCCCCACAATGTTTACCTTGATTGAAAGCTATACTTCTTAATCTCACTATCACCGAGCTATTGTCATTCAGCGTACTCTACCTTTTTCCGGAAAAAGTTTCCGTTTTTCCAAATAAAAAATTGGATACGGAAACCTTAAAAGTACACGTTCACGCTCCACAAGAAAATTAGTCAAACAATTATACTACTTTTCACTTTCTGGAATGTTCGAACTTTCTCGCACATCCCATAATGTTCTAGTGCAGAATCTGAGAAGTTGTAGGTACTATTGACACCAAATGAATTTGACTTTCCTTATTTTTCCGGATCCTTCAATAATGTTTATAAAATTTCCTACATTTTACTATGTTTTGCATAAAATATTAAAATTATAATGTCCTTAAAAATATTTTATACTTTTTAATGTGGTTTGCATTTTGAAGTCGTTTTTGGTTTTAGTTAAAAGATAATTTTATTTTTCCATTTTTAGTTTGTTGTGTATTGAATACTTATCAAGATTTGTCACTTGTGTTCATAACTGTTCAGTAGCATAAAATTAAGACTCCCGACGCAATCACTCAAATAATAAGAAAGAAAAGAAACTAGCGGTCTATACGGTACTTTAAGAATTATCCCCTAACTCCTAACTAGCAAGGAACTGTACCTTCCATCATCAGCTCACCTGACTAACTCAAACGAACATAAGTAGCGGTCTATACGAGCCTATAATATTTAAAAAAATATTCACTAACTCCTAATAATTAAGGAGTTTAGTATATTTTCCATCATCAGCTCAGCAACATGAGATGTTGAGTACCAGACACAAGTACTTGAATAGTTTTAGAAAATATATAAAACATACTATAAAATTTGAGGGTTGCCCTCGATTTTTCTGGGATCCCATCATCAGATCCTGACTTGGTGCCAATGGGACCAACTGGAAAGTATACCCTATCAAACAAAAATAATTTTCCAAATTGGTTCAGGCGTCTTCGAGTAGGTAATCGGGGCATATACATAAAAAAAAGTTTCCGACGAATTGAGAACCTCCTCCTTTTTTGAAGTCGTTTAAAAACAATTTTGTTGGTGTGTCGCGGCCAATAACATTTCATTACTTACCTATTTTACACGTGCATAGACGAAAATTCAACGAAAATTGTTTATAATACTAAAGGTACAGTCAAAAGTAGATTAGTATACTTTTTTGTACTCCCTTTCATAATATTTTATTGACATTCTATTGACAGTTTTTATGCGTGATGTGTCTTGGTACTATAGTGCCAATTTACTTTTAACGCTGTCTGTACCTAGTGTTTTTTTAAACTAAAGCTATGTTTGTGGCTGGTAGAATTAAGTAACATCGTAAATTATACAAAGCTTGCTATTTAGTACGTGATACGGAGCCCTACACTACGTGGTCCGATATGCACTTGGTGAAGCCTAGATTTCCCGAACATCTAATAGGCTAGGTGACTCAATAGGGTTACCCAACTTAGTGATATACTGAATATTTTAGTATTAAACTGGGCTGTATTGGGTAGTTCTAGGCTGGATAGCTTTTGTTAGTTACTTACTTTTAGTAGATCTGTAGCTCATTAGAGATAATATTTATGATGATAGTAATTCATAAAAAATCAATGAGTGAAAGTTTAATCCGATTAATAAAATGTCAAGATAAACTATTAAATGAATTTGAAGATGAAGCCACGTTTATTAGTAACAGAAAAGTGAAAATATTAAATTAGTCCCTGAGCCTTTATATTTTTCCGTAATAAAAAGTCTTCTGTAGTAAAAAGACATTGAAACCAAACTTTTAACAATTAACATTATGATGCAGAATGAGTTAACAAACAAATGAAATTAATTCAACAATCTCATAAAAAGAAATAAGCAGTTCATAAAACTTTTAATAATTAAAACTCAAATAAAAATAAGAGCAAAGGGAGCAAATGCATCCAGCGTAAGGTGGTCTTCCGCAACCCTCGAACATCAACGTGAATGTGGGCATCAAGACGTAATTGGGCATTTTTCCACGGATTATTTTAATTGGTTTTCGTGTAGGAACCGTTTCCCTGGATAAATCCCCAGCCGGAGGGTAAAAAGAACTGACAACTGTCGTTAACTCATCCTGTCCGGGTACTAAGCAGTGTAAACAGGGAATAGCTCATAAAAATAATAGCTTGTCTATTTATAATGAGATGATAAGAGTAACAAATGTACGAGTATAATATTACAACAGCGAGTATAATATACTCGCTGTTGTAATAAAACTTTTCAGCAGAAACATTTTTAATTAAATTAAATGTATAGTAGGTATTATATTATGTTAATCAAATTAAATTAATTTGCAGAATACGTACCTATTCCATATATTTGTTATTAATACAAAGTAAGTTTTTAATTATAAATAATCAAAATTCAGGTGCACTGATGACCAGTGAGTAGTGACCACCTGAGCACCTCCTTGCACCGTGGATCTGGTTCCATTGACTCAGGATCTGGCAGTTGAACTCACTGTTAACAGTTCTGTACGATGCTATTTACTACCGTCTATCTCATGAGGGACGCAACTTTGATTTGCACTACCACGGGGCAGCCCAAATTTTGTCGACGTGAACATTTCGTGAAGTGTGTGGTAGACAAAAGTAATTGAAAAACGTATGTTCTTTGACAGAGTTGAAACATTAAAATAAGTTAAAAAAAGTAATAGGTACAATTAAAATCTTTCAAACTAAGAAAGAACAGGTTTGAACGGCTAATGTGAACTGACCTTAAACTAACGACTTAATAAATCGTAGAGCAGACTGCGGCTATCTCAACCAACGCTTACAATTCCATTTTCTTTTAAACTCTTATTTAACTCGCGTTTCTCTGTTGTACAAATAGATCCTCAAGTCCAAATTAGATTTATGGGATACAGTTGTAGCAAATACGTAGTCTAACAGATTTTACATTAAGTATATCCGTTTCTGTTTGTACAGATTTTATTATAAATTGTAGATTATAATTACGTCTGTTCATTTAACAATGAGAAGCAATCAATCATACACATAACGAAAAAATATAAAAGAATAACAGAATCATCGTATCCGTCGACGCCGTCTGTAGGCAATTTTCAATCTCTTTCCTATTTGTGACAGTAATAAAGCGCCCGGGAAAAGTCAACAATCAATTTTGTATTTCAATTTATTCCCAACCATCCTAGTTCGTGCGGTGATAAGAAAAAGAAAAACGCGTTCATTGAAAACGGAAATTATTGCAAGAAGCCATCAGTGGTGTGCGCGCGGCTTCCTACGCTGTTTCTTTTTTATTTTCATTTTTTGCCGAACCGTTTCAGTTTTGATTTGTGGGCCGTCGCGTCGGACGGTGCCATTTTTCACGCGCCTCATTGTGTCGTTCACGCTCGAGAAAGCCGGCAGCGAAGGTTTGTTCGGCCGTCACAGCTCACACCTTTATTTGTAAACCCGCTCAATTTGAATATAAGTTGTTTATGGCACGCAGCCACGGCCACGGCCGGCGATGTGTTCGATTTTTCCTCCATATCTGTACTTTTTATATCATTTTTGGTTAAATTAATTAAAATCAATTCTAGTAGGTAATAATAATACACTGCAATGCACTGTCAACAAAGTTTAGTTTGACTGATCTAGTAGAAGAGATAATGTTATTTTTATCACAATCAGACTGAAGACATACCCCATTAAATTAGGAATTTTCATTAGGAGAGTCGAATAATATTGACTTTTGTGAAATGATAAAGAACATTAATAGTAAAAGTAGTCTTTGGGAAATGTTTGGATTGGCCCTTTTTAGTTTCTGGTGATGTAGTTAGTCTAAATTTTGTCAACTAAGGCTGTGGTTATGTTTGTACTGGCGAAATTAAAGATGGCATCGATAACAATTCTATCAGGGTGTGCTCGGTCGACAATGAGGGCGGGCGGGGTGCCGGGAAATTGGGGTGATTTTTCTCCTCCTTGCACGTCCGTTACCTAACTTGTACCGACAGTAGATAGTCTGTGTAAGTATCGTTAAAACCTATTAGGTATTATGGGGATTGAACACTATTCTATCTTATTCGAAATTAATCAGTTCAGTCATTATTCGCTGCTGTATTTTTCATGTTACATTTACCAAAGAGTATGTTACAAAAATAAGGAGATATTTTAAACTTTGTGCTGCTGTCTTTACACCCCGCCAAGGTATCTCAGGCACTATAATAGAATACTACAATGCTGCGGCGGATGACATATTTATGCCCCTCGATATAAGATCATTTCGGCTTCCATTTTCACCCACTAAAGGAGGACCTTTTCAAATTTCCGTTCGACTCGGTAGATAGGTACAGTATTTTTTCATCCATTGAGTATTTTATTGTGAAGTTATCATAGGTCAAGTGCGATTGTTGACGTTGACTCCCTTTACGAGTTTGTTAGTGTTTACCTTGCAAAAATCTTTTCAATTACTTTTTAAAGTAAGTAGGTAACTTATAAAGGACCTCATTTTTTTATAATTCTACCTAGTTGCTCGTATTTCAAAGAGTGCAGACAATTTATAATTAAGGGAAGGGTAATATAGGAATAAAAAACATTACTATTTTGAACAAGGCTTTAATGAGCTACATCTTTGGTCGTATCATTGGTTAAAAGAGAACCTGACACATTCGTATATAAACACAAATGTGTTAATGATTGTCTTAACAATCGTGCTTATCTCTTAGCGAATAGGAATGTGAATATACAGTCGCCAACATAAACGGTCGCTCACAAAAAGGTCGCCACAATATAGTAGTATATTAGTGTATAACTGCAAATTTTACATTTTCAAGATTTTGAATTAAATATCGTATATATTTATAGCAATCAAATTATTGATGACTGTACTCAAATGCAAAAATGAGAAGTCATACGTAGTTTGATAAGGAGCTGATTTAAATTATCGCTAAAGAAACTATTTTTTTTAAACAACACATGTGTATTCTGACATTTTACTAATTAATTCAATAGGTATTTTATATTCACCGATGTAAGATCAATTGTTACATACAATAGTCTACTTACAATATAAATTGTATCTATTTACATAAATAATACAAACACCGTAACAATGTTTATGATAAACTTAACAGTAATATACAATATAGGTACAAAACGAAATAACAAATTATTTATTTGAATTCAGGTAAATGTAAAAAAAAATATTTCATAGTGCGGCTAAGCCAAATAAAGACTGAATGAAGAACTAAATATTATTAAAAAAAATTATCGTTTATAATATAAAACTCCTTTGCTTACAAACATTGTTTTCCTATAAATTACTTATGCTAATTTTGACATTTAATTAACAAACAACACATTAAAGTGCTCATGCTATAAATCTCCATAGATCATAGGTCATAGAGTGAAGTAAATATGCTAGAGTACCTAGCATATTTACTTCACTAGAGTATAGCAAATTAAATACACCACAAAAGGAGATACTATAAGTTCTTCCCGAGTCAGTCGTGAAAACAATTTTTATAAGAAAAGGGGTACATTTGGGACATCAGATTGTACTATCGTACACTACACCTTGACTACATCAAAAGTGACAATTATATATTTACATTAACATTGAATCATTTTAGTGCTAAAGTACATTTTCATTTCGCTCATATCGAATACTCGGCAGTATTGTAACCCACGCTTGTGTAGTTCCAGGTATTGTACGAAGTCCACACTCAATATCAATGTTCGAAACGTAACAGTTCCAGGAACAATTAGCGCCATATGTACGCTCAGATTAACTGCATACTAATTGGGAACTCCATCACATAATAATTTTCATTTAAATACATACATATACTATCCTAGTTAGCAAATTGCCCGTCTGAGATCATCTTCTGAGATTTTAAAAACTAAAACGTATTTTTAATATTTTCACGTAATAATATCATTCCAACACTCCAAAGTAATCCGCGATTAAGAGTTAAAATGTTGAGAAGCTATTTTACAATAGATATTATTTCATTAAAGGAAATTTTAACTATAGTTTGGCATTACTTTGCTTTTTTATGTCTATACAAATTATTTAAACACTTTGAAGGTCGAGTCCGAAACGTTTTTAATGTCATGTCCGTAATACACTGAGTATAAACAACTCTTAACACTCATAAAGTTTTTCCAACAATTTTTGTTCATCAATCCTATGTTCATTGTAGAACGCGTGTTCAATTTTGATACTTTGCGTACGGGTGGGCTGCGTCTCACACACGATAGTCTCAGCTAGACGCTGACAGCCCGAGAGGTTTGAGGTGCGGGGGAGGGGCGAATGGAGCCGGCGACGAACCTGACATGTTGTTGTTGAGGTCTCCCGAACGGCTTGAACCGTTCATCAAAGCGCCCATAGCATTGCTGGTCTGTTGAATTGAAATGTTTGAATTATTTTAATACTAATAGAAATCTGAAAATGAGTATTTTTCGCATAGAACGCAGAATAGTATGAAATTGAATAGAGAATTTTATTAGTATAGACCTAGAAAAGTTTAGCCTGGAAAGACAGATGACGTAGGTCGTAGCTCGTTGCTCGTAGGTACATCTTTTTTTGTGACCACAAATTAAAAAAACATTTCTAGTATCAACTGCTCTATATATACAGTATAATAACTCACCGGTGGTGGCGGCAGGTGCGTAGTCTGTCGCTTGAGGTGCGCAAGCGGTGGTGGGTTGTACGCCATGTTGGCGAATACCAGTCGCTCTTCATAGTCGTACTCACACAGGATCTTGTTCTCGCATAGATAGAATCGATCGCCTACGCAGAATCTACGGAACAATATAAGTATTCAATAATTAGATTTGAAAATTATAATAACCTTTATTACTACAAAATAAAATGTATCCACGAATCTCAAATAAAAATGTAACATTTCAGAAAATTACTGAAATATTGAGCCCGACATCTTTTTACTATACCTACTACTTATGCTGTAGACTCCTATAAATTAATAACCAGTGAAGTTTGAAAATATAAACAACAACATAAGTACACATTATAAAATTATGCATGTAAACAACACTAACTATACAAGTCAGTTAGATACTATTAACAAGTGGGCAGCTTGCAGGAAGATCCAATTAGTAATTCTCCACGGCACGTAGCTACGGCTTATAGCTACTAGCTACTGGCATACCCACGCTGCACGCATTATTAAGGCTTCCATGTAAATCTAATTATAGTGCTACAGTTTACAGGCAACTTTAGATTAAATCGAGGCTATCATTACTTTGATGAAAGCAAGGCCGAGAAGGAGCCACCATAAAACATCGTAAGGAATAAAATTTACTATCGTGAGTGGAAAGGTCAGCGTGAAGCGAGGAGCCGCGATAACGTCACGCGAGCGCGCGCATCTTTCAATGTGGCTAAACAAAGGTATCGCCTTCGACTCGCCACTGGCCGCCCGGAACCGTCGTTGATAAAACCAGCCTTATCTCCCCTCCTCACCTCCTCGTCTTGCCACCGCACCCCCAAGTCTCCGACCACCCTGCCAACTCTTTTGTTTCACTTGTCACAAAAATTAAGCGCAATAGCTCGGCTACAAATGTCTCTTTTTTAAGGGGCCAATTTCCACCGCAACTCAGTCGATTTCACCGCTCTTAATTAACTTTATTTCCTGTTCTCTTCGTTCCCTACTTTTGTTTTGGGTTTGTCGTTTTTTATTTCGCTATTTTTGTCTGTAGTCGCGTAATGGAAAAGATGTAGAACGAAATTTTAATGACTGGGTGCACGTTAAGCTTTGTGCGACGCGCCATTGTGTCGCGGCGACTGCGACGAAGTTTGACGTTTCACGTTAAACGGACGCGTCTATTGACTGTTTTCCCTCAGCTTTGAGACAATAGCATTCAGATGCTGTTTAGATCGGGAACGAGGAGTGAGGGGCGAGAAATCTACTAATGCGCATTGATTGTGTTTTCTACATAAATAACTTGATTACCAGATATAATCGAAGATAATAATATACCTATACGAAAGCTGTAAAAGGCTTACAAAAATTATAGCGACGACTGACTATAATAGGCGCGACAAAAGTAGATAAAATAGAACATAAAGAAAATATAATACATAAGCAAACATCCCACAGATATCTTATTCCATGAATCAAAGCATGATTAAAAACAAAAACAAAACACTGCTTAGCTATATTATGGGTATAGGTTAAATCCTCCCTTCAAAACTTGGAGGGAGGATTTAGCCTAAAACAAACCGTAATACTTGGATGAACAGATAGGCAAAATTTCCACAACGATACGGTTTCGTACGGTTCCCTGGTTACAGAAACCTAAAAAGGATGAGGTATTCTGTCACTGCGAGCACGTTACAACATTGAATATTTTATTTGACATATTTATCCGGAAACAACAAGTTATCTAAAACGGATACGAATATTGGCCACGGGTTTACCAATTTTAATCGTATGTCAGACGAGTACCACAATGTGAAGGAAGACGTGACAGAGCTTGTCTGGCTGGCGATGGACGAGCGTCGGGCGTGCGATCCGCAGCACGCGGCTTCCGCCGTAGCCGCGGGCGCGCCTCCACTGCGCCGCCCGCCCGCCAGATTGCTACTAAATTATTTAGCCGTTTAGTGATATTCGCCCGTGATATCTGCCGTCCGCTCCGATCGGACAGCCTGCAAATTGGATTCAGATTTCTGCCGGCGTGGAAATTGATTTGAACGTGATATTTAATAGTTTGCGCTCTATATTGTTAAGTAAACATACACGTCATGTTATTAGTAAGTAAAGGAATATACGTCGAATGTAATCCTTTTCGTATGCAATTTGATATTTGCATATGACATGTGTATTTAATGTGAACTCTTTGTTTTAAATTGTAAAAATAATTAAGAACGGATTGTTTGTGGGTATTTACTTTAACAATGTAAATGTAACCAAGCAAATAAACTTAAAAAATATGGGTACAACTTTTAATACAATAAAAGTGTAATTCAACTGTTGAATCTGTATTCAAAGAGCAGTCGAATGAATATATAATTCGGTGAAAATGTCGCGCGAGATCTACTAACACTAGAAAGGTCGACAAGTGACATATAAACCATTCAGAGTGGCTCCAATCTTCGCGACCTTTCTATTATTTAAACGGACGCAGTCCGGCGAAAATTGCCGTTTTCGCGCTTGAACCCCTACGGTGAACCTTACTTTGGATTGTGTACCTACTCGCCTAGAATTCGATACCTGACTTTTATACTTCAGATCAGGTTAAGCATATTATTTTTCATTGAAGGTTTAAAAAGGTTTTGAAAATTCATGATCAGGTGAGATTATTAAAATAATCCAATTACCAAAAGCCTTTCTTACACTGCATATTGTGTACTCCATATGTTTCAGACTATACGCATAGACACTTTGTGAAATCTTTGTCATGAGAATTGAAACAGATGTCAATATAGGGACAGCTATATGTGAGCCGGGCTACAATCTCGTGCGCCAAATTGAATTGAATAAAACAGTTAAATTGTTCCATGTTTTGACTGGCTTAAAAATTCAATGTTTGTGTATCATTTTTTAGTTTTAACGGATGAATAAATGCATTGAATAAGTAGACATGTGCAATTGTTGGTCTATGCTACGAAGGGTTCATAATAAAAATAAGGCTAGAATAATATCAATAATAATAAATCTGCAGTCAGGCAAAAGGCCTACGTTGTACATAAAAAAAACTGTAGTACCTACATATAAATTTAAATTAGAAACGAAAATAAATAATAATAAATTCATACATTAAAAGCTATTCAACCATTTTGTCAGTATTTAGAATAAGCATTGGCATTCTGGTATACAGATAACGAATATTTATAAAAGTTAGGTCGTTGCTAACAAAAATGAGACGTGTCCCAAAACTACAAAAAAAAAAAAACAGGAATCGCGAGTCAAGTTATTAAAACTTCAGTATTCTATTTCTTACCGAATATTCAAGATTCAGATTTGTAGTGAAATTAAAAATAATAAAATGATCCATTTTCCAACTCCTTAAATTTAAAATTAATGCAACAATTATTACAATTTTCTCAGGTGACTCAATAAGCCTACGTATTCAATTTGAACGCTGAAGCGCACAATAAATATCAGTATTAACATAGGGCGAGAGTCAGTACGCGTTGGGGAAATCAAGTACCATTTACCTATTGTTTGCGCCGACTCGCATGTGTTAAATGGACCTCCGAGATGATAACGATGGAATTCGTAATTTCAGAGCTCTAGAACTGATGGCTGACTTCATTGCATATTTATTGTTACATGGCGTGTTTCAAAAACAATAGTAAAAATAATTATATCATATTTTTGTACCTAACTATAACTAACTTAGCAAACATTTGTGATGTTATTTAAAAAAATAAATGCCTGCATATTTTGCCAAACTCTTTATTAAATAATTTATTTATTATTTTTTTAATAAAAACATGTATAGACCCTTCGAAATTGAAGACCTGTGGAGCATATTTAAATCTTTCTGGCGTGTGAATTTGCTATGTAGCGGAAAATTTAATCGTGCTCTTTGTTTGGTGTATGTGCGATGAATATACAATCTAAACATTCGCGCCATCCCTTTTACTTACACTTATTTACATTATAGTTTATCTCGCTCTAATAACCCCGTATCGAACTTACGAGTATTCAATTTATCTGAATTTTCTTTACAGTTTTTCTTTCAGCAACCACGTGTATTTAACATTAAAATCGTTTATAGAATCTAATCTTTGCTAAACCCTAATCAAGTATTTTGTGGGAAAACTTGAGTACTAAATTATATTCCTTATTACGGTAAAAGAAATATCAATATAGAGTTTACAAACAATTTATTTTTATTTTATAATATGAAATAAAACATTACTACTTAATTTATATAGGTACAACAGTTGAAAGGATAAAATTCTATTAAATTTATCGACGCCAAAAGGGCAGGTCAAACCACATTATATTGGACTCAACATAATAGGGTATTTTACTCTATATGAGAAAAAATCTAAAAATGTACAATTTAGATAACTTAGGCAATAAGCAGTCGGAAAATGTTAGTTTTAGTTCATAAAATAACTTAGTTACTTAATTTTAAAATTCATTTCAAAGTTTTCAGTTTTTTTTATCTGTTTCGAAACAAGCAAAACAGTAGTCGCCATTATAATGACGTCATACGGTGCTGTATGTAAACTAAAAAGTGTCAACTGAAGTATTATTATTATTATTATTTTTACACTAGTATTCATGCATTCAGGTACAGCACACTAATAAAAAGGATAATAGCTCATTTTTAATTTATATATTTTTTTAAGTCCAATTGAGACCAATATCAGCGTATTTATTTACTTACAAGAGACCAAATAACGTCATGACCGTAGAGTAACATGGCGTCCAGCGTTTTCAACAAACTACGCGCGAAAATTGAAAATGTAATTTTTTTTTTTTTTTTTTTGACTGGAACAGGAAGGTGGTGGGTCCAGGGGACCTTCTTCCACCGTTACGCGGACTTTTGCGGTGAGCGCTGAGGGCTCTCAACCGCTACTTAAAACTAAAAACTAAAACTAAATAATTTTGGGCAACGGTAGCCTGAGGGTGCCCCCTGTGGGGCTCGACCTCGGCTCAGGACGTTGCCTGGGGAATGAGGGAGGACTTAGCATGCAAACAATTATAATTATTTGGGGATCGGTCGGATTGTGATTGTGAAAATGTAAAATTTAAATGCATTTTTATGGCACTTATCGATTGAATAAAATTTTTGCGTTTTTTTTGGTGGCTTATTAGCACCTTAGGAACGAATTGAGACTCTTTTCAAAAATGGGTGTATTATATATATTATAGCTATAATTATAGTCCTCATGAACATGTATTCATAATAGTAATTTATCGAAATTTAGAACTAACCCTGATTGGGAAAATGACTTCCAAACTAAGCTTAGTTTAATTGTACACAGCTAAACTTAACTGTGTATTATTGTTGATTATTTATAATCACATAAATTTTCATTGCGTGATCATAATGACTTTGTATCGTATAAAGGTACTTAATAAAATGTTTGGCAAAAACAATTGTTTAAAAACTATAATATAATAAATCTTGGGATATTTTTACACAACTTTTTTTTATCTGATTCCAAACCAAGCTATGCTTGGTGGGCGCTGTAATGGGCGACATAATAGCAAAAGCAAAAAAGCCCGTAAATACTTATTAAAAAAAAGCTTGTATTATTGAAATCTGATTATACTAATGATGACGATGATTATGAAGAATTGATGATGATGTACAACGTTATTCTTAGTGCATCTACAAAAAACACAAATAAGATTTTATGGTGAAAATAATGATTCTTTACAAATTTAAGAACTAAATACTTTAAGTTACGAAGATAAAAAAATATATATAAAATATAATTTTTTGTTTGGATTTTTATTTTGTAGAAAAGGGCTATTCCCGCAATTTGTAACTTAGAGATTCTCTTAAAGATAAATTAAAATCCATAAATATTATGACAGTGTCGTCACAGTACATTTATGACAATTTATTATGCAAGTAATACTAACCTATGGTTACACTGTTGACAAGCGAAGCACTCAAGGTGGTAGACATTGCTCCGGGCCCGCATCACCATCTCAAATGCTGGGATCACTTTATTGCACGCTGCGCAGTAACCGGTGTTTCCAAATAACCTAAACAAAAACGGGAGTTAAAAACTGAAATATAATAACAAGCTTTAAGAAATATAGGTAAAGATTGTGTAACATTCAATTTGTTAATGGTACCTACAAATTCAAGTTGCTATAGAATCTGTTACGAAAGCCATAATTGATTCTAATATTTTAATTTTCAGCATGTAATTTTAGGAATGACTGTAAAAGATATTGCTCCCTAGAGTTATACCTACAAATTATACAATTAATTATAATATTTTTTGCTAGAAGTTATCAATGACTTCAAAATTACCTCAGGTAATCTCTCTTGCAGAGGATAAGATTGGCTCGGGTGTACAGAGTGTGGCCTACTTCCCCAAGCCTGCAGTCACAGCAGCCGCATTTCAGGCAATCCTCATGCCACAGCTGATCTAGCGCTTTTAGAAGATATCGCTCTGTTATCACTTTGCTGCATCCAGCGCAAATCTAAAACAAAAAAGCGAAAGCAATATTATGTTGTAGGTATTTTAGAATTATCATCATGATTCGTGACCGTTGAAAATGGAATCTGATTGACAATAAACAAAATGTTAGTTTGATTTTCTTGACGGAATTAAGTAGAACATAATTTTGCTTAAAAGTGAAAAATGAATAGAATAAGAAAATGTCAATAACTAACTAAAGTCACTTTATTAAAAATGCTTACATTCTCAACAACTGTTTCCATAAATACTTTAAGGTAAACGCTGGTAATGTCGACAGTGTCCCAATACTCGTCAGATTGTAAAAAAACGCCAGTTATTTAATTCTACCAATATCTTACTAATATAATAAAATAATATAATACTAAAATTTTGTACTGCCTCCTGAGAAGCTTTTTATCACGTAGAAAATTGTTCAAATCACGAATAAAATAATATGGTTTCTAATTGTAGTTCCTGTAGAGTTAACAAATTTAACTAAGTTAACTAATTTCCTTTTGATTAGTCAGTCCTGTTGTTTTCAAGTCTTTCCTCTCTTGTATTTTAGTCCAAGTGTCAGCTGAGATCCGTGACAGGCTGCGAGCAGCAGGTGGTCGTTGCCTCGTGATATTGTACACCACCTTCCATATCAGGTCTTTTAGGTGGTTCCATTGGTCGTTCGCATTTGTGTCTGCACGAAGTGGGTGTTCAGCTAATGAATCCCCCAAGTGGTACAATGCTGAATGTGCCTCTGCTGAGGCCCGTCGGTAAACAGTCTGCTTACCGGATCTGGGTGGATTCTCGTACTCGTAGAGCTCCAGACAAGGGCGTGAAGAAAAAAGCCTAAAGCTTAACATCGCTGCCAACTCCTGCAAAAATGTCCTCAAGAAAGCACGTTTCGACCATGTTGGCTAGTTCAGAAAAAAGCTAACATCTTACCGCTCTGGGAGGAAAGCTTTCTGGACCCTTGCCAAATCGGGTGAAACTAACTTCTGCCGCCCGTCGCTACCGCCGATGCTGAAGCCTCATAGATCACTAGCTCACACAGCTGCAGAGAAGGCCAATTTGTTCGCCTCTTAGTTTGCTAAAAATTCACGTCTAGACGCTGGTTTACAAACGCCACCAATGTTATCCACTTGCGACTGCCTAATACCGGACATCCGAATCCGGCAAAAGGAGGTACTACGTGCTCTAAGACGTGAATAAAGCCAGTGGTCCTGATGACCTTCCGGCCATTGTTCTTCGCAATTGTTTGCCTGAATTGTCTCCTTTCTTGACACGCCTGTTTTGTCTCTCGCTTCAATTCCAGGTCACCTCCATACTCTGTAAGACTGAGCGTGTACTAAATCAGAGGTTCCAGACATACCTCAAAGATAATGAATTCCTCAGTAACCGACCGTTTCTCTCTGCAACCTTGTTCCTCCTGCATATAAACGACTAGCTGAAACCCGGTATCTTTGGGTACGCAGATGACAGCACAGTTGCAGAGAGATACGTCTTTAGCGCTCAGGCCACCAGTGACAAGATCCAGGTGTTGCGAGAGACGGATCGGAGACGTAACCTTACAAGCAGTCACCGATTGGGGCAAAGTCAATCTGATCACTTTCAACGCCACCAAGACGCAGGCGTGTCTTTTCACCGCCAAACGGAGTCCATTCCATCTGAATCCTGTTTGCCAAAATGTATCCTTACCGATATGCGATTGGCTTGATCTCCTTGACATGACCTTAACAGCCAAATTAAACTTGCTGTTCTATTGAGTCAAGGGTGGAAACCGCTGCTCGGAAGCTGGGTATTCTTTCTAAGGTTAAGCGGTACTTCACACCTGGACAGTTGTTGCTACTTTATAAAGCACAAATCCGGTCGTGCATGGATTACTGTTGCCTCTGTAGGATGGATCCACCAAGCACCAGCTTGACGCCCTTGACACAATAGACCGCCGTGCGAAGACTCATCGGAGATGAGTCACTAATTACTTAAGGTAATCTCACGAGTCTTGACCATCGACGAAAGATCGCTTGCCTATGTTGCTTATCGGTTTTCTTCAGGATATATTTTAGAGAGTGTGCGCAGGAATTGTTAAAATTAATTCCACCATCCCCAGTTATACACTGAACCACTAGACACCGGAAAAATTTCTACCCGTACGTTGTTGACGTCTCGAATATACGGACACAACGTTTTGCATCCTCATTTATAATGCGGACAGCAAAGGAGTGGAACTTGCTCCCGGCGTCTTTGTTTCCTGACTCCTACAATCTAAGGACTTTCAAGGCTAGAGGGAATAGGTTTCTTCTCGGTAAGCGTGCTCCATCTTAGACTTCGTCTTCGTCTTGGGACGGATCAGAAGCCAAACGCAAGCCTATTCAATTAAAATATATGTTGTTTTGTTTTGCTAATTTTTTTTTTGTTTCACAGACGATAGTAGATAGGTACAATGAAACTACTTATAAAATAATTACTGCTTAGTTTGATAAATGTTACAAGATTATAAGCTTTGCACCTAATTATTTTGATAATTGGGATATAATTTTGTAAAATATAATAAAAAATATTTACCTCGATTATTTGTTTCATTTAACACAAAAAAATGGTTGGGTTTGATTAATTTAGTCGCTCTATGCTGGACTGCAATGAAATAACATTTCAAAATGAAAATAAAATGAACTTTACCCATAAACGAATAGAGTTCAAATTAGTGTTAAGAATTGACGAGTTCTGGGACATCCTGGATAACTACAACAAATCTGTCGGATACTGGTACAAATGGCTTTTTTTTTATAATCAATTATTTGATTACATTATTGTTTTTACATCCTTGTAATAATATATTTATTAAAAAGAGTATTAACTGATGTACTCGTCATAAAAAAAGTATTTTGCTAAGTTATTTAACTACAACGTAGCAGAACTTTAAACACAGAAAAGTTCTAAATCTTTCGAGTATTGGGCCGTTTACCTTACCTGTGGTTGTGGCGGCTGCGCTGGTAAAGAAGAGTTCTGTTGCGCTGACGCAGGTAGCGGCGATGCACGCGCCTCCTTCGTAACGTCCATGGCCAGCATGGTTGAGCCGTGACCTGGACTACCACCGCCCGTCTGCTGCGGTGTTCGCCTCTCGCACTGAATACAAAAGTACCAACCATTAGTATCACAATTTAGTAGAGTCAACGAAATTCGTGTTTAAAAGTAACGCCATAAAGAGCATTATTATTATGAATATATAACCATTATCCTGATAAAAGTAATAATTAAAGTAAACTTGTTTGGATTTATTTGTAGAATTGTATTGTTTTATTGTGTACTTGCTTCCGATCTGTGGTATCAACCGCGTTCCCGGGATATCTATGTTTTTCCAGGATAAAAGTATATGTGTTAATCCCGAAAATATTCTATCTGTGTGCCAAATTTCACCCAAATCCGATACGGAGCTGAGTGGTAACAAACATTCAAACATACAAACTTTCACATTTTATAATATTAGTAGGATAGGCTTGTGTTTGACCACAATCTCAATTTACTATTATCGCCTTAAATATAAAAGGAAGAAACATTTGAGCCGGTTATTTTTATATTCTTACTCAAGCTCGGTCATATCGGCTTTAATTCAATGGAATCCATATGTTCCAGTAATCAACTCAGAACAGTACAATACATAGAGGCCACTTTATGTTACAGCATAAAATACAGAACCATGAAATTTATCGCCTGTAATATTTCTCGAAAAAATTAGCACAGCTACTCAACCGATTAATGAGAACGTGAAATACAACTCGCCGTTCTGAACTATAGCAAATTATGTACCTTAATATCGAATAAATACCAAATAAAAAACTGAGTAACTGAGATTGTGTCGACGTAAAAAGTAACCTGTAAGCAATAAACTCAAGCGCGGAGCCGGCCGTCGTCATGGTTAATTAATATTTTAAATGCGAACAAATTTTCAATTGCCTAAATTTGGCAACCGCCTCAGCCTCACACTATTTTATTGCCGGCGATCACGCGCCGATTACGATTACCTATCAAACCTTTCTAGTTTTCTTTCTATCGATACTTGCGCTCAAACATGTTTTCCGGTACAACGGATTCGGGCATTAGGTTAGGAGCCTACTTGCCTGAAACAATGCTAGCTATTGTGAGCCCCGTGACGAATGGTTTGTGACTCTTATTTTTGTGTGTTTTCGAGAGTGCGTCCGATCGGGCAGCCATAAATAATAGGATACGGATATTGAGCGGAAGCGTGCACACTGCGCCACAAATTGTGTCAATGACTGTTTGTTTAATCTACAGAGGAAGCTAATCAACTGTGTTGTGACTTAGAATAGCAGTAAATACGTGCGCCTAACCTACTGTAACGAATCGTTTAATTACACATTTTATAATAACAATGCTTTATTGCTATGGAGCGCCTTTACAAAAATAAAGTGCGCGCGTCGGGACTCATGTTTCACCACACCGCATGCATGTAACTACTAATTAGTAGTAATACAGCTTAAATGAGTATAATAAATTGCATTACTACTCTGGGCATATTTTTTATTTACGCCTGTAAAATTTATTTAATGGATATATTATGTAATTTGCCTTTTTAATAGCAAAATAATCTGATTCTTTTTAATATAGTGCAACATACACATGCTGTATACTGTTGACAGTATATTTAATGAAACCAGTATTTAGTTTTTCTTACAGTATCTACATTTCGAAGGAAAAAAACATAAAATATTACTTTATAAGTAATTTAAATCATGTAACTTAACGTAATAATGGTATTTGAAATTCTCTCTTAGGTACACCTACTCATGTTGCAATATACATATATATTTTTCCAAAACCTGTCGATAAATCTGGTTCTAAATCAGCACTTTATCTATCAGACATCAAACTTAACTAAATCCGATAAGTAAAACCGGATCGAAATTGAAATGAATATTCTGATGGAAATCAAAACGACGATGCGACGACGGTACGGCACGTTCGTACTTTCGGTGCGACACTTTTTTAGCAAGTAGACAGCCCGTGAAGCGAGCCTTCGTGAATAATTACCAATCGGTGACAGCGACATGCCTCGCCACTCGGAAAACAACCCATGGCGAATGCAACCAACCGAGATTAGACGCAGTCAAAGTAAAAAAGCTCACGCCTTCCATTAGCACTGACTTTCGAAACGTCAATACGCACGAATTAGGATTTAACGAACGCCAACCGTCGAAACGAGAGAACGAAACTATGCAAAAGTAATTTCACATCACTGTCAGTGCTTAATTGGGCTGTTATTAAAGGAAATAAAACGCGGCACGATAGACGCAGCTCAGTATGCAGCTAGACCGGGCTAAAATTGAAGGACTCTATAGTACACACGGGCCGCCAGGGACCCTGCATCCGGTGTTCACTGCCAGCGTTAATGATTAACACAGACGTGGTCCGAGACCAATTATGTGCCGCCACCACACTCCAAATTAGAAACTATTTTCGCCCATTAGTGGCCAACTTCATAATCAATTACACGTTAAAATTTCACAGCGCTGTTTCGGGAACTCTCTGTTTGGATAATCGGAGTTTGTGGTCCCACGGCGAGCTATTACGTGGTGCTGTACGGGTCATAAAGGTTTTTGTTCGGCTGCAGGTGAATTTTAATGTACATGGCGGATGCATTTCAGTTTAGCTGACTGCATTAAAACATAATGAAAAATCCTTTACGACTGTATCACATGAAATATTGTTTTTTTTTTTTTCAAGATTTTAATTGATTAGTATGCCGCACGATCATAATAAACTTCAATAAAAAGTCTTTAGCTTGATGTTTTCCACAACCGATAATCAGCCAGTCATAAAAAAAGGAAATAAGGCTTACACGCTGATTGACACACATTAACCTTACGATTGTTAAAATTAGGGCCAACTTCAAGAAGCTCATCGCCATAATGCAAACAAAGCAAATCTTCTAAAATGTACGAGGCAGCCAGCACTAATAGGATTGAATGCACTCTGCTAATCATAATTCATCAGCGAGATTAAAGAATAAGCAGCGCGATGAGGGAGATCTCTGCCGCGGGTACACACCACTGTAGCGCACGCGCCTCCCTAAAAAATGGACCGCCCACAAGCCACGTTACGATTAGCTCTTAATTGTAATGATTTTCAATTTTCATTCTTAATGTATCGTTTTAACTCATAAAGTAATTGTACTTTTTTAACATTGGCGAGCTAAATTCATAATTTTAGCAATACTCGTAGGTATATCGGGCCTATTCACGCGCAGATTATTATCAAAATATTGTTGTTACGAAGACATGAGTGACTCGTGACCATGTCGAGGTAAGTTATAATAATCTTATAGTAATTTGCATATTATAATGTCTTTAACAGGCATTGTGATATATATCTATTTAGTCGTAAAACAAGTTTGCAGTTTCTTCAATTTATTTACTTTGACGAAGCAACAAGTTAGCGTTCTGAATAAAAGTTCAAACAAAAGTTCCAAATCGAACATCAGTTTGATTTTTTGTTCCCATTGAATATGATAAATCTTCTCGTCGCACAAAAATTGGTAGGTATTTTGTTGCATCTATTAGTAGTGGACCCAAAAAGTCGAAAAAGAGACATGTTTTATCGTATTTACTTGTATGAACACTTCACGATAAAATGTTGATATCTTGGATATAAATGACATTCATAGAGGTATATTAGCCTATTTATAGAGAGTCATTATTATCTATGTTTTCAAAATTTACAGTACTCAATTTAGCATTGCGTTGTGTATGGCTGATCCCTAGCGTGCGGGAGATGGAGAGACAATATGATTGCCACACCTGCGGAAACGGCAGCGAAGTAACGAGACGGGAAGCTAAATAATTCACATCACTACTATTCCACTGAATATTGCTCTACTTAATTTTTGGAGGTTAATGTCCGGAACAAATTTTGATCGACTATTACTTTTATTTTAAACACATAATGATGTATATACACCTTGACAGCAAAAATGTTATTGTAAGTTTTATTACTTTCATTTAATCTAGTGTAACTAATAATATTGACTGTTATTAGGTTGCTTTTGGACTAAAACCTGAATTAATTTGTAATGGATTCAAATTAAGTTTGCTTTTTATAACTTTCTTCTAGGTACTATTATGTTTTTGTTGTTCACTCACTGAAATTGTCAGAAAAAATCCTCATAATATTTAATTAAGTAGTTTTTGTTGTTCTAAAGTAGAGCAACCTTCATAGTACTTATTTAGCAGATTGCTTTCGTTTAAGTTGTTCTTTAATCTAGCAATAGTCGCGAGCTGAGGCCGCCATGCTTAGTTTTCACACCCTTTAGAGCTTTAAAGTTTAAATTCAGACTTTACATTATGTAAAAAGTCAAAAAGAGAGCTTTCATTAATTGTTGATAACATACATAAATTAGAACCTATAGCATATGTTATCTTATCTTTTATATTCAGGTAGACCAGTTAGCCAAATATGTACAATTGAGAACATAACACAATAAACAAACAGTATAATCGCCACCAAAAAGTGAAACCTTAGACGGCAGGTAATTAGAACGATAATGTCACTAGCATTATCACTCGTTTGCCACGGAATGGAAACCGCGCACTCAACGCGAAATTTCGTTAATACCAACCCATATTGGATTACTGGCGGCACCCGCCCGCCGCAATAATATAACGAAATTCAAACATTAATAGGCTCAAACACAATCACGGATGGCCGCATAATCGAGTTAGCTGCTATTCGGTTAAGCCCCTATCGCGTAATCTGCCCCATTGTCTGACAGTCGTTGCGCTGATCATGAGGGCCGATTATTGTGGCAATTTCATGTTTATTGTTTTCAGGTGTCTGCTGTCGCCCGGCAACGTCCTGAAGGAGTGGCACAATGCCCGCCTAGCCTTATCTCGCCGCCGAGACCATCTCGTAAAATGTTACTGTGAACGTTTATCGCTTTTACCCGAAATCGAGTATTGCAATCGATATATTACCGAAATATCAAATGCACAAGGTTAAATTCCAATATCTCGATGAACATTTAAGAAAACTAAGACTGGGTAACCAAAGAATAACAACCTGGTAGCAGATAATAAACAAAGTCCCGTGGCAGTGAAGTAAGTGATACTCAGGTGGAATATACGTCGGGAAAGTTAAAAGTTTCACCCGGGTTAGATGCAACTGAAGGAACAAATAAGTAGATAGAAGCAGTGTCAAAACTGCCAAAAACAAAACTATAAAGTTTGCTTTATAACGGGTAGATATCGCTTCATCTATTTGAGATGTCGAACTCAATTTAGATCGGGGAACTCTTCTTTTATAACTTGCACTAGTTCCCTTACTGTCTTTGGAAATTGTGCACTTTATGTGGTATCGTTTTTGAATCAGACTTTACTTGTTTAAAAAATATTTTCTAATTAAGGCAATGGGATATAATTAAAGCTAGCCACTTAATGGAATGGCAATTACTTAAATATTCATTGACGTATTCATTAAAAATTGTCTCTTAATAGCTTTGACCAAGTTACAATTTAAATGTTTAATTCTATTAGCGGGTTAGTAGATTACGGTGGACCAGTTGTGTCAACTTTGTATCGATATCTAATAAAATCGAAAACGTTTTTTATGATTACTTAAATTCATAATGCGTGCTAACATAATAACAGGGCGTAAAGATGTAACGTTACCGATAGCTGATTCTGCTGATGTTTTATTGCATTATAAAACAAACGTCTCGTATTAATTATGTGACGCGATGCAGTCACATCCCTATTGATCGTAAAGAATCTTTGATAGCTGTTGTAAAATGTTCCCAAATCGTTGTCGTGATAATTTATGAAGCATGTTTATGGATGGATTTATGACGATATCTGTCTGTCCTCTACAATTTTATAATATACAGGAATATCATCATAATATAATTTTAACTGACAAAACAGCCACGGAAAAAATATGTTTTTAGACGATGAGTTGTAAAGGCAAATTAGTAAACGGCTCGCGCGACGAGGGGCAAAGTGAATTAAAGCAACTTGGAGCCTATTACGTGAAGTGAGTTATAAAATAAAGCCGCGGCGAGTAACTTCATACATTACAAGCCGATAACCAGACGAGACTTCTGAGACACAAACCAGTCCCTTTTAGTGAAATTGAAAACTTTTTCTGTTACTCATACCGCGACCACGACACGGCTCCTTTTAAATCAATTGCCTTTTATAATTAACTTACTCCGTTATTGGAGTGCACTCGCTCGTTTACTCAATTAAAATTCAATCGAGATGTAAATCTATCTATTAAAGAACGAGTTTTTCTAGCATATATAATCGAATAAAATTGTATTCTTGATAAGTACCTATTACGCTTCGCTTCGCGTATCGATATTACATATTATCTATTCATAATTGCATCGTTGTAACGTTTCTATTATCGAGTAGTTCTCGTTACTGCTTCGGTATCACTTTAAACCCACACTACATATTCATTTTGTAGTCCTACTAACATTTTAATTATTATAAAAAATATAGTACTCAATAATGTATTAGTATGATTAAAGTGAGTTCCATAATGGAATAACTTATTAGTCGAATGGCGATGGGATAGCGTCGAACAATAGAGTGTCAATTCTGACATTATGCAGCCCTCTCTAATGCAATGAACATCCCCGCTGCCTACTGCCCGGGGAGTGCCACTTTTACCTAATTCTTATTAAACATTTATTAGATTAGACAAAAGCTATCGGAAGGTATCGGACTCTATGTTTTATTTATGACCTCTTATTGGATTGCTATTTTCTCTCTGCTATTATGTTTTAAGCAATCTGATAAATGTCTGTGATATTGTTAGAATGGAAACATTGGAAGTATTTGTTACAGATAAAGCGGCTACTCTCAAAATTAAATTTTATTTTTACCCATGGTGGACTGGAGATTATTTATATTATATATTCGTTAGAGGTAAAGATGTGTGTTTGTTTGTTTGTGTGTATATCTGTTACCATTTATCTTCAAAGTAACTAAACTGATTTTTTGTAGTATAACTTCAGAGCAAATTGTAAAATAATGTCACAGTTCACTGAGGGCGTTGCAATTTACGATGGAGAGTCTAAAGATATACGGATTTAAAATATACCTTGTACATGAAATTTGATCTCATTTGACTCATCTTTGTATTTTAGTATAGAAGCATATTTTTTACTCAAGCATGAAAAAAAATTAAAAGTCACTAAAAAGTTTTAAATAAAAACGTTAAGAAACCTACACCATATTATTTTAGCTGTCGTAACATAACTACAAAATATACGGCAAGACAGTATGAAACTTTTTAAAGCTTTTTGTTGTGGGGTGTTTTAAACACTTTTCAATCATTCTAATAAATATAAATAAGTAATTTACTGAAACAAATCATATAAATTTTCTGAAAATACCGTTTTTTCCTAGCCTTGTACATTTAAGCCTGTATTGAATATAACTTAGACGATATTTAACGCCAGATAGGTATATTTTAATCAGAGTTATGCGACCCATTAATTAAATTACGAGCTATGGGCAGGGCTATAAGAAAATTGCTTTTATTTGTGGGGAGTCATTCAATTAAACATTCATTCATTTGCGGCCCATCGAGCGGCGTCCATTACATTTAATTATAATTTAGTCCGTCTCTTAATGATTAAATGGAATTTACAGCGTTAATTGCTGCGTGTGCGCCTCGCCGAGTGCGCCGCGTCGTGATCGAAAGTAAACAATTTACTTAAAAATAAAATTTACAAATTAATTACGACGTGAGAACGTAAATGTAATTTAAAGCATGATGTTAATTAATTAAAATTTAAAATATATGAAAATATATTACTTTAGTAATCAGTGGATAATGTCATTAGTCAAACATTTAGAAATTATATTATTATTGTTTTTAACCAGATATTACAATGTTTGTACTGTTTTTCTGTCCCAAATAAATAAATACAATTGTAGTATTTATATAGTAGGTATAGGATAGATATTTCTGTAAAACTTGGAAAAAGATATTCAATAATTTTGTTTAATTAACAGCGAAACACGCATCTATTTTATGGAGATAAAATTTTTCATCATCAATGATTTTTCAAGCACGAGTAGATCTATGTTTTCATTCGATGATTTTGATAAAAATAAAAGTTCATTCAATTTATTATTTAAAAAAATAGCATAGCATACCTACACTTAAAATAACTTGATGGTATTTTTGAGAATGGTCTTGAGTTAGAAATAATTATACATAAAAAAACTACTTCTATGTGTGAAAAAAAAATGAACATACAAGTACCTACTAGTATTTATTTTTCATTTATTCTTAGTTGTTGAGTACCTGGTGCCTTTTTAAGAAAAAGTGGTAGGTACAGGTGACTTTAATTTTCTCAGAAGTTACAAAACGGTATTACCTACTCGATAATTCGAATAAAGTCCTATTCTGAAAATATTAAACATAATAATAAACTAACTGATAACAACAAACTTAAACCTAGTAAAGTAAACACAAATTGAAAAACCTACCTAAATAAAATATAGAATAAAGTTTTTAATCAAAAAGAAAGAGACCTCATAATTTGAATGGAAGACATTTCACTAATTAATAGCAAATACACGTAAATTATTACACCACATAAAACATCTAATACATATACGCATAATTAAGTGTAACAATTTTGGTTGTTAAAAAACTCCATCTAAATTAATTTATTACGTACGCTTACTTTACAAGCTAATCTAATGCCTTCTTTTGAGAAATGCGTTACTTTTACTAATTTGGTGAGGTATAATTAAATAAGTTCTTAAACTAAAAATAAAAATAATACTTACTGACATAAATGTAATCATAATTTACCCATTACGTAGGCCTATATCTATACCTATACCTAAAGAAGAAAGGTTAATTGAGTTCATTGTTTCAGTTAGAAAAATATTATAAGCGTGACTTAATAAAAAGTCACATTATTAAACCTACATTTACTTTTATTTCTTCACACCAATTAAAAACGTAATTGTGCCAATCATTGTGAAGGAATAATATCCTATTTCAATAAAATTAACTAAAGTAATGTCGATTTAAAATTAAAGAAAACGCTTAGGCGCTAATAGAATCGGCTTATTCGTAACTTTGAGAGGTGTTCGAATGCCTCATTGAAACAAAAATATAATTTCAAACCACTCACCTTAAAGTATCAAAATGGTAAATTAGTAACACTATAATCCAACACAAAAATAATAAAACCCTATTTCAAAATCATGTCAATACACTACAAGTGTCTACAAGTATGGAAGAGTTCACACAGATTACACAGATTAAATTCTCGAATAAAGTTTTTAGCGGGTGCTACTGAGCGGTACGCGTGCAAACAAAACGGTTTCCTTGTAAAAACTGAATGAATGAACGCGAGTGTATCGAGCTTCCTGCCTGCAGTGATAACACCCTTCGCGGCTTAATGAGATGTCTGTTGCCGTTGTGACCACTTTAGCTAATTATTATGAACGTTTTATTACGCGCTCAGACAGCGCTCAGTTACTGTTTGAGACTCTAGTGAGTATTAAAAAGAAGTGGACATGTACATAATACCTAGTTGTTTTATAGAAACTGCGTTACCGGAAAGTACCCTTTTATCTATTTCTTATATAATAAGACCTACTTCATATATTTCACTTAAAATGTTTATTATATTTATTAATTACGTAGATACTCGTTATTAGTTACTGTTAGATGTTAATAATACTTAAGCGGTTTGAGGTTTGTTACTTCTTGAAAAAATTGAACATTTTACCTATATTTCTGTCCCTAGTTCTTCCCCAAGTAAATATTGAGATTTTTTATTAAAAAAAAATCATTCCGAGAATATTTTTTGTTGTGCACCGCCAAGCAAAATCTAAAGGAGAATAGTTGAAGAATCATAGTTTATTTTCGAGATTGCCCACGTGCAGTGGTAAAAAAAAGAGTAATATTATTTTTCAATTCCCATACAAAGGTGGTCGGTGTGCGGCGGCAAATTGGTTGTATTGTCAATTTGGGCAGTGCGTGCCGGGGCGCAGATGAAATGTTTATTTTCAATTTCCACCATTTTCCCGCCGTGCCTGCCGCAGGATTAGGATGCGAAACAACGATAGTTCTTTTTACAACTATAAAATTATTTTCGAATGGTACGTTAATTTAGTGACAACATCGGTAATATTAAAATAAATTTATTTAAGGATTATGTTATAAAGTGCATATACACAATAGGTAGGTACTTTGACTAATTATGGATGTATTTAAATATAAAAATTACTTAACATGATTTATTACAAAATATGTTCATATCTAATTTGGTTAATTACATATCATTTAAGCGATCTCAGTGTGTACCTAATAATTTTAATTAAATAGTACCTACTTGGGCTATATAATGAGTTGCCTAGGATTTTTAGTGCTGAGACTTTTCATGACCCCAAAAATTAAGAATAGAAATATTTTGATACTAGTTCACGTTCCCGGGGCTTAACCATCTATATGCAAAAAAAAACACGTCGATCCGTTGTTGCGTGAAATAAGGACAGACCAACAAACCAAAAATTTATAATAGTAGAAGGGATAGAAGGGATTATTTAATTTCATGGCAAGTTCAATTTCCTAAGTAGCCTAGCAATCGTAATTTTAAATACATTTTGGTTTACGATAATTAAAATCATAAAGCTGTACTTATAAGGAAATGGTGATATTACCAAAGTATAATAAATTGTAGAGTCGCACACGCAGACTGCTAACACTGACAAGCCACAACTAATCGTGTAATTACAAACGAATAAATCTGTCAATGGGAATCGAGAATCAATACAGTAACATCATTACAATTGTGAAACATAACTTATTACTTATTAAACCGTGTAAAATAATACGCACAGGATAATGTTAAATAATGAATCATGGGATAATTAAAATTTAAGCAATACGAGTATTTCCCTTTAACCATTATTATTAATTACAGTATATAAAATAATTTCGTAAAATGTATATAATAATATGATAATAGGATTCGTT
Source organism: Tetheella fluctuosa (assembly GCA_951216915.1). Taxonomy (NCBI): domain Eukaryota; kingdom Metazoa; phylum Arthropoda; class Insecta; order Lepidoptera; family Drepanidae; genus Tetheella; species Tetheella fluctuosa. The sequence continues at coordinate 5,708,162 of OX578217.1, read as the reverse complement.
TTACTGCGTTGCGTCTAAATATTTAAAATATTAATCATGGTAAATTTGATTAACAGTTACTTATAATATAGTACAAATTTGTTTTTTTGCTTAATTTATTAGGTATGTAGGTAATTACTGACGTGCAGGAACACACCATTAAGTTATTTGACTGCGGTATTCTGTATAGTGGAGGTACTTCCCCAGCCGACATACTCTACTTCTCTTACTTTTATTGTGTACTAGCTTCCGCCCCGCGGTTTCACCCGCGTTCCCCAGGGATCTTATGTTTTCCCGGGATAAAAATAGCCTATGTCCTTTTCCGTACCATAGGCTATCTGCATATCAAATTTCATCGCGATCGGTTCAGCAGTTTAGGCGTGACAAGGTAACAAACAAACAAATAAACAAACAAACAAACTCTCTTTCGCATTTATAATATTAGTTAGGAAGTTAGGATTAGGATAGTTAGGATACTTAAGTTTTCAATTATTTAATTAGATTTAAATTCATCTAACTTTTCTGTTCAATTTTCGTTAGTAGATTTTCTAATTCTAATTTTACGTACCAATTCATAGTTATACTAAGATAAATCCTTTGATAAACCAAACCAAGCAAACTTTGATTTCAGTTACAATTCAAGCTGAAAATTAACGTTGATACACAACCGAAGTCTGTCTATTAGCACGGGATTGCTCCAGTTAGGTACTATTTCGAGAAAATGAAGCATCTTAGTGATTGTGAAGGAGATTTCTATCTGTAGCAAATACCAAAGCGACACGAATTGGTCTAGAGGTACTTGAGGTGTATAATTGTGCATAATCGGTAACTAAAAAGCGTGGTGCACGTTTTCAATTCACAAGTCGCGACCTCTAGTTGCAATCGTAATGCCATTGCGAATTAGCCCTCGACAGTCGTGAAGTGTAATATGATAGCAATAAATGATAATTACTAAAATCATACGTAGGTTGAACGAAATTTGATTTTGTTTTGTGTTTCAAGGATAGGTTTAATGAGAATGAGATATTTTTTTTAGAAAACAAGATACTTTTAAGATTACTTGTTTTCCTGTAAGTACATACATATCAACTTGTCTAACTAGTTGTATGTTTGAGGTTAAGCATGCTTCATCTAAAAAGTAATTTTTGGTAATCCGCCTCAAGTCAACCCAATTTTTTTTGACAGTTATTTTTATTTGGAACAGTTACCTATATATTGTATCTAGGTACTAACAACATGTGGATCACAGTTACCCGAAATAATGCATTTATTTTGATTTAAATTGTTCCCATGTCTAAATAATTAGGTTTCAACAGTAAACCTAAAACAGCATGATGTTTGTGTGACCAATAGAATGTCCTGAATATAATATCAGACCGGGCACTGTGTCCGGTTTGTGGTATACAGATAGCGTTCAACAATGCAAAATAACAAGAATATAAAATTCAAGTAATAAATACAAAGGTTTATACATATAAAAACGAATTTTTGTAGGTATTTATTTTAAGTTTTAATATACCTATAGTACCAATTATTTAGTTATGCTTAGTTTTAAATATCATTCCATGATCTACAAGAAAACATTTCAAAACTATTTCAAATCATTTAGAGCCACAGAGCAAAACCTGCGTCTCCTTTGAAGTACCTGTTAGGCACTTCTAAACAGCCACTACATTGTATGTGCACATAAAAAGGACCAATAATTGTGGGTTCAAAGTATCCTTCGTTGGTGGCATGAAACTTAAATATTAGCACATTTTATAATCCAATGTTTGCGTAGAGCTTCCTTTGAGCAACTGCTTTGACGACGCCGGCGGCAGTATCCTAGATAAAGGGTTACAACCGACGACCGTCACACTAATATTATAGCTATATATATATTATTTAGGTACGTAGATACTGAAGTTTACTCTGATATTTGATGACATAGGATCTACAGTGAAATAAACGTTTGCCTTACTAACTAAACTGTTGCTGACTCTGAAGCTCATCTCTCTTGTAATAGTTACCTGAAACAATATTATAAATTTTAGTTAAAATCATTTGACATATTAACAATTTTATAGATATAGAAAATTTTGAGGCCTTCAATGTTTATAATATACAATATTTTAAACCTCTTTGTTAAATTGTACAAAATAAGCTACAATACCTAAATAAGTAATAACTTACTAATAATATAAAAACAAGCGTTGAGCATTTGTATTTTCAAGCTTTTTATCTACGAAAAAAAGTCTATTTTGATTTGATAATTGCACAAATATTCTGGTCCCTGGGGTCGCTATTATCATCGTGAAACTATCAATATGTGGCCGGTGGAAGGTAATGTCCACATTTAATATCTAACAAGGACCACAACGTTTGCATGTACGTCTATAATGTGATATTTACCATGATTATACAACAAACGTCGGTAATTTGCTTGACATTTTATTTCAAATGTGCTCCTCGACAATTGTATGTCATTTGCGTGAGGAAAATGGCTAGTGCACTCTTTAAACAACGTCAATAATGCTGTATGTAATAAAAACAATGTATTTTTGCAGCAAACTTTCATTTGTACCCCTAAATAATTTAACTGGAAACAAAACATACTTATTTATTTATAAATACTTTCAATAAGGAAAGATTATGTGACATATCTGCTACTAATTTTTTTTTTTTTTTTTTATCTATTAATTTATTTATTTACATATTTACAATTAAAGTAAAAAATACAAACTATGATATATAGAAAACATCCTCAAAGCCCTCGCTGCTGTCGATAGGCAAGGTTCCCAACAGGCTGGCAGCGTTCCCTTTTTGGATGGCCAAGCTTATGCGTTGGCGGAAAAAGCTCCCAGCCCGTCGGTCTCCCGAAGCCTCGATGAGCTTAGATGATAAAATCCGAGCAAATCGGCGAGCCTCGAACCCCCATGGACCCATGGTTTCAACTGCGAATTTAAGTGTATGGAAAAAAAACATGTTTTATTTAGTAGCTAATAATTGATTTACCTGCGCCTTTGTAAAGTAAAAAGTCAATATCCTTAATCTACGTCTATAAGTGAGTTGGTAAATATACTTAAATGAGGTAAATAAATATATTTTAAATAGGAATTATGAACAAATAAATAATAGTCATCAGCCTCGATCGATTCTTCGAGATTAATCTTTGCAGAATCACTTATCTTATTATTAAGATAGAGATACTCGTATTATGCAATGTGGGTGATTATGGTCATTAATTTTCAATAAATTGTTAACGACCGCGTAATTTCATTAACAAATGCCATAATAATCTATCGAACCTACCGTGAGCTCCGGTATGTAGGTAGGTACATAGCACAAATTAAATTGTGTCTCTGGTGTCGACAACCACGTGCGAATGCCAACGCGTTACAGGAATACCGACGGGACGGCCGCCGGGCTTATTAACTCCCTCCATTAATTAAATTATTAGAAATCTCGAGCCGGACTAATTAACGAAGAATTTCCAACATTTCGGTCCACCTATCGGGGCTTAATTAAAATTGACAAAGCCGCGGGCGAACGAGAGCGCGCGCCAAATATCGCCTCTATTAATGAAATGATCACTCGAAACTAATTAAATTATGGAGGTAATGGTGCGTGCTGGTGATACTGGTGCATGGCGGCCGGCCGCGGGACGTTTCGGACAGCTACTCTGTGTAATGTAACACCAAAAACACCTATGGTTGATGGATTATGGACGAGCTACAGCTTTCAACCGATTAAATTAGATTAATACTGAAGTGCGGAAATCATGATTTTTTGGAATACCGTAAAGGAAATGGTAGAAGGCATGTATTACCATTGTTAAGTACATTCAATTTATTTTTATTCAGCAATAAGTAGGTAGTTAGTCAAGCCAGGCTATTGATCGCACGTTGTAAACATTTTTTGTTCAAGATGTGAAACAAAATAGTCACTATCAGAGTGGGTACATATGCCGGATACTCACATAGATAGTATTAATAAACATACACTAGGTACTTCCTGTTGTACCTAATAAAATTAATTAATTATTTTTGACTTGATAAGAATACAATGCAATGGTCGGAAAGAATTGACAACATACCAATTATTTACAGTAGTAGTTTGTGTGATATAGGTACTAATTAACTACATTATTTTTAAAATATGATCATCGCTTTAAAATACCTTATCGCTATACAGAGTTGAAATGCTTACAAAATTGTTAAATGTAAATCTTGCAGCAAAACCGTTTCATTAGAATGTGACATTGTGCGAGGAGCGGAGTTCGGACACCACACGACACGACATGCATGGCACACACACGGCGCGACGTTAGGCGCAGCGACATTAAAAATGAGTAATTATAATAAACCTGATATGTCCTCATAATTAAGTAAGCCTGATGAAGAGTGCTTTGATGAGAAAAAGGTGTGCACAAAGCGGCTATCGCGCTTTAAATTAAAAATATTAAATTTCGGGAAGATGACGTGTTTTTAGAGCTGCGTTTTATAAATTTCAAATTTTCACGATATGTATTTTTGAACCAATGAATTACTTTACGTAAATAGAGTAATTTCATTGTGACGTAGTGGGGTCGTGGTATAGTATTTAGTTTTCCGAACTTCACATTTATTTGTTTAAAAAAAGCCAACGTTAACAAATGCTATAGAATCGCTATAAGGTCATTAATAACTCATCTCGTCTCAGTATACTCGGTGTGAAGCGCTTCACCGCTGAGTTGCCCCACGTGTACAGCAGCACTAGCGCTAATTAGACGGAGTGACAACCCACTCCTGCCATAAAGCGCTGCAGATTTATCGCCACAGATTATTTATATTATGTTTATTAGGCCCCGCCCTCCGCGCCCTGCGACTTGCTTTCCTGCTAATTGAATTGCCGGGATTTTTTATACGCAACAGCACCTGAGGAGTTTATTACGAGGATGACCCATACGTGGTATGATGCGACCTTTTTGCGTTACAATTCAGATTTTTATTTTACCTTGTATACGTACCTACTGACTAACATCCGAATAACGATAATTATGCAATGTTTGAATGAGGTTCGTTTTTTATTAAAATATTTTAAACGAAATAAAATATATTATTGTAAATCGTATCGTGTACATCTCAAGTTTTGACTGAATTTATGTTCCTTTAAGTAGTTAAAGCCATTATGTACCTACGACTAAACTATTATGAAATGAGATATGCTGATGATACATTCTCATAACCAACATTGAAAAACCCAATAAATTTATTCATGTCATATTTCATATGCATTAATCGAATTGAGTAACTTAAGTCCTTTGTTTTTAATGAGTCAGAATATTTCTGGGTCGACACCTTACTGTCTTCTACTAATAAAATGCTTTGAATGTCTTGAACTTTTGCTATAATAGCGCTAGGTCTATACATGGAGAGATCAAACACAAGACGACGTTCTATAATGTCAATGGAAACAGAGTAAGGTGCGGTACATTGGATTTCTACTCGAGGTACACTACAAATCCTAGTAATGTTATCAAGTATTTCTAAAAAGCTTGACCAGATCGGAGAAAGCTATAGTGAATAACACCATGCTGAGACCACCAAACAGTTACCATTACCTTTTTATTGGTAAGCTTTGCTTTAGGACACTGTTGCGGCGTTTGACCTGGGGTCAGCATAATGCATAGCAGATTGCATTTTTCGCTTTCGGTTATCGTAAAGAATCCACTTTTCATCACAAGTCACAATTCAATCCAATATTCCTTCATTTCTGTATCGATTCAACAAGGCAACACAAGTTTCAACACGCGTTTCTTTCTGCAGATCAGTCAAATCATGAGGCACCCATTTTTCATATTTTTTAAATTTTATTGATTTGACGCAAATGAGTCAATACTGTTGGTAAGGTAACGTTAAACCATGCCGCTAATTCCTGGGTAGTTTGGCTCGGATCGGCTTCCACCATCTCTTTCAATTCATTGTTATTCACCTGTGTGGGCGATCTTCCACGTGGTTCGTTCTTCAAATCAAAGTTTCCATCACGAAAGCGTTTAAACCAAAATCGCACGGTGCGTTCATTAGCAGTCCCCTCTCCAAACGCAACATTGATATTGCGAGCTGCTCCGCGTAAGTTCCGCGTCGGAACTCGTATTCAAAAATCACTCGAATTTTTAAAGTATCCATCTTTCTTGTCTAAGCTGTAAAACTAACTGTAAGTCAATAATCGAATGATGCACATTTTTTAGAAGAAGAACTTCATAGGTACCATGTGAAAAAAGTTTCACTCAAAAATCTCAAACCATGAAGGTTCTATGTCAATTCGAAGTACCTATTACAATAAAACGGCAATTTCATATTTTAACCCCTATTATTTATTACATACTCGTTGACCTATACTTATTTATTGCGTACTATTATTTCGATGACTTCATAATACTAGTCTGCACATGACATTGCTAACATTTTAATTAACATAAACATTATAAATCATCTTTCACAAGGAATACGAGTTATTTTGGCAATCGTTTCGTTTATGATTAACAACGTCTCCGCCCGCACGGCACTATGATAAATTGACAACGAAAATAACTGTTATTTTATAACGGTTACAATTTACAGGGCACTAGGCACTAACTAGTCGATTCGTTACATGTGAAATGTGTTCGTTTGTGACAATGATGTCACGGAATCTCGTTTGCGACTGCCAATTAGTAAACTGAATTACAATCAAGTATGTGACCATCAAATTTGTAAATATAAAAAATATAATATTACTAACATAGTAATACTACTAATAACATAATATTAATAAACATTAAACAATAGATAAATAAGACTTTCTCTACTAAGGCAACTTGGTAACGGTCGTCTCAATGCACAAGTATCCCTCAATTAATTTATTTCAGCTTTGTATTACCAAAACCTATTCTTCGAATAATATAACATGTAGTAGCAATAAGTATAATAGCCATTGTCTACTGTGCTATCAAGTAGCTAAATCAAAATGTCAGTCAAAATAACTAAGTACGTTTTGAGATAAATAAAATTAGTTTCAATAAAATGGCCAATTAAATACATTGAAATTTAGTAACGCGTACCATAAAACATACAATTCGCAAATCAAAATACATACATAAACTTGTTATAATAAATTCAACGTACAATAACTTCAGATAAAGAAAGTTAATACCCATAAACGTAAACAACTTTAAAAACATGGTGGCATACGAGGGAATAGCAACACTATGTATTATAATTTAGAACATAATTTTCTGCGGAATATGTCGAATCCGACAGCAAGTCCTTATCCACGAACGCCGCTATCCGAGGTTGTATCTTTCGTTGATTTGTTGCTACGGTTTGCCGAGTGTGTTCTGAAGCTAATTAATTTTAATTGGACTGAATTGCAACGCGTCTATTATTCGCGACTTTTCGTCCATTCGCTTTACGCGCACACTTGACGAGCTTTGGGTGTCGTTTCATAGAAATACATACGTCCTACGTCCACTATATATACCTACTCATATTGCTCTAGCTAGAACATAATGAGTAGTAACTATTTATTATTCTGTGATAATGATTTACGTGAAGTTAATTGACGGTGTCACCCACTCATATATACACAACTACATTGCGTTCTGTATTTTTATTACAAACTAATAAAGATGCATATTAAAATATAGGATGCTAAGGACGTTATAAACCTAAAATTAAATGGTTAATAATATATATATATATATATATATATATATATACATATATATATATATATATATATATATATATATATATATATATACGCGTCGACTTGAGAACCTCCTCCGTTTTTTCGTCGGTTAATAAATAAAGTGGGTCCGTTCGTTTGTTTGTCCTCCCTTCACGTAACGGAGCATCAGATTGACTTTGTTTTTTACCACGATAGTTGACAGGATAGAGAAAGAAAGACATAGTCTACTTTTTATTCTGGGAACGCGGGTAAAACCGCGGTGCGGAAGCATAATAAAATAAGTAAGTATAAATCTCTAGCCTTTCGCGTAACATAGAATCATTATTATTTATACCTACCACAATGTCGGCATACGACCCGCCTGATGGTAAGCGGTTACCGTAGCCTATGAACGCTTGCAACACCAGAGTAGTATCACTCGCGCGTTGCCAACCCTTCCCCCTCCCCGATGAGCTCTGGCGACCTTACTCACGCGCAGGAACACAACTATAAGTTATTTGGCTGCAGTATTCTGTAAGGTGGAGGTACTTCCCCAGTCGAGCTGCTCTCTGACCGACATATCGCTATGCTCTACCTCTCTCTCTTAATTAATTAAATTAGTATGAAAAGAATAAATGGCAATAATAAAATTGCCATTGTGAATTTCATAACCTATCCATACCTACTATAATCCTTATTTAAATATAGTTAATTTAAATAAGCTCGTGATGTGAAACGCTATGTTATAACAAAAATAAATACAAGTTACACGACACAATAGAGGAGAAATGAGATCAGTATCAACACTCAACTCTGAATGTACTACTAATCCTCGCATTACGCACAGGGTTGTCAATCGAGAGTTCATGACACTTGCAACAATCGCATTTAATTTTCCGCTCGTGCGCCTTTATTTGTAATCGCCTCTTGAATTGGAAACGTGAAGAAATCTTTGAATTTTGATTATGATTTAATTTTTAAACATGAAATATAGTTTTGCATTCACGGATGAATTTTCACATTTACGAAAGATACCTATAATTTATTTGAAAAATACTAAACAAAAGATATTATTATTTTTTTTTTTTAGTGTATAGAGCAAATTAAAATCGGCATGAAAAATTACAATCTGATCCTGCTTTAAATAGAAATGATTTGAGTATATGTGGTACATACTACCTACCTGGTTGGTATTTCCTACCACATTAAAATATATTTTACAATAAAATAATAATTCCCAAACATAAATTGTACCTTAATGTTGTTACTCCCATTTCCTTTTATATTTAAGTACATTTTTGTTCATTTTTGATAGTCAATAAAACGAATTTTACTTCTTCATAATCGTTATCCGTGAAAGTAAAACTGTATTGGATGGAACGTTCAATTTTAGTACTGACAAACGATAATTCTTATGTTGTCCTTTACCTAATGAGTCATGTGATCGAAGAATCTACATCATATTCATGGTTATCATATTTATAATTGTACTATTCAACAAGCCAGCCATTACTTACTGGCTGACAAGCCTAAGGGAGGGAACACGCGCTGCGAACTATGAGAACCGGTTGCATGTAAAAAGAAATCCGACAAACACGCGCACTCTACTTGTTTAATCTCATGAGCAGGCTAATTGTCCACGGCAGTGATGATGACAGTTGTACGGGGGCAGCACCCGGCCTGCAGGGGGAGGGGGGGGCACGTGACCCGTCACTCGCAGGGAAATTAAAACATTCCGTTATTATTTTCATTTCGCGGACTATACGTACGGGGCGCAATTCAGCCAGCGGTAGGGCTGCCGAGACAGATAAAAAATATTTGTATTTTACATTACATTGTCAGGTTGAACGGTATGGCTGTCGGGTGCATGTTATTTTCATCTACATTCATAGTTCCATAGTTAGTATGTTATGCTTATTTATGCCCCAGAAAATAAATAAAAATCCTGAATTTAACAAATATGAAAAACATGAAATATATTATTAATATTATGTTTTGGATGAATTTTAAACTGATGTTATGTTATGATTATAATAATACGCGTAATTTGGTGGTGATTACCCTGATTTTATCAGTTGGAAGCAAAGAAGGTACACGCGGAGTTATATTATTTTATGAGAATTTAATAACAATACTTGAGATCGCGATACCTCTGCCACGTGAGAGGGAACAAAATTAAATTTTATATCTGAATTTAAACTTTATTACCTGAATACAAACATAAATTACTTTATAGTAGACACTTAAATGTAAGGACATTAAAATTTTAAACACAAATAATAAACTGCTTAAGTGTTCAAAGGATGCATTAACGGGATAAATAAACTGTATAACTTTAGCAAAGAACTTTGCATATTATTTTTTACATTTTACTTTTTGGTCACATAATGATAATAACAAGCGTTGGTAAAAAAAATTAAACTGTTTAATATTTATTTAAAAAAAACAACATACAGACTAATTGAGAACCTCCTCCTTTTTTTAAAGTCGATTAAAAACTAGGTTTCACATAACATTTTACAGCCTAGAAAAGAACTACAAAGCGATTACAGGTCTTAAGAGAATATTTTTGTATCTCTTTAATCAATCAGTGAAAATGAAATCTGTTATATTTAAATGACATACAAACATCGAAAAGTATAAACATATAGATAGCTAATAAAAAATATTACACGTGATATACTAGACGAATAATGCGTTACGTGCATCTAAGTAATAAGCCGCCATATTTCGCCTGGCCCCATATCAAAGCGATATTGGCAGACGCCAGCGGCGTAGAATTTTAATAATTAAAAATCACCCCAAGCATAGAGGGACTCCACCAACACACTGCACATTACTGTTATCAATTTTTTAATTAAAATTCTCAGCCACCACTACGTAACTAATTTGATAAAAAAAATACCTTTTTATCATTATTACATACGTATTGATTCATAGTTATTTTCTGTAAGTAGAGAACAAATCCAATCGTGTTGAAATAACTTTGAATATCACGTCTGAAAATATATTATAAGCTCATCCACTTTATAAAAATACAAACATTAATTCACTAACAGTAGGAACCTACATAACATTATTGAATCATCCCGGCATTACCAATGGAACTCCTAACAACTGCAAGCAATTTTTAATTTTCTATTCAATTAAATCGTGCGTTGATGCAATATAGAAAAAATAGCAAACATTCATAGCGATTCCAATAGGCTAATCGTAAGTTATTAAACCCCTCGCGGCAACCCACCTGAACGCCTGCCAGCTATAATAGAAATACCAAGGACTTATTATTAAAATTGCTGCTAAATTGTTCCCCTCGCCCCTCGGATTTCGTGGGTGGAAGGTGACTTATTGACGGTGGATATATTGCTCGTGATAATATTAATTTGCCATCGTGACATGTTGTCGAATTTAATTTCAATGACGCTATTAATTCAATGCGAGTGTAACTTTATGATCGGTTTGAGTCCTACTTATTATTAATTTATAATTGTTTGAAGATGTGTTTGTAATTTATTCATATATTAATTTATGTATTACTCGCAGCCTGGAAGTAAATCTTAAGATGTAGTCCCAGAATCAGGGATGAGGAATCATTTCATGCATACCTACTATTTATACCATGTCCCTAAGATATATGTATAACAACTACGCTCAAAACTCACTAGTTACTCGTACACTGACGTGCTATAAAAAAAACCTATAAGTATTAACCTATTTAATATTAACAAAAAATATAAGAAATAGGTGTTACTTATTTTGCTGAGATATTAAACGATTGATTTAGGCAGTTATATGCTTATTTAAATAGATCGTGTCAATAAATAGGTATTATTATTAAACATACACACCCTCATCATCTGTCATAGTTAATTAATAAAAAGTAAATCCTTAATTAGCATTAAGTAATGTACCTAGTACCTACTACGTGACTATCCGCTTCTTACGTATTCATTCTCAGGAAAAAAAATACCTATTATTCTTGCATTCTGATATTGTGAAATTGATTAAAAAAGTGAAAGTGAACTGATCTGTGTGCATCTGTGTATGGTATTCACGGCTAAGCTACCAAACCGATTTTGATGAAAATTAGACCTGTTAAATATGTATAGAGTACTCTTTATCTTGGAAACGCAGTGCAACCATTAGGGATAGCTAGTTAGTACCATTCGAATGAATGAATATTTTACTATATATATGTATATCTGATTAACAAATCTTATAATTATGCAGGTACAGTTTACATCTTACAGAGATATCCTGACAGACTAAGACTAGTGGATTATCACTACGCGGCCCCAAAGTCGTTGGGCCGAATTGCATAATATTCCGAATCTACGTCATACGATGTTTTCCTTCATATCTCAAGCTCAGAGGTACGTAATCGAACCTATATACCCCCTGATACGTTCACAACTGAGCATTATCATCGTCTACTATGTATAAATTATACAGTGCAGCTAGCTAGAGTGATATAATCAAGTGGGCCGTATTAGAACATAATATTGTTTATGTGAGCTAACTCAATCAGTGGCAGTTAGTGGTATTATAATAACATTGGTATTGTTAGCTCGGTTCTGGGACATTAATTAGGTAAGTACGTGGAACACGTCAGTCTCCGCGCTAATTAATTGAGCGTATTATTGGTGCAATGCATGCCCAACCGATGTGGTTACGCCAATGACTAGCTGCGTAGATTCCACTCATGAATCATATTCACATATTAAATTCATTTCGATCAATTCATATTTTAGCATTCGCTTTGTTTCAGTATATCTATCACTCTCTACATTGTTATCAAATGAAGGTATCTACTTCCCATTCATTGTTGGTATTCATAATACAATTCGCTATAACCAGAGGATGAGTCGTTCATGGAAACTTCAATATCATATTTTTACAGAAAGAACATAGCTTTTTGCTAGGAAAGAAATATATCCGTATTGTACATATTCTTTAACTACCAATTCGGAAAGGAGCTCATTTTGTAGGTCCAATATGTCTTCGCAGGGCATTTTGTATATTTAAGTAAAATACTTATTATTGTAACAATAATTTAAATTTAACAGGTGCTAATGTGCGTTCACGTAGCAGGCGGAATTGTGTACAACGACCCGTCAATACTTCGCATGACGGCGGCGGTCACTGGTTCTGTGCGAGCGCGACGAAAATACATATACTTGTGCGCGAGGGACAAAGACAAATCTTGACAGGTCATTGTACGAAATTCTGCTTGCTACGCGAATGGATCTCATCATAAAATACTACCATAGAGAAATATTAACTCTAATTTTGAAAAACAAACTATTCAAATATGATATATATGTACTTATTGCCAATCTGCTATGTAGGTACAGTTTATAGTTTAAAATTGTATACTCACAACTTTTTACCGTAATTACGGAGTAATTAATTAAATAAGTATGGTAACCCTATTATAACACAATTTAATACTGATGAGCTTACAAACCAGGAATACAAGTATTAATTATAATTGTAAACCACAAAACCATAAAAGCGATCATATTAAATTAAACATCTATTTGAATTAAGAAATATTTTGCATTACCTATCTAAATCACTTGTTTTGTAGACAAAGCAATGTTAATTTAATTAGTTTGTGAGTTCTTAGTAGTACAAAAATAAAGGTTATTATTCAATGAATATTTTAAGAGAATCATATAAGGCTAACTAATGACAACAACTATAAATAATTGTTACGGATGGAAAACAACATATAATTAATGTTTTGAAATATGTACCTATATCCCTACATCAATAACAATGGTGCTGATTGCCCCAGTGATTTATAATTATAAATTGAGTAGTGCGAACATTAGATAAATAGGTTATATATTTTCGGTTTGTTTTTCATAATTTTCAACTGTTTTCCTATTGAAGTTTGGAATAGTTATGGCTATCAGTGTTATGTAGTTATAGTGTACAGGATTTTTGTAAATTTGGATCAATTAATAGGTACGACTTATGTTGCTGACTGTAAATGAATATTCACTACTAATAGCTAGCATTAACTAATCGCTTCTTATCATTAAAGAACTATATACAGAATTAGCGAACGTAATTCTGAAACAAATTATGCAAAGCCTAATGAGATAAATTTATACCGTTGCCACTAACCTATTCACGTATACGAATAAAAAAGTCTTCAGTGGGTGGTTTATAAGCCAATTGTCGATAATTGGTATAAATCAGTTTTCAGTAGGTATTTTTCATTCTATAATAGCCTGGTATTGATTTAGTAAGTAGATACAGGATACCTATACATTATTTTACTTATTGGTTATAACGATTGCAAAAAAGAAAACAAAATGCTAAAAGCTAGCTTTATCGATAGTTTCTGGGATTTAATCATGCTTAAAATATTTATTAAATTTTTGGCTAGACTTTCCTAGTTTTTTACATTAATTTTTAATATCAATATAATACTTTCGTAAATCATTTATTTACTATATATTTTCTTTCCATCAAATAGTTGAACAATTTATTGAGCATAAATAACAGAACTTTAGCCCACTTAAAACTTAATTAAAATACGTTCGAGCGAGCAGGATACAAAAACCGCACTAAACCACCGAAACACCCTAAACGAATAAAATCCCTTGAGTATAATCTCAAACGAGTTGAGTGCAGGCTAACTCGCGTGGTTGATTAATTGAGTGCATATCATCCATGGCTACTGACATGGCTAATCAGTCTGTAATGCGATCGTCTGTTACCTACATACCTGCCATGACGTTTATTGATCACTGGCAATGGATAAGCCAAACTAGGGATGCAGGTTAGCCTGCTGTGTTTCTGCAAACTGAGATACTAGAAAATAAATCAATAATCGAATTAATAAATCCACATTCGTGGGAAACAAATCACGCTGCATGAAGCATTAAGCTATATTTATTACAATGAGATAGTCATTTCGATGATACAAATTTGATGATTCTTTTTCCATAAAATTGAACCTGATTATGTTAAATAAAATAATACGAAATTATATTTTAACGAATAATCAATAAATATCTCTACAATTAAAAGCTTCAAAAATATCTGGATCATTAATTATAATAAATTATGTAATTAGTTCCAAATTGTATCAATTAAAGGTAAATTCGACGAATTTTACGTAGAGCATGCATTATAGTTAGCATTATCTAAAACTAAATAGGTAACTGTAAGAACCCTTGTAACATACAATACAATTTTCGATATCGGATCAATTTCATCACGTGACAAATTCCTGAAGACTTCCTCAATAAGATTCTCCGACTATCTCTACATAAATAGCTTTTTACATTAATAAGTTAATCAAAATATTATAACATAAAAGTTATGTTCTGATATTGCGGTGATAACTCCACTAAATTACGATTTCGATACGATACGATATCGACGTCAGTACCACTGTACTGGCATCAGAACCTACCACTGTACTGACATCAAATGACATGACGAAGGTCAGGGTTCAAATCCTACAATGAACTTGAATTTTCGGGAAGGAAAACATCCTGAGGAAACCATAGAACAGAACTTTGTTGTACCCGCCTGACTGGCTACTACCCTATGTTGAAAAATCTCTCATCAAACAGCTACTGGTGTTTGCAAATGGTTTTGGCAAATGCACTTGAGAGCCATATCCTTCTATGTTTTGTGTGCTTGCTTATCACCTTAGGTCACATCATTACTAATTGAGATTGTAACAAACATAAGCCTATTCATAATAAAAAAAAGTATTGCACAAAATATTATAAGTTAAGTAAGTTAATATTAAATTGTGTTTTAATTTTAAATTATCTTTAAAGTTAGATAAGTTTAATACAATTTGTATGTATATAAAAAATGTCTTTGTGGCTGCCCCCGTTGTCGATCGGCAAGGTTCCCGTAGGCGTTTCCTCTTTGGATGGCCAAGCTAATGCGTTGGCGGTAAAATCAATTATATTAGTACATAATTATTTATTATATTTACCTTTAAGATGCATTTGTGTTACCTACTAATAATAATCGTACGAAAATCATCAACCTTTATAAATCAGATTACTCAGCTTACTCATCTAGAACATGAACATACATTTAGTCAGTATCAATCAATGCGCCGGATTTGAAAGTAAGTGAATAAAAACCTCTTTCAATACGAGCAAATTCCGTCATTTGTGAACATCAGAACTTCATCAATTCATCAGGAAGCATTCACGTAATTTTGTATTCTACGCAAAGATGAATGAATATAATCAGTGTACATTCACAGTGTCCCCAAATGGGTCGATTTTGAACTCAATACTTACTCAAGGGGCGCAATAAAAAAAATGGTCTCGTCGTATGTTTTTAATTAAACGCTTATTTTGAAGAGGGAATGATTCACACAATAGCTCATTGTGCTACAGTGCCATTGCATTATTGACGTATTATGGTGTGAATGGGAACTGATCGAGTGTTGACGCGCTAAGGACTCTGTACTTTATGCCCTTTCCATTAGGATTGTATTTACGTATGATATATATTATATTTTTTTTAAAGTGACGATATTTTTTGTATTGTAAGAGAATGCCTTCAGCATTAAATCTACTTTTATTACGAAAAACTGACTGACATATCAAGCTCAGCTTTAACTGCAGGGCCTAGAAACTTGAAATTTGGCACACAGGTCCTTCATATATTGCAGGTATACATTTAAGGAAGGGTTTTTAAAAATTCAACCCCTAAGTGGGTAAAATAGGGGATCGCAAGTTAAATACGGGGCGAAAAGTTAAGTTAAAAAGATAAGTCAATCCATTGAAATAGTAAGGTATAGTACCAACGCTTTTTGCTGAAAATTCCAAAGCTTATTAAAGTTTTCATAAAACAAACGGCAATCAAAATATTGATGGAATGTATTTGAGCCACGATCATTGGACAAATACTTTACTTGCCATGGAATTTATCAAATTGCACTGCTATAGTAGGTAGAGAATACATAAATTATTTCAGTTATATAAATTTATATATTTTGAAGACGCAATAGGTTAATTAATATTTAATTTTCAAATACAATGTGAATTATTTAAATTTGAAATTAATTATTATATTTAATTAGCTTGGTGAATTGGTTAACTACTGAACAAATCACACAAAGCTTGCACTGTACATTTTTAAACAGTTCCGATTAATTTTAATTATGTTCACTAATTTACTGTTCAGTGTTCTTTGAATCAACTATGTATTGTTTACTATATAATTATACTATAACAATACAATAATTAATACATACCTAGTCGATTCAAAATAGATTATGTACTTTTATTATTGTATAATATTGTAAAATTTAAAAATGCAAAAATTACAAAGAATGGTACCTACCCATCATAGAAACATTTATGCAGTTGCATATCCCCGGGGCGTTGTTAATTGACAATTTACGTAAGTACCTACGTATTCCAACTTCCGTTAATTTCAGTTATGGAATATCGTGAAGACTCAAGGAGGAAATTAAAATGCCAGGTAACAAAAAAAAATACTTAAACATGTGAGCACAAAACACTAATTATGTTAAAAGTGTCAATTAATTATCTATCGCGTGCAGTCTAAAGTATATCGTTCCTATTCCTCAGAATAGGTGTATGTGAGCATTATTAATATAATCTCTATGCATTGGCTTATGAACTAACTAATCGACGCATCAGTTACCGAGTGTACTGAGCTATCTAACTAACTACTCAACACTGAAGAGGCCAACCAAGCTCCAAAATTGGCGCTCTAAGTTGAACACCAAGCTCAGATTTCAAAGCTCCGGCCTGCTACGTGGGTTCTTACTAAGTGGATTAATTACGAGGATGATCTTCCATCTAAATTAGTCTAACAGGCGTATTCCGTTACATGATCCGTCGTAGCTACCACGCTTTGTGTTATATTTAATATGCTTAAGTATATACCTTAATTGGACATGGTAAAAAAGTTGCTTAATTGCTTAGTAAAACAGTTTTATACAGTTTTATAATATTATGTTATGTTGTTAAGATTGAATTTTCATTTTTTTATATCGTCAGTTTTTTCTCAGTAATATGTGCCCCGCATTCATTGTGTACTTACATAAACAAAATAGGAATATAGATTCAGTACCTATATGTGTACTAAATCAATAATTGCTATTCATGATATATGTTCATCTGAAATATTCACAATAATTTTAAGGGATTCATTGGATTGCATTCACGTGAATACGTAAGTACATGCATAAGTATTGACTAAGCATACATCCGTGTCAAATAAAGCTATAATTAAAACAAAACACGGCACGGGGATAAATTTTCCAAGCCAATGCATATTACACGAAAAAAGTTTCTAAAGCAATCTATTAAACCTTCATGCAAACAAACAGACAGACAACAGCAGCTGGCCAAACACTCGAAATCAGTCAGCTGTACTTTTTAATATTCTAAGCAAATATTGAACCATCAGTGGAACATATTCGTGGTCAATTGGTCGGAAAAGCCGTAGGGGCCGTGACTTGAGCGACTCAGTTAGAACTTCACGGGACATCGACAGAAACCGGTAGCATTAATTAGAAATTCTCACGAATATTTTCATGTTTATAAAAAAATACCGTTAATATTAATCGAATAGTTTCCAGCTAGGAGTGTGCACGCCAAGGAAGGGCCGGAGACTATCGCATCATATTAGACCAGTTATAAAAATAATAATAATTTTAAAATTAGTTTATTCCTATTGTATTCCTAGGCAAGATAAGATTAAATCATGGTTTACATTATTTAATAACTTATTCAGACAGAGACGCATTCTCATCTAACTAATCCCATCGGAAAATCACAATACTAACACAATCTAAATTGACTACTAAATATTCAAAACCAATAGTCCGTACGAAACATACACGGGTAATTCGACAATGGCAGGCTAATTCAATTTGAATCACACACAATATTCTATTAATCGTGACGGACAGGTGTAATCAATCCGTATGCGAGCAATTGCGGGCAATGCGGCCCATTGCGAGTTTGTTGCGGGTAGCATTGTCCTGCGGGCCTGCGTGTGATATATCTGACGGTGACAGGCGAGCCACGGCCGCGCCACTGCCACGCAGGCCACGGCCGCGGCTCGCTTCGCACTCAGCCACTTGTACGAATCTGATGATCCGTCAATTAGTCCTCATTACACTGTGTAATATTTTGACTTTGAGTCTAAATTAAATAGGGAGTAACTGGGGAGTGAGTACTGATCAATGTTTGAACACGCGTTAGACACAGTTTAATTAGTGCAACATTATTGTAGTAGTTATAATTTATTTGATTTTGTATATAGGTAGGTAACATAATAATTTGAAGGACCATTATCAACTATCAATTAGTCGAAAGAAAACATTAGCCTTAATTAAATGTTAAGAGTAATGTTTTCTTTAAAGAATATTATATTTGTTTTGCCTTGGTCACATCTATACAAAATATTGGATACTTTATTATAAACCTATACGTTAGCTAGTCGAATCTATTAATTTAACCTTTCTTTACATTTATCCGTCCATAAGAGATGAATGGATGTTTATAAAAGTAGTAACACGTGTAGGGTACACAATCCATCGTAATATAGCGTCTGCCTCAGCAGCAGCTGTCACAAACACCACTAATGAATAAATAAACCAAACAAACAGATAACAAGAGATGCCAATTAAACAATACACTAATTAATTCCAAACATTGGTGTAGTGGACTTAATTAGAGTAGACAACATTATCAAACGAGCACTATACACAGGTATACCTACACCTATAAACGCAGTATAGATAAAACGCAATTGGTTGTATGTATTTGATAACATTATTAATCTCATTATTTTAGCATCGATATTCGATTGGACAGCGTACTCTGTAATTCATGTTCAGTACGCAAAGGCATTATATAGGTAAAAGCATCATCGCGCCTTCCCCAAAGAAACATAAACTACTTTATGACAATCTCATAAAACAAGCGGCACTAAGTGAACTGTAGCTTTTTTAATATCGGGAGGCGAGAGCCGGCCGCAGTGTCCCACGAAACATTTTCCATTAATAAAACGCGAAAAAGGAATATTACATATGAAAAAGACATATATCCGTATCGCCGGACCCGCCGCTATCTCCTCGGAAGGTAATAACTTCTTTACAAGTCCAAAGTCCGAGGGATTGAAAAGCAATTTCACCAGGACACCCCCGCCCTTGCGCGGGGCCGGACTCGACATATTTCTTTTTCGCCGCTACTGTAATTCGCCTTTGATTTAATCTCGAGAAACAAATCTTTGAATGTGAAAGTTTAGTGATAGGCATCAGTGGAACTAGTTTCGCTGATTGGATTCCATTCCCCGGCATATACGCGGAGCCCAATCGTTCCTACAATTTGAATTGGTCACTGCAGATACTCCGCTATTTGTCTGATTCTACTACAAGATTGCATTTCTTATTTTCCGAACCGAATTTTCATCTCCCTGTGTTCTAGTATGATACGTTTGAATCAGTTGAGAAAATTACGCACTTACCGGTTTTCCCTATCAATTCTGGAAATAACATAAAGTAGACTTTTATTCACAATAACATCATAAATTTCTCATTTAGGTACATATTAGAGAACATGAATGGAATTAAATCGACTGATTTAATTCCATTCATGTTATTAATGACTTATTAAATAATTATAATAATGTTAAATCGAGCGAGTTATTATTCTGTAATAAATAAATTACGAGAAACCGGCTCTGTTCTCTCACTATACTGCCTGTGGAAGCCAATTCTGCAACCAAATTCGGAAAATATTGTATTCGACCGTATTATGTATGGGTGAAAATCAGGATTCCCATTGAGGCAATAGCATTAGAGTCAACATCGATGTAATAAAACGTATCGGGTGTCAACGGATCAATTTGTTACGTATCACTAAACAGGATAGCTGGCTAGAAGGTAACTTGAACTAGTGAGCTGGTGGGTGGCGACGCGTTTCGACCCTATCACCTTACTTACCACCTTGTACCTTATACACTAAACCAAACCGCAAAATATAATTAATACTGACCATGTATACTATATACATACAGTATACATATTATATTCATGCAGTTAGTATTTTCGTATTTATTCAACTTATTTCATCATTCATTTGAAGTTGAATTGAATACCTACATAGGTACTTTTACCACAGTGTAAGTAAGAATTATCTCTGGTGATACAGTGTGCAACCTTTAGCCTTGTGAAGGCGTTTAATTAACTTTAAATAGCTTTTAGCTGTAACTTTCGTTGACCTTCACTATTATAACAGTTTTTTCTAATAATTGCAAGCCAACGGACATTTCTTAGAACGTGCCTTTTACATTGTCACTTGTATCCACGCTTGTCATTTGATCCAAACATGGATTTGTAAAAACTTTTTAGAGGGTTTTCAAATATTTTATTTCGGGGTTCTTTTTTAAAAAAAGCTATATCTTATGCGCTAAGGATCTGTAACCGTGTAACGTCATTTAAATTTCTCTAAAATCTTTTAATAAGTAATGTAGATATTATCCCGCCATGATTCTTTGATTAAACATTAAAATGTAAGCTAATTAATTAACTTTCTTTCTATAAAAACGTAATATAATATTTCAAATAAAATCTACGTAAAAGCCGCACAATTTGTGTGGAGACGGTTTTGTCCGACCGGTCCAGCCCGTCCGGCCGCAGATCGCTATCGGTTAAACTATTCCGAGCGCCTTATTTATATAATCTAACTATTTGTGAGGGACAAACACCCCTTATTATGTTATTCCCTTTTTATATAATACTTTAAGGTTTTTTCTTGATAATGAAACCATCGACATAGTGATGGTATAATGGATTGTGAAAACGATTATCACAGAACTGGAAGTTATAGTAGATATGTTAGAGCTTATCTACTTCTTATTTGGTCAAAAGTGGTAATGAAGTCTTTTACTAAATTAAATTTTACATCTTTCATTTACTGAGAACATTTATGAAAAATGGCTCCTGCTAAGGTAGGCTAATGCACGTTTCTCAAGATGACTTCGATTCCATGACATCACCCGTTCAAATTTCCAAGCTAATTACTCACAGAATGAACGCATTCACACTGGTTACTACCCGTATATTATACTTAATATACGGAATTCAAATTATAGATACTTCGAACGATCGATAAGTACGTAAGGAGCTTTATAATTCCAATTTATTTGTACTTTCCGCTGTCTAAGTTAAATATTCTTGAAAGGTCGATTAGAACAAGTACTCGGTAAGAGTGAAACGTAGATATGCTATTTTTTCATAAGTTAGTACGTACCTATATGTCATACTTATATTCAGTCAACGAAGTAAGTAACCTTATTTAAGTCAAAGGGCTAGCAGGTACGCGATCCATCCAACTGATGATAAGTGGCTACCGTCGCCTATGGACATTTGCAAAACTAGTGGGATTCCCAAAGTATTGCCACACCTTTATAAAGCCTAGAAGAATGAGTGCTTAATGTACTACATAAAACAATAACTTGAAGGAGATTCTGAAAGCGTATTCATTGTTTAGATCGAATTTATGAAACAAGCTTTATTTAAAAATACTCTGGAAACTCTGAAACCATGATTTTTAGGTATACCTATATTCTGTGACCAAAATATTTAACCTCCCTATTGACTTCACTTACTAAGTGGAACAGTAGAGCACAATGTATAGTATATCTAAAAATATAATTTTGTTAGGGACGTAAGGGGAAGGGGCGCGAGGGCATGAGTCAGGGGCGCCGCTCACGCGTCCCGCAACCATTTTCTGCGCGAACGAAACTCTATATTGAATACAATTCTAATAGAAAATGCGTTCTACATTGTTTTCTTGAATATATATTTATGATTAATTATTATTACTTATTTTAGACTCATTAATATAGTCTCTTATAGTTATTTTACTAAGTATACGTTACTCGTACTATACCGAACTGAAACGTTCAAATTCCAAATAGAAGTTATAACAACAGAACAATAGGCTGATTATACTACAAACCAAGTAAATTTTGATGCAAATAATTTATATTTGTGAATATTAATTACATAGGTAAGTAATTTAGCATCGACTATTTTGATGAGAACAAATAAATAAATATTTATCTACACAATATGATGAATGTAACAATTAAATATTAGACCATGCCCTAATCTATAAATTTTCTTACATTTTATTTTGTATATATTAAATATTACCAACCTAGTTTATAACTTCTGGCTAACAAATAAATTAAAAAAAAAATACTTTACTTAATGTATTGAACAATAAATAGTCATAATTTTCTTTCATAAAATACAATTGTTTTAAAGAATATAGCGAACTCAGTTTGCGACCATTGTAGAGGGGCGAGCGAGCCGCGATCGGGCCATTTGCTACTGTTTTCAATTTGTCGGTCGCAACCATACATCAGTGGCGGCACGCAGCGACAACAGAACAGCCCCAACTTTAATACACTTACGCTTGACATTTTTCCGCCCATTATGCATTCTGCTAAACCAATGCTTTCTGTAAATACTTACCGGGAAATTCGATTTACAACAAACGCAATTCTGTTTCTTGGAAATGGTCGCTATTATGGTCTGTTAAATGTGATTTTCTTATTAATATCCAAGAAGCCAGCGACGTACTATATAATAACATAATGATATCACTGACCTTCTTGGATATTTATTGAAAATATTTTAATTTTTTAAATGAAATATAATAAAATAATTATAGCTACCTACCATTACTAGGTATCATAATTTAGGAAGAACAACTCTTCAAACAACTTCTTAGTTTGGAAATTATGGTTTTAAGTGACATAATTTTATAGAGAGGTTCCAGACAAATCGGTAATAAAAATTTGGAAGGGCCAAATTTGATATCGAAATCATTTGTGAAATCGAAGCTCTTATTAAACAAAATAAATAAGACTGATAAGATTGACTTTGAAAGTGTATTTTAATAACAAGATATTAACGAAGTGCAGGAAGTTTAAAGCTACGTCAATTTGCAACAGAACTAAACTCCACAGGAATCAACATAGAGCTCGTATCAATAATAATTAGAGGTGCTTTTAGTCGAAGCAACTTGGTTGTTGGGTATGCTCAGCTTAGCGTTCTAATTGGGCACAGAGACCACCTCACGATGTTTGACGAATGGTCCAAGCGTTGGCAAATAACATTTGGTATTAGGAGTGCTCTGATATTGCACAGAGCTTACAAACAACCATGCGAAAATCCTATATCAGTTTCGCCCGCATTTGTGGTCTAGGATGTCATTCAATGAGAAAAAATTATCTAGGTAGTAAATTTTTGAAAAGCTAAAAGTTGGTTGCGTTACATCCCTTTAGTTCAATTTCCCTTTCGTGGTAAAACGTTACGCTGAGTTTTGATATTTGGAACAATTTGAACATAGAAATTAGCGAGTTGGCACACCAAACTTAATTATGTGGGATAGAAGTCGCTTACGCGAATTCCAAGTGAAATTTTCATAAATCTAGATTCAAACCTCACACAGCTACAAATTAACGCAGATACAGTGTCACAAACGATAACAAGTTACAAATACGACACCGGCCATGTCCGCGAATGAGTGATCACCAACTCGCCTCTTGCTAGTGGACCCCGACCCGTATTTGTGCTGTTATTAATTCCGCTAAATTGAAAGCTGATCCGAGCAGGCCAGCGTTCGAGTCGAGCAGCGATTTAGTTGACTTTAAATTGCACCGTGTGACGCTTTGAAATTCTAGCATGTGCTAAATACCTATGTGAATTTGAGATTTGGTTAGTTCCAGGGTTTTTTGTCGCAAGTGAGGTATGTGAATATTCCATTTAATTAAATAAATATTGACTATGTATAAATATTATACATAAACGAGGAGAATAAAAGGCTAAAATGGTGTAAAGGTGAACGTTATCATAAATAAATTAAAAATCTTTTCAAAACCTGCTACTTTTTACCTACCTAGTTTAACAATTAATTTCCTGCGTAGTCTTAATCAGGTGGTAATCAAAACAACGTCGACGTCAAGTAAGCTAAGTATCAAGCAGTAATTTCGAGGACTGTTGCCTGTGCGCGCCGCCCCACTGAGCGTTCAAATTGCCGTAGCTGGACGCCATTCCCGCGCGTTCATTACCGCTGCCCCATGTTTGCTACTCCACGAATCAAGTACTGCCTGTATAGCCATCAGGAAATGAACTATTTCATTGACGAGTCGATGGCCGTTGACAAAATTAGCAAAATCTAGCGAGATTTATACCTACAGAGTATTATTCAGCCAGTGTACATACCTACATTACTTTGTAAAATAATGAAAATGGAAAGTATTATTTTATTTAATACGTAATATAAAAAAATGTATTTTTAGGGCTTGCGTTTTGGCCGCCTATAAAGGACGAAGACGAAGCCTAAGAAAAAGCAGGTTGGCCAGGTTGGCCCAGAAAAAAACATATTCACTCGGGCATTGAAAGTCCTTAGATTGTAATCAAGAAATATTATTATAGACGCCGGAAGCAACTTCCACACCTTTGCTATCCGCATTATAAATGAGGATGCAAAACGTTGTGCCCGTAGTTCGGTATGTCAATAACGTATGGGTGAAAATTTTGTTCTAATATTTTTTTAAATGGTGGTGTTATTAAAATTTTAAATATTCCATAGTCATTTCGTTTTATTTTAGGCGTTCTGAACATAATCCATGAGGGTATATTCAACATGAAATAATAAAAAATGAAACAAAAAATCCAGTTCAAAAGTCGCAGTGAGCTTAGTCAGGTTACCCTCGATATATTTTTGAAAGCTTACAGTTCTGTTCTTCTATTGGGCAAACAAAACGAGCTAATTGGGCACTTATGTCTTCAATACAACTGAAACCCGGCCAGCATTCATCCGTAGTCACGCGGTTCAAAGTGGTCCTACTGTATGAGTTCACGTATTTACACGATAAATACCGCTTTGTGTCTTGTCGAACTATAGTTTGTGAAAAGAACATTATTGGTACCATAAATTTTAATAATGAAAATAATAAAGCAAATCATTAAAATTGTATGCACTGCATCACTGTACAAATTCATGTTGAAACGCGAAATTTCATGAACTTAAATATTCGTGGTAGATCAATGCTGCAAACATATCGTTAGAGTCTACAGCATTAGAGTAGACTCGGGCAAATCGGATCACCAAGAGATTCGAATCTAAATTATATTTTTCTCGCTCTTCGGTAGGTACAGGTGACCGTAGCAGGTAGAGCATAGCGATACGTCGCTAAAAGAGCAGCTCGACTGGGGAAATACCTCCACCATACAGAATACCGCAGCCAAATAACTTATAGTTGTGTTCCTGCGCGTGAGTAAGGTCGCCAGAGTTCATCGAGGAGGGGGATGGGTCATGAACGCGCGAGTGATAAAGCGTTCATAGGCTACGGTAACCGCTTGCCATCAGGCGGGCCGTATGCTTGTTTGCCGACAATGTTGCATAAAAAAAAAACATATTTATTATTCACAAAAAGCTTAAAAAATTATACTTATTATCTTATTCTTATTCTATGTAATTTGTGGGAAAGGCATAGATCCAAAATCTACCTATAATTTGTGTGCTAATGTTATTTTAATTTGCTTATTATTTTTCAGATGATTCAGAAGACGTTGCAAAAATAATAGTAAAATCAAATAAATTACAATAGATTAAAATCTTTATTGGTACACTAGCTTTTCCGCGAGGTTTCACCCACGTTCCCGAGGGATCTTGTTTTTTACCGGGATAAAAAGCAATACAAAAATGTGATGAAGCTTTTAATAACAATATTAAAACAAGGCCTTACACAAATCCCCTTTAAAAAGTTGTAAAAAGTGAACAGTTACCCTACTTAATGTCATCATGTCGAAATTTGCATAAAATCTGGCGGGCGGTCCAACAGTTACAAAACTTTTAACTATACTTGGAAAGTACTAAAAATCGAAATGAGCTATAAATGAGGCGACCCTTATTAGGGAGACAGATTTTCGATCGACTTAATTTTACCTTTATAAGTAACTAAACCGTTTTGCTCGTGCAGAGTAATTTTGTGTTCAAAAACTTCATTCAATCCCACACAAAGTTTGACGTGTTTTATTTTAAGATCATATTTCCATCAACATCTCACATCTTCCAATCTTTATTATGCAATTTAATATAAGGAGTGACGTAACTTTTTTCATAAAGGAGACAAAAACTGAAGAGTGCAGCCGACAAACACTTGTAACTTGACATGCGATAAGGAGGTCATTATTGGGCCCACGAATAAGATAAATCTTCCATTTGTTTTTTTGTGGAATAATCATTGCTTACACGTAATATTTGAATTTAATCACTAGGTATTTTAACAACTTTTCCCGCTATTCCTGGAATTTTATTTTTTTATATGTAGTTTTGGGACCCGCATCCTATTCGCAAGTAGAGGGGATTTAAACTTTAATAAAATGTAATTGTTATTTGTAGACTTCTTATCCTTAGTTTAGGATATACTATATTTTTTTACTTTTAGGTACCTACTAGTTGTGGATCTCATTTCTGCACACGCTTCAATAGTTTTTTACCTGTCAATAATGGGCGACGAGCTTATTCGCTATAGAATAACATCGATACATACAGATACTGCACGCTACACACAGTCCTGTTGTTGAATCAACCAAGGGCCACTTGATCGACGGAGTGGATCTTCGGAGCGAGCTACATAGGTACTCTACTACTACAGGTTGGTTGAAAGCGACAAAATGGTAGAGAATAAAACCATACGAAAGAAAAATAAAATCTGTTTAGGTACTGATTATTAAAATATAGTGTATTCTTTTAAATCCTACTGAAATAGCAGGTGGTGACACATACAAAGAAAATGTTACAAGAAATAACAGAGTTGTGTAAAAATTATATTTAATTTTTCTGGTTCTGATCAATAGCAGCAACAATTTCGGTATCAAATTATCCGGTGAAATAAAAAAATGTTTGTTTGTTTTGGTCACACCTTACGAACTAGGTAGGTACTTTATTTTATTATTATTTAGAATTAAAATTGCAATGAATCTAGTTTCATTTGATAACAAAAAAATCCATACAGATTTATTATGTTGCATTATGTAGTTTTTAGATACTTGAAAAATAACATTTTATTAAATTAAATATAATATTTTTTAAAAGATCTTGGTCTTATTTAAAAAAAAAAACAAAAACTTTCCTCGAGCCGGTCTACTTTATTCCCTTGGCTTGTGAATGGTACACGCGTCCTACAACTACATATTATAAAACATTATATAACATAGAATTCAAGGAATCGTGAGTCAAGTTATTCGCCAATCCACTTTTCCTATAAATAACAAAAAAATCGTTACGCTAAATCCGGAATTCTCAAAAGCGCTAAGCCAATTAAAATAATTGGGGAAACGTTTTTAAAAACAAACAACCCACATAAGAATTAAGTAACTCCTTCAATGCCTACGCTAAATTAATAACCTAACGATAAGACAATGAAAACAAATTCTTATTCGAATAATAATGTAGACAATAATTATATCGAATTTTTATGGGCTCAAAAGTTTATCAAGCTATAAACTATTAGTGAGAAAACAAAGATACCAGCGTTCGTCTTTAGCAGGGTTATGTACAGTCAGAAACATAAAGAATTTCAAAAAATATTATAGACCGTATCAAAATCTATAGATACCTACATATAAAATATGATTTAATGATCATTTCATTTGCCTTTTAATATTGTCATTACTAAAGAATTAGATATATTTATAGAGGTTTTATAGAGGTTGCAAATTCATACCCCGTTAAGAAATTTAATTTATTTTCCTGTTCCTGTCCTAAGGGTAGTCAAGTTGGTAGATATTAAAAACGTTACAATTATCATTGCTATATTTTTGTTGTGATTGGTTTAATAATACGTTTTCCTCGATTGCAAGATATGTTCGTTATGTAAAAAGTTAAAATTTAGGGCCAATTAATGCCAACTCGCATTCAGATAATGATGACTCCTACTTGACGTCAAACAAGTATGTTCACAATTATCGATAACCCTCAAAGGGTCGCAACTTCCTATCGAGCTGTCTCACTTGGGACTTCTTTTACAATGGGCTCTAACGTAACGTATGTCAATGAATGACAAAATCTCTTACAAATTCATTATTTCAGTTTCAGATAAGACTTACTTCCCTTTTTACAAGTTTTTATTTAACATGCAATGTATGTGTGTAACTATGTTTGTTAAGGTGGAATCTTGCATGTCGAATTTCACCCACTTCCAGTGATCGCATTGTTTGTGTCGTATTAAAAGGAAGCTAAGGTTAAAATTGCTTTAAGGAAAGCGCTCGTGTCTGCAACTCGTCACTTCTGTGTGTCCAGCGCCTAAGGTTTCATTCAATAGTAGGTTATGCACCTACACAGATGAATTGACATAAAATTTGTGTACGGCCAGTTGCATAATGTAAAATCATCAATGCCTGTTTCCTAGAAAATCAATTAATTTAATATAGGTTTGATAGGTACAATATTGAAAACACGAATCTGGCAGGCATGTATTTGGGGTTCCGTGTTAGAAAACACTCAAAACAAAGTTTGAAGCGTGTGTACATGTCGTAGCTATGTGTATTGTGAGTTTCTGACGTGAATAAATCTAATTGAGCTAATGAAGGAGGAATTTCTTAATTAGTAGTGTTTCGAACCAGCCATAGGCACACGTAGTGTACCGAAACGGGTTAATTACGACCGATAACTCTTTAATTAACCTGCCTAATAACAGAGTATTTGCATTCGAGCCAATTAGGGAGTCGACGGGATCGATTGAAAATATTATTTAGTAGGTACTATGCTTGCTATTTTGTTGAGTAATGCGTTCGAGTTAATGCTAACTAGTTCCAAGTAAAGAGTATTTTTTTACGTTTATTTATTTTATTGTAAGACTATAATAGATTAATTGGTCTTATATAAGAGCTGCTATTACTACTACAGAATATTAATCGCTGTCCTTTCGTAGCGTAGAATCTACTTTCTTTTTTCAAATTAGGTACTTGGTTCTCCCCGAGAAAAGAGATTATAAAACCACAAAAGTCGCACATGGAGCAACGATCACCTACATAATTATAAGGTTTAATTAAACAAAATGTAATAATTAAAACAAGGTCATTGTAATAAACAAGTTAATTATTACAATGACGCACCGAGCTTTGCGCACGTCAAAATCAATTAAATCTCTGAACTCTTAATTATTATGACAAGATAATTTATTGGTTACATGTAACATAAGCGTACCTAACTACATAATTATCTGAACCTTTATTACTACATATTATATCACGTGACATTATACCTCATATTTAACGAATATAAATATAAATAAAATACTCCATGGTTTTTTTTACTCGATTCTGCGAAAATGAAAAATTATTGATTGATTTACCTATATGGTTTCGAATTATGTATAAAACTGTAAAAAATTAAAAATTTGGGATCGCAACAGGAATTATTTTACAACTGATGTCCCTCAAAACTTTTGCTTACCTACCTATTATACTATGTACGTTATCTCTGTTACTTCTCACTAAACTGCGTGCGATATGTGTAACTGTTTTTATCAGCTTCTTATTATAGGCTATTAATTTGTTGGTAATCTATGAATCTTTGAGTTCGAACGACAACATAATTACTTTCGTATGCGTACAAACAAAATGTGCGTCAACAAACGTCAATTGTCACGCCACCCGGGGTTATCTGTTCATGTAGTGCCCATATTGTCACAGGATGCCCTAATGAGGGAGACGAGGTTAACATGACTTTCTAATTGCACACTCATTAATGAACTATCTCAATGTTATGTTCATTAGTCGAGTCAGTTTATTTTTTTAAAGATGGACAGCGCCTGTTTTACTACATTTGAGTCAGTTAATACGGTTTACCCGTAATGGAAACCTCAACAGAACATTATTTTTAAAAAATGGCTGATTAATCTATTGGTGAGCATATTAAAAACACAAAAAGAGAGATTTTTTAAGCATTGTATACTCTATTTCAGGGGTCACCAAATGGCGGACCGCAGGCCGGATCCGGACCGCCGACTTATAATGTGCGGACTTTGACAAACAAAAAAGTACCTAAACATGGTTATTTTATTTAATCCGTGCACATCCAAACATACAATAATTTTATATATTAGTAGTATAGTTGAATTTGTAGGAAAGGATCTAAGCTTGGTCATCATCTACCAACCGGACCGCGATAATCTTTTATATTTTTTAAACGGACCCATAATAAACCTAATTGGTGACCCCTGCTCTATTTTATAGTTCTACTTTATATTTTATTATTTTTGCTTATCAATTTATAAAAATATGTTTAAATTATTAAAGACTTGGAACTTAATTTTTCACACCAAAAAAGCAATATTATATTTTGTATCAGTGAGGAACTCGTCAACTGTAAATATCGTCAAATATTGAAATAAATTACTTAGTTTCAGGATCAGGTGAGACATTAATTACTATGTAACAAAAAATGTTTCAAGGTTGTCTAAAAAACTAGTTAAGTATGTGTGTACATCAAAGCAAAAAACGTATTCACACCTAAAGTCAGACATAAATATGACCACTTTAAATACATAACATAAATACATAACATAACGGCGATAACAAATAAATCAATAATTGTATGAAATCTAGACATACATAGAAGTACGCAACATAATGAGACCGTATAAGGAAACTGTACACCTAAAGCATGAGACCGCAGACGGCGACAGCCGCGCCCCAAATTAAATAAGTAACAAGAGGAAGCGGCACCGCCACGGCACCGCTGCTGAAAAACATAAGCCTCACTAACAACCTAATTACTGGTGACCTTCGCCCGATAGGGTTACCATATATTCAAATAAAAACACCATATATTTTCACAACAAAAATAACAGCATCCGAAATTCAATAGATTTCACAGACAGGTTACGTTATTGGAAACAAATTGGATTTGCAAATTAAGCCGTTTCGGTGACTGGAACACAGTTTTTATATTTTTCTGTCAATTATGTCGTCGATTCAAACAACATAATTGTCATTTTTGATTCGATTACCTAGATTGTCAGGTCGGTCGGCAGATCAATACGTTTACTATGATATCGATATTTTCTTAACTGTCTCTGACAATACCTACTCAATGTACTATAATTCATTCTTATAGTAATTTATTTACAACAAGTATTTACAATCAATGTATAAAATACAAACTATGATATATAGAAAACATCCTCAAAGCCCTCGCTGCTGTCGATAGGCAAGCTTCCCAACAGGCTGGCAGCGTTCCCTTTTTGGATGGCCAAGCTTATGCGTTGGCGGAAAAAGCTCAGCTTAGTTTGGGGTCAGATGGCCGTGTGTGAGGAATAATGTCCCAGAACATTTATTTAAAAAAGTTGAATATGTAAAGATCTCATTGCCTCCTTTGAAATAAGTTTATAAGCTTTATTATTATGTTTGCTAAAATGTAAAATCAAAATAATTTGATGGAAATACTAAACTGGTAAGTTAGGCAATGTTTTTTAAAAGCGATAACCCTAACATAGCGCCAACATCCGTTTCTGAGCTAATTTGTTTGTAGTACGAAGAAGAGAAGCTTGCTGTAGCCAGACCAATTAGTGTGCCCGGTGACCCCGCACCCCTTGCGCCCTGTGTTGTGGGCCCTGTGCGCCCCGCGCCCCATACGTCTCACGCGCCCGCGCCGCTACGAGGGCCACTAATGACAACCCTGCTGCAACCATGCGATGCGACGGTCACATGTCACTTTAACTATTTTATTTTAAATTAATCAAATAAAAACACTAAAGGTTTTAAGAAACGCATGCTTTTCAATTGTGACCTCGTTTTGAATTCGGCGCATAAAATAAAACTGTTTTTAAATTTACGCCCTGTTTTCTTCTGACTAGGTATATATTGTAAATACATTAAATCTTATGAAGAAATTTATTAGCTTAGAGGTAGATTTATATTTAAAAAATAACAACCGGTATGTAAGTAGATACTACTTGAAATTTAAGTAAGTACTTACTATCTATCTAAGTTCTTTTACACCAACAATATAGGCACAAATGTTTGAATATTCTTAATTTTTGGTATTTTGAAAGTATAAATGAAATAGGAAACTGGTATTCATATAAACAAGTATAATGACAACTCAATATAAACAGTGTGGAAATTTAACTAATTCATATTATGAAGCAACTCAAAACTAAATCAGTATTAGTTTAAGGCTGTATGAATAAAAAATAAAGGGGAATTGAAATTTATTGAATTTATCTAATAAATTAGTTAAAAAATATTGATGTATATTAGATGATGTGAAATCTAATAACATTTGGAGGAGCGGTCAGCGTTCATACCCGGATGGACCAATCAACGCTGATTAATTTTGTAACACCCTCGTTAGTTAAAGCTTGTTAATTAATTAGCTAAAGTTAATTAATGAAAATGCAGTATCATATTGTACTTAAATATTATTCTGCCGTAGATTCTAATTAATGGAAATTATAATAATGTATTTTGAAATATTTTAATTCCATTACCTAGTATCTAGTATTTTATTTAGTTACAAAGTGTTACATTAATTTCGGCTTTGATCTGTGTTGTATAATGTGATGCAGGCGGAAAGGGTAATGTGACCGGGCGTCCGGTTTTCCGGAACTAACAGAAGTTAACTTTCTTAAAGGGCGAGCCACTCGCTGCATAATAACAATATAAATAAATATCTACATTAAGATATGATGACAGACATAACAGTCTTTACTACGCTTGCTTCTATGTACTTTCTTCGTAATAAAAATAATCCCTGAAGAATCAAATATCGTCAATATCCTTTTTTGATCTTCTACGGATAAATATTAGTCCTATTGTAAATACTTATTGCTATGAAAAGAAAAAAAAACATATCTTTAGGGCAATCCATGAATTTATTATGAACATTCACTTTTGATACGATTACGACATTGAAAAATTAAGCAGAAATAGTTAGGAGTATAATTTTATGTCGTTTACGTAGACACGTTAAAAAAATATTCACCCTAAAGCTTTGTCATGGCAATCGGATAAAGTAGAGCATCGTTAATCCATTACATGAAAGTATAAATAAACATCCTTTGCTCGTAAGATAAGCAATAAAATGTTGTCCATTAATTGTGTACGGTAATTATAAGAACAGAAGGAGCCAGTGTTTATAATTAAAACGAATGAAGCATTGCTACTCTCTGGTCTAGTGATGTAGCTCTAATGAGCAACTTGCTAATTAGTGAATAAACAAGCCGGATACGGGAATTCTAATTGGCTTTTGGGACAACCATGTCGCGTGGAGCAAGGTAGCTGCCAGTTGTTTTTTATATAAAAAAGTTGCTGTCTTGTTTTTAGAAGCTATAAGAAGAACCATTATAATAATGAAATGTTTTTTCTCTGTCTTCATTGCTAACTGTACGTTGCTGATTTTGTTGTCATTGTTTTTTTTTATAACGAATTATTTTAAGGAGTATCGAAATATTTAATTTAGATTGTATTTTTTATTTTATGTGCCAGATATGCTTCATGTAGAATAGTTTATTTAATCATATAAATAAGTTACGTAGGCACCTATTATTTCAAAGGAAATTAGACATTTATCACTATAGTACATATAGGTATTGTAGTTACGTATTTTTTAGTTATTTATAACTTGACCTCCCTCTAAGAATATCAATCTTTCGATAACTTTATCCTTTTTGTAGCTAATTCATAGCCCTCTCAACTAAATTATAATATCTATCTTCTTCTTCTATCTTCAAGTTTCAATTTTATACTTTCTTATTTGTTATGTTTCGTCATGGTATTTTTTTCCTTTTTGAGATTGACTTACAATAATTAATTCCACGCATGTGGTGATCTTGTAAACGGATTTTTTCTACGCCTACGAATTAAAAATAACAAAAAGTAATTAACTTAAAACACGAACGATATAAGTAAAAGTAGTCTTCGTAATAAATTTGTAGATAGGTACATCAGTAATATATGCTATTATTAAAAAGCTTTTTATGAATTTATGACATCATATAAAATACTACAAAATGTTATCATATAATCTAACATTGATTTCCATTCTACAAGATTATCGTAAGGTACCCAAAAAATATACTTAGGTACATATAATATTATTATTTTTCATCCCAACTTGAAAGTTATCATATAAATGTTCTGCACATGTAAAAAGTTCGCTAACATAATTGTAACAAGTAATTTAAAAACAAAAATGAATTGATAAAAGTTTTAAAATATCATTGGCGCTAATTAATTGTGAACACCACAAACACCGGAAACCTTATCTTTGGCTATCCGTCACAAAAATAATGACAAGCGCGTTATCTCAACTTAATGTAGCCAAGTAGGCGGTTACATTATATTACATTTTATTGTTATTATTGATAATGTATGAGTTGCATTTTCTTTTAATTACCCTATCTATATGTGACAACTCCTATAGATAAAATAAAAATAATTAAGGATAAAACTATTGCAACGCGATTCATCGCGAGCCTTCTATGTTAATTAGGTGTGCTTCAAAGTGAGACATAATTCCATGGAAATTATTAACAAAGTTAGTAAGTTTAAATATAACCTTGTAGTGAACATTAACTTACTTATAGGTTTATTATTCTTACTTAATTTATTTAATCAAATAGTTATATTTGAATAATCACGCTCTAGACTCTAGAGTATAGTATATTAATAGGTGTAGTATTTCCAGGAAGAAAAGTTGATCGTTACACGGTCTTGACACGGAGACTCATTACTCATAATGAAGACATTGGCAATAAAAACTAATTATTTTAAAACAATAGTCGCTACCGACGTTTGATAGATTTTCAAAGACCGTACAAGTCCGATGTAGAGATCATTAAGCGACTCTTCAAACCTGTCGCCGCATTACACTAATTGACGCAATTAGAGGGATTGCCGAACGGAAATAAAAGTCGGCTCACCTTCATGAAACGCCGGCCCAGCCAATTAGCCTAGCAACTCGTAATTAGCCTCTTCGGAACACTCTTATGGGTGATTAGTCCTCTTTACACAGTTGAAAACAAAATCACAGCACAGAAAAATCAGTTCATTTTCATGTGTTCGGTAAGATAATAATTTAATTCACCGCACTGAAAAGTTTTACCGCGATCGCGTGCTACTGCAGGAGCGACTGTTGTCGGTCGTAGAAACGTGTACACGCTACGACCGCCGGTGAGCGAATGAGCGGTTCGTAGCGGGAGGAGGCCGCGAAGCCGCCACACACCGACACTGACAGCCTAGGTGGAGTGTGTTGTGTTACCCTTCCTTTGCCTACGAAAGCTCTACTCTTGCGTAGCTTTTGCTGTGAAGCCGGCGTTTCAGTTACGCCTTTTTACTTTGGAGAGATGCTTAACTCTGTAAGTGGGCAGATTTTGTGCGGTATTGCATGTATTTAGGCCTAAATAAAAACGATACTGAATCAAATTACTATCGGACCATTGCGCATTAACTATTTTATTTAGCATTGCATGGTTGGTTAGAATCGTATCGATGGAAATTAATACAATAGATATTTTAAATTTGTTCTGAAAACTTAAAATGATAATTAGCCACTGAGTCATTTTCAGCATGCATGTAATTGATTGCGTCGTTCACTTGTGTCATAGTTAAACGCATTTTACAATTGTAAATTAATTAATACAGGGTGATTTTGTTATCACTGGCAATACTTGCAGGGGTGGAAGTACTCATCAATGTGAACAACTTTTATTATAGGGCTAACTCTGATATCGCGTAAAATAATACATTTGCTTCATACATTTTGGTCGAGTAGGTATTGAACTTTTGTATGGAACAGCTGATAATTTTTTCATGATTTCACAGTTAGTCCTATTATGAAAGTTGTTCATTTTGATGAGTACTTCCACCCTTGCAAGTATTGCCAGTGATAACAAAATCACCCAGTATACTGCCCATTTTTATCTTCTATTAAGTATTAATATTAATTGTTAAAAAATTAACTTGTTCAGGTTAAGTATTCTTTTTTCTGTTTATCCTTAGTATATTATTCTAAAAATTGTTAACAATTAAAGGAAATAAGATTTTTATATGACTTTACAATAAATAGGTACCTACATATCGAACAATTGATTTAAACACGATCAGATGTAAAACTATTCGCATGTTACTGTATAAGATAGTTTTATTATGTTTATAGGTTATATTATATGTAGTCTTCAATAAAATATAAAATCCATAGGATACTTTGATAGTGATTGAAAAATAGAATAAAGTGAATCGAATTAAATCTGTATTCATCATTCAAAAGTTAAAGAAGAAAGCGCTGAATCGTCGTAGTCTGCAATTATAATTGATAACGAATGCAGCAGGCTGGCCATTCATCATTGATAAAACTAGTTGGCGACACCTCATTCATTGCATTGTGCTGGCCTACCGCCGCGCCGCGCCGTCCTCAAAGGGGAACATCCCTACAATGTTCCAAGCTCGTGTTACAACGCTGAATTGAATGCAGTTTTAAACTACTGTTGCTATCAAATTCTGACTTATAAAATAAATATTGAATACGTAAATTCCATTTAAAATATAGCAATTATCAGTCATTTCATATCATTACCTTATATATAGCGTAGGTACCTATGTTATTGATGATTTATTATATATTTTAAAAAGGTATGAGATTATACAGGTATATGAAAAATACAACTCAACTAATAGCGAATTAAATATGTCAAAAATAACAATTCACAATATTTGTGCACACAAATATTGTGTGATATAATACAGATATATTTCGATTCACTTTATTCTATTTTTTGAGGAATCGCTGCCAGCAGCTGGGATACTTGCCCATCGGCAGCGGCGGCAGCTTCGTTAGTTTGTACCTGTACAAGCTACCAAATGTATTGGAATTACATGTAAAATTAAAATATCATCAAATTTATGTGAGCAACAAAAGTAAGTGAAAAATATCAAGAAGAATACTTTACATTGCTACCTTGTTATCTTTAATGGTGGCACTACTGTATTGAATCAATTAAGCCAACGTAAAAGGGGTGCAATAAAGCATGATTTATGACGTCGACCATAATAGTTTTTAATTATAATTTCAAGAGGGTACATAATACGAAGAACTGGTATAATAAAATTTCATTGGAGTAAGTACAAGAAACAGGTATTAAGAAGAAGAATATCAAAATTATACACGATTTTTTGTTGGTAAAATTATAATAGGTAGCTGCACTACAATAAATCGTGTTTTACTGATCTTTAAAAGAAAATAAGCTGTTGGCAATTTTATTCAACATACAATGAGCTACATTGGATAGCAAATCTAGTTTATGTGAATTTATTGTTCGGATTTTTTTCATAAAATCTTTAGCTGAGAAGTGAAAAAACCCAAACATTAAATACTTATATTATCTTTCTAAATACCTACTTCACTTATAATAATGTCCTCAATAAATTGTTTCATGTTAATTTGCAAACTATTTAACTTGTGCCTACGTAAAGGATTTCATATCGAAAATATATATTGGCATTATGTACCTACCTCTATATACTATTTCTTACTA
This sequence comes from Tetheella fluctuosa, assembly GCA_951216915.1. Taxonomy (NCBI): domain Eukaryota; kingdom Metazoa; phylum Arthropoda; class Insecta; order Lepidoptera; family Drepanidae; genus Tetheella; species Tetheella fluctuosa. The sequence goes on along the minus strand of OX578217.1, from coordinate 5,669,909 downwards.
GGACCTAAATTGATGCACGACTGCAGTGTAGGCACTTTTTATTGTTATGATAATAATTACCACTTCGTAGAGTTTCTCAGTTATTATTTTATTAGCTCGTTAGTTCGTCCATCGTAAACTAAGGTTTATGTAGTTACAAAACTAATATTAATTATAACATGATACTTATTGCATCATAAATTATAATATATGTATGTTGTTAGTCCTTGCATGGATTTAATAAAGCTATTAAAGTAAGCAATCTTTTACGTTCAGTGGACATTTTTAGTTATTTTTAATAACTAATAACTTTTTTTATAAAGTAATTTTTTAATTAGGTAACTAAGTAGGTACGCAAGCATGATCCTTATAAATAATACAAATTTACATAAAAGGTGCATGTCATAGATTAGATTTCACATATTGATTATTATGGAAACAATCCCAAGAGATATTTGAGAACATAATCGAAAACCAAAATCCTAAAATATAACCTCTAAATAACAAACAAACAGTTCATAGACGTATCTTTGAAATCTATGTACTTACTTTATATTATATCTGAGTAATTTATTACTTTGAACTTACATTTAAATTTATGGACAAGAACATCATAACATAAGTCAATTAAATATTGTTGCTGTCAAACTAACAAGTCTTATAACATGAGACTAGTCTGTTGATACAAAACTCATCGATAAATCAAACGAACATCACTATGAATACGACTTACGATTCTGAACCAAACTAAGCGATGATGTAGAGTGTCGTGAACTTATATAAAGATTCTTGAAATTAATATTTGAAAGTTTGAAGCTACTGCACTACATGCATGGGAAAAGCTTTCGGTAGATTTAGGTAATCTTAGGAATAATACATGTCTGGCATGTTATTATGCCGACCAAATGTACATATGCAACTTGAATAGCATAATTGATTATAGGATTGAACCCGAGACATAAATGCTTACACATGAACGCTTTTAAACGTTTTCAGCGACATTTAGTTCGCCGCTTGTTCGGCAGCCCCGTTCTAGCTGTCTTCGAAGGGTTACTATGAAAATACCTTTTATATTTCTACAAAATTAATTTTAAAATAATCATTCGGCAAATTGCAACTTTAAGCTGTATTTATAAAGTCTATAATTCCAAGTTATGTAGTTTTAGAATGAATGAACTGATAAATTCGGACCCCATTACATGATTTTGTTGAATAGCTCTTAATTTCCTTCTAGTGTATTAGTACAAACGGAACCTGTTTCAATTTTATTATGCTCTATTATTAAATATATTTCCAACACTCGCTTCTTTATTGCGTTTAAGAAGTCTCAATGAAAAGATTACTCACTAATGAAGAATGGTTATATAGAATAGGTTTATTCTTTGTGACTAGTCCAATTTATTGGTGATTCAGTAATATACGAGTAGTAGCTTACCGCCCCGCAGAATCACCCGCGAACCCCTATTTTATCCCCTTAGGGGTGGAATTTTCAAAAATCCTTTCTTAGCGGATGCCTACATCATAATAGCTATCTGTATGCCATAGCCCGATCCGTCCAGTGGTTGGAGCTGTGCTTTGATAGATCAGTCAGTCAGTCACGTTTTCCTTTTATATATACAGATAATGAAAACATTTTATGTTTTATTGGCATATTTTTATACGAACTATCTATATTTATTTTAAATTTAAAAAGAATCAATTATTAAAAAAAAACAAATATTTTAAGTTTCATAAACCACGTAGCATACAATTAATTTAAACACTTAAAGAACAGTGAACAGTTCTTTGTATAAAATAAAATTTATCACCTACAAAAGCTTGGCGGCTTATCCAAAAAACCACGAAAAGAAATCGCCTCAGCGTTTCCGAGTCAGCTTTCATTGAATTCGACTTAACCAATTAATCACTCTTATCAGGTTGTTTCCTTCGAGACTTTAGACGGAGGGATCGACGGCTGACCATTGAGTCGTTGTTGTGGGGTAAACGGGACCATTGTGTGCCGTTTTTGGGCCATTGTTGGCACCCATTGTGCTGTGAACTGATGACGCCTTCGACCGCTCTGTGTAATCTGACGATTAGTCTTTGGCAACGTTTGAGTTAAGACGGACTTTACGGTTTCACTAAGAACCAAAAATAAAATTTGTCAAGGTGATTAAGTACTAAGGTTATACAGGTAACAGGATTATCATAAAGCTGTTCTCTAATAATGAGTAAGCACTCCGTCTATTTCTGTAAAAGTTTTGTCAATTTTATTCTCTCGTCACGGCTAAGCGCTCTTTGAAATATTGAACGACAAATTTTAGAGTTCAAATAAAATGGTAATTCTAACGACTTCACAATGACTCCCTCATCCCTCCCAACGTTAATTCGCCTCCCACCGCTTAGTAAGACCCAGCAAAGAAAACAACAAAACTGGAATTTGCATAAATTAAACGAAGGCACCTTTTGCCAGTTTACAAAGTGTGCTAATGACGGCTTAAGGCTCTCACGCGAACCGATTCGGTATCACGTGACGCGCCTGCGACTTAGACTTAACCCTGATTGTTAAATTTAAATACCTAATCTTTTGGTCGTAACAGCTGTTACGGCCTTTTTGTCTTAATTTTTTGGTAGTAGGTACTTGACAATTATCTGAAAATAGTAAACATTATTCACCGTAAAGCTTTTCTTCTTCCTCTTTAGTAAAGTTAATTACCACAATTTAAAATACATTCGGGTATTTTACAGAGCTGGGCAGGGCATCTGCTGCTGACCGGCTATTAGGACAGTAACTGTCATTCACTGTCCGCCAGCTATTGGTCCCGTGAAAACATAAGACTACAGGCTTAAGCCATATCGAACAGAGGTATGTTGGGTACATAAAATAACAAACAATATTGCAAGTTTTATTAAGCATACCATAAACCGTTGCACATTTCCTTAATACCCAAATGATGGTATGTAAAACAGTCCCCGCAAAGCAACTTCGCGATACTTATTTGAATTTTGTTTACTTGAACTGTATAATAACCGCCTTCCAGAGAATTAAGTAGATTTTAATTCTCAAATAATTCTGAAGAGTTTTTATACATAAGCAAAAACATACGTATTAACAGCCGAACGTAAAAGTTTAAATAAGTATTATTATTATGCGAATGTATTGCCTTTATGATAAGATATTTTTTTATTTCTTGGTTTTAATCAAATTAATAGGTATAGGTCCCGTTTTAGAGCTGCAGACTTCATGGTAGAATAATGTATCAATCAAAAAGGTAAAAAGTAAAACAACTAATATTTTGGTTAACCAGTCATAATAATAACAAATTATGTTGATATTTTTAATGAGCAAAAAAGCTTTATAATTTATTGATTACCGTAAAAAGATAAAGATTAAAAAACTAGGTCAATCATAATTTATCAGTTTTAACCTTAAATTGATAAAACGGTGCTAATTCCAATTTTAGTATTGCGGTAGTTAAGTAAAAAACGCATCGGCATTTCAATAGTGCGCAGGCGCAACAACCGTGAACCCATTGTGCTTGTCGCTTATGGCATGGCACAGTCGAATGAGCAATCATAACTTGAGATTTTGTAATTAACCTTTTTTGGTTTTTACGGGCAAAAAATACAAATTTATCCGTTAATTAGGTAATTTGGCATAATGCTTATCAGGTATTTTTTAGACCTACAGAAATCAGGTATATACATTCTAACTTAAATGAAAAGTGAAATCAAAAAGTTTAATTATAAACAAAAAGTGACCGAATCTTGGACCGTTTCATTTTACACAAAAAATACTCAATTTAATAACTACAACGTAAAGAAGATTATGTACCTATTTAAATTGTACTTTGATATGAAAATCACATTATTAAGAATATTTTTAAAATACAATGAAGTCACACATAGGTACCTACTTAAGCTATTTATTAATAAGCACTTATTTTAAGCTATTTACTCGAATTAAGATTTAGTAGGTTAACTTTCTCGTAGATTTCGATAATTGCCAGAATAATCATATATTTATAAGTAGGTACTATTATTAAAACTTGGAACTAAATTTTGTTGATACACATTAAAGTATTATTTGTTGTTTTCAAAAAACCTATGATACTATTATGAAAAAAATCGCCACTGCCACCTGTCGGTATCTATCTATAACAGCTAATATATGATAGGCATACATTCCATCTATCAAATGTCTAAACTTTTATCTGTCAGCTGGTTATGAGTGAGTAATAGATCATTTTTACCAAGAATCTTCCCAAAGTGACAGCCGGAAACTTACTTTTTATTTCTATGCAACACAAAGAAGACAAAAACTCAAAAACTCGTGCAAATCAAATCGATGTTACCAAACGTGACAAATCGCGAGGTTATATACGGGGATTTAAATAATAAGATCAGTTTTACCCCACGTTTGAACCGTGGAGCCATGGGAAATGTAAACACTGGGGAATATGGGGGTATTATGCTTATAGTAATCCGCAAATTAGTCGATAAACAGTCAACCGACATAAAAAATACGGTCCCCGGTCTAATAACAAATGATGACTAAACCAATACCAGTTTTACAATGCATGATTGTTATACTTACTGTGTCTATATCTTACAAATCAAATAACTAATGTAATACTTGTTAAGGGTTAGTATTAAATTAAAATGGACGTGTCCCAGTTTTTTCACTCATTGAGTCAAAAACGTAGATTCCGTAACAAATCAAATACAACAAAAAACATAAAAAGAACAAACGTAGTTGGGTAACCCGCAGCCGCTGCCCAATCGTCCATTCAGCACGCGGCGTGGCTATAAAATTAAATAAATCCGTTATTTTTCAGGCTGAGAAATGAACGGTCGTTGGAGAGCCGCACCGCCCGCCGGTCAATCGGGCCGCGCGATAACGGCCCACATTTGTAAAGATTTTGCCGGCCCACGACACGCCGCCCAAGACTATTCGAAGGAGTAGTGGCCATACGTTTACATAGAGCTTTGAATGTTTACAGAATAAGTTACTGTATTCTACTGGGTATGGAGTTATAATTGTAGGTACACGTTTATAAGATTTTTCTTGGTTTCTACTTAATTAAACGAGGCTATATATTCTTATCCCTACAAACGATATAGTTGGTGGCCTGTGGTAGCCTGTGGTAGACGTTACTGAATTTAAACATTTCATATTAATTATCCATTATTTGTTTCGTAACTTTCTTTATCCTGATAATCATTTTCTCAGTCGTAATATTTTTAGCGCTCGGGTTTGACCACAATCACTCTAAACCATGTTAAATTAGCCATGTTGACGTAGCCGTAGGTGGTAAGCACATAACGCGTAGAAGAGAACTGGCTCTCAAGTGCAGCTTCACGAGCACACCAGGTAGCTGCCAGGCGACAGATTTCCAACTTTTTAATATTGAAAAGAATGATTGATATGAATCTACGAAGTGATGACGCAATATATTTTTTTACATAGCCATATTCTTTACACGCGGCCATCTCAAAGAGGAAGCCCACCTCTTGGTCACCCCAAGAGTTTTCAAATAGATTTAACATAGTTATAAAATTAACTCTACAATTATAGATATTTTATTCGCTTACAATATATTATTAACATTATTATTATTATTTGCCAGCTCTAATACTTTCCACAGTTTATGGTTTAAGGCGCACACTAAGCTAGTAAGGCTAAGCTGAGAATAAATGAAAATTGATTTTAAGATTGCGTTGGCCCAGCGCGAGCGTTGACAAATAATACAGCCTTAGTTCCATAGCCCACGTATTAACTTCACTCTCTGATGTACGACGACCACACGGAGAAAATCGTACACATTTAGTTTAATTTAGTTCGTGGGTTCGATTCCCACTCAAGATAGACATTTGTGTGCATGAACATGTCTGTTTGTCTTGAGTCTGGATGTAAGTAATTATCTACATAAGTATATTTTAGTATAGGTATATTTACAAAAGAAAAGCAGTATAATATGTAGTATATCAGTTATATGGCTTCCATAGTACAAGCTCCTGCCTGCCTCCTCCTTGTGTACCTGATTTTGGGTCTTAACTTTGCTTAGTTTAGATAGCCATGTGTGAGAAATGTCCCAGAATATATATTTATTTAATTTACCTTAAGAATGTGACAAAATATTAACACAATTAGTTAACTATGAGCTATGTAACTTGTATTTTAACAGTAGGCACTTTTCAAGATGGTATCAAATCGATAGCCAAAATAATCATTAAGTATTAATAAATATTTTTACAATCCTTTTACTTTTATTTTGCTTACAAAATATTTGTCAAGTATTCCATCTACGGTTACCGTTGGATGCAAAATAAAAAAAATGCAATTAAAAAAATCCGTATGGGGTGACAATTAGGCTTCAGGACACGAGTGTTAGGTAGGAGTCCCCTCTACTGAACACGTGACGTCACTCATCTGCATCTCACCCAACTCCCCCTTGATGCAAATTTAAATACAGTTTAAACTCACTTTTTTACTTTACGTATTTTTTCCCGTTTACACCATCCGCTGCTTGTGCTATATGCGCAATGACAAAATATTAAAAAAGTATTTTCAGTGATTCAAAGATGTATGATTTGCATGCTGCTTATTAAAAACTAGAAATTAGTTTTTTTTTTCATTATGAAAGAAGAAGCATCGCATAAATTAATTATCTATTAATGCAAATTGCGTCACGTAGGTACTACAATAAAAATCGCACCAAAAATATTAAATGAACGTTACACCTTTTATAAAGCCGTATAGAATGCTGGTTTCATTCATTCAATTTTAAAAATGGTCTATCCGGACGAATTGAATGACGAAATTATTCAGCGTGAACGCATTACTTCACGAGACTAATTGTGAAAATAAAATAAAAAAACGTTCACATTCGTGGGAATTTAACGGTGTGTAATGAGATGTAGGAAAAAAGTCGACTATTTAACATTGTAAGAGAAGAGGGACGTGATTAAGTTTGGGGCTTAATATCCGGCGGGGATGCGCAAGACATAATGCACTTTTGCTAGGGTTGTCAATGGAACTTATAAGTTATATTAAAAAGGAATGTGATAAATATATATTAGTCGTTAAATATGCTGATCTCTATGTAGGTAATGTCAATATATTTTTTATTCTTTAATATTTTGTTACACGTGAATTATAAAACTATAATGGTAACAAAGTTAATAAAAATAATAGATAGGTAACTAAGTAAACATAGTTAATTATCAATACAGAATAATATATTTTTTTGACTTATATTTTTAACTAGCTTTGAGTTATTTTTTTAGCCCGACGGATCATGTGTTTTCCCGGGATAAAAAGTAGCCTATAGCCTTCCTCGATAAATGGGCTATCCAACACTGAAATATTTTTTCAAATCGAACCAGTAGTTCCTGAGATTAGCGCGTTCAAACAAACAAACAAACAAACTCTTCAGCTTTATAATATTAGTATAGATTTCATATTATATTATTACATAGACAAAATAAATTATAATTAACTCTTTATTGAGAATAACAAAAATAAAACGAGAATAAACGAATGTTATTAAATCATGAGACACCCCTATTAATTTGCCATATCAACTGGCCAGTACCGAATAGATTACAACCACCGTAACAGTAGGGACGCACGCCATATATCGAACCATTTATTTTGCTGATCTGCCAACAAATAGTCATCCTAATTTGCACCTTATGAGACTAAAAATAAAGATTATTTGAATGCATTTTTTATTTTCATGCCGTGAAAATATAATTGTGAGTTAAATAGTTAGCAAGGGAGGGACGTGTGTATGACGTTATAAAATAAAATTGAAGCCACAAGGGCGCTCGAAACGGATCTAATTAAATGATAAGTACGATCTAAGATTAATGTTCTGTACTAAGGAGATCACGAGCAAAGTACTTACCTACAAATGTTTTGCATTCAATGTTGGTCTGAATGTAATTACAGGCTCATCAAGGTACCACCTACTGTGAAAATTCTATTCGTGTGCGTAAAAACTGTTTTAGGGTAGTTTTTTCCGACTAGACCGAAGTTCCAGACTTAAAATTTTATGGTCGTTTGTTTTTACAATATTCATATTTTATCTATGTATATATATATATATTTGCATTTTTTCTCAATGTTTTAATTCAAAATCATGTAAGTTTAATCAGAGTAATATTTTTTAATCAGATTAATATCCAAGTCACCCTTCAAAACAGTCATGCCATGATCAGAAAAATCGTGAATATATTTCTCACGGCACTTAGCCGACAGTTAAAATAATCTCTATTTATTCTGTGGTGCAGCCAGCACTGAACGCCAAACTTAATGGAGTGTAATCCCAACTACGTATTAACACTATAATAAAGATTAGGGGCCCAAACGACCACGTCATACCATTATAGTGGTAATTATTAAGTAGAATTTACTCGTTAATAAGATTGAAAGTATTGTACAGTTTCTATTCATAATATCATAACAAATGCATTATTTAAGTAAAAATACTTTAATACGCTTTGGAAATAACTAGATACTCCATAAGCCTTTTATTAATCATTGTTTATTTGTTTGAAATATTACAACAACATTGTATTTAAATAAAATTAGTTATTGTGAGGGTTATTTTAAGCATACCTACTAATACAAAATATCGTGTATCGATCGACTTACTTACTAAAAAATGATCAACATAAAGTTTTAATTTTTAACATCACATTATTATAACTACCACTTTACTATCACCTCTTTACTTAACTAAAGCCCAAAATAAATAGCATAAAGTTAATTAATTTTAAGTATCGACCCCGTATGAAATCAATAGGGCATTAAATCAACACGTCTATTGGGTTCTGTATGGTTATGTTTGCGTAGCACTCGAATGTTCGCCTCCGATCACAAACGCATTTCGCTGATCGTCATTAGGCACATTATCGGAGATTTGTGCTGGTTTGTGCCTGTTTGTGGGTCGATTGTACCCCGTGCCCGCAGATGCCTGATAACGTGACGCGTGCTAAATGATCCCGTTCTGACATTCGCGGGCACACCAATAAGTACAATGTAGAGTTACACATTTGATAGACCCACTCGTATGTATTCAATTTAAGTAAATTTCAAAATATGGGTAAGTACCTATCTTATACAAAAATGCTTTTGTTTTGCATTTGAGTGGTTCATTGTAAGCCCTACATTCCGACTTTCTTTATCAAGATCGCATAGCATTTCTTGTAGCTTATTATTAGAAATAGAAACAATCAAATTATCTTAAGTCACTCTCAGAGAGAGTGGGACAAGCCTCTATGCGAAAAAACTTGGCAAAATCTATTTTCCAATTTTTCTTCAAATTCGGACCGCGCACGCTTGTTAGCTGTCTCTGAGAAGGAATCGGGTCACTGGTTGCAAGCCATTCCATCTACAAACATCGGTACTTTGTTAGACCGAATCACTTTAAGTTTATCCATTGGTCTCCGTCTTGGTTCCAGGACCAATCATTCTCATCGCTGCCGCTGCGGAGACTTTGTCAACGAGCTCGGCCACCATGGGCTTTCGTGCTCGTTAAGCGCCGGCCGTTTTTCACGCCACGCGGCTCTTAATGATATTATCCGTAGGGCTCTTGTTGTTGCCAACGTGCCTTCTGTCGATCCACCAGTCGGAATTGCGCGTGACGATGGCAAGAGGCCGGATGGTATGACTTTGATCCCGTGGAGTGTTGGCAAGCCGCTGGTGTGGGATGCCACGTGTGTAGATACACTTGCGCCTTCCCTATTACTGGCGACTTGTAAAGTCGCTGGGGCGGCTGCGACCGGTGCTGAAAAATTAAAAAATACGCTTGTCTTTGTTCAAATTTTTTGTTCATGCCATTCGCAGTTGAAACCATGGGTCCATGGGGGTTCGAGGCTCGCCGATTTGCTCGGATTTTATCATCCAAGCTCATCGAGGCTTCGGGAGACCGACGGGCTGGGAGCTTTTTCCGCCAACGCATAAGCTTGGCCATCTAAAAAGGGAACGCTGCCAGCCTGTTGGGAACCTTGCCTATCGACAGCAGCGAGGGCTTTAAGGATGTTTTCTATACATCATAGTTTGTATTTTATACATTGATTGTAAATATATAAATAAATTAATTAATAAATATCCTATTATAATAAATTTACTTTTGATACTCTATTATTATTTTAAATTTACAACCTGCATGCATAACCTGTATTCTGTGCAAAATAAATTGAATTTGAATTTAATTGCAAAGGTACATATGCTTTTTAGAATGAACTACTTTACTAGGAATTACTTTTTCTTTGCTCCTTTCCACATCTGAAAGCTGAAATCTCTACATTGACGTATTTAAATATCTTCTTTGATATTTTAAACCTTTCCTGTAAGCTCTAGTATACGATTAGCACTAGGTTGACAGTGAAATGGCCCCACGCGCCGCGCACGCGACTCCGTGATGGTTTATCTTCGCTTACATCACTGCGCGTGCGTGTGACACTTCTTGCGTGGGGGTCATAACGACCGCACTTCCTGAATACGCGATTTATAACGCAAGTGTTATTGTAAAGGAGATGAAAACCCATCAATGATACGCCTTTTGGTAGGTACATTCAATAATGAAAAAAACCCTGTGAGGGCTTCCGTTAGCTTGGTTGATCCCAAAGAGTAATATAATAGACCTAGGCTATACATGAGGTTGCTTCTTTAGGTCTTGAAAAATCCCAAACATTAGGATTTTTCAGATAAAAAAATACTAGAACTCGATCGCAGCGCCACCTACCAGCTACCAATCGTCCACGTCACGTCCAATTGTAAATTTAAACCATCTAGGGCCCCACAAAAAACATCAAAATTGGTCCAACCATTTAGGAGCAGTTCAGTGACACACACACGTATACAGAACAATGTTAAGAGTTATACTAGCTGTTCCCCACGTCCAATTGTGAATCTAAACCATCTAATCACGTTATTATCTACGTTATATTTCATTCGAATTCATTATTAATTTAAAAGTTGAGAGACTACAATTCTGCCTTAACTGTAAGAATCTGCAATAAGCCGAATAGACCCTGCCGCTCTACAGTTAATTAAAATAGTTACGAAGTATGCTGATATACTTTTAAACGATATATACAAGAGTGAAAGAAACAGATTAAAAAAGAGAACAGAGACATAATTCAACAGATCTCCAATAACCCGTACCTACCGTAAATACGTGCATAGCGCGCGCGCCACATTGCTCATTTGTATTGCCGACATTTTAATAATCGCATATTTTTATGTAAGTAGCAGGCACATGCAGAAATCGAGTTATTGGTTATTTTAGGAAATGCCGGGTGAAATGAGGGAACTTATAGCTGGAACAAGTGAGTAAGTAAGGATGTGGGTAATTCCAATTGTTAGATACTAGAACTAACTAAAATTAAAAATAACGGGCCGTTTGGCGTGCCTGGTAAAATACCTTAACTATCACGCTACAAGTCGCGGGTGTAATTATTTATAATAAGTATGTATTTAAGAATAACAAAGAAAGTACCTAGTACTATTTATTTATTTTCTTATGTTTTTACCTAACCACAATTTGGTTATTTATTAATTTTTCAATATTTTTATCCATTACAAACATTTATTCGTTTTTATTAAATTGAACTGATATTTAATGTAATATATCTAAAAATACCTTACAGAAATTACGAGTAAATTCTATTTGCCCACGGTAACTGCATCACACGTCGCGCTACAACTCACGGACTGCGAGCGAGACGTGTCTTTAGTATTTTAATTAAATTGTTCATTGGCTCAATTAAATCGATTATTAAAAGCTCTGCCCGTCGCGTCATCGCGAGGGAAGAAATGTTGCGAATGTTTCATATTACTTACTGAATCACTGAATATAGTATTGTCATAATTGTATAAAATATTCTGGTCCCAATGTTTCACAATTAATGTAACAATAACATAAAACTATAGGGTGATTTTTTAGTCACTGGTAATACTTGCAGGGGTGGAAGTACTCATCAACATGAACAATTTTTATTATGGGACAAACTGTGAAATCACGTCAAAATTATCAGCTGTTCCATACAAAAGTTCAATACCTACTCGACCAAATGAAGCAACCATTTTATTTAACGCGATATCAGAGTTGGTCCCACAGTAAAAGTTGTTCATATCGATGAGTACTTCCTCCACCCCTGCAAGTAATGCCAGTGACTAGAAATTCACCCTGTATATTATGAAGTTACAAGACTCATAAAACTAGCTGTTCAACCGCAAGCTAATTATTGCTAAATCGAATTAGAGCTTCCGTCGGCGTTCGAGCAGCCACAATTTTATTAGTTCCCTATTACAATATTTTACAAGGTAAGGGTAGTAGTTGAAAATAGTTCAATGGAGACAATACGTTTTGTAACTAAAATAATAAGGAAACTGCTTCCAACTTCTTGTAAACTTAATTGACTTTTTATTCTATGTTGTTTTTAAGGCCCGGTTCCTCTAGCCCGGTTAGATGGATTCCAAGCGGAGATCGACGGAGAGCAGATGTGTTTTACTGAGCCTGCTCTAGTCCGCTCCGGTTCGCTCCGCTTTAGTGGATATCCAGCAAATAACGAAAAATTTGACACACCATTTTTCAGCACAAATTTGTCCATGGAATGTCCAAATAAAGGTGTTTTATAAAAAAAATCTTATTACAATTGATTGCCCGACAGTCTCCACGTTTTTGTTTCATGCCTACCCAAGTTAAAGATCGTATATGTTACTATCACAGCGTAATTACATACAGTGGTCTATCGCGTTTGAAGTCACGCGAAATGCCGCTTTGTATAGGCATTCGTAATTGCTCCATTGTGTCCCAAGTGAGAATATGGCAGCTTGGGCTTGCTACCGACTGTCTCTCACCCCACAAGTCCCGCACGATTGCTCTGTCTAGACGTGTCCGTTGGCCAACTGTAAGAGTTACGTAGACTGTGTCACTATCGTAACTAAATTAGCTTTTTACGGCAACGATGCGTTGCCACTTTGTATATGCCTGTAGGCATATCTGCCATAGTTCGCAGCTTGAAATCAAGTGTCCCTGTCTCGTTTTAACGTGTGGTTAGTTTGACGTTAGAAAAAACGTGACCAACATGGTTTTCAAAGCTACATCTTATGAACTCGCAAGTGGCAACGCATTTCTGAGAAAAAAATTGTAAGGCGTTGCTACTACAGCAAATCGAAAATAAGTAGAATTTAAAAATCATCTACTTTTTTTACATGTTTGTAACGTGACACTCATATTAACTTAATTTGGTCATATTTAGTTTATTTAGATTAAGTTGTAGGTAACTTTCAGAGAAAACCTTTAAAAAATCTCCAAAGCATTGTTAAGTTCAATTTAACACAACTCACCAAATCAGGTAATAAAAGACTTTATAAGCAGTGGACGTCTTGCAGCTGAGATGATGATGATGATAATGAAAAGACTTTATTATAACAGACAATTGTTATTGAATACTGGTCCACTCTCGCCGAACAACAAGGCTCAATGTTAATATCGAGCAAATGTATAATTGTATAACATATTGTGAGTGGTATAAATTGAAGGCAATTAGTCGTGGCCATAAATTGCTGTAACATCAGCCTTCAGCCCTTGGCCAGCTCCCAGGGGCGTCATCGATGTCAAATTTATTGCTTTTCTTACGCATGGCCGTAATTAAAGATGTGCTTCGTTAAGTCGTTAAAAAAACAAACATAATAATATTTTTGTCTTCGGGCGATAAACTGGTACATAGTATCCCGTCAAACGCCAATTAGTAAGTAGGTATATTGTGCGCAAAGGAGTTGTAATTATTGCGATAGTATACAGGTATTGTCGTGTCTGTAGTATTCTGTAGGTTTTGTCAATTAGTTATTTACTTGTCATATTCCTGTTAGCTACATTTTTTTGTTTTATGACTACCTCATCTAACATAACTCTTAAAATAGTTCAAGCACCTTTGTTTTTTACTAGATATTAATTAGCTGTAATCGGATAGTTTTTCCAATTGGATTATAGAAATGAGATTAGAACTATTTTTTTTTATATACTAGATGGCAAACAAGCTTACGGCCCACCTGATGGTTAACGGTTACCGTAGCCTAGACACGCTCATAACACCACCAGCAAAGAAAATACAATATTATATTTTCCCTGCCATAGGTATCACTCACGCGTTGCCAACCTTGAGACATGAAGTTGTTAAGTCTCCTGTGCCTGTAATTTCACCGGCTCCCATAGCCTCCTAACCGAAACACAGTAATACAAGTGCACTACTATTTCACGGCGGAATTTGATCTGGTGTTAGTACTTCCCCGGGCGAACTCTGCACTAAGAGTTCTACTACCTTGGCCTATATACTTCCTTTGTTTGACCTGCACATTATAAATCCAGGTGCTTATAGGTACTAGCTATCTATCTGGGTATTTAAATCTAGAGATCTTGATTTATTGCGATGCATACATACCTACGGCTACATTCCAAAAAGCGGCAATTTAATCGTTATCAAATCTGAATACGTCAAAGTTGTTGAAACTTTAGTAACACATGTTCGTGTAAGATCCTGAAAAAAAGTGAAAGTACAGCAAAGACGCGATCAATCACTAACAATGGCAGAAAGAAGGTGCACCCCGGGGGAAAAAAGTTGAACGGGGTGTAGGTGATTTATCGGCGTAGTTAGAATTATCGCCATTTGCAATTCTTGCCGCGGCGACTTAGCAAACAACTTGGTGAGATAACGACTTGTAGGCGGGCGGCGCGACACTCGAATCCTACACGATAGTAAAAAAATTTTTTTTTAATACTTTCATAAATGCATCATAAAATTTTAATGTTACCTCATTTCTAAGGATAATAGTAGGTAGGTAATGGAACATGATTTATTTAGAACTAACTTTCCTTCCGCGGCTTCCCTCGATATGCAACTCAGGACCGTTCGTTCGTTGTGGTAGGTAGGTAAACCTTAGTGATTCTACATCCTTCTCTAAATTTAAAGATTAATATGTATAATAATTTAAAACTGTTACACTATCAATCATGGATGAGCAGTCGATGTCCAAGTCTTATCTTAAATTATTTACGTAATTTTGACACATTTTCCTATAACCTAAATACTGTCCTAAATCAAAACAAAATATGGTCTACCTACACATTTGGAAGTGGTCCAATAGCTCGAGGCGCCGACAGATGACTCCCGTGGGACACCTCTACGACTTGCCTCCGTCTACGTTTGTGTGTGTGTCTGTTACCTACTCCTGAACAGTTTTTCCTCCAACACTTTATTGCCAACTTTCTCGAAGAACTTTACTTCTACAGACGACAAATTATCCTACTTATAGATACGGTTATTTATTACTAATATGTTAAATAGGTATAACTATTATTAAATAATTAGGTAGGTTATAAATTTATGCTGATAATACTAATAAGAAAGTTAAATAAAACCTACTTAGTTTTAAGGAATAGGAGAGGGATAAGCTTCAAAACAATATCCTTATCATATTAGGTACTAGCTTTCCGCCCCGCGGTTTTACCCGCGATTTCCTATTTTACCCCCTCAGGATTTGAATTTTTCAGATAATCCTTTCTTAGTACACCCCTACGCTTATAAAAAGCCTTAATCCGTATACAAAGTGTAAATGTTTCCCATACAAACATTTGCACCCCTTTTCGGGTGAAAATAGAGAGATAATAATAAATTAATTATCTGCTCTGAGCAAAAATATTTACCTATTCCAAGATTCGTATTCCTACTACTTTCCACAAAATAGTTACATATATAAACTATATCCTCCTCCTCGTAGGGGGGTAACACTTAGGGGTTGAATTTCGGAAAACTACTTTCTATGTTTAAATCTACGTTATAAAAAGAAGACCCAATCCCTACAAATAAACTGTCTACTTACCCTTTTTTAAAAATATGTTGTCCCATACAACTTTTGCACCCCTTTTAATCCCCTTAGGGAATTAATTTCGAAAAACGCAGACACACGTATTTCATTAATTTTGTTGAAAAATATTAATAGGTACTTACCAAGTTTCAAATAAATCTATGTACCTATAAACCTTATGGGGTATCTAATTTTCCAAAACCACTGAAACACACAATCTCTTAATTTTCAACCATTTACTTTCATGGTTTTAACATCAAAACTGACAATGTTTCATACAAACGAACATATTTTACCCACTTTGGGGTTGAAAAATCCTTTCTTAGTGTATGCCTACTTTATTTAGATGTTGTGTACAAAATTTTATGTTTCTAACCCCAGCGGTTTAGGCTGTGCGTTGATAGATCAGTCAGTCAGTCAGGACAAGTGTCTTTATTAGTATAGAGAGATAGATAGATTTAATAACGTTCATATTTCCGCGAAAATCGTAAAACTCAAACTCGACAATCATTCATTCGGTTTAAGCCCACTTGTGAAAGTTACAATCGATTCTACCACCGGTTCGTAATACACTTGGATCCAGTCAAATACTTAATGAGCATTATCATTATTTTCACAAACAGTTTCGCAGTAATAAATGGTGCCTCACACCGGATAATCACCGGTTTCCTGACCCTTAACCCTTAAGTTAACTTAACACCCGGCAGACGACGGCGTCGTCGATCGTGAAGACCGAAAGACATTAAACTCAATGTAACACCGCGACGCGCGCGCGGTATACCTCGTATGGCCGCTCAGCGATTATCTTAAAGTTAACCCTGTCGTTACGATCCGGTTACGATCCTTATTTGCGGTTGCACTGGGCTGACAACGTTAAGTTAGGATCACATGGCGACAGCTTTTCCGTTATTGAACCATTGTGGAAATATTGTGGATTCTATGATAAATAAATGCAAGATAGTTCATGTTCACAATGTATTAGTTGTAGGTAAGTATACAACATGCTTATCTTTTAATATTTAATGAAACTTCCAAGTATTGGCAAATATATGTACTCAACCACTCATAAAATATCCTAATACTTACTTATAAGACGTACAATAGGTAGGTATCACAAGTTTATACACAGTTTGTTTGACATCCTACTGTTTGTAATTCTGAATAAAATAAAATAAAAATCTACCACAAAACGAACCCATCCTTAAAAGATCTGGAGCAGTAACCGGAACGCAGACAAGCCAGTGTTTGCAGAATGAGATGTGACTCGGATGGCCGCTTTGCGTCCCCACCTAGCCATTTGTCCGATATTGGCTCGTTACAACCGCCACTGCACACGTCAGCTTCGATTAAGTCCTCCACTATTACAATGAACGTATAAACGACATTGTTTTCAATGTCCCACGAAAATATCATGTAGGTATTTGTAGTAATAGGGTAAGAAAATGTACCTCTTTTCAGTCAATTAAAAAGCGATGAGTCTGCGTGTCCTGTGTTTAGAAAATAATCTCTTGTAATTTATTTACTACTAACGTATAGGTACAAAACTAATTAACATGCAAAATTGTAAATACAAACATTAATCTCTAAACATATAATGAAGTACATAGGTAGATAAATAATTTTCCATTTGTGTGTAAATAGTCATACATGGTTGGCAACACTGTACGACATAACCTTTTGTTTACCACCAAGAAGAGCAGAGGAACTCTCTGGCTGGGAGCGTCCGAGTAGCGTTCGAGCTTTGCAGTGTGCTTCGCGTTATATGCATGTTATACCTCTTTTGCACTGTGTAACATTTTTACCTAATAAGACCATATTACGGATCTGATATTTACAAAAATAGAATAAGTTGTGTAACTATTTAGTGTTATAAAGTAGATACAATATTCTACAATAACAGTTCCCCAAATATTTTTTTTGAAAAAACCCACGACGACTGTTAACTTTGTAATCGAAAAAAACCACGGCGGCTGTATACATCCCCCGATAATTTCTTATCAAATATATAGGTAGGTACCTACTACACTATTCACCTACATATTAACAATGATAAATCCAAGAAAATCCGTCGGGGGCTGCCATTGCAATTCAATTAAAATATAGCAGTATTGAAAAATAGAGATACAGCAATGTATATCAACTAGAGAATACATTTATCTACGTAGTAACAGACGCAATTTCAATTAGTCAAAAACTCAAAAAATAGCAAAATTTTAGTTTATTTTGGGGCAAGGAATGGCAAGTCTGTCTTTCAGTATGCTTGGTGTCTTACAATATATTTATACCCTTAAATTGAAACCCCGTACTGTTTGCTCCGATTTATATATACACACAAATGTAAGAAGAAAAATATTGATTACAGCGCCCTCTGACGAGTTAACACCATAACACCTATCTAAGAACCATCGCAGACTAATCACAAACCTTTTACAGAAAACCGTATCTAAATTGGTCAAGCCGTTTTGGAGATGGAAATGGGAACATTCGTTTTTTGCACACACAAACAAACAAACAAACAAACAACCTCACACACCCTAAACGCATACACCTTCTCCGTTCCGTCGTGGGTAAGATTACAACATATTTGAGGAAGACACTACATAAGCGTGATATTCGATATCTTTATTTTACTACCACTGTCGTTAATTAACGGTATACAAAGCAAGCATAGGTACCTATATGCAAACTTCCTACAACATGTTTCAAGTGTGCTTTTTCATGTTAGATTTTCATCAATCTGTACCTAACCTGCCTAATAATCATTTTAAAATATTTTTGTCCCCCCCAAATGTTCTGCTGGATTGGTAAAAGTTTTCACAAATTGATTCACCACGTAGTCCACATGAATG
The DNA here is from genome assembly GCA_951216915.1 of Tetheella fluctuosa. Taxonomy (NCBI): domain Eukaryota; kingdom Metazoa; phylum Arthropoda; class Insecta; order Lepidoptera; family Drepanidae; genus Tetheella; species Tetheella fluctuosa. The sequence goes on along the minus strand of OX578217.1, from coordinate 5,651,219 downwards.
GCAGAATACATACCTAATTATCTATTACATAAACACTCATCCATCTTAAGTCCTAAAACTGTTTAAAACTTTGTTAGTTATTAGATGCCATGAATAGATTTACAGTGGAACATACTACGTACCTACATGTCGCTAAAAATAATAACGGCTTATAATAATAGCTTATCCAATAATTGAATCTGAAGGAATACAAAGGTAAGAAGCCTATTCTTAGTAAGAAAGTAAAGTATCTTCAACTCGAAAAGACAATTCCCTCTAGATGGTTATGAAGCAGAATTGCACTGACATGCAAGTTCAATATTATCCAAGTTAAATTAAACAAGTGCCAGTTAAATATTTATTAAAACTCTGTAAAATATGAAGCCATTCAACACAAAACTTAATATTTTTTTGCAAAATCCATATATCGTACAAACTCTTCTCCGAGCGTTACGTCTCTGTTTATCATTGGTGTGAGAGAATTCAGAAGAAAACGTTCGTATTCAGTCATATTAAATTCATAACATGACTTTTTTATACCACTCGCACCTACTAAAGTAGGACCAGCGAAGAATCTTGTCCCAAAATGTGGATTGGCAGTAAAACAATTCACAATCTTTTCACATCCCAACATGGCATCTACCATTGCTTCAATAAACTCATTAATAGACCAAGCCATAGCTAGTGTAGCAGACCCGAATCCTTGCTTATTATTTACTACATCAACACCAGCTTTTCTAACAAGTCGAGTTAACATATCAGCTTGACAGGAATCCAAAGAGTAAGATGGCGACATATTTGAAAATAAGGGTAAAACAGTTTCTTCCGAATGTCCACCGATAACTGGCACAAATAAGTCTTTAGGATTAATTTGAAAAGCATTTCCAGCGAATGCTCTGCTTCTTGCTGTGTCTATATGAGTGATACCAAATAATTTAAGAGGATTGAAGCAATGGTATTGATACAGAAGCGAACTTGCAAATGGAATGATAGAATTTATTGGGTTAGTAGATATTGCAAATAACACCCCAGGGTTGTGCTCTGCGATGGCTTTACATACTTCTTGAACCACAGGCGCATTAGCTGATATCATTTGCTCTCTCGTTTGAGAAGGTTTGCGAGGAATCCTGGAAACCATAACGACTAGGTTCGATGATTTCACACAAGGCGCTAGGCCACAATGCCCATCGAATATTGTTACATTTGGGCCTCCTGGTATTTGACACAGTTCTATTCCAATGCCTAGGATTTTTTCGTCGTCATCGTATAAATTTAGATTTTTAATCTTACAGTTAGTCTTCAACAACATGGCTAAATTAGAACCTATTTCACTTGCAGCTCCTATAACTGATATTTGAATACGTCTCCGTGGCACAAAGTTTGTCTTGCAATTCCTGTGTATTAAAAAATCATAATTAATTAACCTCCGAGTTATCATGACTAAAACTGATTGGAATATTTTACAGAATTTTAATGTGTGTCGGCCATTTAAATATAATAATGTGACATTGACAAATCCATGGATGAAACCATGGGCCAAAATAATACAGACACAGCCTTCTTTATTTCTAAATCTAATTTCTTTTTTTGATGGTCGAGGTATAAAATTTCATCACTCAATAGTTATTTGTGGCCATTTCATAGACATTTCGGATCTATCTGTCAAGATAGTGCCAAATTTTTGTAATAAACATGAAATTATTCGATTTTATTCACAAACTTTGATACCCCAACAAAATTATTACAATGTTGTTTTTAAAAAGAGCGCTTTCTCCTGTACAATTCAAATGTACAACTTCTACCGTTAGAAATTATCAAGTGACCGTATTAGGAGGTGCAAATGATATAGGACAAACGCTGTGTCTGCTACTACGAGCTCAACCTGCGATCACTAAACTCGTCGTTCACGACACTCATCCACAAACACCCGGAGTCATACTAGATCTATCACATATACCGTCGGAAACATTCGTACAAGGTTATCATGGTGAGGATACTATAGACAGAGCATTAAAAAATTCAGATATCGTATTAGTGACAGGGGGGGTAATATGGAGGCCTGGCCTAACAAAAAAATCCTTTTTTGCTTGTAATGCTGAATTTATGAAAACAGTGACGGCTAGAATCGCAAGACTCGTACCCATGCCTTTCGTGGGCATCGTGACGGAGCCTATTAACCGCCTCGTACCATTGGCAGCGGAAGTAATGAGAAATAATGGAGAATACGATCCGAGGAAACTTTTCGGTGTCACAGGCGTAGATATGCTTCGGGCTCAAGCAATATTTGCCGCTATGAATAACTTATACCCACGAGATTGTTTTATTCCCGTAATAGGAGGACATTCTGAAAAAACCCTCATACCGCTAATATCTCAAGCTAAACCAAATATCTACCTAGACGATAGAGCTGTTCAAGAGTTTGTTTCCAAAGTTCGCGTTAGCAATGACGTTGTGACCAGAGGAAAAAAGGGATGGTCTCCGACGTTGTCTATCTCGTACAGCGCTCTATTGTTTACTAAAAGTATTTTAGACGCATTAGACGGGTGTCCTACTAAGATAAATGCTTTCGTTGATAATAATGATTTCGGTACATCTTACTTCTCTGGATTAGTGAATGTAGACAAGAATGGCGCTGGAGAAATGGAGAGGTATACTGATTTATCGCAATTTGAATGTCATTTATTAGAGCGCTGTATTATACAACTACGAAAAGACATTTTAAAAGGAAAGAAAATATTAGAATTAGCATAACATAACATTAAATACCTAAAACTGCATGCTACAGTCGTACAAAAGATTATAAATGATTAAATACAATTTTTTTCGGCTCAATTCAGTTTTCTTATTCGTGGTAAGTAGGTATAGTCCCTACTCAAGTTCTAAAATTCTTGTCCAAGTCTTCTCAGTTTAAGTGTATTCCAAACCAGTGTGGTAGAGTCCTAAACTGAATAAATGAGTTTTGAGTTTGAGTTGAGTTTTGAAAAGGTTCACGTGTAATTTGTCGTTTTAAGTAATCTTGACACAGGCCCCAGTATTTAAGGGTTCTACTGTAACATCTAATACAATGCAAGGACTTTCATTGGTGTGCTAAAATCAATGGGTGTAGTAATGTCATACTTTTCTATGACAATAAATAAATTATTATTTTATTATTTTTATGCTAAGAGGATTCATTAACAAAAAAAAATAATATAAATTTATGAATATTTATTTACATACAACCCCAGTTTTTTTATACTAAATACTTATTGTAGGTATCAACATTCTAGGATAATCTTATCATATCACAGTGAACAATTAAGAATTAAAGATTTGTCACAGAATGTGGAATGAGGTGGGCAAAATTACAGTTCCGTCACCATACTTACAAATAAATTATAAGTACGACACATGTCTAGCGAAACAAATCGTCATCATCATCAGCTTATAGACGTCGACTGCTGGATATTCGCGTTTCCCAATAGTTGCCACATCTTCCAGTGGTAGGGTATTTTGTACAGTCAGCATCATAAATATAGTGGCAGTCAATAGTTCCAAATATACCGCACCATCCAAAATATCCATAAATACGTACTCATTCCAAGTGATCAAATTGTTCAGGCCATCCACTGTATACAAATATACCGGAGCACCCACAACGCCATATACTTGGCAACATTCAACCCGCCGTTAGTACAGCAACGTCCAGAACGCCGAAGGTTTCTAAGCATCCAAAGTAGCCAAAAATACGGAACACATAAGAAAATTGAACCTTATTTTGAATGTAATAGAGCTCAAACAAAATGTACAACTACTCATTTTCAAAGCGGTTGAGTAGATACCCATTAAAAGCAAAGAGGTTAATGCCCATTTTGCTTAAATTAAAAAATAAAATTCAAATTAACGTCAAGTGTATCTCTGGTGTCTACTTACACTGTCAAGTGCATGATGTCATTATCATTGCTATCTAATTTGATTTTAAGTAGTTGTAGCACTAGTACGCCTCAAAATGAACACGTATCACTGACGAAATTAAACATAAAATCATTCATTTAAAACAAGAAGGTGTGTCCGTAACAGATATCTCAAATGAACTGGGCTTAGCTGTAAGTTGACTGTTTTATGCTTCACTGGTACCATTAATATAAATAAATAAACTAACATATTACTAATAAATAAGTAATTGTTATTTTAGAGGAATACAGTCTACCGATGGATAGAGAGACGGAATACGGAAGGTAGTCTCCAGAATCATGTGACCACTGGACGTCCTCGTCGAACAACCGTCGTCGAAGACCGGAACATACAGCAGCGGGCTCTTAACGACCGTTTTATTAATTCGCGTGATTTGGCAACTGAATATAGGTTGTCACAAACCACAATAAGGAGACGTTTAAAAGAGGGTGGTTTGAGTCACAGGATACCAGCTAAAAAACCTTTCCTTACACCAAGGCATAAAGCCCAGCGATTGGATTTTGCACGTAGATATTTGAATTACAATTTTGAAAATGTAGTATTTTTAGATGAAAAGGTATTTTGTTCTTCTGCTCGAGGGCGGCTGTCGCTATGGAGAATGAATAATACAAGATACGACGAAAACAATGTTCTACCAAATAACAGAAGTGGAAGAATAACATTAGGGTTTTGGGGCTGGATGTCCAAAGCTGGTCCAGGTGAACTGATTGAAGTCGGCGGGAGGTTAAATGGGCAGAAATACAAAGAGATTTTAAGTGACGTCTTGGTACCCACCACGCAGGTATTCTACCCAAATGAAACCGTCCGATTCGTACAAGATAACAGTTCGGTTCACAACTGTAGAATAGTTCGAAACTATTTAAATGAGCCTGACACTAAAGAGTTACTGGAGCAAATAGTATTTCCACCTCTCAGTCCTGATCTCAACCCGATAGAGAATGTTTGGGGGAAGATGATTCAACTTTGGGACAATAGTAGGGTTAGAGACACAGAATCGTTACGAAAACACGTTATAGAGGTGTGGGAATATTTACGAGGAAATATCTTTTGCTCCAATGCGGTGCATTCCATGCGTCAACGTTTATCTGACGTTATTATTGCTGAAGGTGGATATACGCGGTACTGAACGTTTTTTTCTAGTTTTCCTTACGGATTATTTATTACGTTTAAGTTCAAAAAACAATGAAGAAATATGTTATTTTTAAGTTACTTATTATATTTGCAAGTGTTTTTGAATAAAACATTCGTTTATAATTATAATATGTGTGTATTTTATTGCGTTAGACGGAACTCACTACAAAACAAATAATATAATAATAAAGGAATACGGCCTTTTATGTATAAGTAGCTATTACAAATTAAAATAAAACAACGACTTTAAAATATATAAAATAAAGATGCTAATAGCACCCAATACGAGGATTAGAAACCAGAACACATGACTCGACAGCGTTACTACTAAACCACTGGTCCATCGTAACTAACGGCTAACTAGGCGAAATATTAAATCATATAGATGCGTTTATGTTGGCAGCTTCAATATTGCAAAACCACGCAGTCCACGCAATAATGTGACAAATTAAAACGTGAGACAGATATATGCCATGACAGTATGGTACTGTTTTCGTGGTTTGTCAAATCACTTACTGACTAACCTATTAAAATGATTTGACCAGTATTCAACCGTACTCACTGGTAAATAAGGTTCAATTTTCTTATGTGTCCCGTATTTTTGGCTACTTTGGATGCTTAGAAACCTTCGGCGTTCTGGACGTTGCTGTACTAACGACGGGTTGAATGTTACCAAGTATATGGCGTTGTGGGTGCTCCGGTATATTTGTATACAGTGGATGGCCTGAACAATTTGATCACTTAGAATGAGTACGTATTTATGGATATTTTGAATGGTGCGGTATATTTGGAACTATTGACTGCCACTATATTTATGATGCTGACTGTAGTACATACCCTGCTACCGGTGTGTTCCAGCACCTTGAGACCAGTTACTTCTAGGTTTTGTATGCGCCTTGGCCACATCATCACTTACCACACTTATATGAAAAAAAAACACGAGACATGCTCTAATCACATGGGCAAAGGAATGCGAAGCCGGCGCCACTTTACCGCTTGTGTACGGATGTTGCGCAAACAATTTTGCATCCAGTTTTACCCACAATATTAAACCTTAAGCCCGTACATTCTGAGTGACAAATCCTTTATTAAAACTTTCGGATTAACAGTTCATATCATTGTTTAGACAAACTAATAATTAAACCTTTTACCTTTCTATTTGACAAAGGACGGGCAAGACTTAAAAATATAGTAAATTTAACTATTAAGAACTTCAAACAATGTTTCAAAAAGTCGCCAATATTAGAAAAAACGTCATCATTATAGCTATGAAGACAATTAATTATACATAATATTACTTACACTACAATTAATTAGGAATCAAATACTGAACACTTCACTTTTGGCTATCTATTTGATTTTATCCAATAAAATTTGATTTAAAACAAAACCTAAGTTAATTAAAGATAATATAATTATGTACAATAAATTGATTATTTACAATCTTATGACGAAATTAAAAACCTCTATCTAATGATCAAAAACGTTGAAGGCTCACAGAGCTTATGACTATCTACCAAGTTAAACAATAGTTTGGCCAAATGGCTCGTCAGGAGTTGAGGAAAGAACACAACTTTATCCGCCCTTCAAAAATAATTTGTAAATGACAAGTATTGAATTATATTATATCTTTATAACCTGTGTATCTGCAATCAGTTGCTTGACTTTAATCAGATTTGATTTCATCTTTAATTAATCGATTTTATTATAAAATCGTTGCAATGTGTGTGTGTTCCAATTGCTATTAATCGCATAATGGTTCAACCAAATTAAATATTTCGTTTATAAAGGGGTATCCTTACTTTCTGAATTTAAATCCGTTGGGAATTTTTAAGGTAACCGTGTAGATACCTGTAGGGTGCTTTTCCACTCGAGTGGGCCGAAGTTCACCAATCATTGTCAAGATGATCGTGATGTTGAGTTTAAACTTTCTGATTGGTCCATAATTATCAACATTGCTCGAGTGCAAACAATCCCTTAATTATTATAATAGCTTTGGTTTCATCCGAAATTTATAATTTTTAACAGATAACCATTAAAAAATAATGATGTAAATGAAATAAGGTGACTCGATAATTTCTATAATTTAAAAAATACATACATATATTTCATCAGTTAATCATATAGATAAAATATGCTAATAATAATTAATTTGGACTACTTGCATTCCGTAACATTCTGTGTATTGAGAGAATCAACATTGGTCAGCTCAGGCCTAAACCACAGAGATACTTGCCTTATAACCTGAAACAAAAAATATACCCATGATAAATATAATTTATATCATTTTATGCAACGTAAGGGCAAAAATTTAATGGAGGTAGTGAACTTATTGTACGGTCCGCAACATAAGTAGGTGAACAGATACAAATTTACAAAACATGCGTATACTAAAACTATCCATGATATATACATTTATAGTATGTAGGTTTTTGAAGACATACATTTTTAAAGCACCACTTTACTTTGTTTTTCCATATTATGGATACTTATGGTGTACAAGTTCTTAGTAAATTTGTATCTGTTCAGCTACTTATGTTGCTGACTGTACCTTAATATTCAGTGCTAGTGTACACTCAACTTAAAATAAGTGTATACTCACACATCATAATAACATTAGATAAACAAAGATTGTTCTTTTAATAAAGTATAGAAAAATGGGTGATTGAAAAAAACGTAAGAGCGAACAAGAACCAACCATATATTACATGGATAATAATGCTATAATTTTGATGCTTCATATTATTTAACTTTATAAATTTCAAAAAAAAAAAAAAACTTTTATAGTACCAAAAATCCTTAAATTATATTAATAAATTTTGTTGTAAAAGTATCCTTTTACAAACTTTTAAATGAACATAATTTACATGTATGATCTTTGTAGTTCAAAGGAAAAACATATTTGGATGTGAAAACTGAGGCATAAAAATTAAGGTATTTTTTGTCATAGTATTTGTTCAAGGCTGCACTGGGTCACATTTACGTATTTTTCTTATAAATTGGGACCATAAATAGCTTCTAGAATACTATTATAATATAAATTATCTGTACACAATTTCTTTATTTTAAGAATATTTCAAATCATATAAGCCCATATTTTGTACTATCTATATAAGGTCCTAATAAATGAAGTACCTACGGTCCTTTTGAGGGATGATAGTATAGGTCATAAGTATTCCGAAAATGATAAAATAAAAATATTCGGTCGTAATTTTAATGAAAAAAAAACCTGAAATTGTATTAATTAAAACCATTAACATCATAATCAGATGTAAAATTTATTATTAAAAAATAAAAAAAGCATTTAAAAATACATTACTTTTATTTTATTTATTTATTACTTTTATTTATGAAGTACAGTTTCAGCTTTTTTTTTTTAATTTTTTATTTTATCATTTTCGGAATACTTATGACCTATACTATCATCCCTCAAAAGGACCGTACTTCATTTATTAGGACCTTATATAAAAGAGAAAGTATGTATGTATGTATGTTCCTTATAGACTCCGAAACCGCTGAACTGATCGCAATGAAATTTTCAGACAATCTTCATATTAGCTCCGCGGGTAATCCTGTAAGGTTTGGTGGCGATCGGAGCACTCGGGACCGCGGGTGCAACCGCGGGGCGGAAGCTAGTAAATTATAAGATACATATAATTAAAAAAATCAATACATACTACTTCATTCTTCGTTGCTTTTACTAATTTCACTTCCAGATTCACTTATTGACGTGGAGTGTATACTGATAGACGTCTCCTTGAACTGACTGATGAAGTCTAGAAGCTTCTGGAGGTTTCTCTGCGTCTTGATCTGATCAGATAGCAGTTGTCTCTTCTCGGCATTATGTTCGTCTAAATTGGCCTTTAGGGAAGCCGCTCTTACTTCTAGTTTTCGCAGTTCCACGCACAGCTTTATGTTCTTCTCTTGTAAACTTTTCCGTTCCGCTAGTTTATCTGGGAATAAAAATAATATATTAAAATTAATTAAATGGAATGAATAAGGATAAGCGCAAATGTATATTATCGTGGGTTATTATTATTATACTCCAAAAGGAATGCGTCATACACCGATCGAAAGGTCGAAAGACTGAAGCTTCATTTCAGCTCACGTTGCGTGACGTCCTTTATGTCCCAGTTTGAGTCAAAGCGGACTTTATTACTCATACTATCCACTGTTACAGCTCGGTCCAAACATCTAGATAGGCCTGAAGTTGCCGCGCTTCAAACAGGTATCAGCGGAATGAAGGCGGTGTGGGACGGCAGAGCGCACCCCCTCTCACTCCGGCCCCACACCGCGCTCGCCATGATTCTTATGCGCAGTGTCTGTCACAACGCCTAGCGGTAGGTGGTTAAATTGGCATAAGACGTACCTCTATAGGTGATCGGATCGGCGTTGTCGTCGGGGTGGTGGTGGTGAGAGGCGAGGGCGGGCGGGCGAGGGGCGGCGTCGGGGGCGGCGGCGAGGGCGGCGAGGGCGGCGGAGGCGGGCGCGGGCTCGGGCAGCGGCGCGCGGCACGCGGCGCAGCGCGCGCCCGAGCACCCCGTGTGCTGCCACACGCCGCACACGCCGCACCACACCAACAGCGACGGCACGTCTGCTCACAACACACAACGCAACCCCACACATTACAAAAGTGCAACCAGACATGGGGCTCGAGACTGATGATATAGCGAGCGGACGGATCGCGCCCTCTGGGTGACCCCTAAGTTCTATTTCATAAAGCGCGAATCTAAATAAACGAATACTATGGAAAGTATAATTTGTTTTTTTTTGCAAATTTTACTTATAATTGGCGTAAGATGTTCATAGGCAACGGTGGCCGCTTCCCTTCATGTGGAATATCTGCATGCTTGTTAGCCTTGTGACATAAAAGGAAATATATTGTCCTGTTATTTATTTTGAAATATGGTGTAAATCGCGTGACATGTATATGACATGTAAAATGTAGTTTAGCCATAAAAATCGGAATCCTAATCCAAAACACTGATTGCACAGCAAAATAGTTATCTCAAAATATTATAATTTTAGCAAAAATTTATGTTCGTGACACATTGTTATTTATTTAAAAGTGGTGCTTTTTTATGTATGCATATCTAATAATAACTAGAGCACAATAAATCTATGGTTAGTATCTAAACGCACATCAAAAATTGGCAATTTTTCCCAACAGAATATACTATACGTACATCAAAAATACTGTTTGCGCACCAAAATTTGCACATCTAAATAAATTAAACTTGACGTCTATAATACTTAAAGAAAAAAATTACCACGAAGTTTATGGCGATGGGTCGCTGCGCTTCCCGATTGCTTCACACTTCTGACCTAAAGTATTCGGGTCGTTTCTGAATAGGAAGAGATTTTAGAAGTTATATTTTAGACTACCGTGTTTCGTTTATTAGATGCGCATTTGTTATTTTTGATGAACAGTTAGTATTTTTGATATGTAATTAATATTTTTGTTGTAACATTTTTGTTCTAGGTACAAGTTTTAATACTCAGTTAATTAGTATTTATTTGGTGTACATGTAGATTATTAGGTGTGCGGTTAATAATTCCCCATAAGAAATCTATTAGTATAGTTTAGCACAAAGCATATTTTTTAATAAGAATTCTATTATAGCCTAGCATATTTTTACCATTTCTCCCGCATCCATGACAAACTTTCTTGGTAGATGGATACACCGGCTCCACAGACAGACTGGCTGGTAAAGAAGCTGCCCAAGCCGGCTTGTTGCTACTCCAACCTGCTGTTGAAAATAAATTATTTATGGACATCTATACTCCACTGAATATCGAGAGAAATATGCTGACTGGTGGTGGTGGTGTGCTGTGCCTGGTAACTACCGATAAATCGTCATAGGCACACGTGATTAAATATCATGATATCAAGGCTGTTATTTATATTGTGAACTAATATTAGGTAAATTGTGGCAGATATTTTTTATCGTGTAAATGGGTGTTTCCATAAAAATAAGGCCATTTTTTAAAGTAATTTGTCTTCATTATATTTAGACGCCATTGTATTTCCCAATAGTGTATATACAATGGGTGATTAATTTATTGTCATACCTAAAAGAGCCAGTTCCTTTATGTAGTATTTAATGAGAAATTTAGAGTTTTGAGCAAAGGCAAGTGTTGGATGTAGTTTTATGTATTGGTTAAAATAATAATCTATATCGAGCCATTCCCGCCGACTTATCGTAACCGACAAATATCATTTTGGAGGATTTTGGAGGGAAACATTTACAAGGCTTGGTCTCGATAAAAATGTCGCTTTATTAAGTCGGCGGGAATAGCTCGATAAATAGTATATACATTTAAATAACTTGTCTAGTTCCTTAATCTAATAAATTAAGGACAAGTCAATATGTGTAGTTGTCCAATAAATATTATATAATTATAAATGTTCCCTGTAAAGTGTGTTAAGTGTGTTGACGTTCGTCAATCCCTGACCACTCCCGTCAGTCCCTAGCACCATTCACAACTAGGAACTAACGGTTCAGGGACTGACGAGAGTAAAACTAAAAATAAAATACTGCTCGACCACTATACTACGACATCTAACACTATCTACCAAACAAGACCGGTAAATCACTTGTAAGTATTAATTAATTAATGTCAATTTCCTATTATTAAACTATAAAATTACTCATCGAGGGACTGACAAAGTGACTGGATCAACACTGTCTGCACGCGTTTGCACTGATTTACAAAATGGCCACTGCAAAGGGAGTGTAGTCTGCGGATATCTTTCATTTCTTTCTTTAAAATCAACTGGTTTACATTCTCATATTATGCCGCGAAAAGACAATGCCAGATACCGGCCCACCCTTTTCATTAATTTATATTTATGATAATTCTTGTTTGATAATATTACCCGTTGATAATTAACTGTAATTTTTGTAATACTTGCGGATAAAAAGTAAGTGATTAACGGTTTTTTTCGATCCCTGGCATATTTCCTGTTTTTCTCGCAACCAGCTGCGTTTTGTTTGTTCGCATACATACACGCCAGTCAAAAATATTTATTATTTAAAATATGTAATATAAAATATTATTTACAGATTTTAATATTATACTTTATTTATTTTAAATACACGTAGTTAATTCAATAATGATTTTATGTAAAAATGTATCAATATTATAATGTTGTATTACAATAAATCTTCGCGTTAGGTGGAACCAAACGTCATTGACGTTGCCAATCGCTTATGTCAAAATGACAATGGTCAATTAATTCATTCGCACCTAACCTAGACATAGACATTCATTTATTTGCTACATATAGACACACATAACATTCTACAATAAATCACAAATTAAAACAATTTAAGATTAAAAATACAAGAAATTAATACACAACAATCATGTGACTACCTACTTATCAAAACAATAGTAAAATAAATAAGTAAATAAAATAAAAGATTTGATGTGTGCTACAGCAGCAAAATGGCTTCGACTCAGCAAATGTCTACTGGTTGTAACAGCACCTAGGGTATGTTCCGATATACACTGCGAGCATTGTAAGGTGTGACGTCATTTAGTATACTGAGAAGCCGTTCCTTTATAGTTAGCTATACTGGGTACTGTTTAAAACGGAACGCAGTCCAGTATACTGTGTGTCATCCACGTATATGTAAACTGTCATTCTGGACGCCGTTGATCACGTGATCATAGCACTGAGAGCACCTTACCTCGAAAACGCCAGTGCTTACAGTACATAAATGGCGACGATTTATGACGTCATGTATTTCCCTAGGATACTGCGGCAGTATACTGTCATCTATAATGGAACGAATTTCTCCCCAGTAAGAGTATTGAACAGTGCTCGCAGTGTATAACGGAACATACCCCTAATGCTATTTAAAAACCTAACCTAACTTAAATGTATTAATTGATCTTAAAACCAAAACCGCAAGTTCTAAAGGCATTTAGATATATGTTTAGGTATCAATAATGAAGCAGCAACAAAATACAACATTCGGCAGGCATGTAAACCGACTTTTATTGGGTGGGTCAAAGTTCTATAGACTTTCTGGCATTGACCTTTAAAATCCGTTAATGGCTAGGGACTGATGATTAAAGTTGAGGACACTAATTTCGACTTTAGGAAACATTCAATGTTTTATTAAATTACAAAAAATCATGAAATTAGTTATAAGTACTTTAATATTGAACAATTGTAAAGAAAATTCATGTATTAATTAAATGTTTATTCGAAATATGGATGCTCAAACAAAAAAAAATCGGTGCGCGGACATGGCTAGGGACTGACATTTGAGGTCAATAGAAATGATTTCAAGAGTATAGTATATTATTATTTTAAACAAAGTTTAGGGAATAAATAAAACATATTTTGAACTACTACTTAGCAATCAAAACATCATTATTATTAATTAATCAAGTGGAAAGTATTGTGGACACGAGTTGACGGATTTTTGTGGAAACACCGAAATAAAGGTTTAATTATTCCATTCAGGCCATGTGGTGCCTAGATATAATAATAGTATCATCTTATTCAAGAAATATCGATCTCATGTGAACTCACCCGCATCACGCTTGTCTAATAAAAGGCGCTGCACGGTGCATCTATTTTAAAAAATCCGCGGGTCTTTTAAAATTATAATTATTTGTTGCTAAATAAAATGTATCATCGTATTACCTTTATTTTCCGTCGACGACCCCGAAGGGGATCCCTCGCGCGATGATTTGTTTTGCGACTGTAAATATAATAATTATAAAATAAGTTAAGTTTTTTAAAATTATTTATCGTAAAGTTGTTTATCAAAATGAAAATAGTATACACACTTGTTGTTTTCGTAACTTTGCCGATCTTGTTTGAGGTGGGTCGTTATGTGTTTGCAGATATGGATATTGATTGTATTTCTTGCGTTTCTGGAAGTACACAGATAATAAAATATTTGTCGATAATATAAAAAACTCATTGACACAAAATAAATCTACGCTTTTCGAAAATATACGTTATTGTTCAGATCAAATACAACCGTTACATACAATGTGCCTTTGTATTTTATTTTGCGATTTTTTATGTAAGATGTGACGAACATTCCTATCAAATGACTATATTTTTTAACATGTATTTCAGGACATTCATAAAGAACATACTCAAGTTATTAAATCCACGGTTCACGATCCATGCACATAGAATGTAGCATACATACTCTACGTATTCTAATGATCATGAATTAGGACTTGCACTAAATGGAATGCGCCTTCTCAAGACATTTAAGAATGTTAAAGATTATTTTTTTCATTTTGTTCTCACATTGTGAACTTTATCTTGAATGTTGAATTAATTTAATTTTATTCTCATTAAAAATGTATATTATATTAACATAATGGACATTATTACTCTTCCTTTAAGCCCCCTTTTAAAGTCTAGAACTTGTTGCCATGATGCCTTTACCACTGAGCTAATAAACTTAATAAGGCAGTCCTTAAACCATTGTCTGTTACTTCTTATATTAGAAATCAAATTACTCACAGGTAACATATCATAATTTCCATACAGAAATTCATTTCTATTCGTGCTTGTTGTCGACCTTTTGCGACGCTCATTCCGCTTCTTTATCAATATTTCTCTTTGCGTTGGCGTCACTAAGCCGATGAGTCTGAAAATACGATATAAAATATTATGTAAATTAAATAATCTAGGTAAAAATTGCATTTACAACATTTAAATCAAATTTGTATCAGTTTGAAGGAATATGGTGTTCCGTATACCTAGAAACTATTGATTTAACTACTTATTTAGTATTTGATGAATTTTACGAAGTTTCGCATAATATTTATTACGAACAAATGAGGAAAACGCAAAAGTATGAATTTTTGCTTCATAACTTATTATGATTCATCTTTGCTTACTGTTATGTGATCTTAAAACCTATAAAAAAAATGTGACCTCATAAAAGTCTCCTGCGAGACAGGCTCGCCAGGCTCCGGCAACGGCGGTGGGGAAGGCGTCGGAGACGGTTCCGCGCCATTCGATGACTCCGAATCTGATCTGTGCACCTGCCACTCAGTGCTATGTTGATGCTTTGTCCCACTGTAAAACAATTACCATGGTGATATCACAAAATATAACAGAAGATTTTCTTTTTAATAAAGGGCTAGGGTATGAATGCTTTGATCTGAGTAGAGTGGAAATATATATTTCTTAAACTGTAATAAATAATAATAATAGAGTGTTAGTTATACTTACATCAGTGATTCCTTAACTTTATTAAGAGCATTTGCAAAGTTACTTCTACTGTCATGAACAGTGTTGGACATTTGTGTATAATGTCTCTGATACTTGTCTTTTTCTTCACTTTCACTGTGATTTGAATTCTCCTTTTCATTTGAAGACTTAACCTCATTATCTGAGTCTGATATATTATTTTCTTTGACATCATTGTGATTCTCTGTTTTTATATGAATCTCATTTAATACAGATGGTTTTAATAATGATACAGTTCTGTTTCTATTGCGATATTGTATTTGGTGGTCCCTTAGCTGTTGTGCCACATAGCGATTATCATTCTCAATGTTAATCTGTTTATTTCTTGTTTTTAATCTCTGCTGGTACATCTCCAATTCTTTTCTTAATCTGTCTACTACCAGTTTCTATGAGAAAAGAAGTCGTTACATATAGTAAATATAATATAAAATATATATTTTAATTTCAATAAATATGTAATCAAATTGTCAGAGGTGTGCTATGGAGCTAGGAATTCGAAAATTTATTAATGAGATTAATCTGTTGTATTTTCAAATAGATTTTGCTGGATTTTAAAGACATTAAGTCTAGAAAAAGTTTGGAACTGAGAAGTTTTGTCCTCCGAGGCACCAGTGCTGAGATATGGGCATATTTTTATTTAATTGATATAGATGTACCTTTAACAAAATCAATTCGGATCTGAATTGATCTGAGGCATGGTAAACAAAAGTAATCAAACACATTTCCTATTTCTTATTCCTAACCATTCTCACGTATTTTATTCTTCTATGCAAAGTCATTTTATATGTGGCGCCAGTGCCACGGAGGACAAAACTTCTCAGATGCAAATTTGTTTTAGAGCAAATATCTAGAAGATTCAGAATAAATACTTGAAAATACAATACAAAATTCTGACTCTTTCTCCAGTATGCGGCTGCACACTACAAGAAATCAATAAAACAAATGTAATAACTTTAATTTTAGGTGTGACAATGATGGACAATAATTATAAGCATTCCTTTTTTCATCAGCCAGATAATATAAATAAATACTTACTTGTGCTTGACCTATCGCAATGATTTCCTGTTCAGCTTCTTTAACTTTAGACTTCAAGTGAGAATTCTAAAACAAATAAATTTAAGTTAGTTTTGGCTACATACCTACCTAACTTTTTCATTTCAAATGGAAAAAAAAATCCTTACATTTTCATCATCCTGCAGACGAGAAACCCAAACCTAAAAACACAATAAAATGTAATATTATAGTAAATAAAATATTTTTTTTATTTTCTTTCTCTTACACATATTTTTATGAACCGACCTGATGAACGCGTATTGCATTTTTTAGCTCCGATTGTGTTTTGCGAATATCTTCCTTTATTTCGTTAGACACTTCCATAATTTTACTGTTCGTGGCCAGTTCTTGTAGCCAAACAAAATAATAAAGTAAGTAAAGTTTCGTCGTTTATAATAAATTTTCAAGAAACTATTAGGTAGGTAGTTCAAGGAGAAATAACTTTTATAGGCGCGACAAAATTTAAAGGAAGCGCATAATTCGTGGTATTTAATTTGAATATTAATAAACTATTGATAACATTAGGTAATACTAAAAAAAGCACAATTTGCTTGCTTTGTACTTTAGTTTTCAGTTATGTACCTACTTCATGTTTATTGAATATTATCATACCTAAATGAATGAACGAATGAATAGGTATAAATATAACTACAGAATAAAAACAAACCAGATTAAGGCCGGGAATACACGTCAGATTTTTTCAGCCGGCGAACATTCAATACAATTCGAT
This sequence comes from Tetheella fluctuosa, assembly GCA_951216915.1. Taxonomy (NCBI): domain Eukaryota; kingdom Metazoa; phylum Arthropoda; class Insecta; order Lepidoptera; family Drepanidae; genus Tetheella; species Tetheella fluctuosa. The sequence continues at coordinate 5,634,129 of OX578217.1, read as the reverse complement.
ACGACTATTGAATCGGACGTGTATTGTATGTTCAAACAAAGTAATGGCTACAACGCCTTCTGATAGTCTGATCAGACTGTCGGATCCGAAAATCGGATGAAAAAATCTAACGTGTATTCCCAGCCTAATAAGTTTAAATTCACCATTTAAATTTTATTACACACGGTATAGTAGCTCGGTAGGTTGGTCGATACACTTGTTGGGTCGAAACTCGAAACTCGAAAATAAACAAATCGCAGATAATATCCAACGACGAGATCGTTGACAAGACAACACCACGGTGTAATGTTTCGACATCGACCCATGCAAAGCAAACCCTAGTTAAACATTTTTTTTGGCGGGACCATGGCGGGACCACGGATGTAAAAAAAAGACGGATGCCTTCTTTCTAGTGTTGAGTAGGACATACAAGAGGCGGTACATTTGTCCCGTACATGACAAAATAATGTAAGAGCGGTACGAGATTTTGACATGTACTACTTCAAATTTAATGTCGCAGTACTCTTTACTCTTTCATATGACGTGAACTGTGAGCGAGAGACAGAGAAGCATTACATGCTTCATTTCAATAGCACGTCTTTTTATTCAATGACGGACATTTACGTGACCGTCCGAGCGAGAGCAACAACATGACACGTCGAGTTGGCGCCACCAAAGAAGTCCCGTGGAATTAAAGAAAACCGATCTTATTTCTTATGCAATAGAGGTGGACTTTGAGGACTTTTTTTAACTCTTATTATATTTATGTATGTATTGCATTAGTGACTCGCACAGGTGACTAGTGTGTGTGTGTGTGTGTTATTGCCGAGTTTATTTATCAAACGGTTTGATTGAAGTAATAAACGAACTTATTAGGTAAGTCATTGTACCTAATAACTTTGCAATTAGGCTTCATTTCATTAATGTCTCTTATTATATATAAATAAACTACTTAAGTAAGTCATTGTAGATAGGAGGAACAGGCTCAGAGGCAAAAAACGTGTCACAGATTTTATTTTTAAATTTTAATTTGTAGTCATGTCATAGTTTAAGGTGTTTATAAATAAATAAATAAATAAAATGTAAACACTTTGTAAGGTACGGCATTGGGCAGTACAAATACAAAGACAGCAACACTAAATGTCATGCATACTCTTTACTTCAAATGTACTACAAAGCTTCACGACACCTCGCCTCATTTGAAGTGGGACATTGTACTGGTTCAGTACAAAAAAGAGGCTACTCTTACAAACTCATTTTAAAACCGTGTCCTACTCAACATACCTTCTTTCATAGAAACGGTGTGAAGCCAGGAAGCCACGCAACTCCAATACGTTCGTGTGCATACACAAGATAACACTCACACAGATACTTAATCTGGATGTAATGTGATTCATTTAATGTAAATAATAAATTATTTTGGCAGTGTACTTATGTTGTAAATAACTTAAACTTTATATAAATGTAATGTCAATAATTTACTTAGTGTAAATAATATAAACGTAATGCAAATAATGTGGATGTAATGTCATTCATGTAATGCAAATAATACATTATTTTGGCAGTGTAGGTAAGTACTTGTGTGTTTTCATTTCAATTATTTTGTCGTAGAAAGGAATAATAATAAGTAACTTATTTATCTTTTTGAGATTAGAAAATACCAAAAAGTATTAATAATTAATATTAAGCTCGCCATTTCACAAAGTTTGTGCAAAATTTAATAATAATGATAATAATAATACGCTCCAGAACGGTAGTCATCACCACAGTCCCTCAATCGGCGTGTCGTCACCTCCTTAATAAAAGCCTTAATTCACCCAGTAGTATGATAAAAGTGAAACCGTCACTAAATAGTTGTACACGAATGGTACAGTGTTAACCGATCCTACCATTGGTAGGATGCAATGTAAATAAATAAAAAACTATTTATTATTCACACTGCTGAAAATGAAAATGAAAATATTTTTTATTCAAGTAGGCCTTCACAAGCACTTATGAATAGTCTGATTCTGCATTCTGTTCATGCATTTTTAATCTTAAAAAATCTTCTAAATTGAGGTGGTAGATCTACCAATTTTGCATTTTACATTCTACCAACTTCTTCCAACATTTGGCACATAATCTACTAATTTTCTAAAATTCGGGTTGGCAACACTGACCGATCCTACCATTGGTAGGATGCAATGTAATTAAATAAAAACTATTTATCATTCACACTTTCATTTTTTATTTTTTTTGAACAGGAACAAAAAGGTGGTGGGTCCAGGGGACCTTCTTCCACCGTTCGTTCGATGACAAGTATAAATAAACGTCTTTCGTTTGGATCGGGCGGGCGGGAGTCATTCTAAAAAAGTGCACTTGGCCGGTTTTTTTTAATTTCTAGTGAGACTCAATGAGTATCGTGCACTTGCACCAATCAGAAGCTTGGGTCACTCGCTGTCAATTCTAATAAGATTTATCCTAAATTGAACCGAATTAGGGTCGGAATAAAGTGACAACTTGCTTGATGTCTAGTTGACTCGAATTTGAGTCGCGGTTTCACGACAGATACAAACCGTCCGACTCGAATTTCTGCTACCGCAGTTTACGTCCCGATCGGGTAGTCAAACCGATTGAGTAGCCTACTGAATAGGATGGCTCCTATTTTCTCATTTCAGACTTCCATTTGGTATGAGGCAGTCGATCGGTATACGACCGCGGCAAATGAATTCTGCGACTAACACAGCATCAGCCAAAATTTTACGAAATAAAATCGATCTTTCCGATCAGAATGACAACAACATGGGTCTGACTGAATAAGGAGGAATGTCTTTTAATCTATGAAAGTGAAAAACAATACTTTGAATGTGACATCACAAATTAAATTGGCTATGCATTGGCTAGAGGTAGAGATAGATATGAGTCTAATAGGTACGCTGCACCTCCCGCTTGCCCTTGTTCTAATAATTAGAGCTTTAACAAAATTAGTGTACCTAATTTATGTTTGCCGCACTCTAATAATACTGAATCCGAACGTGTGTTGAACAAAGTTGATATAATATATTAAAACAAAAAATACGTGTGGCACTCGGGGACTGCCGCGGTAAAGCTATTGCATAGCATTTTTTTATCAACTTATGCAATTATAATATAATTATTTATTTATTTTTTATTTAGGCAGTTTTTTTGTTTTCTTTTCTTTTCTTTGATATTAATAGATACAGCATATACACACATACATACATGTTAAGCGAACGCTTAACGGGAGTTGTTAGGTTTTTTCGTTACGGTTTTTTTTTCTTTTATCAAAATTTCTTGATTCGGTGTCAAACCCCGAAGCCCGCGATAAAAGCTAAACAATAGCTTAATAACCCAATGAACTATTATTTCGCTCTACATGGGGAATCTTTTGGCACAATAGTTCAAAAGACATTGAAAAGGTAGCATTAATTTTAAAACAGTTGATTTATTAAATCAAAATATTTTCAAAAATCATTGCAATTTTTCTTAGTTAAAAAAAAAATTAATTAACGGCCGATAGTATGATGCGTCCTGAATAATAGGCACTTTGTTTTTTTTTTGTTAACAATTTTTTTCACAAACGTATGAATTTGGCAGGCGCCCCGGGCCTGGAATTTTCAAGTTATCTAAAAAAGTTTTAGTAGGTACGTACTGTGGCCAGCAATTTTACTGGCCACAGTACGTTGTAATATTAATTTCACAAGTAAATAAAATCACAATGTTTATGTCAGTCTCAAAAAAATATTATTATATAACTCGACACTGGCAAAATTAAGTCCATTATGTAAAAGATTTTGGTTGCCATTGATGTGTATACTCAAAGCCTCTCAAAGCTGTAATCATACCGTTTTTTTTAAATGGGCTATTTACCTTGTTTTTTATTTTTATCTACCGTATTTTTTTGAAGGAAGCACTTTAACCAGATTTTCTTCATGGCAACACTGTCTTCTCAGACTATCGGATCCGACAATCGGAAGCCGGCGAACATTCAATACAATTCGATTCGACTATTGAATCGGACGTGTATTGTATTTTCAAACAAAGTAATGGCTCCAACGCCTTCCGATAGTCTGATTCTAACGTAGTGGTTATATACTCTGAGTCTGATCAGACTATCGGATGAAAAAATCTGACGTGTATTCTCACCCTAAACGATTAGATTATTCCACGCATGGATAGTTTTAGTTACTATACTCTGTGATTCGAATAATTCAGATTGACAGAAAGCATACGAATAAACCGAACATACGATAAAACGAATGCTTCGTTCGTTCGTTCGATTAATTCTAGTAATAATCGCCCATCGCTAATGTAATGTAACGTCAATGTGTGATATTCCTTTACCTACTGGCTACTACACTACATACTTTACAAATTGTCAATTTTAATGAATGAAATTATCCATACTTTCATTCTGCGCGCAGATTTATGCAGTGTTTTTGGAATCTCATGAACAATTAAAAGCTTAGAGTAAATTGTAGACAATGACACGCTAATCTTTGAAAGGAGGGACTGGTGCCACCCAAAAAACGTGTAACAACGCAGCTCTGATAAAACTTGCAAAATGTCTGTAAAGCGGCAAGCTACTACAGAATTAAACCATGAAAATTGGGATCAGGAAGACCCATCTGAACACGAGGAAATGGGAAGTTTCAAAAGTGCATCCAAGGACATTCTTGAAAAGCGTGTTATAAGAACAGCTAAAAGGCGAGCTCCAGTCTCTGGTGGCGAGGTAACTAAAATTTTATTCTACAATTTTCGAAATGTAGTCAGGAATTACCTTTAGAATCTACTTATTGTAATATGCATGTAGTAATTATCTATATAAAAATACTCTGTGGGGAAATAAACATGCTCATATCTGGTTGATAATTCAGTACACAGTAATCTTAGATATTTTTGCTCTATGTATGCAAACTCGCCCCTAAGGCTACTCTCTGACCAATGTTTTTGGGGCTGCATAAATTTGGGATTGCTCAGTCTTGTCCTCTGAAGCACTAGTTGTTCACTGAAACTTTCAAAACATAAAACCATAATATGTTTGGTTACTTTTACTTGGCTGGAGAGTTTAATGAGCCGGTTACAGTAGTAGTCAAAAAGTACCAAATCTTAATATTTATTTTGAAACCTACTTTATTTCGATTAGTTATAATGGATATGAACTGATTGTAATGCAATACCAAGTGTTTATATCTACTAGTTGCTACTATATCAGCAATCAGTTAGATTAGAACATATTTTTATCCAATACAATTAAAGCAATGCAGGCTTATGTCCAGCAGTGTCATCTTATATGTAAAATTCTCTTGTCACATGTTAGTTACCATACTCCTTCGAAACGGCTCGACCAATTTTCATGAAATTTTGTGTGCATATCGGGTAGGTCTCAGAATCAGCTACTATCTGTTTTTAAACCGCTACACAAGTGAAACGGCAGGGACAGCTATTTGATATATAATAATATACTACTTTTCTTTTCTAAATATATGTATGTAGATGATATAGATAATTACAACCAGACTCAGGACAATCAGACATGTTCATGTACACAAATGTTGGTCCTGAGTGGGAATCAAACCCACAACCTGTGGCGTGATAGATAGGGTATCTTACCAACCACACCACCCGGCACGTTATTATTGCTTAAATGGGGTCCATTCAATAAAAAAAAAGTGTTTTTCTATTAAGCAAATGATGCTCTGTATAAGTGTGACAAGTCCAGGTAAGACCCACTATCACTGATTTGAAATCTAATTCTGTTGCTAACTTATTGCAAAATTTCACATTTTGTTGGTCCTTAGTTCAAAATATATAAGGGTCTTAGATGGAGGGCCACCATCCAGGGGGATGATAGATACCAGTTAAATAATCCCAAAAAATTATATGCAATTTAACCTCTAGCCAATGCATAGCCAATTTAATTTGTGATGTCACATTGAAAGTATTGTTTTTCACTTTCATAGATTAAAAGACATTCCTCCTTATTCAGTCAGACCCATGCTGTTGTCATTCCGATCGGAAAGATCGATTTTATTTCGTAAAATTTTGGCTGATGCTGTGTTAGTCGCAGAATTCATTTGCCGCGGTCGTATACCGATCGACTGCCTCATACCAAATGGAAGTCTGAAATGAGAAAATAGGAGCCATCCTATTCAGTAGGCTACTCAATCGGTTTGACTACCCGATCGGGACCGCAACCGAGCAGGTCTGAATAAGGGAAATTACTTTAGTATTAAAAAAAATTACATCATACAATATCACATACAAAATATTTATGGTTGCTTTTTTCATATTTCAGGCTAAAAAAGGTGTATTTAGTGGTTTTGGAGGGTTCAATAAAACACAGCCATCATCATTTGACTTTTTGGCTAATCTAACAAATGGTAGCACAAATGCTAATGGAACACCTAACAAAAACGAGACTTCAGTAACATCCAGTTTATTCTCGAGCAAGTCACCCATAAGCAGTACAGGTAGCAGTGTTTTTGGCACTCAAAATACTGCAACACCAACAAAGCCAAATTTTGGAATACCAATGTCACAGGCACCATCCTTATTTGGAGGATCTTTGGCTACAAGTACAGCTTTAACAGGATTCACAGCATCGAAGGCTGATTCAACAGTTGTAGATTCTCCTTTCAAAATTCAACCAGTATCAAGTTCAGCTGACACACAGACTACCAATGCAAATTCAAATGCATCTCCATCTCAAGTATCCTCAACAATATTTGGTATTCCTTCAACCAGTGCTAACACAGATAAATCTTTATTTTCAACTAATACCAACTCCATACCACTTAAAATTCAACCAGCATCAAGTACTACCACTACTGTAGCAACTGGCTTTGGTATTATGACAAAAGCTGCATCTAATACTATAATTTCAGAAAATAAAGTGCAAGACAAAAGTGATGAAAAAAGAATGAAATATTATTCAAAATTGAAAGGACTTAATCAATGTGTATCTGACTGGATCAAGAAGCATGTAGAAGAAAGTCCACTTTGTATTTTGTCACCAATATTCAAAGATTATGAGAAATATCTGACAGAAATTCAAGATGAGTTTCACAGTCCTGAAAAGGGAGAACTTCAAAAAAATTCAGACACTAAAAGCACTCCATCAGAAACCATGATCTTGGAAAATGTTACATCTTCTAAAAATACATCAGTGATTTCTAATAATAATGCTAAGACTGCTTTTAATGCAGACCCACCAACATCCAAACCCTCTGTTTTGGCTACTCAAAATAATGCAGGGAAGCCATCCTTTTCATTTGGAATTAATACTTCCACAAGTTCTTCAACCAATACTACAACTACTAACACAGGATTTTCGTTTGGCATTACTACATCCACACAACCAACCACTGCTACCACTTCTACATCCTTTTCATTTGCCACAAATACGAGCACAACAAGTACTAATGGTACATCACCATTTTCATTTGGTATTGGCAAACCATTTTCTTTTAATTCTAATGTTCAAAGTAATACCGAAAAGACAAACAATGAAGATGATGAAGAACCTCCGAAAGTAGAATTCACACCAGTTGTGGAAGAGAACACTGTTTTTGAAAAACGCTGTAAAATATTTGTTAAGAAGGACGGTAACTTTGCTGATAAAGGGGTTGGTACACTATACATTAAGAAGATAGTAGAAAGTGGCAAAAATCAATTACTTGTTCGGGCAAACACAAGCCTTGGCAACATTCTTATTAATTTGATATTAGCTTCGGCTATACCTACACAACGCATGGGTAAAAATAATGTTATGATGGTTTGCATTCCTACTCCAGATTATAAGCCACCTCCAACATCTGTTTTGATCAGGGTCAAAACTTCAGAAGAAGCTGATGAGTTATTGAACACTTTGAATAAATATAAATTGTGAATAGTTCACATAGCATTTTTGCATACATACATAGTAAAAAAATATTGTGGTTTGTGTATTTGTTTAAAATGAATGTAGTTGAAATCAAGTATACTTTCAATTTTATTAAATAAAATACTATCACAAATTCCTTAATAATCGTTTTAGTACAGTAAATTGAAACAAAGATTACATAGAAATTAAAAAATGTGCTTGTTGGGTTGTCCCTTCACTCAGCAACGGATTTACGTGTTTTTTTACATAGAGATAGTATAAGGGGCGGAGAGTGGTATAGGCTACTTTTTATGCCGGGCATGCGGGCAAAATCGGAAGCTAGTTAATTAATTCAAAAATTACATAGGTATTAATAATGTTTTCTCCTACTTAGGTACTGACTCCATATCGCCAATATTTGTGGGAGTGTTATTTTTAGAGTAATTATGCTACAGATATAACTTAGTTACAACTTTCAAATTGATAATCTCATGGCTACGTAAGAGAATATAACCACAATGTTTTAATGGTTGTTAGTAAAATCCCGACAAAATAACGTGTGTGTAATAAATAAATTATAAAAAAAACACCAGGCATGTAGCAGGATATAATGTAGATAGCTACATAGACAATTAGACATACAAGTAGTGATTTAATCCTCTTTGTACATAAGTATGTTGAGATGCGTAATTAAGGTAGGTACCTAAGTACTTAAGTACATAAAATCTATGGTAAAATAAAAAAAAACCGGCCAAATGCGAGTCGCACTCGCGCACCGAGGGTTCCGTACAGACTTATAGGTATGTAAATAGTTCGTCCATCACGGGAATCTTAACGATAAGATATGGATTGAGGGAGAAACTCTTAACTTTGTCGTTGGAAAACTGTTGTTCTCATACATCGCATAGTGTAACGATCGCTTTAGTCTTTACTGTAAAATGTTCTGCGCACACGAGCATAATATTGCAATAAATATTTTCTTTTATTAACTTTCACATAATAGAACATTTTTATTTATTTACCTTATTAGAGGTGTTGCCAATTAAGCTAGACCTCTAAATTGTATGAGCGCCCATACAACTCTGAGGACTATCTTAATTGGCGTCAACTATGTATGTATGGGGACACCCTTTAATTTTTTTAATTTTCCATTATTTGTGCTGTAAGATCTTGCTTTTTGCCTAATTTCGTGATTCTAGGTCAACGGGAACTACCATATAGGATTTCGACCCAAAACCTATAGGGTATTTCCGGTTGACCTAAATTATCAATTTTGGTTAAAAGCTAGGTACCACAAGTAAAGTGAAAAATCTGAAAAATAAATAATGTTGAAAATGAAGGTAAATTTTGGTACATACAAGATTTCGCGAAAATCTAAATTTTCCGATATCTTTTTATCGTGTTGACTCAGGACCTTAATTTTTATACACCTAATAGGGACTATCGACCTCTGTATCTGGTATAAATTTAATAAATCGGTGGTGACACACGGACAGACGGACAAGTGTGATCTTCTAAGGATTCCTTTTTTTACCTTTTGAGGTACGGAACCCTAATGAAGTTTTAATGATGGTTTTGTAGGTAGATACGTCCCTACCTACTACTTGCTTAATAGTAGCCGAACGAAGCTTCGACTTCGGCCACCTTCGACCAAAAAAACCACCTTCGGCTTCGGCCACGAAATTGAATGAACTTACGAATGAGCAGGAGCGCGATAACACGCGGGGATCACACTGCAATTATTCAATCAAATTACAAGCTACAATTAAGAATTACACAACCTTTTTCATGAATATTCATCAGTAACTTTTAGTCATTCCAAATGAATGAATTGAAGAGCCACATTCTGATTTATATAACTTTTTATACTTACCTACTGGCCTACGTACAGCTCAGTATCTGATAAATATATTGATGAAATTTGAAATATATCGTGTTTATACAATGCCCTGAAAATTCAGGCTTCTAGTTTTATCCACAACGAAGTTATAGGGGGGTCGAAAATAGCCTGAAATGCTTCGAAAAAAGGAAGGTACGGCCGTGCCGCTTTTTTGCTCGACTTGGCGGAGGCACTGCTGTGCCCCCATAATAAAAGTAAGTACCTAGGTATTTTAGTTATCTCGCTTCCATAGTAGGTACAAGCTCTGCTTAGGAGTCAGATGGCCGTGTGTGAGGAATTTCCCAGAATATTTATTTATTTATTAATTGAGCAATGTCACTGTCTTCAGCCTGTTTCGCAGTTTCATAGATTAATGCTCCCACATAATAACCCTCCCTGTCCATAATATCTTGTCGCGACTTGCACAATATCCGCATCCGCATAAGTTCAGCATTGATTTTTACAGGTGCGGATGCTGAATTTATTAATGCAGAGTTCTGCGATTGAAGATACGACTAGGTATCTACATCAACCAAGGCAAAACAAATCCTTTGGAATTCGACCTTAGGTGTGGGCATTAAATACTAGTCTACAATAAATATGTACCTGGGCCTTGATTATTAAAACTCATTGTTCTTTATGTATTAATACTTTTATTTTACAATAGTTATAACATTAATTACAAATTGAAAGCATTTTCCCTCCTGGCACTAAGCCCAAAAATGACAATCACAATAACCAGTTTATTTACATAGCTATGCATAGGCATGGTTCATGCAAATACGTAAAAAAATATAGTTTACAGTTTATAATATGGAATTGTTGCTTTCTGATGGAAAAGGCTTTTATTTAGATATACAAGTAGGTATATATCTAATCATAATTGACGAGCCGGTTGGCGTGGTTGGTAAGATACCCTATCTATCACGCCGCAGGTCGTGGGTTCGATTCCCACTCAGGACAAACATTTGTGTGCATGAACATGTCTATTTGTCCTGTGTCTGGGTGTAATTATCTATATTATATGTATGTATTTACAAAATAAAAGTAGTATATCAGTTATCTGTCTTCCATAGTACAAGCTCTGCTTATTTTGGGTTCAGATAGCCGTGTGTGAGGAATAATGTCCCAAATATAATAATATGTAAGTACCTACATACATGACGGCGTTCAACGCATGTGTGCAAGCGCAACGGCAATTTTGTGCGCGAGCGAAATTGACAAGTACTGAAGGGTCATTGTACGAAAATTCTCCTGCTACGTGAATGCACTTTAGCAACATTAATTTGAAATCACTGTACCTTCACCCAACTTCTATTAGGTAGGTACTTATTATATTTTATTATTATTAACATAAGTATATAGGTAATACTAGCCTTAGTGGATGCCTACACTGTATAAAGTGAAAAAGCTATAGGTATGTGAAAAATTTCAAGTCTATAGGTCCAGCGGTTTGGGCTGTGCGTTGTATCACCCAGTCAGTCAGTTTAGCATTTTATATATGTACTTAATACAGATATATAATATTAAATTTTGATAGTCGTAGGGTAGTTTTGCCGCCAGGACAGGCAATTGTTGTAAGTGAGACTAGAATGTAAATGTATTGTAGGTATTCAATGTGTTTTTTTTTTAATACTTATTGCCGGTTCTTCCCAGCAAACTCAACTATCCGAACCAGTATAATGGTGAACGCACACCTAGTGAACCTTCGTGAACTTTTGTTAAGACGGTTTACGTAATCAGAATCGAGCCACCGCGCTCCGCCCACATCGTACGCACTGAATCTGATGACTTCATACCTGTGTAAATCCGTATATCTACAGCAATTTCTGAAATGGGGCTCGCACGGCGCGGCTCGAATAGACTCGCGAGGTTGCACATAGTTTCATACAAGATACTCACACAATCCTAAAATTCTATGAATGCAGTGCGTACGTACGGCTCTTGCGGCGCGTCTAGGTGTGCGTTTACCTTTAGAGTTAAGACTATTTTTATGTGTCTGTAAAGGTTAATTTGAATAAAATATTTGGAAACTATAAACTTGCTGTATTATATTTCGCATGCAATTTTTATGTACCAGCAACACAACTGTTAGACATCATTTGTCCTAAACCCATTTGAATCCTATGCATATGTATTTCCACATTATTTTGAAACAATTGCTGGTGGTTAGGTTTTAATTTCATTTTAATTTGCTCCATTGTACCTTGCAAAATGCTTAATTCATATGCATTCTGATCAGAATCAGACAAACTCTTCACTTGCAACATCAGAGCTGTAAGGTTTGTAATGAGATTAATTAAATTTGGATCCTTCACGGATCCATTATTATTCTTTTCTACAAGTAATGAGGCCTCTTCATGACATTTTTCTCTAAGATGTGAAGGTATCAGCATAGCAGCTAGGCTTGGACCAGGTGCAATCTGTTGACAATACTGTTGTACTTCATTTATATAATCCTGCAGGTCCATATTCATTCTTTCTAAATCTATTACAACAGCAGCATACTTTCTCTCAAAGTCTTCTGGCATTTTTTGACCAAATGATTTTCTTTTTTCTGCTTCACAATTGTATTCCTTAAGTCTATTCACTTTGAGCTTTTTTGCATTTAAAACCTTTTCTAATTTCACAATTAGTTCAAGAAATTGCACCGGATAGATAGGCATACTTGGATCTGCATTTTGGGTAATATCCGTACATCCTATCATTGGATCACCCTGCATATTATTTGTTTTCATTGAAGGTTGATACAAGTTGAATAACTCTTGCATGACATATCTGGGTCTGAATTTTTGAGTTATGCTAGATAGGCTGATAGTATCTGGTGGATCATTTGATAACACCTCATAATCAGGAACAGAGTGAGTTCCCAGCTTTGGCCGTTCAAATGATATTCTATAAGTATTATTAGATGTATCAACAGCATCAATGCAGCCAGTGAATAAACCATCCTGTGGCTTCCGCAATCTAGCTGTTACTTTAGTACCCACAACTAACTGCATAGGAATTTCATTTGGCAAATCCTTAACATTAATATCTGCAGTCTTTCTCTGCTGAATATATCTTATGAGTTTTCTTTTTCTTTCTAGTTCTTTGCGTTCTTCAGCAAAGAAAGCTTGGGAACATCTACGTGGTTTACCCATCATTCTTCTAATTTTAGACCATTGCACTTGTGTCAACTTGCGGTTTGACAATTGTGGAAATGATTCTTTAAGACATATCATAAAATCATTTTCACCATCAAATAAAGCCTTATCAATATTGCTATAGAAATATTCAAAGCATACCCACTTGTGTGCTTTTGGCAGTTTCAGTAAATTTCTCAATCGCATACCTATTCGTTGTCCTGATTTGGGATCTGGTGACTGACCTCCTGTCATATCAGATTTATCATCATATCTATCATGATTTCTCTGTACTTTAGATGGGGATTTCTGTTTCTTGGCACTTGATTGTTTATTAGGTGTTGTAGCAAGAATCTTTGGGGTTCTTTTTGGTGATTGTCGAGGTGGAGATGTGTTCACAAAATCATCAACAAAGATAAATCTGTTTTTCTTCCTTATTCGAGCTGGCATACCTCTAGCGTTGAGTTTCTGCACAGGTTGACTAGGCGCAGGTTTTGGCGGTAGCTTAGTGCCTACTCTGTGTAGTCCAAGCGCGGCGGGTCCGAAAGCCGGAGGCTCTTCTTCTTCTTCTGGAAAATCCATATCCATCGGCTCATCTTTAACTCTAAATCTGGGAGATATATCCTCTTCATCATGATCTCCTAAACAAGAACAATAAATTTTAAGTAATGTAATACACAATTCCACGTAGAAATCTAAAGGATTCGTATTTATTCACTTCAACAAACTCACACGTAATGCCAAAAACACAGTGTAACGACAAAAAAATCCAAATTTCGTAATTACGGAATGACAATTCGTCTCAAAAATTTGAATTTTTTCAAATTTTGAATCGAGCGAAACATCACACTCGAAACGAGCGAAGAGTACGCTGTACGGCCATTGTACGGAGTTAATTAATTAATGGTATGTAAATACAAAACAGTTTTAATGGGATAATTAAATTACCTTTCTTATTTTGTAAATGAGAATTTAAAAACAAAACTTACTTTCTGATTTATCCGCCATGTTGGTGTCGTAAATTTATTTTCAATTTGAAGTATTTTGAAGATGAGAGCGCCAAGTTTTTTGGGTTCGGATAGTTGTACAAGGGCACATAAAGCCTGTTCCACACGACGCAATTTGAGTTGCCAGTCAAATTGTGCCCTATGCTCTTCACACGGTACAATTTGAGTATATTGCTGATTAAATCATGTCGTCTACTACAAGGCTTAAAATAAAGTTCACGGAACGTTGAAATGAAACGACCAAGTGCACCGTTCGGACTGTTCGGAGTCCGGTGACCATAGATTTGGGATTTATACTATCGTAATTTAAATTAAATCTGTGCCTGCGCTGCGCCTGCCTGCGACACTAGGAAGAAACAATATTTTATTTATTTTGTTTTTTTCAGAATTAGGAAGATACAATGATTGCTTTATTTATTATTTTGATTGAAGCTACTTTAATAAATTGCGATAAAGAAGTTACTGTATGTCAAGATAATATTTCTGGAAAAGATAACACCCGAACAAAAGTAGTTGATATTCTGGAAAGATCGAAAGTGCAATTACTTTGCAATTTTTGGTAAAGTGCATTTATTACTTACATAACCAATTCCCATAAAGAGAGTGAAAACTTTCTTTGAATTATTTTTTTATCACATGATGAGATGATAAGATGTCTTCGGGGGTTAACCCCGAAGACATCTGGTTGGCTCGCGCGCGAATGGGACGCGCGGCCCAAAACTACCTACATAAAAATATAATTCAGAACCAGGAAATCCAGGAATGGCGAGTCACGTACTATAAAAGTGAAGAGAGGTTCGAAAAAGAGGTTGACAATGACAACTAAATGATAGGCTAAATAAACTGCATGACGGCGTTCACCACATCATCAGTGCGAGCGCGATGCCAACATACCTACCTACATTGTACAAAATTCCGCCTGCTACGTGAACGCACTTTAGTAAGCTTTAAGGACGTTACACACGGCGAAGATACCATAATATTTTATCTTAAGATATATGAGACAGTGCTATACCAGTGAAAGAGAAGGAAAGTGAAGGTAGGTAGTTGTTTGTGAAGATAGGTCGTTGCTTCTCTTTTCATAGTATAATGCTGTCTCATAACCTTAAGATAAAATATTATAGTATCTTCGCCATGTGTGACGTCCTTTAGGCTGGTGATCATCAACATTTTATCAGCGGTTTAACCAAGGGTTATCCTTTATAATGGATGTCAATGTAAATTAGGTAACTATCGTTTAACCAAGAACTATGATATTGAACGAACACCAACCTTAGTGTTCGTCAACATTTTTCATGATTACGTTTATAATTTACTAGCTTCCGCCCCGCGGTTTCATCCGCGTTCCCGAAGAATCTTAATATAAAAATAAGCCTATACAAAAATAGACTTCGCACGGGTAGAATTATGCCTACTAGGCATAATATATTATGCTCTAACATATAATGCTCTAATATATTAAGTATGATCTTCTGCCTAGTAGGCATAATATATTATGCTCTTCTACCCGTGCAGGGCGGGTCGCTAGTATAATATTATAAATGTGAAAGTTTGGATAGATGGATGGATGCTTGTTACCTAGTCACGCTAGAACGGCTGGACGGATCTGGATAAAATATGGCACAGGGATAAATTATAGCCTGGAATAGCATATAGGCTTATTTTTATATTAAGATCCTTCGGGAACGCGGGTGAGACCGCGGGGCGGAAGCTAGTAAATTATAAACTTCAGCATGAAAATGCTTTCATTTTTTGCATCAGCTTGTTGCGTGGCAAGCAACAGTACCCTGATGCCTTGATCACACGTACCGAGCAAACGGGCGAGTCAGTAAAATGTTTCTCGGCCGAGACGGTGATGTAAGCGAGTAGCTGTTCACACATGTTTTGAAAATAGCACAGTCAGTTCAGTTGTTATTGAAACTCAATTCGGACACGAAAATATACAAAGTTACTCATTCCACTATTAGTAGTTTTTGCTTTATATTGTATTCCGGAGATTGAAAGTTCCACAAACACGGATGTAGTTTGTATAACTGTATAAATTTAATAGTTGATTCGACGTCCCATTTGATATTAGCAGACATGGTGTTTTATTTTTATTCTATTTGGAGTTGTTTTAAAAAAATATATCTTAAGAAAAGGCGCGCGCGGCGACGTGACGACAATCATGTTATGTGGGCGAGTGGCGAGTGGCAAGTGGCGAGACAGTGCACGTTCAGACCTGCCGAGTGAGCGAGCGAAACAGTGCGAGGAAGCGGGAGGGTGAACACTCGGCCTAGTAAGTAGGACGGGAGCCGAGCTACTGTCTCGCCGCTTCATTCGGACGAGCGCTTGGCCGAGCACTCGGCGCTATGTTTATACCTACCCGAGAGCCGTTTGCTCGGTACGTGTGATCAAGGCATGAGTGCAAAGAATTTGCGTAAATAAACGCTTACTATCACGTTTGCGTTTACTAAAAATTTGTATGGAAGAAATTAGTTCCATGAGTATTCCGCGAGAGGCACTGTGCCGATTCCTATAGAAAAATGTCGTAAACGCTAACGTGATAGTAAGCGTTTTCTAACGTCAATTGTTTACACTCGGGGTACTTATTTTTTTCCGACACCACCAACAAATATCATTATATTTTAGCCAATGTATACAAAAACTTGACAAATTATATACTCAAACCTTCCTCTGGAATTACTCTACCTATTAAAAAACCGCATCAAAATCCGTTGCGTAGTTTTAAAGATCTAAGCATACATAGGGACAGACAGCGGGAAGCGACTTTGTTTTATACTATGTAGTGATGATTAATTAATAAGTAAGAAGTAAGATTGTAAGATAAGATAAGATTTGTGGGAAGTAGGATTAGTAGGAAGTAGGAAGTAGGATATTAGGTATATAGTAGGATTAAATGAGCTAACACCACGGATGTCTAACACTTATTCATGTTCATCTCGGGTTCTAAGCATGCTTTATGAAAATCGTTTCGGAAAAACCGAAGATAACAAATAGTCAATTTCACATTTAAGCAGGATGGATATTTCTATAAACTATTCATTATTATAAACATCTCGTCATATCGCCATTGGCGGTGTAGATCGAGCAAAATTGAACATTTTTACATTGTTAACAGCTGAATTTTATTTAATTAAACTTATTAATTAATTTTTTATTAATTACTTTTCCAGCAATGAAAATGATAATTACGAATCTAAGTTGTGGGTTTATAAGAAAAGAGGCGGAACAATTATGAAAGAACTAATCACAAATATTTATGATGGACGAAATTCGTCAAAATTATCAATAACACCTACTCATATATTGATTCTGAAAGAATATAATAATATTATGGATTCGGGAATTTATAAATGTAAACCATATGAAAAAAAGGATGAATACTTTACATATGTCTTAGATGGTAAAATTGTTTTATTGTTTGGACGGTTTACTATTTTAAATGCATTGTAAAATGGTTATACAGGATGATTTTGTTATCACTGGCAATACTTGCAGGGGTGGAAGTACTCATCAATGTGAACAACTTTTATTATAGGGCTAACTCTGATATCGCGTAAAATAATACGGTTGCTTCATACATTTTGGTCGAGTAGGTATTGAACTTTTGTATGGAACAGCTGATAATTTTTTCATGATTTCACAGGTAGTCCCATTATAAAAGTTGTTCATTTTGATGAGTACTTCCACCCTTGCAAGTATTGCCAGTGATAACAAAATCACCTCGCAATTTTGTTTATTTGGATTGCACACTTATTTATTTAAACCCCGTTTTTATCAATCTAAATAAATAAGTACCTAACTGAAATTATAGAGTTCAATATCTGATACTTACTTATTTGATTAGATTATATGAGATGTCCCGAAGACGCCAGGATTTTTTAAAGCCAATAATTGCTAGTTAACTAACAAACCAAACAAATTGTTACCAATCAAAGAATCACCGATAGATACGACGTTTGTATACCGTCAACCAGCCACCATCCAAGGGCAAATAAAGGGTATTGAGTCGGCGAAATTTTAGCGATTCAAGCTTACTATTTGGTTGACAACTCTATCTACGCGGTCGTTCACCGACTCAACGTCCTATATTTGCCCTCATATAATTTGTTTATAAACGACAAATAAAATCGAAAGCAAATTGTGCAAACAAATCGCATTTTAAAATTAAAAGTAAAGCCATTAGAAACCTATTTATATACTTACTCTCATCTTACTCTATTTTCGACAAAAGGTGTTGTAGAATTAAATAATTCCATTGGAACGAAGATTGGGACAGCTAATCAATGGAACGATTACAAGAGTTCTTTTATTGATCCACTAAATGAGAAATTATTGAATAGTAAAGAAGAACCATTTGTAACGATAAGAGATAATTTTCAATTAACCTTCAAATTAGTATTTATTTGGGAAGATCAAAATCCATTAAAAGCAAGTAAAGAGCCAACTTATAGCAGAAAACATGGAATATGTCGATTACGACCTATTCGACTAAATAATAATGAGGTAAGTTAAAACCAATCTTAATCTTTCATTTTTTATCATATTGAAACAAGCATCTGTTTCTAAATTAATTTTAGTTTACAAAAGATTTGCGTAAATAAGGGCCCGAAAGCCTTTTCTGTTATTTTTTTCGAAAAATCAATGTAACCTGATGTGTTAGAAATTATTTATTACCTAAACAGTACCGTGCTCATCAGTAGTGTACATACCATCGACTTCATAGTCTGGCAAGCGGTTATGTGCGTGTTTGTTATCCGACTCTAGCGAAGCCAAAAAAGGGGGGTTTTGTTTTTATTACAATAGTAGATATTTATTTTTACTGATTTTTAAAAACAATATTACAATGGAATGTTATAAAATTGTTAATTACGACAACGTAGTACGACAATACAAAATGTTTTAAATGAAAACGTTAAACGTGACATAGCACAATACAGTAAAACATGTCATACGCAACTTTTATTTGAAACTTTTTAGCCTATGGGATTGAAAATGTTTTAATTTTTATTTCAATCCTGCTTTAGCCTTTTCCAGTAAGTAATTATACCAATTATTTTCTATACGATAACTATGATGTATCCTGTCGATCCAAAAATTTGTATAATTTGATACCAGAAGTAAGTAGAATTGTCAGAAATATACCTGATTATGAATTAAGAGAATTCCGCGGCAGAGTTTTACATAGAGGTATGTACTTACCTCAAAATGATTTATTTATTTACTTTTTCATATTTATTGCAATAAAAAGCCTCCTACTCCAATTTAACTTCCCCCACCCCTCATTTTGTTGTTGTGTTGAAATAGTGTATCATTTCGAAAAAATTTCATAGTTATGGTTCGGATTATGAAAATTTGAAAATACGAATCAGCTAATTAAAAAACAGTTAAGTACTTATATTTATTTTGCCGTAGATACCTTTGTAATTAATTCCCCTTTGATCCTTATTAAGATTCGGTTTCTGGAAAAGGAAATATTTTTTGATAAGATCTCACTCATCTTTATCCATCAACGCCCAGTACCCCGAGTGTAAACAATTGACGTTAGAAAACGCTTACTATCACGTTAGCGTTTACGACATTTTTCTATAGGAATCGGCACAGCGCCTCTCGCGGAATACTCATGGATCTAATTTCTTCCATACAAATTTTTAGTAAACGCAAACGTGATAGTAAGCGTTTATTTACGCAAATTCTTTATACTCAGGTTACAGTTATTCTTTACTTGATGTTGTATTATTATACCTCGCAACTCGCACTAAACCATTTTTTTTTTAAATAAAAAGCACATCATTTGTCAAAATTGGTTTGTTTATTATAGAGAAGAAAACTAAAAATACAAATAAGAAAAATATTTATGTGCATGTAACTAATCAAGTGCCTGAGAATGGTCATATAACTATTGTTTGTCCACAAAGTGACCAAAACACTTATGTTAAATGGATTAAAGACAATATTTTATTAAATATTACCTTAAGGTTTGTACTTGAAATTATCTCGATAATAAACTTAATATGATTCTTGATTTACATCAGCAATTTAATGTACGTTTAGAAATAATGTGGTTGAAAATGAAGAAGAACCACATATTACTATGGATACATATAACTCGTTACATATATTGCATGTAACAAAGAATGAAGGTGGAATTTACGAATGTTTTCGAGATGGTAAATTAATAAAAAAATGGTTAATTGAAGTCATTTCGAAAACAAAATTACTTAATCAAGGTCAGATTTGTTTTTTTTTTTATATTCGTTAATAATAGGGTATTACACCCATTTTTGAAAAGTGTCTCAATTCGTTCCTAAGATGCTAATAAGCCACCAAAAAAAACACAAACATTTTATTCAAACGATAAGTGCCATAAAAATGCATTTAAATTTTACATTTTCAATTTTCGCGCGTAGTTTGATGAAAACGCTGGACGCCATGTTACCCTCCGGTCATGACTTTATTGGTTGGTCTCTTCTAAGTAAATAAATGCGCTGATATTGGTCTCAATCGGACTTATAAAATGTTATAAATTAAAAACGAGCTATTATCATTTTTATTAGTGTGCTGTTCCTGAATGCATGAATACTAGTGTAAAAATAATAATAATAATACTTCAATTGACACTTTTTAGTTTACATACAGCACCGTATGACGTCATTATAATGGCGGCTACTGTTTCGCTTGTTTAGAAACAGATAAAAAAAACTGAAACTTGAAATGAATTTTAAAATGAACTAAGTTATTTTATAAACTTAAACTAACATTTTCCGACTGCTTATTGCCTAAGCTATCTTAATTGTACATTTTTAGATGTTTTCTCATATAGAGTAAAATACCCTATTCATAGCGTATAGTATAGCACAACCTAAGAGTGTTTAAGTAAAAAAATGGGTTCTTCAAGTTTTATACAAAACAAAATTGTTGTAATTGCATAGCAAGCGTATGAAAGCGACTTTAGGGTTTATTAACGAAAGAGACAGAACAAGTGTGAAGAGTGCAACCGAACCCTTTGTCCACTCTACGCCTACTCTGTGCAAGGAATAATTATATTTACTGAATAATTACCTGGCCACATTTGACGTATACACCCTTAGATTACACCTAATATAGATTGGATTTTGTATAATTTTGTTTTATGCACATACGGTGCTATAACGTTACTTATGCAATTTTTGTCAAAACTGAACTGATTATGAGAAAATACACCTAATCTACCTCTTTACTCGGTGCGTTATTGTCACTTGTGTAGTACGCATACTTTTCGCGTGAGGGCATTAGTGTCGTTATGGTTTTAGCGCGAATCTGGACGCGACTGGGAGAAACAACGTTTCATTGGTCAGTCAGTTGCACGCGGTTCCCCGCACAAGAAGTAGTCTCCTGGAGCTACAACGTTACTATATGGTAATAACTGGTAATTGTGACAATTTATTTTTATGTTTTTGGAGCAATAACGACACTTTTTTTTTAGAAATGTATGATTTCGTGTTCTATTTGTTTTGACATAATTGTCCTGTTAATTGTTTTCTAGTGCCATAACGTCACTTCTGCGAGGGTAGTAATTTTTAAACGTTTATATTTTTTTAAAAGTAATTAGTGAGATGTTTGCTTTTACTTACAAAATCAAGTATAAAGTTGTAGTTTAAATATTATTATTTTATTTGTTTAGTCGAGATGATCTAAACGTTGTAATAGGTTGTTGAATTTTCAAATGCTTCTCCTAAAATATTACATTTGTACCGTATGTGCGATATTATTTTATTCTGTGTGTAATAGAACGATTGACATTATCAAAAATGACTGAATAAGTATACCGGGCCACGCAGAAAGTTTTGAGAAAAAGTTTTAATGTTAACATGTGACACTGGCCAGTTATAATTTATTTAGAAAACACGATTATTTATAAGTTAAAATACAAACATTCCAATGACAAAACTTCCCTCCACATTTTTACAAGCTAATTTGTACTCTCGTGTCTCATTGAAAAAATAAATCTGCGACCTGCGTCGGAAACATTTTCGCGCGATGATTTTTTATGACTTCAAATGTCTTAAACCGGACGAATCGTATGATAGACTTCAAATGTCATTTATTGATGAAGGCCCTTCTAAAGCAAACGTGTACCACTGGTATAATGAATTTCAGCGCGGTCGACTAACTTTGAGGGATTAAAAACGAAGTGGTCACCCTTTGACAGCTGTTACGGAAGGAAACGTGCTAGCAGTGAAAAATTTAATTCAAGAGAATAGGCGAATTACGTATGAAGAGCTTCAGCACATACTGCAAATTGGATCGGGAATATTCGGGAAGCGTTCACGAAATTCTACATGAGCATCTTCGCGTGAGGAGGATAGTTTCAAGCTGGGTGCCGGATGCGCTAACAGCGTTCGAGAAGGCTTTAGAAAAGATGTCTCGAGGTGGATTGAAAAAAGTTTTTCGAAAATTGGTTTAAACGCATGATACTTTGTATAGATACTGGCGAAAAGTTCTTTGAAAAGAATAAATTTTAATAAAAAAAACTTAACTCATAAATCTTTATTTAAAAGTTTCTCAAAACTTTCTGAGTGCCCCACGTACATAGGAGCTATTCATTTTTTTTTTTTTTTTTTGTTTATGGCTTTGCGTCGATTGCATTAGCCAAAGACAAAGTTAGGGAAAACAAAGATATAAAAATAAAATTAAAATGCGAGGAATTTGGAAAAGGAAAAGGATTGGTTTATAATTATACTATGATAAAATACTTATTTACAATACATATTGGAACAATTATAGTTTGATATCATTATAATCAATAAATCTGGCTATTATTTTATATACATCTGGATCGTTATAATATAATAAACAAGTAATAGAAGTAGGAAATGGAATACGGATCGACAGGAGTTCAGAAATAAAAGCAGACCTATTAAACAATGCACAGGAAAAAAATATGTGGTTCAAGTCTCCGTACTCCCCACAGGAGCACATAGGATCAGCAACAATTTTAAATTTGAACAAATGTGCTGGGGTACAAACATGTCCCAAACGGAGCCTGCATAAAACTGATGTGATTCTCTTGCTTAACTGAAGATTGCTAAACCACGGCTTACGTGGAATAGACTCTTGTATTAATCGATAATATTTCCCTTTGGTAGCACCATCAACCCAGAGTTCATTCCACGCATCGTGTAAATATAGTTTAGGCAGAGAAACCAAGTCATGACAATAATTAGTATACGGACATACATCTCCGACATGAATAGCCTCATTAGCCAACCGATCAGCAATTTCATTACCAGAAATGCCCACATGGCTTGGAACCCAAGCCAAAACGACTCTATAACCCCTTGATGAGAGCTATTCATTCGTTTTATAATGTTTTTACTTTTTTTTTTTTTTAAATTTAAACTAGCTTTTCCGCGCGGTTTCACCCGCGTTCCCGGGATAAAATATAGCGAAAGATTTTTGAAGTGTCAACTTCTTTTAGCGCGGTACGCATATTTTTAGATGAGGTAAAACCTCTGGACTCACGACACCGTTAGGAGACGCAGTTTGTCGTTTAATTTCTTTTTTTCTCCCATTAAAATAATTGCGGCCAGTAATGTCGCTAGTCGCTGTCAGTAGTTTTGGCGCCATAACAAAACAAACTCACTCAGAAAAAAAACTATTTTAGATTGTAATAATTTTAATGATAATGATGATGATACAAGAGCTCAATCTCAATCTCTCAAAAAAAAAAAAAGTTTTCACTTCTGTCGGCACTCCCGGAGTGCAATTTTCTTTTTAAGTCGTTTCAGTAGTTTTTGAGTTTAATCGTTACAAACATACAAAAACACAAATCTTTCCTCTGTGTAATATTATTAGTATTAGTATAGATTAGTACCTATAGATTTATTTTATCGTCATCTTCACAATCTTTTTGTCCAATACTTAAAAAAAAATGCCTTTTTATTACTTATTACCTATATTTTTTTAAGTTAGAGAGATAGTTTTTGGAATATAAATAAAGGCATAAGTTACTACACCGCATAGTTTCCCAGTTAAAGACCCTTTCAAAATTATTTTTTATGCTTTCTTGGAGTGAAATAACATTGGAAATGATATACCCAATATGTAATTTTCAAAAATATCGGTCATTAAGTTCGACACAGTATACATAGTGCAGTGGTGTAAAATTTTGGGGAACTTTAAGCTACCCTTTCTGTTATAGGAGAGTTTGGTGACAGTTCGGATTAAAAAAATACGCTAGAAGCTATTATATATAATTTTATATAATTTGTCTTTCAGAATTCATACGGTATTCTATTTATTTGGGATTTGTATTGTCACTTACGATTACATGCTATTGCGCTGGAGTTTTCGTAGCTTGGCGTCGAAGGGCTTCTTTTGCGGATCCTCTGCATATTTATGCTAAAAAGAATTACAGTAATATTTGTGCGGATAGAGAACAATAAAAACTTTAAAATTATATTTCACTGTAAGTGACTGTGTTACCCATGTGTCGTGGTAAAGTATTATTTGATTTTTGTATGCACCTAGTGATTTTTAGTTGGTCTTAATAGCTTGACTCGCGATTTTTGGAACATTTTAAGCTATTGTATAGCTTTATTTTTTATGTTTTGGGACGCGCGTCTCATTTCACGAGGGAAAAATAAATTTTGAATCGAATACATCGTTATTATTACCCAAAAATCAATAATTTACAAATATTTCTACATTCTAACGTGAAAGCCCAACCTCAGCCTTGAAAATTAAAATTATCGATAGAGCTTCATTCATCTTCAACAGTACACAATGCGCACCATGCCGGTACCTAGATCCAAAATCATCGGTTTACATGTTGTGAATATTATTTTTTTGCTAAACTCAATTCTGGATGTAATGTTTTTTTCAGATATTTTATTTCAACATTTTTGTTCTCCAAGCAGTAGTTTTTTTTTTAATTTCTAAAGTTTTGCTGGTGATGACGTCATACTTATAGTAGTCTGAATATCTTGTATAGCTTGAAATTGATCAATAATATAGTTGAAGTCGTAGATAGAACTTCTTTATCTACGGTTGAAATAGATTATTTATTTTTGAAAGGTAGAATTATCCTGCTTAGCCTAGTGAGTCATTAAAGGTCAAATGAAAAACAATTGGTGTAAAGTATAATTTTGAAAATATACACAATCTTATTAAGATCTCAAAATAGCAAAATAAGCCTAAGAAACTTAAAATTTCTTAATAGTTTTGGAATCGACAATCTTTTAGTTATCTAAAGTACCGAATTGTCAATAAAATTAATCTGAGGACAGGCGCGCTCCGACAGACCTTAGATTTACCGTGTGTGTAGCGCTTTAGTCTCATATAAATGTTACCAGATCGCACTAAATGGATGGCTGTCTGATCGAAAATGGCAACTTTGGCACCACAGTTTTTTTAGATTAGAAAGTTGAGCGTATTGTCAATTGTCATTCAAAAAATTATTATGATAAGTTTTAAAAGTTTTTAGAAGTATTATTTCAATTTAGTGTAAAACATAAAAATGAACACTTATATTCTCATTTTATGTACTATGCTGCTGCTCTTGATGAAAGACGCCAATTGTGAGTTTTTTTATTACATTTTGACACGACTGAAATTATTCAAGGTAAAGTTTATGTACCTATGTAGTGAGAATGATTTTAACATTTTTTGAAGTTTATCTGGCAATAGTTATGTTTACAATCGTCTGTCGTTAATAAACTGGTACTGTAATCGCATGGAATAATCATCCGGTCAGATCATCCAACTTGTATTGGCTTGGCTAATAGAAAGCGAGTTTGTTGCAAGGAATGATATAACATTTCAATATAATGACGATTTTGAGTAGTAAAAGTACACTAAATATCCACACGCTCATTAACTATGAAGAGTGGTAAATCTCGTAATACTGAGTTGGTACTGTGCTGTACATTAACTACATAAAAATAAAAATAAATGAAAGTGAACAGTATTGCCATCTAATAGGCTCACTAATGTAATAATGTTTTTTAGGCTTAAGCAAGCGTTGCATAGAATGCAGGTCCCGAGGAGAGCTAGGTACATGCGCAGATCCATTTCCATTCAATGTGACTGAGCCAGAGGCTGAAGTCGGTATACATGTTGTTACATGTTCATCTGGCTGGTGCGGGAAATTGATAGAAGGATCTACAGGAACTTTCAGAGCTGATGGTAAGGTTCTTGTTGTACATATACCCTTAGATAAATTTTATTGTATTTATAAACCGCAATAACCTTTCTGTTTTAACTTTTGGTTACTAATTTAAAGTGGTTAGTAAAAGACAAAAGAAAAAAGTATAACTTGAATATTTGTTTAATAACATAAATTATTCAATTAAATTGTGTTTTATAGACTATGGAGCGGCAACAGAAAGGATGTGTTTGCAGCGACCTCCTAGTGACTATGAAGAGAGATGCGCATACACCATGTGGAACCGTAAGAAAGTATACACATGTTTCTGCAATGGTGACCTTTGTAATTCTGCCTTTGTTATATCATCATATCCAATTGTAATTTTAGCCTCATTTCTTATTACTATATTTATTAATTAATTGTAATAATGTGATACAAAACACAATTACTGGTAATATATAGTTTCTTTATTTTGTACCTTTTACATGTCATAGCATAAAGTAGCAAATGTAATAAACTCATTATAATTGATCAAGCAATTCTGTGTGCAAGTGCATGTTGGCTATGCAAGTTGCATAGCCAAATTATTAATTAATTTTCTTTAATACTCTTGACTACCCTGTTAATACTGTGAAATTCTTAATGTGAAAATTGTTATTGAGAAAGTCTACCCATGTCATTATCTTAATTTAACTTCTCAGAAACTAGAATGATTGTAATATCTAAGTTCTATTTAATTTGTTCATAACTGTATTTTAATATTTTTTTTTGTAAATGGGTTGCTAGATTGACTAGATAAGATAAGTTAATAATAGATTTTTGTGAGGTGTAAAATATTAATTGCATTCTTATTATAAATGTATACCTAAAGCACTGCCACTCTATCTGTTTCACTAACTCTACGTAACTCTTGACACTCGATCATTTTGAAAAAATTGGCATTAAGAACTTAATTTACTCAATTATGTGATAGATAACTATTGAATCTCAAATTGTAGAACTATATGTTCTAGAAATATTTTTTATAGTATTTATTGTTTTAATGTTGCAGTTTAATTATTAAATTATGTATTTGACTATTTTGTTCTAGGATCAAGTAAAACATACTACTTATGTGATTGATAACTTTTTGTCATATAAAATAAAAATATAAATCAGAAGGCATCAATTATAAAACAACACTGGTCCATATGCTTGCGATTGCTGTGATGTGTGTGTCAACAACTATGCTTTTATTTTATTTTTTATATTAAGAACTTATCTATAGGTATTTTTGCTCAATATGTTTGTAAAGGCATTGATTTATTGTTGTAAAAGTAATAAAATAGATCATCTGCAAACAATTGCAACTTGTTTTTAATATTTTGTAGTTCAAATTTAAATGTTTGTGATTATATTTTTGATAAATCAAATGTTTCAGTAATTAGGTGCTTTTTTATTAGGTGATTTTGAGAACATTCCATGGCAACTATATAACTTAGTATTATTATGTATGACATATGTTGAAACAAAATGCATAGTGTTGAGGTATTTTTTATTCTCAAAACGAATTATAATAATGACTTTAAATAGTAAATGAGTATTTTACACTTGTATATAAATATACCATATTCTTTTAGTATATACTGTTTTATTCGTAGTTTTCGACGCTAAGGACGGTTGTAGGGCCACGTATGACGTATGCTGCCAAGGCGATGTGGTTTTAGCTGATTTTTGACTCTAAGTTCCTGGTTAGCAAGTAAGGATTCAATGTGAGGAATATCGTGGAAGTAGAGTTCCCCATGACGTTTCGCCTTCACCACCGCTGCTATTGCCTCTGAGCCATCTAGTAGATACGGATCCATGTATTCTGGTTCTGTGTACATAAAGCAAATGCACTGTAAATCCAATATATATATTTTTTGTGAATGAATGAAAAGCATAGCACATTTAGTTATTTCTATTTCAAAAAAATATTTATAACCGCCCCTTCCTTTGTGGGCCAATGTTATATAAATAAAAACCCGCCAAGTGCGAGTCGGACTCGCGCACCGAGGGTTCCGTACAAACTTCGTCCATCACGGGAAATGCATAATTTTATTTATTTACCTTATTCGAATTTGGTGCCAATTAAGCTAGACCTCTAAATTGTATGAGCGCCCATACAACTCAGAGGTCATATTTTTTTTAGTTTGTATATTCTCTTATTTTAGAAGTTACACATTTTACCACTTTGGAAGTGTCTCTCGTGCAAACTATTCAGCTTAGAAAAAAATGATATTAGAAACCTCAACATCATTTTTGAAGACCTATCCATAGATACCCCAGACTTATGGGTTTGATGAAAAAAAAAAAATTGAGTTTCAGTTCTAAGTATGGGGAACCCCCTAAATTTATTGTTTTTTTTCTATTTTTGGGTGAATTATAGAATACGTCTACTTACCAAGTTTCAACAGTATAGCTCTTATAGTTTCGGAAAAAAGTGGCTGTGATATACGGACGGACAGACAGACAGACAGACATGACGAATCTATAAGGGTTCCGTTTTTTGCCATTTGGCTACGGAACCCTAAAAACCTTTGTGCAAAATTACAAATTTCTACGAAAGATGTAGATATTTAAATAGTCTTGCAGCCAGCGCTTCTAATGGACGGTTGTGGAATAATTGATTTTCATAAAATATATTACCTGTAAACTCATAGTAAGTGGAATAGTAAAGTCAAGTCGGACTCGCTCACCGAGGGTTCCGTACAATTAAGCTAGTCCTCTAAATTGTATGAGCGCCCATACAACTCAGAGGACTATCTTAATTGGCGTCAAGTATGTATGTATGGGGACACCCTTTAATTTTCAACTTTTTTATTTTTTGGAATTTTTCCTTTATTTGTACTGTAAGACCTTGCTTTTTGCAAAATTTCATGATTCTAGGTCTACGAAAACTACCATATAGGTTTTCGACCCAAAACCTATATGTTCCTATCCTTCTGGCTTCCTCATAACCTTCCGGTTGACCTAGAATTGTCATTTTTGGTTAAAAGCAAGGTCTTACAGCACAAGTAAAGGGAAAATTCGGAAAAATAAAAAAAGTAGAAAATTTTGGTACTTACAAGTTTTTGCGAAAATCTAAATTTGCCCATATCTTTTTATCGTGTTGACTCAGGACCTTGATTTCTATACACCTAATAGGGACTAAAGACCTTAGTATCTGGTATAAATTTCAACTTGCTAGGTCCACCTGTTCCTGAGAAAATCGGTGGTGACACACGGACAGACGGACAAGAGAGTGATCTTATAAGGGTTCCTTTTTTACCTTTTGAGGTACGGAACCCTGACAATAGAACTTAAATATTTTATAGGCTTTCGTTGTTATTCTATGTTCCTGGTTGAAACCCACCATTGCCAGAGCGTCGGCCAATCGTAGATCCAAAACGCGGCGGAGTGACAGGAGGCAGGAATAGGCCTTCGGGCCAGAGGGACTCGGGATCAGGTGAATCCACTTTATACGGTGAAGGTGGCAGCAAAGGAATGTTCACGTCTGGAAATAAATGTAACTAAGTACCCACTCATAAACATTACAGGGATAGTGGGTAAATATCTGCAGTCATGGTAAGAATAATTAAAGTGCAAATAATTGACGTTAAAAACATGCTATTATCACGTTTCTATCCAAAAATTTGTATGGGAGAAATTAGTTCCAGGTGTTTTCCACGAGAGGCGCTGTATCAATTCCTATAGTGAAAAGAAAACGCAAACGCAAATGTAGGTGATAGTAGTCTTTGCTAATGTCAATTATTTTCACTCATGGTATTGGACGATACAAGATTCATCTTTAAACATAGTTCTTCCTAATTCACGGGGCTTATTAACTTCACCCATCGACTGATTTATTTTGAATTAACGGTGGATTAAGTGTCTTTACCATAGGATTTAAGTTTAATGAGTTATAACACAGCAAGGGGACAGATTAATTACCTACTACAATGTAGGTGTATCGGTGTATGAGATGTTAGGTACCCAATACCTACCCATGTAGCTGTTATAACCCCACGGTGAAACATTGAGTGAGTTATCGATGGATATTTCTTCGTTGTTGAATGGCACAGTTGGTTTTACACGAGGGTAACCTCCTCCCCGGGTATGCATGGATACTGGTGGATCTGTAATGAGAGCAAATAAGAATAATTAATCCGGTGGTAGGGCAAATAGGCTCATGGCTGATGATGCCTTTTCATTTGTTTATACGATCGCAGACTTGAGTCCTTAAATAAATTACTTACTTCGAAAGCTTTTAAATGCCTGTTGAGACGGTCGCTGATACGCCAGTCGCCTGCCTGGTAACGGATCACCGACGCCATGGGTGAAGCTCCGCGCAGGTGTGTTCACGCTGACGTGGGAAGCGAATTGTGTCCCTGCTGAAACTTGCGTTGTTGACTGTAGCAGCCATAGCAGCAAGCTGAGTACACTCCCGAACCATCTCCTCGTTGGCACCTAAAAGTCGAAATTAAATTCAATATATAAGTACCTAATTCCAATAAATAATTTCATGATTTCGATCATTGGATAGAGTAATATTACACAAGTAGTAGAGCAGTAGATAGGTAGGTACTATAGAATAGATATTATTTACCTATTTATTACATAGAGGTGCATACTCTATGGAATAGACACCTACCTCATAGTAGTTGCCCACTTACTGGTTAGTTCAATAAAAAACGTTTTTTATTTAGCTTAGGCCATAGCTTCAGAGAGTACCTAGTTATTTAATTTATTTGTTTTGTCTGTTCGCTTAAAATACATGTCTATCTTTACATGCATAATACATACCTACCTTGATTACAAATTCATTAGCGTTTTTGATGTAGGTAAATGGGTACCAACAAACACGTAATGTACTCGTTAGAAAATGATTAGCACATTGGTAGGTAGGTAGGTATCACTACCACCTTTACTTACCTTAGTTGACTAACAACTTAATTTGATATTGAGGATACACAATTCAAGGGTATAAGGTACCTACTAGGGATGTTACGGAGATGTTTTTATCGGAATATCGGAGTCGGAATCGAGAGGCGGAGGCGGAGTCGGAGTCGGAGTCGGAGTCGGAGTCGGAGTCGGAGGCGAAGGCGGAGGCGGAGGCGGAGGCGGAGGCGGAGGCGGAGGCGGAGGCGGAGGCGGAGGCGGAGGCGGAGGCGGAGGCGGAGGCGGAGGCGGAGGCGGAGGCGGAGGCGGAGGCGGAGGCGGAGGCGGAGGCGGAGGCGGAGGCGGAGGTGGAGTCGGAGTCGGAGTCGGAGTCAAAAATAATTAACCTAGGTTTATTTGTGATTTTTTTGTCACTGGCAATACTTGCAGGGGTGGAAGTACTCATCAAAATAATCAACTTTTTTATGGGACTAACTGTGAAATCTGATCAGCTTTTTCATACACAAAAGTTCAATACCTACTCGACCAAAATGTATGAAGCAACAGTTTTATTTTACAGGTTTAAAGGTATTAGATAGATATAGGTGGCATAAACAAAAATAATCACATTTTTATAAAAGTAAGATAATTAAACAAGTGAAATATTAATCGATGACAGAACGCGTGTTCCCCGGGCGACATGCATAAACCTGTTCGTTCAGTCAGCAGCAAAAGTAGATGGCATTTTAGTACCCTTTCATAATAATCTATTGACATTTTCTTGACAGTTTGTATGAAAATTATGAATTGTGTAACGTGACACGGTACTAAAGTGCCAAGATACTTTTGCCGCTGACTGTACACGTTGACTGCAGCCGCAGCGCGCCCGCGCCGCCGCCACCCGCTATGCTTCGACCTCCGAATGCCTGGAACCGAAGTCGGAACCGGAGATCAATCGGAAGTTCCGACATATCGGAATCGGAGTCGAAGCTCCGTAACATCCCTAGTACCTACTCTATTATGTTTTAGGAGTGTATGTATATACCTTCTTACATATATGTGCCTGCACTGAGTACTGTATGTAGGTATACTAAACAAATAATATAAATATTAAAAACCGGCCAAGTGCGAGTCGGACTCGCGCACGAAGGGTTCCGTACCCTTGAATAGGTAAACAACAGTAGGTACACAAATTTCTTATTGTAAAAGTTAAACTAAATATTTTGTGAATACTTCAAGAGTTTACCTGGTGCTGATTTTAATATCGGGCAAAAAGCGGCAAAATATACTTTTGTTGTATGAGAGCCCCCTAAATATTTTTTAATTTAATTTTATTATTAAAGTAAATATAAAATTAAGTATTTCATGAATATTTCAAGTGCCTACCTGTTGCCATTATTGATATCGAGCATAAAAGGGCAAAAACATTGCGTTTGTATATTATAAATATTTTTTGTTTGTTTTTGTTTTTAGTATTTGTTGTTATAGCTGCAACAGAAATACATAATTTGTGAAAATTTCAACTGTCTAGCTATCTCGGTTCTTGAGATACAGCCTGGTGACAGACAGACGGACGGACAGACGGACAGACAGCGAAGTCTTAGTTATAGGGTCCCGTTTTTACCCTTTGGGTACGGCGGGACCCTATAAAATTAACAAACTATCCTTAACTTATTGGAGCAAACAATGAAATCGCGAAAAAGACCATACAATTTTATTCCCTATATTACATTTTTGTTACATTTGACCATAATCTCACTATAGTAAGTGATGATGTGGCCGATGATGGTAAGCACACAAAGCCTAGAAGGAACTGGCTCTCAAGTGCAGCTGCCGGAACAAACCGGTATGTAGGTGTTTGGCGATAGATTTTCAACTTGAGGGTGGTGGCCAGGTACCTACTACAAAAAAGATATTGAGGGTAAATAGGCAGGTACCTACTAATAAGACACATTTGGTTTGCGACATACGAGACAAGCAATAGAGTAGTTTACTAAAAACTATGTTACAGTCAGTAGTTTAAATCTGCCGATGTGCTCTCACGGCGGGTGAGGTTGCAACACAATGCTGTCATCTCAATTGAACCTGCGCCTGCGATGCTGCCAAGCGGTGGCGAAATGAAACGGCTATGAGTGAATTTCTTGATTCATGTTAGATCTACTTTAGATGCGTGGTTTTGTTTTAGAATTACTAATGGGGTTAGTACATGAGCCCGCAAATTAAAATTAGCATGCGATTCTCCAAGCATTCACCTCCAACCACAAAGTGTGTTCTTGATTATACATAGATACCTATTTCAAATATTAAAACAGTTCATTGAATATTGACTGAATGTAGCTAGGCATATTGTAGGTATACGACAAAGTTAGCATTGTAAATTAATTCACACTGAAGATTAGATATACCTAGATTATAATTTGGTACTTCCATAAAATACCTAAGTTTACATTAAAAAAAATACCTACTAAGTAAACTACCATACTCAGAGTGTCTCAGATACGTCAATTATAATTTAATTACTAATATATCTCCGTCTTTGTTGATTGATTAACTATAGAAAGGGACATGACTAGAGATAATCAACTATTGTACTGATGATGTCTCTGAGTGCGGCTATAAGGGCCATGTTAGAACGAGTATTAAGAATGGATTGTGTTAATCGAAAATAAACCTTATTTCATAGGTCCAGGTTCCAAATTCAATTGTTTTAATCTTTACTCAAAAGTTTGTTTGTTTAGATTGACGTTTTATAATAAGATCTAAATGTATATACCCTAAGTAAAATTGAATTTATTACGACAACTCATTAAGAAATCATAGTTAGGTACTTCTAGATAGTATATACCTTTGGACTGCTAAAGGAGATAACAAGATAAGGTTCGAGATATTTTATTTGTGCATTATTACATACAGATAACGTTATAAACTATAAATGTTGAGGACTTGTAAAGGTAAGGAATTTATTCTAATTATATCGTATCGTCAAACTAGCCGTGATCGTTGAGCGAAGGGTTTTTTGAAAAAACGTCGTTATCTATTAGAAATATTTGAATAATAACGCTGCAAATATGAAAGAAAATCCCAGTGATTGTAAACCTAAAATGGAATTCGAGAGTAAACTATACGGTGAAATTGGACAGTTTGGAAAATATCAATTAATCAATTTACTGTTAGTGGCAGCGCCAGCGATGCTCAGCGCGTTAGCGGCTGGAGATTACATATTCACAGCGGCTAAACTATCACATCGATGTGCCATACCGGAGTGTGACAGCTTGATACCAGAATACGCACCAGAATGGATATTAAGTGCTATACCTGCTTCTGCGACCGGATTCGACGACTGTTTTCGCTTCGCTAATTCATCCAACTATATGGAACCGCTACCTGACGGAGTTTGTCCTGCCACC
The DNA here is from genome assembly GCA_951216915.1 of Tetheella fluctuosa. NCBI lineage: Eukaryota > Metazoa > Arthropoda > Insecta > Lepidoptera > Drepanidae > Tetheella > Tetheella fluctuosa. The sequence continues at coordinate 5,599,857 of OX578217.1, read as the reverse complement.
TTATTCAACAGAAATACAACTGTGCCTTGCGAAAGTTACGTTTACGAAAGAATGAACAGCGTTGTTTATGACTTCAATTTAGAATGTAAAGAATGGCTTCGGGCCCTGCCAGGTACTTTAAACAGTGCTGGAGCAATGATCGCACTTCCATTAGCTGGTTATATATCCGATCAATTTGGACGAAGAGTATCGATAGTGTTTTTCACATTTAATTTGGCCTTGACAGGTTTGATTCGATCATTTTCTGTTAATTACGCAATGTATGTAGCGTTACAGTTTTTGCAAATTGCTTTAGGTGGCGGTGCCTTTAGTGCTTGTTATATATTGGCTACAGAATTGGTGGGGCCTAAATACCGTGTCATGACCGGTGTGTCGATCTCTACCATGTTTGCTTTAGGTCAAATGTTGTTAGGTTTATTAGCATTTGCTGTCCCCGAATGGCGAACTCTTAGTCTCGTACTATATATTCCTCTGTTTCTCCTCGTTTCATACTATTGGCTCATAACTGAGAGCCACCGTTGGCTACTTACAAAAAACAAACAAGAAAAAGCTAGAGTTACTCTAGAAAATGCAGCACGTTTGAATGGAAAACAAATTTCTGAGGATAGTATGAATTTTCTGCTCACGGTGATCCCCCAACAAATCGAAGCAAACAAAAAACATAATAAAGAGAATCTTTTCTTCAGGGTGGTAAAGTCTAGGGTCTTATTGCGTAGATGTTGTACAACACCTGTCATGTGGATTTCTACAACTTTCATTTATTATGGTTTATCCATAAACTCTGTTAGTTTATCAGGTAACATGTATGTAAACTATATAGCAGTTGCTGCTATAGAGATTCCCGGTTATTGGACTGCAGTTCTGCTCTTAGATAGCATTGGTCGAAAGACTGTATTGTTTGCAGGATATACGATATGTGCTTGTTGTTGCATAGCGTTTGTCTTTACACCTGATAATTTAAATGGTTTATCTTTGTTTTTCTATTTAACTGGAAAGTTTTGTATTGGTATGGTTATGACAACTTTGTATCTTTATACTGCTGAATTGTATCCGACACGGCATCGACACTCATTTTTGGGTTTTTCCTCAATGCTTGGACGTATTGGGTCGATTGTATCGCCGCTAACACCTCCACTCATGGTGTACTGGTCTGGGATACCATCAATGATGTTTGCTGCTATGGGTTTGTTATCAGCTGGATTGGTCCTCACACAGCCAGAAACTAGGGGCCTCACGGTGCCAGATACTATTGAAGACGCAGAAAGACTTGGAAAATGACAATTTATATAAGATTATTACGGCTAAAACTTTGCATAAATCAACTTATGGCTGTGCATTATTCTAATGGTAGAAGACAAAATATTCATTTTGTTCATACACATAACTTTGTATATTTAACTATTATTACTTAGTACGTAAGTCCTATTTGTCGATTAAGTGCAGGATATGTATAAGTAATGTAATGTCCAAATAACTATTTCTTACGTAATGTTGTTTTAGAGATACAGCTAAAACAAAATTCGTTTGCTCTAAGTATCTCAAAAATAAACGTATGTATAAATTTCAAGCCTTCATTTTTTTGGTTTAGGAGTTAGTAACCTAGCTGAGACAATCGGACGGACGGACAGACAATCTTGTAGGTAGCTACGCCAATTTATGTCTGATATAATTCTTGTTCTGAGTGGGAATCGAACCTGAGAAGTAACAGTCAGGATAAGTAGGTATAATCCCCACGATACGAGCGCCCCGTCAGGCGACATATTTATTTTTTAGTAGGTACTTACCTATTTTTATTCCTTATTGCCACTAACTCTGTGATGTGATAATGTTATCAAAAGATAAGGTGATCGGATGTTTTTGTCTAGAAAAAATATTAAGCATCTATAGCTCAAAAGTAGGTTGGTTATCATTATCAATCGACAATTCTATTGATAGAAAAAAATACAGATTGAGAAATTGCGGTTCTTCGAAAGGGATTATATGGGATGATAATTATATGATTTGAACCAACCCCCATGATCATAAGCCGCTGCTAGTGTGCGAAGTGTGTGATGTGTGTGAAGTGTTCACAACAAAGACCTGGGTGTGAAAAGGATAGAGCCGAGATGAGTGTAGGCAATGATCTTATATAATGTTACTATCGTAACTAAGTAGATTACTTAGCTGTTTACGGCATCTGCCATAGTTCCCAGCTTGGTGTCAAGTGTCTGTCTAGTTTTAAACGTAATTAGTTTGACGGTAGAAGAAACGAGACTAGCATGGTGTTCAAAGTTTTGAACTCGCAAATGGCACGCATTTCTGAAAAAGGTTTTTAAGTAGTTGCTACTCTAGTATTTGTAGGCTCACTGGATGCAAATATAAGACTTAGAAGTCATCTTATACTCAGTCGGTGGATACCTACACGCTAAAAAAGAGGATGTTGATTATTTACCTACAAAATTAATTCGTCTTTGGCATTAAAACCTCGCCCATACAAATAAGAAACAAACAAAACATAAAATCAGTGACACAATAGATCCAATTGATTCGACCGTGACAGGACTCGAACCTGCAATCTTCGGATCCGAAGTCCGACGCCTTATCCATTAGGCCACACGGTCATGTGGTAATAGTTTCGTAAGATGAAACATGTAGGGGGCTCTATGTTATCTGGGAGATTTACCTGTGACGTCATGACAATTTGACGAGATGGATGAGCTGTGAGCCTATCCGCCGCTTGGAAATAAATATTGGAAAAAATCATCTGACTAAACCAAATTACTAAAAATTACCTAATGATCAAGGATAGATCAAAAATATGGGGACTAAACACATAATTGACAAAAAACGGTTAACACAATACAATCAAGTCCTCACCTCAAAAAGGTCTGAAAACAAAAAACTGAAAGTTAATGCGGATTTTTAAGTTCACATGATTATACCGCTAAGTTAATAACCTCTCTTAAGAAATAACAATAAATAAAGAACAAATAATAAGTCATCTGATTGAACTGCCAACAGTAGTGCAGTTACATACTGCAAAAGTATAAATCTTATTTGTAACCTAGGACACCGAAATGCTATAAATACCTATAACAACAGATACATAACTTCCAAGTGATAAAGTAAATGAAAAGGCTGACGTCAAAATAAACTGTGAATAATGCTGATTTGGTAGATGTAACATCGACAATCGCTTCCTAATTTTAACGACTCACTTACCACATATTAGTTGTTATATTACCTTTTACTTTCTATTCGTCGTCTTCGATCAAAGGGATTTTTATATTTGCCCATATATAATGTACCTGAAGTGAGATTCCTTTGTAGCCTTGTATAGGGACAATACAATCTACTTATAAAGAATATTCAAATCAAGAGTTCATATAGTTCAATATCCCAAAGCTTTTTTACGATTTAATTGGGATGTATAATTAATTAGCTATATTATAATACATCACATGAATCTCTCTGTGTGTTTAGGTGTGTTCAGATTGTCTCCTATTCTTAACTCTACCGCTTCCAACACCTTTAATGGCAACAAAAGGTTGTACTAGGAACTAAGTTGACAGTAGTTCTATAGCCTGAGATTACGTCATCAACTCATTAGGTAGGTAACACCCATCAAAATGTGTCTCCATGGTTGAATGCAGACTTTCCTATCTTACATTCAATGCGGGCATTGCAAATGTGCAAGCAAGTATACCTAGGTATCTAATGTCTATAATAAATTATCACCTAGTAGATACAGTTGAAATATATATCAATGTCGTGTGTGTGTCATTTTTATACGCATGCCATTTTTTACATTACCCTGCTATTGTTGCAGATGTTCTAATTTTTTCATACAACAATGAAATATAACTGCATCAAATAGGTACGTTATGAAACTCATATTTATGTCCGTGACCTTACTTAGACATAAATGGAGGTTTAAATATTGTGAGCCACTAATGGAGTCATATGTTTTGAAGATTATATCAAGGTGAGTCCAGTGCCATCAGTACAAAAGATAGACTAAGCAATCCGGATACAGAGAATTCAAACGGTTCGGTGTTTGTATTGGAAGCGATGAATTGAAATTAATCTAATCACGATTGAGGATGTGTCTTCGATAACATCATTGATTTAATGAAGCACAGACGCTAGCATCATATTGAAGAATGAGGTTAACAGTAAATAAACAAAAATTGGGAAGAAAGGAGTGACGTAACCACAGAACGTAACCATAAAATTTTAGTTAGACTTGGAGACTCTTCAATTCAATAAGTGTTATTTTACTAAGTGAATAACTACTGGGAAATTTAGATTTGGAATTAGGATAGATAATGGTTTGGGTGCGAAAATAAGTAGATTATACTATTTTGAATAACATGTTTAAACCCGCAATAAAATGTTAGTTATAGAGATAGTTGAAAGAGATTTACATTCGCTCCGTCCGAACTGTCCGTCTGGAACGAACAAACAATCAATCTATCAGTCAAAAGATCTCGCAAACTGCTAAGAACGTGACTTCAGACAAAGCTCCTTCTAATTATCGATTCAGCGTTCCATTTTGTGATCGTTTAGTATTACAAAATTACGTTTTAGATCGCGAAAGACTTTAATCAGCGAATGTACCTAATATATTATGAACTAAGTTAAGATTTATAAAGCAATGCCGACGTTTACAATTTGTCACGAGTCGAGCTCGTCTGTCGACTCAAGATCGGTCACGAAACTAAGCCACGGGACTTATCAAGGACTGAGTAGCTATTAAGTATTCCGCCGACATTTGTGGATTACATAAAAAGATAAGTCATACGATTGAGCTTTGGAGATTAAGTTCCGGCCTAATGCGTCTGAGTAAGAGGTGTTGACAGAATATTCTATAAAATGCTTAGTTGATATATATGTAAGTATTGTTATGCTGTCATATTATTAATATGAAAGCTTTACTGTTTCATGATGAATAATGTGCGCGTTACACAAATTTCTGTTATAGTAATTGGTAGTTCGTCAACAGAAATAGGCTTTCGAAATTTAGTTACTTAACAATTTCTTAGTCATTGACGTGACGTGGCATCAGTGGAAGGTGTCGATGTTAGACTAATCATAATCAAATTAAGAAATCTACTCCCTTTCCATAGCGCGGCGAGTATTAGTAGGTAATTTTTTTGAAATAGACTACAATATACATATTTTGTACACTTTTCTCATTATAATTAGAAGACAATGCAAATAATATGATTTCATAGATCATCATCCTAATGATGCTTATAACTTGCGTTTGCTCATGAGTGAGACCAAAACACATTAGCCACGCTTCGTTATTCAGAAAGTCTAGGCATTCTATCAACAATAGCTAAAATGATTAAGGTCATCCATGAAGACTTGCCATTTCAAAAGATTCTTTATCTATAAGAAAAGAAAATAGCAGCTAAGAAAAATTGTTACTCGTCTGTAATGGAGAGCAAGGGGAGTCGGGATAAATTACATTCCTAGTAAGTAGCATTCCTTTAGAATGTAGCATAGTCGGATGGAAAATTTCCTAACCTTTCCAAAAATTTGAAATCGGTTTCGGCAAATTTGAGGCTTTTTGATGAAAATTTGACCCCCTTTTTGAACCCCTTGGGGATGCGAATTTTCCAAAATCCTTCCATAGTGTTCGTTTTCTCCCCTCCATTATCATACCCTCCAAATATTATAGTTTAGGCTGTAGATACCTATGTTGTCTGTCAGTCAGTCACTCAGGACAAAGCCTTTTATTTATATAGATAATAAAACATTAACATGTAAGTAAGGTTGTTCTTGACCGATTTTAGTATGTACAACATAGACGATCTCTGTTTAACAAAAAGCCTTTGATTTACAAAGCAAACATTTAGGCTTGTACTTAAGTAACCTACGCACATCCTACGTGTTCAAAACTTGTGACGAAAAATATTGCCTGATATCGGTTAAAGTGTGTAGGATCGACATCTTATTGTAACGTCATAAAATAACCATTATTATATTTGGTACTGCGAGAAAGTGGTATTTTACGTAAAGTTATAAAAATATTACATACTTTTCCCTCCCACCCAGGACATTGTTGTTTTGTCATTGTGTCTGTTTTTCTGAGGCTGGGTTTAAATATAAAATATATTTTATAATGCTTATTTCATAATATACACCACTGACAGATCAACATAACACATAGTAAGTACATACAAGAATAAGTACCTATAATAAGATATAAATAATACAGAATTAATATGGAATTCCAAAGCATTAGTACATACCTATCTAGTTTAGATAGGTACGCACCATAGCGATAGAAGGGCAGGAGAGAGCGACCGGTTGCAAATATACAGAACCTATAGTATCATCCCAAAGATGTCCCAGAGAGAGCAAATAATCGGTAACTAGATAGGCCTTCACACGCACTTAATTTAAATAGTCTGTAAATTTAAACGTAAATTACCGAAATAAGTGATTTGAAATTCGGCAATTATTATTTCTAATAAAAATAAATGACAAATTACAATAAAAATAGATATAAGTTAAAAGTAAAACGATTAACCTTGAGCTTTTCTTTTTTAAGTTAAGCTCAAGATTAGCCGTCAGTAAGTAAATTTAAAGTTTTATTTTCAACTATCGTGTACCTACGTATCTAAGTGCGGACGTACATATAATTTACAGGTAGCAATTTATAGTTTACAGTGTTTATTTTACTGACCGCAAAGATAGGTTTGTATATATTTTAGTTATACTTAGTCTTGTTACGCTGTGGTGATACCACAGTCTATGTATCTTCTTACAGTCGGCTAACGGACACGTCTAGACAGAGCAATCGTGCGGGTCTTGCGGGGTGAGAGAGGGGCGGTAGCGAGCCCAAGCTGCCATACACTCGCTTGGGACACGTCAGCACGGGTTGACGCTTTTTAGTTTGATTGTTATAAAGTGTTTCGTTTGAGTTGTACTTATTTATACTGGGTGATTTTGTTATCACTGGCAATACTTGCAGGGGTGGAAGTACTCATCAATGTGAACAACTTTTATTATAGGACTAACTGTGAAATCATGAAAAAAATATCAGCTGTTCCATACAAAAGTTCAATACCTACTCGACCAAAATGTATGAAGCAACCATATTATTTTACGCGATATCAGAGTTAGCCCTATAATAAAAGTTGTTCACATTGATGAGTACTTCCACCCCTGCAAGTATTGCCAGTGATAACAAAATCATCCTGTATAATGGCGAATTTTTAAATAAAACCTATATGGGTATCGTGGCCATGGTTTTTGGGGGTGCCGATTATGAATATATATAACATATTTCGAGATTCAAGATGGCGGACGTGAATTTTTAAATAAAATCAATATGGGAATCGTTTCCATGGTTTTCGGGGGTGCCGATTACGAATATATAACATATTTCGAGATTCAAGATGGCGGACGCGAATTATTAAATAAAATCTATATGGGTATCGTTTCCATGGTTTTCGGGGGTGCCGATTACGAATATATAACATATTTCGAGATTCAAGATGGCGGACGCGAATTATTAAATAAAATCTATATGGGTATCGTTTCCATGGTTTTAGGGGGTGCCGATTACGAATATGGAGTAGTGATATCTCTGCGCGACCTGATTTAACTATTAACAAACTATTATGTATTAGTATTTTAACGTACTGCCAAAAATTAGAAGAAGACACTTTACAGGCAACTTTTGCCAACGTTTGTTGGAAATAATATTAGAAGTCAATTATATCAACAGTTAAAGAACATTAATTTTAATACAAAACCATGTGCCTGCTTCCCGTCTGAATTTTTATTAAAATTATTTCTACGTATGAGAATTTACTACATCGTCAAATTCAACAATCGCAATCTGAAAATTAATAAATCCATATGTCGAAAATACCTTTCAGTTTCGCATTTGTAGTTTAAAAAAAAATAAGTACTTATCCAAGTTTTTTTTTTATTTTGGTATCCTATCATATTATTAAAAGGTCATAAACAATTAAAAATATGTTAGGTATTAGTTCTACTAAATTAGCTAATTTGTATTTTTTTGTATTTGTTTATAATAAAACACTTCTTATATACTCCTATATTTTTTCATTTTATTCCTTGTACTCCACATACACATACTACGAATACACAAAATGTAGAACAGATTATATATTGTGACAACCCTGCAGCAATGACGAATGCCTACACCAAAGCGGCATTTCGCGTGACTTCAAACGCGATAAACCTGTTACGCTGTGGTGATACTGTGAAAAACAACGTCATTTGTGTGGCCAGTGAACTGAAAATAGTAGTAGTAATATACCTTTGAACAAGTCCTACACAAGTTATGTTCATTATGAAAACTGAAGAAAAAGATACTCAGTGTGGTTGTGACGTATCTCGGGTTATGTTAAAAATGTTAAGGTTTTTCAATGCCACATCCAGCAGTTGAAGAAATTTTATTTTTGGTTTTATAACCAGTTCAGTGGGTCCTGTGACCTGACACTTATCGAAATCGCTTTTATACGGTCATAATTTGTCTACATAATTGCATATTTATGCTTAGAGATTTCTAAAGGACTCATCTGCATAAATAATGCAGGAACAAAGTTTAAGTAAATGTTAAATTTGGAGTTAGTGAGTTTCTCAGATTTGATGCGCTACCTATTTAATTAAGAAAATAAATTAAATACATAAGACATGCGGTTTTAGGGGAAGTAAAGAATTTCTCGAGAAAGCAAGTACCTAAACAACGTATAAATAGATACACAAGGTGTCCCGTAAAGGGTAGGTAGATCAAGTAATGAAAGATGAAAGGTGGTAACACAACCAGGGTTGCCCCAGGGGTAGAGCGAGAGGAGCGGTCGCTTAGGGTTTAATCTGAACTAGACTTTTCTTTCATCTATTTCTACAAACAAACATTAATCTAGGTGGCATTGTGCTTTAATGATCTAAGTACCTGTAATAAAATAACTTAAATTTATCATAACGGATTATTATAGAGCCCTACATACATGCCAACGTCGGATTAATGTGTAAAACAATAACAAACACAGTTTACAGTGTAAACAATAACGGTAAAACTGTTAAATTTATAAATTGTAATATGTTTCCATTTAACTTATGACTTCACTCTCCCAGGAGACTTGTGTAGTAAAATAAATAGGTGAGTAAACATTAAAGAAATGATTTAAAAAGAATTGTTAAAAATACTCAATCACGCAAAATTCAATTTGATAACTTCAAAACAATAAAGCACACAAAATTTGGTAGATAAGGAGGTATTTAGTCGACGAGCTCGTCATTGACGCATCTAATGAGTATAATAATTAGCTCACTCAATCTAATAAAGAGTTTGGTATTTTTGTAAGTAACCAATTTTATAATTGTTTTAAAGTGTGTGAGTGTGAGTTATTTAACGTGTTTAAATGGCCTTGAATTATCAAGGTATAAGGCCGCAGGGGTGATTGAAGGTTCATACGGCAAATCGATTGCACCTACATTGGTATCCAATAAATGAAAAGACAAACGGTGTATTAGTAATTTGTTATAAGCCCCAAAGCCACCTACGCGCTCACACTAAAAAGAGCGACTGCAATATGCAGAAATGCTCACGAGCACGACTGTTTCAAATAAACATGGTTGTTTATTGATACAAGCACGAAATCTGTAATGGTTCGACGAAGAATTGTAATAAATTCAGCACTATCGCTTCTGTAATATAAACTAGGTACGTGGTAACGTGGTAGTTAAAGGGCAAAATCTATAATGATCAGATACAGTCGGTAGGAATTGCAAGTTCTATATTGTTTATTTTATTTTACCTTCAAGATAATGTATTTTTTTACCTTTTATTTCGATTCTTTGTTTTGAAGAAAGGGAACGGTTGTGTTTATTTTTCCAGTTATATTTTTCACCATGTTTAACATTGTTCATGAATAGTATTAAGCAGTAAAGTGACGTTATTTTTTTTATTTAAACTTTAACAATCTCAATCATTACTAACAAAAACAACAACCTTAAAATAATTAAGCAGATTAATTATTTTAAATTTATTGACTCATTAATTTTTTGTCCGATCTAACAAAAGTCGAATCTAACTGTACTAGTAAGTATATGTCTCAAATGTTAATCATGCTTATCCACGGACACAGTTACAGTCACGACATCTGATACACAAGTTTTGTTGAGAAATCACTTCCAATATTAATTTATGGGGGATATATAACCACTAACATAAATAACAATCAAAAATAATAATTTCATATCACGACCGAATATAAGAGTTAAAGTATTTACTTATTCCGAAACATAACTAACTACATACTACACAAGACTAAATTACCTATCTATCTACATTTTCATAATTTTTATCATTTGTTTATGATTATAATTTTGTATTCTCAATAAAATTACACAAAGTTATATGGTAAACATTGTACTTTAATTCCATTCTAGTTTAATACTGGTTCGTCATAAAGAATAAGTTCATAATTAAACCTAAAATCATTGAAAACACTAGGTTATTGTATACTTAGTGTAATTTTTGAACATCTTGACTTTGGTATTAGTAATACTATCTATTTCACCGTTATCATTATAAACAGTTAGATTCAATTAATCACCTATAAGTACTTTGTCTGTAAGTACCTAATAATAATTAAAACGCCATTAGTTCGTCAATTAAAGCTTTTATCAGCTATATGTAAGATGTTATTTAATTCATGTGTGAATACAGCTTTGTCTGGCGTATCTGTGTTGGATGAAGTAATGGCGTTCTTTTTAATGTGGGGAAAGATTTGCGTGCGAAAGTGCGGATGATGGGAAATCTGGTTTGATCTGGACTCTGGTCCTCGGAACATAGAAATAAATGAACAAGCTATTTCCATAAGCTAGTCAAAACAAATAAGATTGATTTACGTTTGAGTTTAAACTGTCAGTCACCGAACAACCAAAGAAGCACCGTTACGCGTTAATGTAAAGAAGTACCGAAATAAAGGTGAGTCACTAGTATTACATAGTATTTGTACAATAATATAATTCTGAGGTAAAGTGACTATTTTGATTTAAACTAAGATCATACATATCATCAGCAGCGAGGGCTTTGAGGATGTTTTCTATATATCATAGTTTGTATTTTATACATTGATTGTAAATATTTGTTGTAAATAAATTAATTGTAGTCTATTATGAAAAAAAAGATCATACTATTAATAATTTATATACATATACAGAAAATTAATGCAAATTTAAGCTGTTCAAAATAGTAACACACATACTGTTTGTTTCTATTTTTTTTTTTTAGTGCCACTATAAATACAGTCTGCCCAAGACCGGTCCTATTGGAGATCATTAGGGGAGGCCTATGTCCATCTGTCTTGCGGCTGAGATCATGATGATGATGATAATAATGATGATAAATACAGTCCCATGTTTGGTCTTTTATTTCAATTTGGATATGTTACTCCTGGATATCAAACACCATCATTAAACATGAGAAAATAAATAGTATACTGACTGATATTCATTAAAATGATTTAATCGCGGTATTAAAATTATGTATACTTACCTAAGTCTGGCAAAACTTTACAATTTATAATTTGATACTAAAATTAATTTTCTGGCTGCGCAATGGCATAGTAAAATGAGAATTGTAACTTTGTAACGTGATAGGCATAATAAAAGATCTTTAGTAAGTATTTAATTTTGTTAGACAGGTTGTGAAGTCGTAGTTCCTAATTTATTGTCTTTATTGTATAAATATTTAACTCTGTTCCATATTTTAAATAGGTTATAATGATCTGAAAGACTCCTACTACCTGTATGTATCCAAGCTATATTAAAATTTGGGCTTTAGACTTTTATGGCGTTCGGCTTTACGTGAAGTCCATGAAGTACCTAGATATTTGAGGTCGCAACAGATTTATCTTTAACAGCTAATCTTGTTAGTTCATCGTAAAGTACCTAGGTCAACTTGGATAGCTGTATAATCCCACTATCTATATATATATATATAAAGAGAAAGTATATATGTATTATGTATGTTCCTTATAGACTCCGAAACGGCTGGAGGGACTTCAATGAAATTTTCAGACAATCTTCATATTAGCCCCGCGGGTAATCCTGTAAGGTTTAGTGGCGATCGGAGCACTCGGGACCGCGGGTGAAACCGCGGGGCGGAAGCTAGTATATTATAAATGTTAAAGCTTGTGAGTATGGATGGACAGACATCCATTGTCTGGATGTTTGTTACTCTTTCACGCAAAAACTACCTACGGATTTGGATGTTGTCACTCAGATATAATATATTCTGGATTAATATACTAATCAATAAATAAATACTCTGGACATTATTCCTCACACACGGCCATAACCCCAAACTAAGCAGAGCTTGTACTATGAAAGCCAGATAACTGATATACTATACATAATATACTACTTTTCTTTTGTAAATACATACATATATAGATAATAACACCCGGACTCAGGAGAAACAGACATGTTCATGTACACAAATGTTTGTCCTCAGTGGAAATCGAACCCACTCACACACAAACATTAGTGTGCATGAACATGTGTGTCATGTAGGTATACTATTTATCCCGGGAAAACATAAGATCCTCGGGTACTCGCATGAACGGGGTGGAAGTTAGTACCTACATAAACTATTCTGCAATCGAATAGGTACCTAATTATCGTATCAGAATGTCACAAGTATACGCACTATTACATTTCGAAAGTCAAAGTATGAAAGTGTTGTGATCTAGGTTTCTGTTATTTAGCTATTTATAACGATAGAATAATCGATTATGGTTCTTTATAAACAACTATCTAAGTATACATGATTGCAAGAGTTACTGTTTGTTACCTCTTGACGCCTCAACGGCACAACCAATCCTAATGAAATTTAACACGGAGATAGCCTATGGAATATAAAGAAACATACCTATATTTTGGGAACGCGGGTAAAACCGCGATAGACAGCTTGTCATATAAATGTGAAAATTCGTGTGTTTGTTACTCAATCACACTGATAAGTCTGAATGCATTTAGAATAGATAGAAAATATAACTATTTCCCGGGTAAAATATTAGGTAGGTACCCTACGGGTATGAAGATAAAACCGCGGGGCGCAAGTTAGTAATATCAACATATTACATCACGCTTTGCAATTTACCTACCAGATAGTATTAATATCTAATTAGTATAACATACTCATATATTACAACTATTATAATTATTTGTCTATTAAGTAGGCAATAATTTAACTTTAGTGGTTTTGCATCTTCCTATTCTTTTCAAGGAAATAACAAGCTGTTCATAACAAAATAACAAACCAACCATTTAGCAAATGTTCTTTTAGTAAAGTATCTTAAATAAGTAAGCCTAAGGATATCCTATAGCAAATAACTTTAAAATATCAACTAGGACATACAATAGTTCCGCCTCATTACGAATTCTAAAGGTAGGTATAAAAATAGAATTAGATAGCGAAAGTTACTTTGACAATTCCAACAAAGAACGTGCGTGAAATAAATTCATAATAAACACGTAAATACTGTGATCATCGTTCTCTAGTATTCTTCTGTTGGCTGTTGGGCTATACTGCAGTTGTTTCGCATTTCTCATAATTCATAATTTATTATTCACATAAAGTTAGATCCTCATAAAAAATGCACAACATTGATTCCTATAACAAAATGTCTGAAAATGTCGTGCAAAATAGGTACTGGGTCCAAAATTATGAGAAACAGCAGTGGACCGGCTGTGGACCAAAGCCAGTTACTATCTCGACTTTGTAAAGGTTGGCAACACGTTGCCATAATAGGTGACGATGACCATCAGGTGGAGGTGGCCACCCTCTATATGCTTCATAGACTTCTAATATTAGAGGTTTCGTAGGTTGTCCAATATAAGTTATACCCATTGAGATACAAGGGATCTTATTTACAAGAACCAGGTCTAATAGGCCACCCGCAATATTTGAATCTCTAAATCAGTATAAGTACACTTGGTCACCCATGATGCAATATTGTTGAAGAACTATTCGTCATAAGACAATACTATGTACACAGCTTTATGCTGTTGTTAGACTGTAATGTTATAGTCCAAAACTCCGGTATTCATTGAAAGGAGATAGGTAAACCTTGTTAATTGTACTGAACTTCACGAACTAGATATGGATACGTACAACTCCTGGGGATCGATTCTACTGGTACTGAACAAACTGATTTCTTGAATATGGTAAACTTTTAATAAATCCTGTCTAATTTAATGTTAAAGTCTAAAGTTTAAAGTCAATCAAAAATTACATTTTAAATTGATATAAATATATATATATGATTATTAATCAAACCCTTATATAGTTTCATTATATCTGTCCGTCTGTAGCCATTTTACTTGTAAACTATTAGGTTTATGCCGCACATAAATTTGGCATATTGCCTATACTTTGATAGTTCTAACTACAACAAAGTTATGAATAATAAATGAAGAATAATATTGCCTATAATTACCACTCGAAAATGTCACAAAAATTTAGCATCCCAAGTGTATTACGAACGAAGGTGTTTATCCCTAAAAATCGTTGCCATTTTCTGCTAACACTATTAAAGATACCGCATTTCTTTTCATTTCATATTAATTATTATTATTGGGAGAAATGTTTGGGCATATAAAATATTTTGTAGTTACCTACTGCAGAGTTTCATTGAAACAATGTAATGACCGCAATCATTATACATTTTTCAAAGCCACGAGATGCTTCACAATACATAAAGGTAAATTAAACGGTGAAAGGTTACAATTATTGCACTAAAAGGGACCTCGTAAAATAGTCTGTAAAACTTTGTGGTTAACATACCCGAGGAAGTGGAGCAATAGAAGATCGTGATACACGTCATAGATCCACAATGGGAACTATATTGCCAGATGCGGTTCGATCCATTGCGCAAGCCTTGCGACCTTCACACAGTCACTTGATCCCGTTCTATATCATTGTCTATGCATTTCGTTAACTACAATAATAAACATGCAGTCCATGAGTGCAGCACGAAAACAGACCAATTACTTAGCCCACATGCTTATTATGACACCGATACTTGCAAAAAGTTCACGCCCACAGTTGCACAATTTTATTGGGAACGGAAACAAAAGGATAAAAAGCCGAACTAAATTATACAAAGTGCGAGGATTAGTCTAAAAGCCTGACCTCATCGCAATTAATCTGCGTTCTAGAGCGGATGTCATGATTCTATAAATTGCCAATTAAGGTATTACTTGAAACATAAACGGATCAACAAACATGAAATGTATAATTGATAAGATTTATGGTCCAAAAAACTAGTAGATGATTAATTAAAAGATAAATATTACCATCAATTGACGATAATGTTCTGTTCATCAATAAAAATAATAGAAGTGACAAGGTTAACACATGAATTCGATTGGTCGAGATGGGTATTTGATCATCCCAAGGATCATCACGTTGTGCGTGCTACAGAAATTCGGCAGTTCGTTTGCTAATCACTAATTATTACAACTGCTACAATTTAGAAGTTAACAGCTCATGGTCAGGTCATGACATGATTTGATGAGTCTGGTGTTATCACATTAATAATGATGGTATGTAACCAGGATACAATTTACAGGCCCATTAATATATATATATAGCAGCCGCTAAATTACTACATGTTGCTTTAAATTACATTAATATAATTAATGTAATGTAAAGATCTCATCTGCCGTATTGGCATTCCATTTTAATGAAGATACGAAATCATTAAAATTAAATAAAAAATATAAGTGTGGTATTACACTCATCATTATTCGTGGAAGGAATTATTCTTCAAAGTCAAAGCATTAGCCTCTGATGAGGATTGATTGATGTAAAACAATGTTTTTATAAAATGAAGATGATTCTTTGTTTTAAGAGTAGGCATCTAATATTATAGCGTTTATAAATTTAAATACCAACAATCAGCTAATTCACTACAGCTGGTAGAGATCAAACCGAATCATTGATTTTATTGGGAACTAAGTCATTCTTATTTTTCTTTATTTATTTATTTTATTATGTAATAGGCATGTGGTTGACCAAAATCTCACCGTGATAAGTGATGATATGGCAAGTAAGCACACAAAGCCTAGAACGAACTGGCTCTCCAGTGTAGCTGCCGGAACACACCGGAGAGCGATTGGCGACAGTACTAGAAAGTACCTTACCACCGTGCTATGTTTTTTCACGATTTTTTCCTTCACCGAAAACTTAAGTTCATTATAGAATCCGAACCCAAGACCTTCGTCACGGCATTCGACGCCACTACCACTAAGCATCATTGGCTTAAAATCATCTTCTTTTACCAAATTATTTTCTTAGGGTTCCACAGTCAAACAATTCTCCATATGTCCGTCTGTCTTACTTGGTCATTGTATTCGGTGACCACCAGTGATATGAAACTGAAATTTTACATAGCTACTAGTGGGCCCGACAGACGTTGTCCTGTCCAAACTCGATTACGACGCCATCTACCGGGTCCAATTATATTTTAAAACCATCCAGGGACCCACTCATATATACACAAAAAATTTCATCAAAATTGGTCCAGTCGTTTAGGAGGAGTTCAGTCACATACACACGCACACAAGAAATATATATATTAAGATGACTCATACAAAGTTAAAATAAAATCGTAGAATGTTTTTTTTAGGGTAGGTACCTCCACTGCATGTAAAGTTGAGGTGTTTATTTTTTGTTCGCGTACTATCTCGAATGGGGTAACGTTAAAAAAATCTTGTAAAATTATAAAGGTTGTCTGAACTCAAACACTGCTTTGAAATACTTAGCAAGTTTTAAAAATTCATTAATAACTCGTTAGAGTTGAAGGTTTAGTGAAAAAAATATCACACCGCAACTAGATTTGTTTCTTTTTAATCTATTATAAAAGCAAATAAGAAGCCTATTGATTGAGTCTTTGTGATTTCGAACAAAGGATAAAATGAAAAGATGAATACATTAATTTAGTACAACTAGGTGATGTAGAGTGATCACTAGTTCTTGATGATTGATGATTGCTTAATTAAGTATGTAATTCAAAAATAATACATTGAAGTAGTAGATAATTTATGAATTCTTAATTTCTACTAATGGAGAGAGACCATTCTGCTGATAAACAAGGGAAATGAGCTTTTCATATGGTCCAAGGGTAACGTTATCTGGTACAGATCGCTGTTGGAAATAAGTCAATGTAATTTTTAGTTATTATACTAATTAATTTTCTCATATTATGGTGTAGGCAATAAAGTTATCTATGACTATAATTTATGAAATTACCGACCGACTTTATGAATCCTTAATAAAAATCTAGATGCTCGAGGTCAAATGGAATCTTCGCTTCTTCGATGGCAGTCTCCTAAATACTACATAGCCAATAGGTAACCTACTAAACTCACAGGTAAATAATTTGCAATAAATCTATGTAACTGTGAAATCTAGAAAGCACTAGTAGAGTATATTACATGAACTAAGTATATTTCCATTCCATTACTATATATTCAGTAACTAAATATAACATAGGTACTAGACTAGGTGAAAGATGTACTACGAATACAAAATCTGGAGTATATTAAGATTCACAGCAGCTGTGTAAGTTCAATTCAAACATCAGACAGAACAGAACTATTACTGAAAGAGTGAAAGAACATGTCGCAGCTGTAAAGAACCGTCAGACCAATAAATCAGCGATCGCCGATAACATAATGAATATGGACTACACCACTGGATGTTTATATGACCCGAAAATTCTTTCCAGCAATCGTCATTTTTATCGAAGAATTTTATTGTTCGGGAAGCGATTGAAATTAAGAAATATCGAAATTTTATTCCGGAAGGTACCTACCTATATTAAGTTATGTGTTACGTGAAATCCACACAGTCCCCCTTATTCAGACCTGCTCTGTTGCGAAATAATTCTGCGACTAACACAGCATCGGCCGAAATTTAACGAAATAAAATCGTCCTTTCCGAACGAAAAGGCAACCGAATGGGTCTGACTGAATAAGGGGATTTGATAGGAAGCCGTGACCTATGTTCGAGAATGTGTGTTGATAATTAAATTCAAATGTTTATTATGATGCTTATTCTACATGTTTATTTCATAGCCAGTATTATAGCACCGACTTTACTTACCGTGTTTATTAATCGTTATCAAGACATAGGCACGTATTTGTAAATGATCGACTAATGGAATAAATATGTATAGTACGTACCTATTTATTTATTTTACTATAATGACGTCGACTTTCGATTTGTTCCGTACTTGATGTTTGATATTCAATTAGTGTTGTTTGTAAACTAGAACTTATATGCTCTCGAGTCTCAGTTACGTCAAAGTATTGTTACTCAACCCGTTCAAATATCCGGAAAAATGTATCTTGACACGTAGGTATTGATAAGTTAATAAGTATTTTGTTGACCTGAAAACAGGTTTCACACACAGGGTACAGGAGTGCAGTTTTCCACTCTACAAATGTGAGTATGTGAGTATTTAGGGTTTTTCAGATTCGAGCTTTTTTAGTCATTATTTAATTACGACATTTTATGGTAGGCTTATTTATTTGTCAGTCCAGAGTTGATTAAATGTACACATGTGTAAGTACACACATTGAAAGGTAAAATAATGGATTATTTGCGCTCATTCCAGCAACATCACTCCATTTAGGCTTTGAGATACCGGATTTAACCCACTGGAGTATCGATTTGATGATAAACAATTATTTACAAAAATATTATTACAAAAGGGCAATTAGGTAAATAGGACAACATAGGCGGAAAAATAAAAAGCTGGAAAGAAAGAAAAGTAACGGTAGGTATTAACATTGTCGAAGATAATTAAATCAAAATTCCATAGTTAGGTATATAGTAAATAGAGACAACAAGTGGTCGGAATCAAACGAGAAAAGATGAAATAAGTATATTTTTTTCCACAACAGTACTACCTAGGACTCAGAATACCAATTAGTAATTCGTCCTAGACCTTCCCTGATGTGAATTAAATGAGCCTATAATATTGTAATATAACAAATAAGTAGGTAGGTATTTGTGAATGTTGTCCGGAATTAAATAATATAATCTATCCTAATCCATCTGAATTACCTAATCCGGTGTGAAAATTGAAGGTAGGTATATTTCATTTTTATCTGAGCTTTCTGCCCCGCGGTAGGTAGGTACCCTATTTTACCCCCTTAGGGGTTGATTTAAGAAACCTTTTCTTAGTGGCGTAATAAATGGATAATCATTTATCTGATGGTGGGGATGTCATGACTGTTCAGAAAATTTATATTTAAAGTTTAGTAAAAGTTTATTTTTTCTAAATAGCGATAACATAAACTTTAAGTTCAAATAAGTTTACATTTGATAGTTACATTATTTTACCTACATTTTATTCAAGAATAATATCTACTCAAAGAAGCAAACGGAGAATTATTTTATTTGAGACCATGTTCGCACACTCTTCGTATCATAGAAGAGTGGGCAAGGGTGTTCCTTATTTTTGTTTTCATTTCGAAAGTCGAGTCCAAAAACTATAAAAGTACTTTTGCTAAGCATTTTTTTTATTTTCTGAACAGTCGTGGTACTCCATCATCAGATAAACAATAAAATTATCACCTAGTGTCTAAAAATACTGTAAAATGTTAGTATTTAATTAAAACCTATTTTTTTTTCAGATTATATTGAAAGTACAATATTAGGTAAGTTTTGATATATTCCCTCTGTTTACAAACAGGTAAGATGAGCGAAATTATGATAAGTAATAATTATAAAAGTCGAAAACGGTACGCTCTAATAGCTTTTTAAATAAAGCATCTATTGTCACTGGATCAAGAAAAGAACCTCATCTATGATGACAAAAGCCTTTGACCTCCGTCATTCAGCATACAGTTGATTTTTATTTATTTTGATTAGATATAATTTAGAAAAGTTTGTTTACTATGTTTATGAAACCATTTTGAAGGGATTTGTCACTCTTGAATAAAATAGGTATAATTTTTTGCTATAAGTACACGTGTTTTTGATTAGTTTTAATTACAAAGGGAATTAAACCTAAGTATATCTGTAAATATATTTATGGAATCACCGCTTTCCCTATTTTGAATTAAAAAGAAAGTCACGACCCTTATACAGAAGTGGGTACTTTCGCATAAGGTTGCATTAAACTTGGTTAGTTTGGGGAAACTTTTTTAGTTTTTTTTTTATACTGCATTGGTGGCAAACAAGCTTACGGCCCACCTGATAGTAAGCGGTTACCGTAGTCTAAAAACGCTCATAACACCACGGGCAAAGAAAATACAATAAGTATTATATTTTCCCTGCCAAGGGTATCACTCACGCGTTGCCTACCTTGGGACATGGAAGTTGTTAAGTCTCCTGTGATTTCAATTTAGGATCTAGCAGAATCTAGAATCACCGAACGATCTTCGAGGAGACATCGGCAGTTTATGATCAGAAGTGTGTATTAGTGTTATAAATAAAATTTTAAAAAAATCGTATGCCAATACTTACCATGATTGAAACAGTGAGTCGATAATCGCTTTCAAAATTATATGTTCTTTTAATTTGAAAACTTTCACTTGTTACACTTTTTTTCGTTTATAATTAAAGTTGAACAAATTATATTCTTCATAAATATTTTTGAAAATAGCGCGACCGTTGTTTCCCGCCAAATTGTGCTGTGTATTTGTACGCATGCGCGACGTTCCCGCGCGTTACGTCTTCTGCCGGCATAGCGGGCCGCGTCGCACACCAGTTACACCACTCACCAATCATCGAGCCAGGTTCTTTCTCCTGGGAGAATACACGCACGTGATGCGCCTTATGAAAGCAATCGCCGTGGGAGGTTGAACCTTGCTATCGTTTGACCACAGTATAAAGATGTTATTCTGTGGTTTGACCATTCCCCTTTCACTACCGCTTACTAAGAAAAAAGGGAGGCGATGGAGGTCAAGAATAATTGGTTGCTTTGTATGCATCAGCAAAGATTAGGCTAGATTTTACCACTTCGCCAAATTATCAACGCCTGCAATGTGACAGTATACCTAATAGTATTGCCGTACAGTAGCTGATCCAGGAGTCTTATCTGACTCTCATCAGGGGTGCCTGCCAAGTTTCAAATTGACCCTACCTAAAACTTGTAAAGGGAAATAGCTAATCCCCGGCGTGCGTTGCTATTTTTTTGTCAGCAATCATCGCGGGCGTGGCACCACAACTCCACAAAGTTTCATCTCGATTGCGATATAGGTACCTAACTAATAATTAGGTAGTAAATAATATGATGGCTTTATTTTTCCGGACACAGTTACAATTTATGAGTAATTTAATTATTCATTTGCCTTCTATGTTTATATTGTTTAATTATTTTTCTTTTAGATATTAATGTGAGTTATATGGATAAATAAGAAATACATAACATATAATGTGTAAGTAATGTGTGTTGTGTAAAGCCCGCTGCTAGCGGAAAAAGCCTCCTCCAGTAGCTTTGCCCACTGTATGCCACTGTTCTGACAATGTCATCACTTCATCATTTATGGGGCCTTCATTTAATCGATTTTTTTCCATTGGATACCACTTTGTCGTTATTTTAGACTATCTATCATCTGTTGCTCTTTGTATACATATGTCCAGCCCATTTCCATTTCAGATGTAACATTTTCTGCGCAAGGTACTACATCTTCTACTTTATGAGGTTTTTTTCTGATTTTGTCTGTCTGATCTGATGATGAAGCTGGGAGGTAGCCACTGGAACTACATAACGAAACCTAGCCGTCTTTGGGCTTTTTATAATCATATCGAGATGCACTTTGGCTATAAATGGTTCTGAAGTTTATTAATAAATGACCAAACGTGCTGTACATAACAAACTCAATCTCAAACTCAAAATCATTTATTCAGTTTAGGCCCTAATAAAGCACTTATGATCGTTACAATTGATTCTACCACCGGTTCGGAATACACTTGGACTGAGAAGATTCCGGTGAGAAACTCAGCAAGGCATATTTTTATAGATCTTTGTTCTTTTTTATTTAATTTATGTACCTAACTATTTAATTACAAATAACAAAGTTTATAAAATTTTAATGAAATAGTTTGTGTAGCGAACATTTCATTCAAATGCATTCTTGTCTTCCACAAAATCAGAAGTACCCTTACATAACTTTTGTCTAATTTGTTAAATCTATTCACAGATAGTTCTTGAATTTCTTTGGGTAGGTACTTTGTTATAGAAACGATCTATACCTATTCAAAGATATATAAAAATATGTTGTACGAAGTAAGTTTTTTAAAGATAAATCAACGACAATTTCTGCGTAGCTACCTACTCCCTTACTGATCAATGATATTACAAGATGTACCAATATGTAGTTATTTTTATGAAATAAATTTATCTAGGTATTATATTAGTATTTATATTTAATAAGTATGACCTAAACATGATATTAACTCTATCTGTCTATAGTTGTGATGAGCTTCATGAGAGCTTTATGGAATTTACTCGTCAATAAAATTAAAAAATAATTATTATGTCATAAAAAATGTTTTGACAATTTTTTGTAATTTTTATGTAATTTTACAACTTTACATTTTTTTTTTACCTAGTATCAATGTTGTTTTTTATAGATACTGTACGCAATGAATTATTAGAAGAATTTATTGATATCCTTGATACTATATCTCTAGGCAGTTTGAGCTTATATGACAAAATAACTGAAAATTTAATTATAATACTTAGAACAAAATTTCGTAAACCTCGATGTGGTGATAAAAATTTAGTATGAATTAAACTATTCAGCGTATTGGACTGATAACTTGTAAATTTTGGTAATCACATCTCAGAGCGAAGGCGGTTAAAACATCATGGAAGAAGATACGATCACAACGACAGCAGAAGGCACCGAAACCCCAGATACTGGGGGCGGTGATGTCACTCAAGAGGGAGAGCAAGAAAAAGTTGCTGACGAGGGCGTAGATCATGAACAAGTTGGTGGAGAAGGCTTAGATGAAGCTATGGGTGAGCACATAGAAGGGGAACATGTTGAAGGTGAACACGTTGAAGGAGAAGACAAAGAAAAGGTTTTGGGAGAAGGTGAGGAACATACGGGTGAGGAACTTGAAGGAGAACATTTAGAAGGTGAAGAAACAGAAAGGACTGCGGAGGCGGACGAAGAGCCAAAGCCACCAGAACCAGAGGAAGTTGTAGAAGAAGAGGGTTATGTCGAAGAACCACCACCAGACCCCGCCGCACCTTATGATTTTAGTGATTCTCAAGAAGCACTTAGGGAGCCTTTTGAGTTAAGACCCGATCAATTGGCTGAAGTAGAGCAGTTGTGGGAAATTTATCAAAATTACACACCTGTATATACTGATTTGGACGGATATATTACAGAAAAAGAATTGGTTTACATGTTAAAAGCTCTCCTTCTGATGACTTACACGCCTGAGCAGTTGCAAGAGTTAATTGAGTATTGTGTCAAGCCACCACACCCAGATGGTCATATTGTTTATGAACAATTTCTAAAAATTGTTATAATGCGACAAAGGGATTTCCCTATTGATGAGGAATTACATTCTGCTTTACAAGTCATGGACCCAGAAAAAACGGGTAGTATTGACAGAGAATATTTCAAAGACGTTCTTACTAGACTAGGTCATAAAATGCCAGCAAAACAGTTGACAAACTTTATAAAAGAAGTTGACCTGAGTAATGATGGTACAATAGGCATTGACGATGTAGTCGGTACGATGTGTATTGATTTGAATAAGGAAGACTTGATGTTGCTTCGTGCGGCAATATTCCCTGATGAGGCGCCGCCGCCTGAAGATGAATTTTAAATAAACTTACAATAACAACGCAATAAAAAACAAAAATAAAATCTCTTTAAACCAGCAAATTAAACTTTTTCTTAACTCTATTATAGATTTTATATTTATCACCGTTAAATTTTAGATGCGGCAAGAAGGAAGATACATACCTAAGAATAATCTTGAGACTACCTACCAAGACTACCTATGAGGGGCAAATACAGCGTTGAACAATCAACAGCCAATTTTTGTATAATGAACCATTATTTTGTCACATGTAACAATTTAGCGCAGATTTTAAGGAAGTGGATAGGGTTATGATATTGATATCCCTTAGTGATATTCACTAAAGCAGAGGTTTTCAATTAATTTCAATATTGCTACCCCTGTGACCTATTAGGGAAACGAGTTTTACCCGACTTTAAAATGTTATAAATACAAATATTTTTAACTACTCACAAATATTCAATAATCTTATAAGTTTTACTTATTGTTTTGTGTGCACAAGCTTTTTTATGTTGTTAGGGTTCCGTAGACAAATGGCGAAAAACGGAGCCCTTATAGATTCGTCATGTCTGTCTCTCTGTCCGTCCGTATGTCACAGCCACTTTTTTCCGAAACTATTTAATGTACATTTCCATGCAAACTTCCACCGAGAATTGTTTTTTTTTTAATACGTCATAAATCGTAAACCGCAATTTACCTTTCATTCAATCAACTCAAATATAAAAAAAAAATAGCAAAAAGCAAGCAGCACAAATAAAGGAAAAATTAAAAAAAAATTAAAAAGTTGAAAAGGTGTCCCCATACATACATAGTTACGCCAATTAATAAAGACCTCTGAGTTGTATGGGCGCTCATACAATTTAGAGGTCTAGCTTAATTGGCACCAACCTCAAATACAGTAAATAAATAAAATTGTGCATTTCCCGTGATGGACGAACGATGGACGAAGTTTGTACGGAACCTTCGGTGCGCGAGTCCGACTCGCACTTGGCCGGTTTTTTTGGTTAGTGGTTTTCTGGTGGTTTTAGATGTTGAATCTGGTGGAGAGCTCGTTTAACTGTTGTTGGCAGCACTGACAGATACAGCAGAAATGAGTAAATGACAGTTGACAGTAGAACGTAGTGATTATATCCTCTTTGGTTGACAGTAAACAAAACAGCACGCATTCATTCAATATTATACGTGCGCCGCCGCATCGTTGTAGTTTTTTTGTTTTTCTACTTGTTTGATTCCTTGAATTTGTAAATGATCAGTTCCAAAATGAAGATCTACCATATATTATTAATACTCTCTTCCATTATCAGCAAAGGTCAGTAAAAGTTGCTTTAAAAATTACCGTAACATCATTATATACTAGGGTGTGGTTGAACAGTGGGTTATACATCCAACGAATTTATGTGATCGCAGTATTGTGTATGATCGATCACTAACAAACAGAAAGTACATGGCACTAGATAGTATATCAACATTTTACTATTATACTTACCTACCTATTCGTTTCGTTTTTATTAGGTTTCGCTATATGGTGTTATCAGTGTACATCAGCAATTCCTGGATGTCAGGAGCCATTCAATTGGCGTGGTATTGGATATCTCGGCAACCCATGTCCAGATAATGAGGATATTTGTGTAAAACTTATTGAAAGAACAGGGGGTAAGTTTGTCCTTATACCTACTATAAAGAATTTTAAGAAACTTTACCTAGTAATATCCACTGAACTTCGACCTATCCTATATATATCCATCCACATTCAATAGTCATGAGAGGCTTGTAATCAGCGCGTATATTGAAAGTATATAAGGCCAGCACGCATTCATAGTGTTCTTACACTAGGTACGGTTTTAGAATGTGTAACAAAATAAAGATTTTATACGCGTAATCAGCAGCTCCATGCCACACAGACTAGGTAAGTAGTTGGTCGGATTGAAAAGGAAGCCAATTCATTTTTCCGAGCAGATTCATCAATACCAAATCTTTTAATGAATTAAATTGTATATATGTGACTATTTGTAGTGACTATTTTACATAAAACATATTGAAATAAGTAGGATCTGCCGAGAATTTAAAATATTTGCAATATTGGTTGAGCGGCCTTTTTGGAGTGGCCTGTATGCTTTCGTGTATTAAAAGTGTCAAAATATGGCAACTGTCAACAAGCAGTAGGAAGCTTAGATATATACTATCAAGAAGAAGAAGAAGAAGATTTGTTATATTGTGAAATAACTAAATAATTGATTCATAGCATTTGCAAAAGGTTTTAAAAGTTAATACTCTTTTACAAAACTTCACAATATGTTTAATCAAAGGTACTTGGCAGCACTGATAACTTATGTTCATAATTTTGAGCGATTTATGCTTTAAATTTGCAATTTAGTATATATTAGCTATCCCCCGCAGTTTAACTCACATTCCTGGGATGAAAAGTATCCCCGTCATTCCCGTCCTTCTTTCTATTCCTGTCATTTTCCAGTTCTCATGATACATCTCAGCCAAATTTCAATAGAATTGGTTCAGAGGCTTAGTTTTGAAAAGAAACAAACAGACTACTAGAACCTAGACTAGAAACTTTTAATTTTGAATTATTAGTGTGAATTCCGATATCATTAGTAAAATCGGACTTCTTATTTTAGAAGAGAGAGGGGTTATTAGTTGTTTGAAATATCATATATTAGAAATCCATGTAGTAAAAATATTTTAATTTCCAGCGCAAGAAGTAATCACAAGGGATTGTTTGAGTAACTTCAAAGCATTCCGAACAGACATACCCGCAGATACTTACGAGGGGTGCAGACATGCTGCAAAGGATCAAAACTTAGCTCATTATGTCAATAATACCATAAAAGAGCTGGATGTTAAACGGTAAGTTCAGTTTATACAATTTATTTAGCTAGTTGTTGAGATAAAGTTTGAAAATTAAGTCAATGATCTTGTTTGTGCTTTCTTCCTTCCATAATGTTGAGAGTACAAGATTGTTTTGATAGTAGCTTTACTTGTTTTATTAAAATTCTAGAGTAAGTAGTTATGTATAAATAAAGTATTAATATATCAAGAACTAGCTTCTGCCCCGCGGTTTCACCCGCGTTCCCGAAGATCTTATATTTTCCCGGGATAGAACCTATAGCCTTCCTATAATTGGGCTATCCAACACTAAAATAATTTTTCAATTGAACCAGTAGTTCCTGAGAATAGCGCATTCAACCAACCAAACAAACTCTTCAGCTTTATAATAAAAATATAGAAATTGATTAATGTGAATTGTTTAGAGTACAATATAACATAAGTTTTTTTAAATAAATGTTTTTGGCTTTTTTACACTTTCCCATAGGCTTTTGAATAGTTGTACCAATTAAATTGTTTCTTAGTAGTTATATCATAGTTATCACAAATTACTTAAGTATTAAATGAAGTCCAGTAATCTAAACCTCCATGATGGTCAATGACCTTACGTAATCCTTGTTATCCTGTGAACGGACTGTGTTGTTGTTTTTACAATGGAAATCGAACACAATAATAGTTTTCATATTAAAAACAGGCAGAGAAAAGCAAGATCCCTTTCCTTGAGCGGATAGTATTATGAAAATAAATATAAATAGTAAAAGATAGAATTAGAAAATAAATATAATCTATTGAATATGAAATGATCAAAATCTGTTATTATTTTCAGGAACTGGTATGACGAAACGATATGGTGTTTCTGTTTCCTGGATCACAGATGTAATGGCGCATCTAGTGTATCGACATCAATGGCGTTACTAACTATATCCGGCGTAGTTATTTTATTCACAAAGATATCACTATTCTGATGTTTGCATTTTAATAACATTTTAAAAAGCAACAAAAACATTTGATCACCATTTTATATACAATATAATTTTATATTTTTGAGTTTATACCTTTTAGATTATTACTAGGTATATTATTTTTGACTTGATTTTTTTTTACTAAGCAATATTGTATTTTATTTTAAGACAGATTTCAAACGTTTCTCAATCCTTGTTTAAAATTTTAATCAATTTATGTTGCTAAATCACTATAAGGAAATAGTCCTTTATTCACAATAATAGGAGAAGGTTTGCAGAGGTTTGTGCTAAAGCAGGTAGTAATAAAGTAAATATATTTTTATGGATCAAAATAAAATAATTTCTGAATTTCCTTTCAGTTTTATAAGGCAGGTAAAATAGAAGTTCCATAGACAAAATCAAACACTCATCTACCGTCGGTGTTTTTATTAGCCCCTTTGGCGCCTTTTCCGAATTAATGTTTCTTCGTATATTATAAGTTTATATAAAAGTTTTTCAATTGTAGTTGTTACTGAATCTCAAAACATTTTCTTAGTTAGTTAGATGAACAGGTTCCGTCCACCAGTGTTGTCTGTTTTGTAAATATATAAGAATTAGAAATATAACTGAAGTGCCTGTTGATGTAATCATTCCATAACAATAAAAAGACTGTAATATATTGACATCGCTTTATAAATATTTATAAAGTGATGATTTAATATGATTGTTTTAATGTACAAAAGCTGTATACCTACCTACACATATTTGTACTACAATAAAACATTAATTATTATTTTTTGTTTACATTTAACATAATTAACTATACTATTAGAAAAGCCAAGCGCACATTATGGCGGGCCGCATCGCAACGTTCCATATGAAAGAGGGATAGTATTACTTCTAGCCTTTTTCTACCTATTAGTATGATAGCATGGATGTAAACGCAACTGAAACAAGCTACATCGAGGATACGGAGTGGAACTATTGGTAGCGTACGTTAGTACTATTACTTATTCTGTTCTTAACAAAAAAATAAACGTGCTTCTAGTCGTACTTCTCTATATAAAAAAATATATTAATGCGTAACCGATAATAGATATTTTCTACTAGGTACCTACTTTAATTTAGTTTTTTAATGGTTTTAGTGTTCTGTTAGGTAAGTATGTATAATACATATTTTAGGTACTAGGTAACGGGTTCTCATACGAATATACAATTTCGGTAGAAGCTCTAACGGAAAACTAGTACCTAAGGTAAGTACAGGTCGTGTTTTAAACTTAACATTTTTCAAAACATCGTACTATTTTATATGGATGTACCTAAGTATTTTTCCCATCAAACGATCTCTAAATAATGTTGCATAAAATTCGCTTCCAGTTCATCGCAATAGTTGACGAAATCAGCTGGTGCCACCTGCCTGCATGCAGTTCGCCCAGGAATGAATATAATCGCCAAACGTATCACGGCTAATAGGTATTGTAGACTCGTTCGTTAAATTATTTATTTAATTTCGTTACAAGTATTGATAGCAAGTACCTACACTTGCGCGGGGCAACGATGCGAGGAAACAGCGACAGAGTCAGCGAGCGCAATCTCCCTTAAAGTTTGCGCAAGTACATCAGTCAGTCGACTGTTAGTCATAATAAGACTGACTATGCTCTACATTCGCTGTGGGTCGCGTCTCTAGTAGGTAGCGATATTCTTTTTCCGACTGCATCGCTGCAGAAAGTCGTACGCAGTAGGACCTACGATCCCCGATAATTAACTTATGTGTGGGCACAGAATAACGAATTATTAGGATACGAGAGCAAACTGTATCAAAGTAACAATAACAGTGGTGACCAACATAAATATTTTGAGGAATATACGCGCCTCTAATTGCCACATGTCGTATACAGAGAAACGCGGTGGTGAGTCTTCAATCATCTTGTACATCCTCCTAGCTTTTTCTCGTAGAGCACCTGAAATAATTTAATTAGTGTTTAAACTGAAAGAATAGAAAGTGTTTTCATTGCGGCGGATCGGAGTCGTGATGACGATGATCATGTAAAAATAAGAGATTTTGCTAATCCACCCTTCTAGACAAGATGTCAAAATCTTCGTCAGGAATAATTCTTCAAATTCAAGTACGAACGATATTTTCACTCACCACTGCGGTGGTTTACACTGAGCTTTCGGTAAAGGGAAATTTCTTAAGATACCATAGCCTACCCGCCTGTATAGTTAACTATCACTTTCAAGTTGAAAATGTGACGCCAAGCGCCCAAAGAGCTTATAACTACTATACAAGCGCCTACCGGTATTAGACTGACCTACCTACCACATCTTACTGAATAGTGAACCTTAAACAGCGCGTGTTTTGTTTTAAATATTTTCTTTAATTTTGGATAGGACTCTGGACCATTTGAAATCTATTGGCGAACTCTACATTTGTGTTTTGTCCTCATTCTCATTTTCCAGAATTTAAATCAGTCATAGTGGCCCTGCCACACGTGGAGTGGAACTGGAAGCACCAGTGACACAAGAGTCATCTTGCGATTCTATATCTACTTCATCCATTATACCCGCCGCGCTATCGCAGACAATGTTTCGCACGCAGGTCATCGCCAGTCATCGATCTACCTAGCTGATCAGAATTGTGAGGCTCAATAATACCTACTAGAAGTACCTTGAACTGAGTTGATGCTAACTATAACTATAAATTTTATTTGAATTTACCTAAGTAGGTACTTACCTTCGTAATACATCGACATAATTGAAATGCATAGCCGTTTAGTTTCCTTAACCTCTCTGAAGAACAATTCGCAGCGTAGACATAGACACATTAATATGACCACATCCAAAAATTTGTAAATTCCTAGAATTAAAACTTCCATAACTCCTAACATCTGTAAGAATAGTTAAATACACATTTTAAGATTAAGTACCAAGGCAGACACGAGATATGCCTACCTACCAAAAGCCTAGTTATTCAGTTGACAACTGGGTATAATGGGGACCGTCCAACATAAGTTACACTACCGGTTATCCACTTCCCATCTCACCACAGGCCTTAGATTTATATTTACTCTAAGCCATAGGCATAGGTAAAGGCTTCATGATGAAAGGACCAATAATATTAGATATGTACGGCGATGGAGTGTAGATTTAAGGTATGGGAGATTGCCATTTATAATAATGGGGAAATCCAAAAGAAAGGCAAATGACAAAAGGTATTAATATGATGAGGTAGCTACTCACGCCATATTGAGATCCAATTAATAAGACTTCGAATGAGATTATGCTTGATATAACTAGTCGAACACAAAATATTAAAACCTGAAAAATAATTAAATTTAATGTCGTAGATACACATTAAATATTCTGGGACAAATAATAAATAAATAGCTAAATTCAAGCTAAACTACCGACATAATTTACACAGATTTACCGAACTACAGAATAAAATTGTTGAATATTTACCTGGAATCTATAAATATCTTGAAAATTAGAAAACGCCTTAAATATTTCCTTTAAAAATAGATCTGTGCCGCTCGATTCGAAATCATGACACTCTGATGCCAAAAATCGGAAAAGTCTTATTGAAGCATATAGAGGAATTTTCTTCGGACGTTCACATTTATCCACTTGTATATGATTGTACATTATACAATTAACGTACTTCACTCGTATAAAGAAAAAGATCATAAAATTTGAACAATACGTCAGCTCCAAAATGAATGTGCTTTGACTGAAAGCAGTTCCAATGAAACATAGTTGTGTCATGTTGCCTCTACTACATAATAATATAAATAGAAAGCCCATTACTATCAAAATAAAGACAACTGTAAAATTATTGACTCTCAAAAATATGCTGTGAACAATTTCGTTGCGTTCAATTTTCATTAGTCGATCGATTTGTTGCATTTTGATGTAAAATTCTGCGTTAGCAATCCCGTTGCAGAAACGCGTGTGGATCGTGTTACAGAAACATACTAACATATGTAATACAACCGCACTTAACATTAGGTAGTAAAGTACGTCATATTGTAGAAAATCAATAAAATATGTTAATATTACTGAAATGTCTAAAATCAGTGCTATTACTATCATAGCTAACGTGTACAATTTCTGAATGATTGTTGGTTCTGTTATAAATTTGTCTTTAACGTGCACACGACAAATACCCATTAACATTTGAGTACGATTCATGTGTTTAAACGAGTTTATAAAAACGTCTTCTAGGATGTCCTTGGATAAAAATTCTGCAGGTTTAACATTGATTTGTAACGTTTTCATTTTTACTCTAATGGCTCTTCTTTCTGAATGGTAAATAACTAATTAGCTTGTCATCACTTAACAACAAAGATAACTCTTGTTATAGATCTTGCATTACTGCATAACTCCTCATTCAGTGTAACACATTTTACTTATTATCATTAAACTTAATAATTAATATTAATTAGTAGTTGATGTATTGGTGTCTATAATAAAGCAAATTGCAAGAGCACTATCGTATACGTTGTCGTAATGGCGAATAAATTGAGTGGTAGACGAATGCCTATTGTGAAGATATTGTAGATAGATATGTTGCGTTTGCTTTCCACCAATAACAATATTCGCTTGGAATTCTTCCTGGAGTTGCCTGTCAACAAATATACTGTTTTAATTGTATGATTTGCATTTGAATTTTCATGATTAGTTAAGTATGCAAACAATATTTATATTATTAACATTGAGTTGACTGACATCGATGAAAATAGTAAGATAAGGTGAGTTAAATCTTTATTTGCCAGAATACATAAGTTACATTGTCATTACAATAGTATCACAAACAGGACTTAAAATTGGTTAGGAGCAGTATTCGGCTTGCTATTTTTATGAAATATTATATTAATTACAATACATACTACAACTTATTGGATTCTATTGTTTTCACATTATTGGAAACAAATGAAGCTTTACTCTTTGAATAATTCTTGTTAGGTATAGAGTTAATGAATTCAACATAAACATAGAGACAAAATGTTGATGTCGATATAAATGCAATTTAATTAATGTACGAATAAGCAATATCGATAATTATGCTTCCACCTATGTAGGCGTTAACACATCCATTATGAAATTAAAGGGGTACCTGTCTACCACTTAGATATATCTACATCAAGATCACTGGATAGATAACGATAAATTAATGATAGAAAGATGGCCTGATAGAAAGTGATGATGACCTCATTCATTAAATATATAATTATCTTCTTCATGTAGGTACTTAATTGGAGTAGGTAAGTGTTAGCCTTTCAAACTAGGATTTCCTGTGCTATGAGGATAGTTCATCTCGTCTTTTTTGGTTCTGGTACTAAACACAAACTGCGATTTTTGCGTTCCAATCTGTTATTTACACTCAGAGTAATAATAAGTATAAAAAAGTACTTTCATATAGTAGCGAAACTCCTTTCAAGTTAAGCAAAGCCGACAAAAATGTTCGAATTTTGAAAAACATGAGTACAGTCAGCGGAAAAAGTATCATGGTACTTTAGTACCGTGTCACATTACACAATTCATAATTTTCATACAAACTGTCAAAAAAATGTCAATAGATTATTATGAAAGGGTAAGTACTAAAATGCCAAGCTACTTATGCCGCTGACTGTACAATTATATAACGCGTAGGGTTGTCACAGCGCTAAAGACAAAATATATTGTATAGTAAGTATTTACAAGAAGAATTGTATAAAATTTTGTATTTTATATTATTATTCATAGATTTATATATAGGGAATCGTGCCTCTACCCAAATGGTTTGTCGCTTCACCAAAGCTTTGAAAATCAATATCTTTTTATAATAAAAATATAATAAATAAATAAAGGATATTCTCAGCCGCAAGAGGGTATTTGCCTGTATTCAAAATAAATTATCCAACACTAATCAATGTATAAAACATCTAAAAAAAAAGGGGAATCCACGATTATTTGATTAAATTTATCATTATTATGATTTTAAATGACCAGTCTACCAACCATAAAGAGTATGTTATATAAATATGACGTCACATACTTGTATTTCATACAAAACTCCATATAAACCTATCGTTTTGACATTTCATAAAAAGTTGCTGATTGGAATGTCAGTAAAATACCCTATTGGTAAGTAAACAACCGGTCACACACGACGCCTAGCAACAACGGTTAGGCAAAAAAAGCTGTGTGTGGCAGTCAGGACCGTTTCTCATTCTGGATAGCGCTAGCTTTTGTTTTTTAATAATAACTTTACTGCAAAGTTTCGTTACTATACGTTACGTAATACTTATGACAGTAGAAAGAAAGAAAGAAGAAGAAAGAAAAACATTTATTTAGACTCACACAGTAGGTAGATATACTTTCTATTATCGGCACTTCGAGGGAAGTGTCTTCGTCCAGTTTTCTAGAGGTATTATAGACTACAGACAACAAATGGATAGGTCCCTAATCAATCCACATGTTGGTAAACCTATTAGTTCAATGAGCACAAAATGTATTTATTGTACAATTTATATTTATTTATTCTTTTTATCATCATTTTAGTATCGTTCGTCCATTGATCCTGTCGGTAGTTGGAAATTCTACTTAAGAAAAAACTAATACCTATTATAGGTTGTTTTCAGCAACATAGATGCTCTTACCTTACCGACCAACTAGTTAGTGGTCCAGATATACAGAAAACTTACCTTCACTATGCGTCGACATAATGTTAATGCAGGCCTTTCTTGATTTTTCCAATTCCAAATTAAGAGCCTCTGCCACACCACACAATGCTAGCATTAAAATCACCATAGACAACAAAGCAGGCGCAATGAATAGCAGTTGGAAAACGTTTTTTGTCATCTGTAAGAAGAAATATGACCTGTGTATAAGTCCTACATTCTTATATTGAAGTTATAGGTAATCTATTCTTCTTTGATTTTGAAACACTATGACACTAGTCAATGTTGGAAATATTATGGAACTTACGCGAGGATTGCCGGCTTTCTACTAGGTATACCTACTAATATGTTGCTACAAGATTTTTTTACCGTTTTCATGATAGGTACGATATACAGCTTTTCAAAGTTATTCGCAATTCAAGACAAACTTCATCCCTTATTGCATGTGAATGGGTCAACTGCTCCGATATGGATTACGAATGTTTCACTAACTCACTATTTATTCCTTAGCTACACCTATCTACATCGGGACATTGGTGAGATGTCGTGGGACAATTGACAGAAGCGAAGCGTTTTTGGGTAACCTATTGTGATCCACCACTGAGGTGCGTTGCAACGCCGCAGTCGTTACACTTTTTGTTTATTTTCCCCGAATTTCACATATAAAATTAAAACAAAACATACATAAAAATTACATAAGTTCAAAATATTACAATAACGACCGGGAATGTCGGTCGTTCTGTCCCATCCTATATAGGTACAACCTACTATCCAAAAGCTTAGATTCTATGTTATTAACAACTTACTTATCGGTAAAGCTAACGTTGATAATTACCTGTACTTTGATTAAGGTGACGAGGTTTTGCATTGTGATTAAATTCCACACCATCATCTGGCATGTGAAAGAAAACATCTGTTGGATAGAAGAAGTGTATCAGGTAATTGAAGTTACTATATTTGATAGTAAGAAATGAGAGTTCGCTTACCGGATACTGGAATAAGTCCATAAAATCTGCAAATGCGTTTAAAATGCTGTGCATACCAGAAACGAGTTCTACGCGTACGCCTTCAGCTTTTATTTCATTTAATTTAGTCGTGTAAAAAATACTATCTTCGCGAGTCCTATCCTTAGTTTTAGAATTACAGTATTGAGATATTATATTATTTATGTATTCCACTCTAAACTTAATGAAATACATAATGAGTATAGCTAAAATAATTTCTAAGTAATTCCCTACGATTGAGATTATAGCAATAGTACTTGAAAGGCAGAAGGTTTTCGTGAATAACATGTTAAACATGAATAACCATAAAACACCCCCTATTATATTACTTAATACTATTAGCATTGAGAGGAAAGCAAGTTTCTTATTTAAATGTACTGCGTTGTTCATATTGAGCTCTCTTTCGATTTTTTGCAACTTTACATAGAGTTGGCTGTTTATGTTTCCATCGGTAAAATTGTTACGCCAAGCAATCACTGCGTTTGTGCATCCGTTAATTACAATTCCAAGTTTAAAAGACGAGTCTGTAGCCTCGTCATAATTAGATTCACAATTCAAAATGTAGTCGATGATACATACAATATACAATAGCCATATCGCCCCACTATAAAGTTGATAAAACTTTGAAGAGGCCGTTACAAATCTGTATTTGATATTCACTCGAAGATAGCCAAAAATGCCTTGCATCAAGAATATTGGCATAAAGATTTTTAAGAATTCTTCGTTCAGTATGTCTTCAGAAAGTCTTTCGATTGTTTTAAACTTAGTCATTGTGTTAAGGACTGAGTATTTTTGATGACGACGACCGTTTGTAAGGTGTTCTGATTAAATTTGACTTGATTTCACATTGTCATTGATATATTTTTTAGTGGGTATTGGGTATAGGTACCCAATTTATATTTATCTACCTAAGTAGTCTCAAGGGTCACTAAATTACCTCCATTTTAAAAGCAATCAGGGAAAACTGATAAAAATACTTAATCGTCAAATGGAAGGCAGGTTGATTGATCACGGAATTTTTTTTAAGTTCCAGTACGGAGGTACTTACCGAAGTAATATTGTAATGTCTTATAATGGTTACATTCAGATGCTATTATGAGGTAATGTAACTAAAAGAAATGCTTAGTAAAGCTTATACCTTAACAGTTAAAATACCTTGGTTAAAAAAATGAAGAAAAGTGGAAATAAAAATAAGAACTCTTGTAAATTTTTAAAATCTACTAGAATTCTGCATGTTTTACAACTAATAGCAGGATCCTCCAGAGTGCTATTACAAGGAGGAACAGCGTATCCAATATTTGGGAAACTATTTCATCCCATATTTTTAATTTACTACGTTTGGTTTGTCCTACGGATATTATTTTCGACATATTTATTTTATCAATACATCGCCTTAAATTACGCGAAAGGGACAATCTATTCTATTGATTGGAACATTTATACCTTCATAATAATTTTGACATATTATTTTCAAATGATTCAAGTTATATCAACCCGTAAATTGACTGCCAAAATGTATAGTATTTGCCAAGAATTAAGTATTATATATGAGAGACTCCCGAACCTTAAGTCATACATAACAATTAAAGATTACACAGAATTTGGGATAGTTTTAATAATATTATTTTATACGTTTAAAAGTGTCCATTACGGACCCCCATATTATTTTAATATTGGAATCTTACTTTATTTTATAAACTTAATTGATCTTCTGTTTTGGATAAAACTTTGTAATTACTTAAGGTCGAGTTTGAAATCCATAAATTTTACGTTGAAAAATAGATTTCTGAAAAAGAAAAAAATATCAGCAGGCAAGATGATTTTTGTCCAACAAAAGATTATTGCGAAAAGCAAGGATATCGATTTGTGTGACTTATTTTATGCATTTGAACGGACACTTCATGCACATGGGATTTTGATGCAAATATATAAATTTCCCGTGAGTAAATTTATACAAAACTAGCTTCTGCCCCACGGTTTCACCCGCGTTCCCAAGGGATCTATGTTTTCCCGGGATATAAAAGTACCCTATATGCTATTCCAGGGTATGACCTATCTATGTGCCAAGTTTCATCCAAATCCATTCAGTTTATGCGTGATTAAGTCACAAATACGTGGTCTAGTTTCTACCGACGCCGTTTCTATAAACTTTTTAAACATAACATAACATAAAGTAGATATTTTTTTGTAGATATTTATGTATTCTCTAAAACTGTAGTACATTATTTTGTTACATCATCAATAGTTTTCTCAGCGCACGCGATGTAGGGAATTTTAAAAAGATTTGTATTTTTTAAATCTTTTCTCTTTGTTATATTAGTGCTGCTAATATAACAAAGAGAAAAGAGAACTTTAGCTACCTAGCTAAAGTGTTTTTTTAGTACCTTGTAATATTTTTTATGTTACTGTAAATTTATAAAATTCCAGAGTATCTTCGTGATAGCGTGTAGGTAGTGCCGTAACTAGCATTTTATGTGCCCGGTGCTAGCACTGATAGTAGGTGCTTTAACTAACGAAGTACCTAGCAAACTGACAATGCGGACATTTCGCATTGTATTAGTGATTCCATGACAAAAGATCTGTTATGATTCTGCTGATCATAATCACTTTTCTCAATAAATTTATACTTATCATTACTTGCTGTCACACGCGGTTTCACCCGTGCGACCGCGTAGCGGTATAAAAAAATAGCCTACCTATACCTATTCTCACACCAGTGGCGGATTAGCCATATAGCAGGAGTAGCAAATGCTACGGGCCCCGCGCGTCTGGGGGGCCCCGCGTCCGCGAAAATAATTACACATTACTCGTAAGGAATGGTATTTATTACACTGAAATTGAGGTAAATTTCGGTGCGCGGCCAAAATAATGCGCTGGAATTATGTAGGCGTTGAAAAAGTTTAAGAATAGGTACATGACAAGATTTTGGTGGTCAAATTAATTTAAAATGATTGAGAATAAAAATGATTGGAATTCTAAAATTAAGACAAATCACGCTACAATCATAATAAATGTCTTTTATATCTTAAAGACTAAAATTTCTTGAAAATATGTCTGCGCGACCAAATCTTATCATCTAAAAGCTAGTTCTGCACCTGGACCATAAGATATGAGAGCCTGAATCAAGGGCCCTTGATTATTATTAGCTACAGACCCCGACAAAATCACCCTGTATATTAGATTACCTACAATTATCTATCTCTGCCTACGGTAATTAAGTTGATCATTGAACAAAATTGAATAAATAAATATAATAATTAATTATTTTCAGTTGCTATTGTTCTTCATTATGACCTTCTATTGGATTATGTCATTCATACAGCACAGTACAACTATGCAAATAAAAAATAACGTGAGTTATTTGTACATACATACCCAACCTAGTAGCTATTTTTAATGTGATCGTGAGACAGCATTACTACTTACTTCCTAATAATGCGAAAGGTTTGTGTTGATGATTAATCTATAGGAGCTACAGCTGCAGTTCGTTTGGATGAATTAATGATAGGCAATTTATATGCGACTGGTTTGATTCGTGCTGGGAAATTCTGCCCACTATTATCCATATGGACGTTTTTGGTTAGTCCAAAGACTACAAATTCGACATTATTAAATTTTGTCACGTAGATGAAGCCATTAACGCATACTATCCTAATTCTAGGCAGACGAAATCGGGCAGAAGCTTTAGAGACTTAATAATCGATCGTGACTTCTAATCCGTGATGGTTCAGTGGTATATGCGTACCTACCTATGATTAGAGGGTGCATGTTCGAGTTGTTGTTGTTGCTACTTATTAGGTACATAACACTTTCTTTTTCAGATAATACATGTGGACTTAAAGGAGGATTTTATTACTAATTTGAATAATGTGTTCCATATAGCTGTCCTAAGCATTTACGCCGAGTTGTTTTGTAAGGAATTGGATAGCACGCTGAAATTGTCTTTGAATATTTTAGATAAGTACTCAGAACAAAGTAAGTTAATATAATCACTACTTATTACTATAATTATGAGTTCACGTTGTGTTATGTTATTGGTAAAGTGAAAACATGACTAAAAATGAAAAAAAGTACCTATCCAAATTACGAGCTAGACACTTACTTACGGACGGACAGACAGACAGCAGAGTGCAGCAGTAAGGGAACCGTTTTGCTTTTTGGGTATGGAACCTTAAAAATCATTGACTCCCCTTTATCACTATTTTTTTAAGGCGATGATAGCTCAGTGCAGACTGATGCCGTGGCGAAAGGTCGTGGGTTCAAATCCTATAATGAGCTTTTGGTGAAGGAAAACATTGTAAGGAAACCTTAGCACGATGGTAGGATTATTCGCAGTACACGCCTGGCTGGCTACCACCCTCAAATTCTATCGCCAAGCACCTACTGGTGAGTTCCGACAGTTGCGCTTGAGAGCCAGTTGCCTTCTAGGCTTTATAAAGGTCGGCAACACATTAGCAATTCCCCTGTTATGGCTAATGTCCATAGACGACGGTAATCACCTACCACCAGGTGGAACGCCTGCCTGCTTCTCAGTCTTCTGATATAATAAAAAACACTGCATTACACAAGATACCTACTTAATACCTACCTATCTATTGGAAAGATCAAATAATTTTTAATTTTGTTTGCAGGTGATATTCACGATTGTGCCAAGAAAATTCTTTGGATTATCGAAGCCCTACCGCCCAATTTTAATGTCTTAGGATTATTTTCATTGAATGCAACCTTACCATTTCGATGTTTGTGTCCCATTTTCACTTACACCCTTGTTACGCTTCAGTTTATTTTGCTTTAAATTTGAACGTTAGTTGGGTAAGTGTGCATAGGTTAATCATACATAATTATATGTTTTAATGTTCTTACTTAATTAAAAGCAGTACCTACTAGGTAAGGATCTTCTGTTATTAACATTTGCTGCTAATGATTGAAAGATCTATTAGATAAGGTACTATAACAATTAAAGGTCTATTATCCTAAAAATATGAAATCTACATCATGAAAAGTATATGTTTTAACAGTTTTTAACAATCATCTTTCATTGTGAGTCTATTTCTTGGTACAACTTGACGCGTAGTTATTTTCCATAGAATGCATTCAAATCAGATTCTCTCAACATCTTATATTACATTGGAAAATAATTTCATAAACTGCTTCGCTCCAATTCATTTTGTGCAAGCATTTCTGGGATATAACAGTGTTAAAATAAGTAACAAATTTATTAAACCGCCAAATTTATGTCAAAAACTTTACACGTCTTTTTGTATAATCGTTACAACAGTTTCTATCATTCACGATGTGTCATTTTATTGCAAAACATTTTCATCAAACCTTATGCTAACCACCACATTAGTATTGGGTATAGCTATTAATTATGTTTCTTATATAGTTTATCTGATATACGTTAGGTTTAACGGAGGTGGGCAAAGTATACAATTATATTATATGCTACAAAAAATAGATCGAATATTGGGTTTGAAACGGTGTGAACCTTTGATAAAATTGCAAGATTATTTGATCAAGTTATGTTTACCGTGTGTATTACTATCATATTTTTGCGGTATAATGATTTATATATTGGAAACAGTCGACACGCCTTACTATTCAATATTTTTATCAATTGGAATGCTTTATGCCTGCACAGAAATATTTTTGATTGAAAGTTTAATTTTTTACCTTATTCTACGGATTCGATTTCTCAATGGAACAATAAACTGCAACATGCAAGTGAATAATAAGAAAAATATCGACATAATACAGAATTATTTCAAGCGCCCAGTACGATATCGCATTATTGGAGAATTGATTTTATTATACAATGATTTCAACAGTCTGATGGAGATACAGAAAATTTTTGATTGCCTTAAAATAATTTTAAATTCATACAGAGCTATAACAGAAGAATGCAGTTTCACCGTAAGTTCCCTTTCATATCTATACTTTAGGTAATATACCTTTCTACCCAATTTGACCAATAATAATGAGGTATAATGTCCCAGAATATTTCTAGACAGGTGTAGAAACTTGAACTTTTATTATAATTTACCTTTTGTTTTCTCAGGTATTCCTCAACGTAGCATCTACGTTTTTATACACATTCATTGTAATTGATGCTGTATTTCTTGCAAGTCGACTTGGGGTAAAGTACCTAAACAATTATCTCAAAATTCGAACATAATCAAACAAAAGAGTACCTATATTGCTATATTTAAGACGCTGTAGCGTGGTGGTGACTGAGCGGGTCCACTTACAAAATGTGAGGCCGCGAGTATCTATAGATAGTATGACTATCATCTATACTAATATTATAAAGAGGAAAGATTTGTATGTAAGTATGTTTGTAACGAATTGGCTCAAAAAGTACTGGACCGATTTTAAAAATTCTTCCACTGTTGGAAATAAAAATGGAAAAATAAAATTAACTTAAGTCAGCGAAAGGAAAGCACGTGTTCCAGAATCTGAAATTCTTTCGCTGAATTCAAAACGAGTTCTAGCATCGTTATTTTATACTTTTTAGTGCAAACCCATTTTGAAGTCGGTTTTCCTTTTTGTTAAAAGTTAATTTTAGGTACGCTACACTACGCTACTAGGTACATGTAATTTAAAACATTTTTTTATTTTGTCATAAAACATATTCTATTCTCAGTCTTTCAGTATCATCACTCAGATAATTATCAGCCTCGGCCTAGCATTCTACCAACTACAGTTGTTCGTTTTGGCTTTTATTAGCGACTGGTTTGTCAGCGAAGTAACAAAAACTAAACGGCTGTGCATTTATGTGTTATCTCAGAGATATGAAGGTAAGGGGGAGTTACAAAGTCCCCCTTATTCAGACCCATTTGGTTGCCATTTCGATCTGGAAGGACGATTTTATTTCGTTAAATTTAGGCTGATGCTTTGCTAGTCGCTGAGTTCATTTGCGTGATCGTGTACCGATCGACTGCCTCATTCCAAATGGAATTCTAAAATGAAAAAATAGGAGCCATCCTACTCAATCGGTTTGGCCATCCGATCGGGACCTCAACCGAGCTGGTCTGAATAAGGGGACATAATTTGTTTATTTTAGAAATAGGTCTCTAAATAGGACTGGACCATTTCCTCTTAAAACCAACATCAACAACTCATATACATCCCCACGGTCACACAGATTTCTTATACAACAATAATAATAATAATAATGAAATTAGTACATAGTACAAAAATCAAATGGATCTTGGAAATAAACGAGAATCAAAATCCTTATTTTTTCAAATTGAAAGTTCTGGCATATATGCATAGATTGTGCTGCGTAATGAGCAAACAGTAAATGTTATTAAACCTTTATTTGGGTTCCTCTAAATACGAGAGTATATTTGTTAAGGCGACGCCTTGAAGATTTTGGTTGCGAGGATTCCGATTTTTCTCAACAATGACTGAAGCGAACGAACTGAAAATTAGTAAGAATTCATCATGTCTTTGACTTTATTTTGTACGTTGCATAACACGACGTCAAAAAGACCTCTTTAAAATAAGAGATTCCAATTTTACCGGCATTGAGGATCGATTTGAGGTTCCAAAATATCTACATATATTAATTGAAACTGATACTATAAATTGTACTTAGGTTTTATGAAATATATTTGTAGTTTTTAAATTAAACAATAAAAACCATTTTGTCGCATACGCCCGTTCCGTTTACGCGGGTTTTCTATGAGAGGTCGCTATAGTAGGGAGCGGGACGCAGCA
Source organism: Tetheella fluctuosa (assembly GCA_951216915.1). NCBI lineage: Eukaryota > Metazoa > Arthropoda > Insecta > Lepidoptera > Drepanidae > Tetheella > Tetheella fluctuosa. Next base: position 5,556,866 of record OX578217.1, on the reverse strand, counting down.
CGTTGAATTTCAGATTTTTAAGCGCGGCGTCACCTTAAAGGGTAACCCTATGGGGGTAAAATAGGATATTGCGTACGAAACCGCGGCGGGGTGGAAAGATAGATTATATATGATAGTATAGATCCACTGTGGGTGCTCCGTTGCAAGTATCGTTGAAACGATCGTACGATATCACACACACTTTACCATCAGGAGTCTGTGACATTACACCACACATACCACAGTGCTGTCTCTGACATTAGCTTACCTCAGAATGGCCATCCGGGGATTGCACGAGTAGCATAGTTTTAATAACTTTCGAAAATTAAAAAATAATAACAAATTTGCTTTCAGGTCCTATTTTCGTAGCAGCGAAAGAAATGATCAAAGCTATCGAATCTCAGACCCCGGTATTTTCTGTGTATGGAATATTCATCATCAATATGAGTTTCTTAGTAAAGTTCTTAGGTATTATTACTAGTCATGTCATAATTTTAATACAATTTACTTTGTAGTAATTGTATTACAGAAACAACTTATCACAGAAATAATGAATAACTATTATATAGATTTATACTTCTTTTATTTTATATCTACATAGAATTATTTACTACTATATCCCGTAACATTTACTCTTAAGTTAACTAACAAATATAACTGTAACAGCGATTTAACAATAATTAGTAAAAATAAATATATTTTTAGTTAGGAATATACTAAATTTCTTAAGTGATGTGAAATCGATTTGAAATATCTAGAAGACATAAAAATATTATTTGAATCTATAAAATATATCTTTAAAAAAAATTGTTGTATAAAATCACTTGTTCTTAAAATTTGTTCTGAAAATAGATTTTTCTTTTATATGTTTAATATGCAAATCTCTGTTCGTCCTTAAAGCCCAATTTCTCTAGAGCTGGGTTGCAAGCGAAGTTGATCATAGGTGGAGGGCCGCACATAAGTACTATGACGTCATCAGTAGCAGGGAATAGGTGATCCCTTATCATCTCATCGTTGATGAATCCCGAGCTGTATTTCCAACCTGTTAGATAACAAACATGAACATTAATTTATCTTATAAGCCCATCAACAACACGCTATAAAATATGTAAAGATAGAATTACTGTTTCCACGAATTTCTCTGATATGGTTTTACTACACCATTACATTTAACTGAATTTGAACCGTATTCCATGCAATTATGGCTTAAAATTCAACAAAGTATGTTCAGTAACACGGATGTTAACCGACATATATTGAGCTCACCTTGACTGGGTCTGTCGATAGTGTACCACAACTTGAACTGATTAGGGTATTGTTCTTGGTACTTCTCCAGTTCGTCTCTAAGTAAGATATCCTCTTCTGTTTGATTGGCGAATAACAGCCTTAGTTCGGTGTGGTCGTTGGTGTCCCGGCATATGTGTCTAATCAGTTGAAGCATTGGCGTGATGCCAGTGCCACCTGTCAGAAAATAACAATTAGGTATCATTAGTTATTGTTAGCAGTGATATATTAAAAGCTGTATTTTTCAAGAAGCATTTGTTGGATTTAGATTTCAGCACATTTTTAAAATTATATTGGCCTAGTCGTTAATAACATTTCATTTTTAATGAGAGATAACTTTAGTAAAGGTATATGTTAATAATAATAAGTCATCATATCAATGACCCAGTTCCATACAGCAACAAGTCAAAATTTTACTGAATTGATTATACAAATGCCAAAAACTTTAAATACTAATGTTTTATCTATTTCATAAAGCAACAATTTTAACATTCATTTTACTATCTAACGTGGTGTAGGTATTAGCTAGACAATATTTATTATAATCATTAACCCCTTAAAAACTTAACATGTATTTTTGACTAGTGGTTGAAATCTTTGGCCTTATCACTTTGGACTTGTTTTGTTGCTGTATGGAACTGGGTAATCGTATAACCTTTATAACTAATTACAATATACCTGACTACTATTACCATGAGTTACCTACTGAATATTGTGTATGAAATATAGATAGGGTTACAGGCTAATATTATTTGTCCTATCAAAGTTTCTAAGAAGAAGCACATGCAAAACATGTGTCTAAATCTGTTACAAGTGTTTGGCATTCAACACATATTTCTATTTCGAGAATTCTTGTCTACAAACAATTCTAGACTGAAAAGATCAATCAACTAACTAAAGTTCGTACTGAATATCTATATCTAGCTCAAAGCAGATTTGCATGTGTATCTGATTTTAAAAGTAATATGATATTTAACGTGAATTGTATGTATAATATTTTAGTATTTATTTATTCAATGTTATATTTCATGGCTTGAATATAGCAAATCACCATACCCTTTCAGTGTTAAAAACGCGTATACGCGTCGAGTAGGTATCACTTAGATTTATAACGAAAACGCATAGGTGAGTAGCATCGAAAGTGTGTATATACGTCTATTACATATATTTATCTGATAAATATTAATTGGTGGTATCACAAAATTATTACAAAATGATAATCAAAACAGTCTAAAGTTGTGAATGCAACAATTGAATTTCGAGCTTGGACCGATTCTCTAGTTTTATCATTTTTAGTTTTGGCAGTATACTCTACTAGATTATCGTTTTAAAAAAATATTTATTTACCCGGTGGAGCAAAACTTTTCTAAACGCCTTTAGACACGATTTTTGAAGCTGAAATATCCAATACAGTGACGATCTAAGAGTGCTTGTCTAGCAGAGGGACACGTTCTTTCATGCCATCGCAAATACCATCTCATCATTATGTATCTCGTATATATCTCGTTAATATAGTTGCCGAAAGATAAAATAAATAAAATTAAAAAATACCTGCAATCATGTTCAGTTTCCTAACTACAACTTTGGTGGGCGGGTCTTTCCTCATTTTCTTAATAAGGAATAAGCCATTTCCAGTGTACTGCAGTCTTCCTGAAGGGCCTCGTACATCGATTGTGTCGTTGATCTTCATGTTGTCCAAGTACTGGGACATTTTGCCGCCTTCGGGGAACTTTGGGTGAACATTCTTGTAGTAAACCTGAAATAGAAAGAATTTGCCTGAGACATGGTAGTTAAGAACATATATTATATTTATTTTTAAAAAAAATTGTCAGATCAATAATTATAAACTTGCAGCCTACAAAATCTAATCAATTTATTATGCAATATAATACTATTATTTATATGATTGAGCTGTGTATAGGTATGTTCAAAATAATCAGCAAGACGACTCATTTTTTAAATTTTGTAATTGAAGAGTGATTTGCTAAGAATGATTATTAGTACAAGTATGACTGTGACCTCTTTGATGATATTTTTATGGAACAAGGTATCTACAGAGAAATGCATTTGTAGTGTCGTACAATGACATTTTACTAAGGGTCAAGCGTTCGGGGCGCAACAAACTATGTACTTATATCAAGTGCTACTTGAGAGTTGCTTCTTCGATATACGTAGCACCTATGTAAATATTAATACATTTAATCTCCGAACATTTATTCGTTGACATAGTATATGCAAATTTAGTAAGTACATAAGAAAAATTACTATTTTGATATATGAACACCTACTATTTAAACGATGTTTCTATTTTAGTCTATGTGCAAATTAAATACTATACAATGGAATGTCTAAGGTTAGAGAAGCCATAATACGGTAAAATCTGAACCAATTCTTGATTATATTATTATGTACCTACCAATCAGGTTGAGTTCACTGAAACAAAATTGGTTACTTTATGCTGGTACAGTCAGCCCCAAAAGTAGATGATCACTTTAGTATCGTGTCACATTGCGCCATCCATTCGTAGTTTTCATATACAAAGTATTAAGATAATGTTAATAGATTAATATGATAGAAGTAAGTATTCCCTCATAATAATAATTTGAGTGACCATCTACTTTTAGGGCTCACTGTACCATTTTTTTTTGTCTAGTATCTTTATTCCCCGTAGTAATATAATATTAATGATCATGATAATTTAATTACAGTATTTAATGTAGGTATAGGTAGTTTACATTAAATACATTTATTTAATAACAAGTACATACTTAGTACTTTATTAATTAAGCGAAATAATGACTTAAATCGTTACATTCAAAGGAATGCATAATAATTAAAATTAGTGATGTAGAGTAGGTACATAGTCGATGAATTAATTGTGTCATTAAATGTGTCCAATGTCCATTCTACGTTAAAAAAATGTTGAAGCAAGATAATTAGGATAAGAGTAAGATTAGTCTAGTAATATGTACAGACTAGCTTCCGCCCCGCATTCTCGTTACATCCGCGTTCCCGAGGGATCTTATGTTTACCCTGGATAAAAAGTATATTATTTGTACATTTAGAATATATTCTATCTGTGTGCCAAATTTCATTCAAATCCGTTAAATAGTTTTTGCGTGAAAGAGTAACAGACACCCAGATATCCATCCACCTATCCTCACAAACTATCACATTTATAATATTACTAGCTGTCCCCTGCGGTTTGACCTGCGTTCCCGAGAAAAAAAAAAAACAGCCTATGTCCCACTCCATACCATAAGCTATCTGCGCACCAAATGTCGTCGCGATCGGTTCAGCGGTTTAGACGTGAAAACAAACTCACATTCGCATTTATAATATTAGTTAGGATTAGTAGGATGGATATCAAAACTACATTTATAGAATTTTCTACCAGTAGGTAGGTATGTAGAAAATCTTATTCGTATCTTGAAAATGGTAGGTACAATTCCAGTCAAATAACCGTTTATCACTAAGTATACGATACAAAAGTCGATTGGGAGATAAAGTATCAGTCGTACACGTAGCTGAATACGTAAAATATTTAAAAGATTACAGTCAATATAGGGAGATATTGTCTACTCAAAAGAAACCTGAAATGTTAATTATATTAGATATATTAAATAGGCGCCAAACTACCTTCCCAAGAAAAAAATAATAACTAGCTTCCCGTACCTTGACGACCAAATCCACATATCCCTTCTCTTCATCACTGGATACTGGAGTGTACGCCCTGATGATAAGGTCATCATCAATTTTGGCCGATAGATGAATGTGTTGGCCAATTGGTAATCCTGGAATAAGTAAACATTGATAAATATAAATGTTGAGGATAAACAAGCTGTTTGAACACTGTTTGAAGCTGATGATATTATCAGTCATCAGTTTCAAATGGAGACTTACAATGATCGTGGATTCGAAACTTACAATAAACGTCATTGGAATGGTAGGTGCTTTGTAGTACGTCCTGGCCGGTAAGCATCCACAAAATTAAAATGTGTCACCAACCCAAATGCGTGCTATAAATTGAGACCTAGTTCTCTTCTAGCCTTTGTGTGCACCTTCAATTCAAACAACTCATCATTTATCTGATTTACCACGGTAAGATTATGGCCAAACGAAATCCAATTCAGTTTTAAAAAATGCTTAGGTATGTCAAGCAGTGGACATCAGTAGGCTGATTGATGATGAGAAATATATTATTTTAAATTACAAGATTTTGTGAAACAAAAATAAAGAATCATTAGACGCTAAGTGATTGACGAAATGTAAGTAGGCGTTAGTGCCAGAAACTGAGCCGTTCAGTTACAGCCGACTTACTGTTCAATGTTTGTCAAGGTATAACATGAGATAAACACAACGCTTTTGGTGTATTTACATTAATATTATTGTACACATAGAAGTCTTGAATACTAAAGATAGTATATTTTTTTATCTGTGTATTTGCAATCAGTTGCTTAACTCCTAATCAGATTTGTTGCGTGGTTTGTTGCATGTTTTAGGGTGTTAGGGCTATCGCCTTTTATTCTTAATCCGGAACTTCAGCCCGCTTGAGTCTCTTTAGTGTGCCCCTTAACTGTGACTATTATTAATAGCACTCGATTTCTTCTGACTCGTGGATTTCTGTTACACGTGGATACCAGGGTGCACTTGTGATGGTTCCCAGTATGCTATTTTGAACTCTTTGCTCACGCTGAATTTTCGATTTGCTGACTGCGGATCATAGCTGATGACATGTATTTCAAGTGCCAGTCTTATTGTGCGGTACCTACTTTGTGGAATTGCTCCACAGTTGAGTGTTGCGTGAGCTGCTACTGATTTGCTAATGTATGGACATTTCCAGATGATGGGAAATTGTTTGGTCCGAAATATTGCGTTCTATAATGGGCGACATGAGGTGGCAGCTGCTACTGACTCACTCGTGCAACTCGGTAATCAGAAGTTCACTAGTGAGACAGAGAATAGTCACTGCGTGATTTCACCGTCAAGTTTAAGTTCAGAATAGCCTACCTGATACCCAGCAGAAAGCTAGAACGCAATATTTCGGACCAAACAATTTCCCATAATCTGGAAATATCCATACCTATTATGATTTTCCTTGGTGAGATTGGTCTCAAGGGAAGGCAATGTTGATTTAGTGATATATTATTATTCGGAGTGAAAACTGATGATAGGTACTAAGCCAAGGCTTCTGTTTCTTTGATAGTAGGTAGGTACCTATTCATAATAAATGTTTCAAATGTTCTTATTTCGACTTTTTTAATTATATATAGGTATATTAGCTTTCCAATTCTATCTAAATTATGTCATAATATTTTAATATTAATACACCAAAAGTGTTGTGCTTGTCAATTATAGTAGTAAGTTAGCAAATTGGTGTACCTGTCTCACCTGAAGTCCTAAACCCAGGGCAATGAACCTAAGAATATTAATGATTTGGGTTTGAAACTTCAGTTCAGTGACCGATTGGAACTGTGCCCGGAATTACGTCAGGGACACGACAATCTCCATATTTCGAATTTAATTATATTGCTGTAGTAGAGTATGTATTACTTTTTAAATTATTTTAATAATTGCCACAGCAAAAATATGTAGGGACAGACAAAAGAAGGACCATCAGTCACTAAATGACTGGGACTACTAGGAAAAAGTGCGGGCTGCAAGATGGGTGGACGAAATCTCAGCCACAGCTGGATTCAAATATTTCAACTACGCCAAGAACAGATGTAAATGGAAGCAGGCCTTCATAAGTAGTTTACACATTTTTTGCATTTAAAATGATTAAATGCAAAAAATCTGTTCATAGACATAATATAATTGTTATAAGTAAGTACTTACTTTATGATGACATTGAGATTAACATTGTTTAGCAATATTGCTAGCACAATGTTAATCTTAATGACATCTTGGAGTAACTAAGGTCAAATTCAGATTATTTGACACTTTTGAGCAATTAAATTTTAACTTGAATTGTAAGGTCTAACATTATATAAAAGCTGGGGTTAAGGGAGTAAAATGTAAGTAAAAAGAAAAAAAAATATGAACCAAGAAATAAATATTTAACAACGACTCAAATAAAAAATAACACTGATAACAGAAAAAAACTTTAATTTTATCTTACTTACCTACTTAAAATAACCTTAGCTAATAATGTTAGATCTTATATATTAGGTATTTTGATTAAACATAGGATTAAAGATACTTAAATACATACTAAAATTTGAAAATTACTTACCTAAAACATGTTCTGAAGAAGGTAGTCCAAATCGGTACCTTTTTGTATCATGGCTGATGTCTTCTCTCTCTATGAGTGGCAATGCATACTTCACGTTTGGGTCTACAAGTGCCACGGGATTCTTTTTCTTCGACTTCTTGCCCCATAGGCAATTAGCAACTACTGTTACCAGAACTACCACTGAGCCAACAGCTACCACTATTGGTAACACCTAAAATAGGAATTATTCTTTAAATTAAGTATGAGTAGAAAAAAAATATATTGACATAATTGTTAAGGTAGCAATGAAATCATTTTTTATTTAATTATTCTAGAGTTCATCAAAGTGCAAATATCAAATAAACTAATAATATTAATTTATTTTACAATGCCATTTTATATAATATCCATTGGTTTATTAGATAACATTGTACCTACATTTTATCCTAAAAAGTATTTAAAATTTCAAGTTCAATCGAAGTACAAAGTATCAGAGTAAATGTCAACTTGATACTGACAATATGGAACAAAGATTTATTTACCATTTTGATTGTTTAATATAAGACCAGCTGCAACCACAATACGTTTACTTACTATTATTACAAATACCAATGTGATAACTTAGAGACACAGAATTTTCAATAGTAAAGATAATATGTGGTTACCCATACTTTTATCAATAAAATGTGTAAATCTATACAATTATCTAATCTCTATGCATACAAATGTGTATTCAATTGAAATGTTACTGATAATTTAATCAAGATTCAAATGTTATCCATAATTTTACTGTGGCCTTAATGTGATAGGTTTCATGTTACACATGTAACACACATGTGTAGGAGGGAAAATATAATCTTTGACTTGGAAGAGTTTCGTCCCTACACATACATAGGTTGCAGGACCTTAGGTATAATCATACTCATTTATGTAAAAAAAAGGAAAGAAGTAGGGAAGTAGCTACTCAGTTTTTAATTTTACTTTTTGTGAAATAGGCCTGTCAGCATCATAGAATTACAATCACACAATACAAATTACTATTCACATTATTATTTTGACATGAACTGAGGGCCATGGCTACATAACCTAAGCTGTTTTTGTTGTGTTTGTGTACCATAGGTTAAATTTTAGATAAGAAGACTATATTATTATTTTGCAATATATTCATGATAAGGGACATTTTTTTATCTATTTAATTAAGTACCTACCTAATACAGGAGTGAAAACAAGCAATAGTCTTATATAAAATAAAGGAAAGGAAAGGTCAAAAGGAAATAAAAGTATTGTTTATTTTTGAAGGGGTTAGATCAGATAGTAGTCTTAGGGGTGGTGGGTTAGGTAACAATAATAATAAGATACATACAGGTGCTTTTTCAAAGAAATCAGTCACTGCCACTTCCAAATTACTCATGATGGACTTTCAATAACTTAAACTATTTAATGATTTATGATCGACACGGCGGCACGTATGCCTCTTTTTTGTTTAGGAGAAATACTGAATGAGTGAGGATCATTCAATGACAAACGCACTGCTGCTATCGTCACCTTGAACTCTTAACCAAAAAGTAATATTATGTTATGTATGTATCGGTCGTAGCGTCAATGAAAAGACAGCCGATCGCATCGCAGCGCAGTCAACATGGATGATTTTTCCTGATCATTGAGATCATTCACTCACTCATGTTTATGCAAACAATACCATTTATAAAATAATGTCCGCAAACTGTGATTACTTACAGAAAAACGTACCTAACCAGTCACGTAACTGATTACAATATTATCAAAAATGATAAGACTCAAGAGTACCTACTTTAAGTCTTTACCTAGGTAATCAAAATAATGCAATTTTTTAAATATGCGAATAGAGGTTATCTGTAAAATTAAAAATATAACTTGTTTAGCAATTATTAACGTTTACTCACAATTTTCGAATTGATCGTTAGAGGCATTTTCACTTCAAGCTTCAAAAAAAATCCAAACAAGAATTGTATTCAATAGAAGCTATGTGCTGTCCATTGACTGAAGAACTGGATGCCTCGATGGGATGAATTGGGATGGGAGACTTGCTTTGCTTGACCTGCCGACTGACTGGCGGTCGCGAGGAATTTATTTTAGTTCTGTACTGTACTATATCACAATACGGAAGGTACCTTGTTGCTCTGAGACATAACAATTTATTCTAAAATAGACATGAAAGCAATGAATGTGAACACGTGAAAGTTCAAAACTTTGACCGACTACGTATCCTTCCCTGTCCACATTATTTGGTAGTTTACTAGTTACCTGCAAAAAAATTAAATTTGATTCTATTGAAAAAAAAAACAAAACTTTGTGCAAAGCTATCTATCTATACATAAAGACAATAAAATTTTATTGAAATGGAAATTAATGGAAATTAACTTTGGCGCGGTTTTCTTCTTCTTATTTTTCAGTATGGCAGCCCAGTTCTTTTTGGGACATTTTTTTTTGCCAGTTTCGAGTTATAGTGTTGGTGATTCGAGGTTCTTATTATTACGTGCAACGTTAGAATTAAAGTATTAGAACTGAATTATCACAAATTTATTATCAGAGTGGAAAAACAGTAAGATGAAATATACGTAGTGAGAATAATAGACGAATGACATTTCATATTCAAAAAGCAAAAAGAATAATTTAAAAGATATAGAACCTCTACATATAATATATTAGTCACGATATTTAAACCGGGTCTATTGCGCCATTTTATACGAAAAGTTGAGATGTTTCTATGAGCGCACACATACATAAAAGCTGTACCACAAATACAAAACATGCACACAAATAAATAATGGCTGTTGCACCATTGTTTAGTTGCACACTAGCGCAAAAACTAGTGATGAGTTATGGAGACCGATTAAAATGAATGATATAGGAATTAATAAAACCAGAGTTGTTCATTTTATTATTAGTTTATCTAGGTATTGCGGGACCATGATCGATCGTCGTAGTCCCTAATATCACGTCGAGATCACCAATGTGGGTGGTGACAGAAAAATCACAAATTCTTTATAGTTCAACAAGGAATATTGCATTGTATTACGAAAGTCCTCTTCATGCCTAAACGGCTGAACAGAATTTACGCCCTCTTTTGAGGTATAAATCGGAAAATATCGATTCTAGGAAAAAAAAATACAAGAACCAAAATTATTGTAGGAAATTTAATGTTTAACAACTTTTGCTATTTCCATTGTTCGTGTAAAATTGAAAATAAACGAGATATTTCATTATAGAAAGTATCGTACGGTACTTCCTTCCTCGAAGTTTAGGTAAACATACTCTACCTATTCCGATCTCTGTAGTATTCTTATTAATTTAATAAGAATAATGTTATACTAAAATAGTTCCGTATAATCGTACATTCATTCATTTAGTTCCTTGTGGTTACATCACTAATCCCCCGTACCAAGAAATTACGTATCGTTATTTCTGTCGTATGCATGCAGTAATAAAATGCATTTTGTGATGAAAATGATGGCTTAATTTAGTAATCAATTACTTATTTGTGATAGGATACTCCGTCTTTACCCAAACTTGAGGTTTTTGACCGCCTTTTACAGGTAAGTACTGCACAACCAACCATTTTATGGGAGCTCTTACTAGCGACAGTTTGCAAGCCCAATGGCGAATGATCTTTTTTTTTTTTTTTTTTTTTTTTTTTTTTCGGCAGGAACAGAAGGTGGTGGCTCCAGGGGACCTTCTTCCACCCTTACGCGGACTTTGCGGCGAGCGCTGAGGGCTCTCAACCGCTACTTAAAACTAAAATAAATTTAGGGCAACGGTAGCCTGAGGGTGCCCCCTGTGGGGCTCGACCTCGGCTCAGGACGTTGCCTGGGGGATATGTGGGAGGACTTAGCATACAAATATATTAATATTTGGGGAAAGGTCGGATTGCTAAGGCGCTAGGCGAATGATCGCGGCCAACTAGTTTTTATAAACGAAGTGAACGAGCGGTCAACTTCATTGGCAGAGGGGAACGTACTAACCAAAGAGTACATTATGTACTAACGCTTACGATGAGTTGTTAGCGGTTGGAGATAGAGAATAGATAAAATTACATATTACTTTTTCTAGGCCTACAGTAGCTACAATCATCAAAACTATCTATAACTAACTATCTGTAAGAAATGTGACCAATTTTATAATTATTTGTTAAATCTGTAGAAAGTTCCTCTGGATATTTGTTTTGAGAAATTAAAAACGGTGTACGACGTAATAATATATTTTTATATACAGAGCGAGCATATTACAGGATCACACACGATGCAAAAAGGGAAGACATTTTGTGACAGCAAAGAGTATAATAATAATATATTTGGACCAGAGACTAACAGGAAGACTCATCTACTACTAGCGCCAATACGGACAGAATAGGAAACTATATTGTTGCTAGCGTTCTAAAGCTATGTTTATTTCAACAAAATCAACCACAGATACTGAAGGACAGTTATTTTTCTGGCAACGGCAACGGTACGCTCGATAGTGAGTATAGAAGGCATATTTATACCAATCTTTTGTAGGTATGTCTTTTATATCTTTCTTGTGAAGTGTTATTTCGGTATTTATTAGATCTGGGTGGCTTTGACACTATTTTATAATACACGTTGGCAAATTTTGGGAAATCTTGGCAATGCCGCAATAAAAACCGAGATCAAAAAATATTATAATCACTACCACTACGTTAGAGTCGAGATCGGCCTTGAAGTAGACTTATATTATTTGTACCATCTAGGTAACTGTTGATCGGAGCTGTTTAGAACTTTAACCCCTATTACACTACACAATATGGCCCTCTGCGAATAACGTTGTCCCGCACCGCACTGAACTAACGGGTGAGAGAGAGAGTAAGTATAGTAGATTAGCTGACTTAGAAAAGCATGACACGACCCTTAGACAAAGTAGTCTGACAAGTACACTAATATCAGTTCTGGGTGTCTTGTGTGTTACGAGTATTTCATTGCCCGACCGTAGAGTGCTTAGGCAACTAGGCAGATCGAGATGATCTGATTGCTTTATGTCCCTTAACATAAGGCTTAACTTACTTCCCTAACTAACCTCCCTAAGGTAGGAGGGTAAGAGACCCTTGAAATCGGGTAATATCTTTGCCTCTACCTACCTAGGTAGGTACTTTGTACCTATAGGTAGGTAGGTTGAGCCAAAGATATTAATAGTAATTACCTACCTAGGTAGGTAATTAGATGCTGGTAAATAAATAAACAATTTTTATTTCATAATACTTATTTATATTTACAATAACCTAAATTAAAATAGATAGGTAGGTACCTACGTATTATATAATTACATTATGCCTAAATTACTCTGAATTACAAAATTTCTCTGATACTCTGTGTGACACCAGCAACCAGTACAAAAGTTCCGAATATTATAAGAATAACGTCCTTTATGAGAATCCAGTTATGTTTGCCGAGGCCTCTCTCCCAGTGGAATATGAGATCCAGTATAGAAGGTGCAATTAAGCCAAGGAAGGAATAGAAGAAGGCGCCCTCCAAGCCGATCACATGTTCTAGCTTAGGTAGCACAGCTGCCGCTACCACTGAAAACGAGATAATTGTTTATTAAAATGCTATGTCGTAGGTAGGTATCAGTAATATTCGAAGCGTTTAGGTAATCGCAAAATATCGGATGTCTTATTCTTTCACTTTATACTGTGCGCCATTTACTACCAAGGCTTTGGCTCTTTTAAGTAATTCTATATCTGTTACATCTAATAAAAGGTCTCGTCTGCCCTATCAACCTTCATAGTGAACCAATTGGTTTCCAGAGTAGTACAATGCTTTGTTAAGTTGGAGGGCTATGTATAAAAAGATATCCCAGGCTATACAAACGTTTATGGGGTCAATGTGTAGGTAGGAAGGTACCTACTGTTGCTGAAGTCAAAATGCCTGATATCCTAGGTACACATTGTGGCACTCCATATTCACATTATTATGGGAATTACTGAATATGTATAACTCCCTATCATTTTAATGTAACCATAAAGGAATTTATGTTTGTAACCCATGTATTCTTTCATACATATTATTATGTACATATTATAATAACTGTTTTTTGGTAATCCAAAAAACTGATTGAGGATGTTGTAGGGATGCAAAGAGATATTTTATTTTGTCTGTTTAAACGCGATAAATAATCATCGAAGTGTTCATCTATCGCGTTTTAATTAACCTTTGTAATTTTTTATTAACTCATTATTACACAATAATATAATGGTTATGCTTTTCTGGGACATTTCTTCATCTGATAGGTAGCTGTCAGAGCTAATGGTACTGGAAACCAGATACATGTACCTGCCTAAGTAGGTACCTACTACTTTTTTTAAATAATATCCACGCCCATTATACCTCATAGTACGAAGAGGGTACAAGGTTTACAGTAGGTACACACGACCAACATCCACATTTCGCCTATTATAGATTAAGTCCCGAGTGGCATGTGGCGAGCATTGCCACTGTTTCACGGGCTCTTCCTCAATTCCGGAATACCAAAAATACAATGAAGCTTCAATTGCATCTCGCCCGTTTTAAAATCTCGTGTCTAGGTATTACTATTAACTTGAAATGAAATGAAATATTTTATTCATGGTCTTCACAGGCACATATTGATTGTCACAAGTGAACATTAATTACCCAAAAACAAGCAACATATAAATATTTGTCCTGAGTATGATTCAAAGCCACTACATTTAGCATGACAAGTATCTAACTACATTTTTTTTTAAGGTGGGGAAATCAAGGGGAAAAGAGCGACTTCGGGGGAAGTGCCCAGGTTATGTCAGACTCGTACTGACTAAAACCCCCCCTTTTTCCTTCTCTGCCGTGTAGCTACGGGAGAAGCTTGTTCTGAGTCACCTGCCCCGCCGACAGCACGCTCCATTTTCAGGGAGCCCTCCTCTTTGGGGTGAGACTTGGCAAATGAGATAGCCAAGCCCCGCCCCACTTCCACCAAGGCGCCCAGGAATACTTGGGCGCCTCCAGTACGGGACCCTTAACGTCGGCAGCAGATCCCCGATCTACCGTCCACAGGTCCCCGTTAGAGCGGCATCCGGCCCGCGAAGGCCAAACGCCGCCCGCCACGTCGTCGGCGGCGGATAGGGAGCGAGTCGACGCTATCTACCCGCTGCCGCTCCGCCGCTTCCTTCTGCGACATAACTGTGTCGCAGAAGGAAACAACAGCCTCCAGGACTCATTGCTGTATTGCGCCGTGTCCACGGCTCCCGCCGGGCAGTGGTGGCACTCCTCGGTGGGCTCCCTGCCCAAGTATCTAACTCGTTGGAGTGGTCAACACCAAGCGGCCCTAACACATTCACCATAAAATTAAATCTCAAACGGGGCTTGGCTTGAAGCTTCATGTGCTTACCGGTAAGGGTCGCGAAGAAAGCACGCATGAAGGCTTGAGCAAGGTTATGATATTTCTGAGCCACGTACTGTTTAGTGTTACGCCAAACGATTTCCATTGGCACATAGAATTGAAGGGTATATGTGAAGAATATGGCAAGAATGATGAAGCTTTTCGCTGCTAATGCTGGGCTGAAAATTAAGAATTAGTTACCTATTAAAACTCTTTTTTTCAAATCCTACAATGAGCCTGTTTGAGCTTTCGGTACTTATAAGAAAATATGACGAGGAAAACATAGCACGGTGGTACCAAAAATGGTATGAATATAAACAACTGATTCTTTTGATGGATGAGTCTACGATTGACTGATTTGAGTTTTAAGTGTGCGTAAGCGATTGCCTCGCTGTCACGCAATCATGACACCCGCATCGCTCCCGTTTATCAGTAAACGCCACAACTACGCACAGGTAGGTACATAGTATACTAATAGGTGTCTTGTGGCACACCGCACAAGGCTAAACCTTGTTAAAAAACAAGAAGGAAAACTGAAACTTTTTATATGCTGTCTTACGTAGATACTTACATTTCCTCAGTAGGTAAGTTAAGTGTTATGCTTCCTAGTGCTTTATCACCGTAGCGCAAGTAGCCAAGAAACCCCATGGTCATATAAAGCAGGACAACAACCGTCATGGTAAGGTTCAGAACGCCTGGACAGCCAAGGAAGTGCTGTGGCTTAGCCATAGTGTTCTCTACTGGTAGCACTACACCAATACCTTCCATGGCAAAAATAACTGTTCTGAAATAAAGTAAAGTAGATCTTTAATAGGGAGACCATAAAATCGTTGTTTAAATAAAAGGCAAGTAGACCTCTAATTGTAGTTAGTTAAGTATATTACATCAATGACTTACCCTATAAAAAGAGGTAGTTTTCCTATTTCTACTGAAGCCGGCATCACGCTTAAACTAGGAAAATCAAGGCAAATATAGTATAGACAGATGAGGAATGTAAGTACTAGAAGAATATTAGCGAAGCCAGAGAAAGGTGCCAAAAACTTCAGGTTCTTGATTTGCGTGAATATAAGTATGGGCACTAATAATATCAGACAGTACATTGTCACGGTGATGTTATTGCCTTTGTAGTATTTGTCAACAATCTGGAATGAGAAAATGAATATTTTTGGGTAGGTTCAAATGAATATGACATTTTAAATAAAACTTGATCGAAGAATCATAGCAAAATTACTAGACACATACCTATACCGGCGTGTTTGGTAAGTTTAATTCCCTACCTATCACATCGTAGGGGGTTCGATTCCCGCCCAGTACAGACATTTGTGTGCAAGAATATACTCTGTTTGTCCTGAGTTAGGGTGTAATTATTTACATAAGTATGTATTTAAAAAAGTATATCAGTTAACTGGTTTCCATAGTAAAATAAATGTTGATTTAATGACATACTCTCCCAAGAGACGCCGGAACACCATTATTGATGTCAGAAAAGAACTCCTCAAAGCATCCTTGATTGAATTTAAGTCAAGGAGATTTTTAGTAAACTCAGAATATGGGTGTTAATTTATGTTGCACGCAAAGTGAGAATTTTGTAGGTAAGTTTGAAAATTATCTACATTAGGTATGTAGCACCATAGCCATCATGGCAGCTTTGCCAGCTGCCACTTGAGTTTAATATTTGAGAACTCGACATGTGATATTCGAGCATTTAATTTTAAATCATCGAACCGTATACTGTTTGTTGGATAATTGTCAAAGATCCAAGTTACCTGATCGACTGAATCCACGAGTAGGATGACATACACCGCACAGGCGCCAAGAATGGTGAAAGCCATCGCCCAGTCTATAAATATCCTGAAATATGTGAAGTTCAACTTTAGTTGTTGTTGATGTTTTTGAATATATAAATACGTTATTGACGAGTGAATAACCTAAGCCATTTGTTTGGGTGAAACACATTCGGATGATGCAAGTCTACAAAAATAAATATAAGTAGGTACTGGTAAGAAACTTTTACAATTTCAATTGCCTCTTCACTTCATTTTAAAGCAGGTATAGTATATTCTGTCTTGTAAGTAAAATCATGTGAACTCCGATATAGTAAGTACCTACTTATCTATAATTGTAATAACCTGTAGATTCGATTCGACGCAATACGCGTTTTCTTGATTTCCTATCGTTAATTATTCAGTCTATTTAATGTCCATTAAATTAACGATTTCAAATTAGAGAATTAATAAGATACAATGCTTCTTTGATGTATGGAAAACCTTTTTAGGGTTACGTAGTCAAACAAAGAATTCTTAGTTTCGTCGTGTCCGTCTCTCCGTCGGACTGTCATGGCCAATTTACACGGAGACAATAAGGGGGCGTCCATTAATTACGTGAGGTGTTAAGGGGGTAGGAGGGAGCGAGACGAGCCGAATCTCATCCAATCTCACGTGGGGAAGAGGGGAGGTCTCGGCGATTATCATGTAATTTTTTTTTCGATATTCTCACTGTGATTCTAGACTACGTTATCTTAAAACTATAATTTTGAAAATAATAAATAAATTATGTTTTTTTTATTAACTCCAATGCAATCAAGCGTATACACAAGTGTAACAGATAAGCGTATTCACACGAAAAATACGCATTTTGAAAAATCTGACGTGAGATTAGGGTCGGGGCCCCTCCCCGTCGAGAAATCACCAAAATCGCCTCACGAAATTAATGGACGCCCCCGGGATAGAAAACTGAAATTTTGGATGCAAAAAATCTAAAAAGGTATGTCCATGAAATAAGTACCTATAGATACCTCTGTACATAATCTCGGGACGATCACGAGTTCCGCATGGAAGACATACGTTTTAATGGCAAAAAACGGAACCCTTATGGATTCGTCATGTCTATCTGTCTGTCTGTCTGACTGTCCGTCTGTATGTCACAGCCACTTTTTTCCGAAACTAAGAATGATACTGTTGAAACTTGGTAAGTAGATGTATTCTGTGATCCGCATTAAGATTTTCACACAAAAATAGAAAAAAAAAACAATAAATTTTGGGGGCTCCCCATACTTAGAACTAAAACTTGTTTTTTTTTCATCAAACCCATACGTGTGGGGTATCTATGGATAGGTCTTCAAAAATGATATTGAGGTTTTTAATACAATTTTTTTCTAAACTGAATAGTTTGCGCGAGAGACATTTCCAAAGTGGTAAAATGTGTGTCCCCCCCTGTAACTTCTAAAATAAGAGTCTGGTAAAACTAAAAAAATATATAATGTACATTACTATGCAAACTTCCACCGAAAAATAGTTTGAACGAGATATAGTAAGTAGTTTTTTTTAATACGTCATAAATCGTAAACAACAATTTACCTTTCATTGAATCAACTCAAATATAAAAAATAAATACGAGACAAAAAAAAGAACAATTACAAAATTAAAAAAAATGAAAATTAAAGGGTGTCCCCATACATACATAGTTACGCCAATTAATAAAGACCACTGAGTTGTATGGGCGCTCATATAATTTAGAAGTCTAGTTTAATTGGCACCAACCTCAAATAAGGTATATAAATAAAATTGTACATTTCCCGTGATGGATGAACGATGGACGAAGTTTGTACGGTACCCTCGGTGCGCGAGTCAAACTCGCACTTGGCCGGTTTTTAGGGTTCCGTAGCCAAATGGCAAAAAACGGAACCCTTATAGATTCGTCATGTCTGTCTGTCTGTCTGTCCGTCCGTCTGTCCGTCCGTCCGTATGTCACAGCCACTTTTTTCCGAAACTATAAGAGCTATACTGTTGAAACTTGGTAAGTAGATGTATTCTTTGAACCGCATTAAGATTTTTACACAAAAATAGAAAAAAAACAATAAATT
The DNA here is from genome assembly GCA_951216915.1 of Tetheella fluctuosa. Lineage (NCBI taxonomy): Eukaryota > Metazoa > Arthropoda > Insecta > Lepidoptera > Drepanidae > Tetheella > Tetheella fluctuosa. The sequence goes on along the minus strand of OX578217.1, from coordinate 5,538,144 downwards.
TAGGGGGTTCCCCATACTTTGAACTGAAATTCAAAATTTTTTTTTTCGTCAAACCCATATGTGTGTGGTATCTATGGATAGGTCTTTAAAAATGATATTGAGGTTTTTAATATCATTTTTTTCTACACTGAATAGTTTGCGCGAGAGACACTTCCAAAGTGGTAAAATGTTGACCCTCCCCCCCCTGTAACTTCTAAAATAAGAGAATGATAAAACTAAAAAAAATATATGATGTACATTACCATGCCAACTTCCAACGAAAATTGGTTTGAACGAGATCTAGTTAGTAGATTTTTTTTAATACGTCATAAATCGTAAACCGCAATTTACCTTTCATTCAATCGACTCAAATATAAAAAAATATGGCAAAAAGCAAGGTCTTACAGCACAAATAAAGGAAAAATTCTAAAAAATAAAAAAGTTGAAAATTAAAGAGTGTCCCCATATATACATAGTTACGCCAATTAATAAAGACCTCTGAGTTGTATGGGCGCTCATACAATTTAGAGGTCTAGCTTAATTGGCACCAACCTCAAATACAGTAAATAAATAAAAGTATGCATTTCCCGTGATGGACGAACGATGGACGAAGTTTGTACGGAACCCTCGGTGCGCGAGTCAAACTCGCACTTGGCCGGTTTTTTGATTTATCTGTAGTCTGGGTTGGAGTATAAATATTTTCGATTCTTCAAAACATCCACAATAGGTAGGTATACCTATGTACACTGGTATGTATTTAGTTAGACAGAGATACCAATTATAAATATTATCAAACGTACTATGTATGCCTCATGCGACATAGAAGATAAAAAATAATATTGATTGATTGATCAATATGATTGAAAGAATGTTTTCATCCTTGACCAAGCCTCGAAACGATCAATTTGTAGACGATTCAAATAGTTACAATAATTATATTATAATTAAATTAAAGGCCTTTTAAAAAGACATGATTCTGAGTAAATGATCAGTATGTAAGTACTGGGTTTTGCACCCGCCGAGTGTGTCCCCTACGACTTGAAAAATTTTATACGTCTCTGGTAGCATAGAAGTGAAAACATTATTATTATACATATAATTTCTATGAAGATATAAACTACTAATTTGACATGTGCTAGGATCTTATAATGCTAAGTGGTTATAATATTTTTGAAACCTTTGATTTTAAATTCACTGTAAGACCAACCAAATGTGACTGGAAGCAGAAAAGGTGTTCCACACAAAAAAAAGAGAGCACTTATTGTGTGTCAGCTTAATTAGTAGTAGCCTATTATGTCCTTCTACCATAGGCTATCTGCGTACCAAATTTCAACGCGATCGGTTCAGCGGTTTAGGCGTGAAAAGGTAACAAACAAACAAACTCACATTCGCTATAATATTAGTTAGGATACTCACCTAGATGCTCTTGATAATTTTCGTAAAGGTTGGGGTCCAGTTGCGAAAACGGCTTCTACTGTTTCCGCATATCCGAGTGATGGTACTTTTGATACCCTCGCCACATCTTGTGATGTTTTAACCTGTAAACATGTTATGAAATTGTATGTGAGACTAAAAATTAATAATGAACTGAGATATTTATAATATAAAAATTTAATTAAAAAGTTAATGTTATGATTTATTTCCTACTTATCTTGTCAATATTTTTTTAATATTTGTGATTATAAAAAAATATTATATTTAGATATATGATACCCACATCTCTACAAATACCTAACAACGCTTTTTACTCTTTTGTGTTCTTTAACTTTCGGGAAGAACTTACTTACAATATATTTGAAATACTTACTAACAAATACACGCAATGTGTACATATGTAGCCCAATATGATTGTACCGAAGATACCAACAATTGAACCGGCATTTTTGAAGGCACTAGGCATCGCTAGGATCCCTGATCCTAGGGACGATTTCAATAGATTGGCGAAAGATCTCACGTTCCTAAAAATAAAATAAAAATGCTTTGTAATAGGACACCTAATTATTGTAAACTATCTACCAATCAAAAAATTACAGCGTAATGTGGCTGATTTAAAGGAACTGTGAAGCTTTTAGAATAAACATCATAAACAGCGTGTATATTGCACGCTGTTCACCATTCCTATTATTAATTTTATTATGATTATACTTGCGTGTATAATTAATTAGGTAAACAACAAGTGGCTACTTACGAATTTGGATGTTCCAGTTTTCTATTCTTAAAGGGATCATATGGATTCATCTCCAAATCGTTTTCTTTACATTTTGTGTTGATTGTGCTTATGGAAATCGTCGACGGATAGATACCATTTTCCGTTATAATAGCCCTGTAAGTAAAACAATAAATTCCTAATTTTATTCATCACTGACAACTATTGGGAGTCACGTTTAGGTACTTAGATAAGTGTAAAAAAAAACTAACATTCCGATAGTCAACTTTTTCATTACTAATATTTAACAAGGAATCTGGGAATTATAAATTGTCAGATAGTGAACTTGCATTGATAAAATCATAACATAAAAATAGTACCTAGGTACCTAATTAATGTGCAAGCTCATTTCTGATCTCCAACATTAACAAAATCATTGCCTGATAGGGCATTTTGTATGATACTAATATTAGTCATCTGATAGTAATTACTTATAGAGAACCTTGAGGGAATCTATTTATAGTTCAAATATCATAAAACTAATAATGAGATAATCACTGAATTCACGGAAATCAAGCAGTAATCATCAGTCAATAAGTTATACATCTTCAATCAAAATAACTTCCACTTATACTTGTGTGTATGCAGTTTAGAAGATAAATTTAGATTTAACTATGAAGTAATTATTAAGAATACTTTAATTTTTAAACTACAACAAGATAATTTTAATTGAAACCGCATTGCTGAGGTGATATCAAACAAGACTCATGATAAAGTATCTATTCGAGTAAGTAGATATAATAAAACGACTGACATTGTGAGCTTGAGGACTTTGGGATAGTCTAGCAAGACAGTCGACATTTTATTAGATTAATGCTGATATTATAATAAAGATATCACGTTTCAGTTATCTCACAGTTTAAATAATGACATACCAAAGACGCATTTACTCGTATATAGAGAACAATTAAAGGCTCTATGTATTTGATAAAGTTAGCGTTATTGTGCAAATCATCATATTAAATTAGTTAGGTATCTTACAATTTTATAGGACCCTACTATAATCATAAAATTAAATGTTTAGTTTAGATGTACATTTTAGTTTGTAATATAGAAGACCATTTTTTATATCGATACATTAGTTACTGAACGACTGAACTGAAATTTAAAAAACAAAAACTATCTTAAGTAAGGATTTCAAACCGTATTATGTATGTCATCAAAACTTAGGTAATTAGATAGATAGTTACCTAGATTCGTATATAGATTAATAATTATCTAAATACCTACCTTCTAGTACTTATTACCTCATAATTATTGATATATTTTTATTGAAGTATTTTATTTTTATGATTGTTATTCTGATCGCATAAAACTTTAAAAGTAAAAAGAAATACCTTATTGTTAGTAAAACTAGTATGTTAACGACTGTTATAAATAATGAAAATAATCTCAGTTTTATAATTCTTGTTCAGAAATAAAGAAAGTAATAATAATCGTCGATACGTATATTATTTTAAAATTATATGATAAAAAAATGATCGTTGGTTTCTTGGTTGCTTAAAAATAATCAACTTTAATAATTTTAAAGAATTATATTACACGACAACAATATAATAAAGTTATTTAAAAGTAACTGTTCATTAATTCACTCGATATTTAGTGCCCTGGTTATATCCGCAAGCAGTCATAGAAGATCCTACCCACAAAACCAGTTCGACTATTGAGTCATAGACGAGGACAAATATAATATAAAACGTGCATAATATATGAAGTGAACCGGTTTTCTACCATTTATTCTGACGCAAATAAGTGGTGAAGTATGATACTTATTACTTAGATTCACGTGATATGTTTTTGTATATCTTTTAATAAAAGGGATTTTTTATAGATTAAGTAAATTCGGGTTCCTGTTATCAATACTAGTAATAAAAGGGGTGTATTTGCGTAAGGGATAGAGCCGGGATTCGAACCGACAACCTTGGCAGTTTTGTGTGGAGACTATCATCTGACGGAAAGAAAACCAATGCTATTTAAAACCTAACATGGCAAGTGAAATTTGCACTTGAATATATAAATCTAGATAATAACCTAGTATGTCAGCCAAGTTAGCGCATGACGCAAGGTGTGTTACACGAATAATTTTGAGATATTGACTACTGTAATTCAGAATCCTAGACTACTTCCAGGTGAGATGGAAGCTTAAGTATTGAGGTAGGTCACTGGGCGTAATGGAACAATTTGATTTAAACTGATGAAAAGAAAACTGAAAATTATTGGTAAATATTGCAGATAAAGCAAAATAATTTAAATAACTTGTTTTGTTATTTTATGTTATGTTACGTGTGTATCTTTAGAAAAAGTGAACAAACATTGAGCGACCTAACGAGCGAGTTTGAATTTAATGCTTCTATACTGACGTCATCGATAGCCAATTGTAAATTTATAGGTATCGAAGACAATGTTGTCTTATATTGTTAACTAGCTATTCGCTCGCGTCTTCATTCGCGCAGACTTTATAAAATATCTATATTTTTTCTTTCTTTAACCCGATTTCGGCGTAAACTCCATGAAATCCATTCAGTGGTTTCGAAGATTAGCGTGTTTAAAGAGACAGGCAGACAAGAAAATAAAATCTCTTTGTATTCTGTGACTCTACCTACGTGTGATGTAGGACACTCCATTTTAGATAATAATTTCTAACTTGTCCATGACCACTATACGGTGATTCTCAGACGATACCTTCCTGTCAGATTTGAACCATGTAGTTTCAATATCTCCAAGTAAAATATCCATCACATACGGACGGAACTCTAAAATGTATGTAGGCAATGTATTAGCCAACATTCAAATCAGCAACGTTTTATGAAATGTCAAAACGATAGGTTTATATGGAGTTTTGTATTAATTACAAGCATGTGACGTCATAATTATAAAGCATCAAAAGCTTTACTCTTTATGGTTAGATTGGTCATTAAAAATCATAAAAAGGATAAATTTAATAAAATAATCGTGATTTCCCCCTTTTTTTAGATGTTTTATACATTGGTTAGTGTTGGAAAATTTATTTTGGCAAATAACCTATTAGGCAGTAGTGACGCTAGAAATAATACCCAATAACAGGTTTCTGCTACAACAAAATATTTTTCTTTCCTGTCAACCATGTAGTTGCAATATCCCCAAGTAAAATATCCATCACATACCTACGAACGGAACTCTAAAATGTATGTAGTAATGTCCTATTAGCTAATTAGGCAGTAGTGACGGTAGAAATAAACCCAATAACAGGTTTCTGCTACACCTAAATATTTGTTTTTCTTTGAAAACTATTCTACTATTTACTTGGCATAGATTATGTTATGCACTATAACTTGCAAGATAAAATTTCATTCATGATTTTTCTACGCGGCGCGTGCTGTGAGAATTAAAGGTGAAGAAAGTTTAGACTTTAGTCTTCACACTTAACGGAGCATAAAAATTACACAATGTTGGCGCTTATTATCATAGCGATTGCAATGTTATACCTACTCCCACACGGTTCTGCCTGAAATAGTTCCGTTGTCATGTTTTAGAGCTTTGAAAGATCTAACTATTTAAATTCGTTCATAATCCATGAAATTCATGCAAAACTAGTGTAACAACATTTTTTTTTAAATATTTCAATGAAAGAGTTAAACTATAGGGTTAAAATATTTTGTGTTAACATTATAAAATTTATAAATGAACTCACGTTGAACTGAATTCCTTCATTGTGTAAGTGTCCGTCATTATCACAGCGTTTTAAATTCAAAATTAAACAGTAAAAAATAATGGCACATAAAATAAACACAAAACTATTCTTCTATTTACAAATTAATTGTTTATGTTCATAAGACGTATTTTTTTAATTTAATGTATTTACGCGCGCGCGACATCTTGCGCGCGAACATACGCAGTCAATGATCGTCTAGCGCGCAACGGTGATCTTTATAAATATAAAATACGCATGATCGTCTCAGGGCCCTTTTGGCACGAAATTTAGCTCAAGGGCGACGAAGTATGGAATTCTGGATGCAGTATTTGTGGTCCCAGATACTGCATCCAAATTTAAACGCAGCATTTCCCGGGTCCTGCGCGCGGCGCTTCGAAAGTTTATGTACTGCGTATATCTTACGTTTTCAGAGAGATAGCAAATATCACTACTATATAACATTGCCAAATGCATTATAAACAATAAAAAGCGAAAATTTAAATTTGTTAACCTATATTGTAGAACTAAAACCTCCATATACCTATAGGATATGTATAAACTTTAAATGTCGCCCCTGACTTCCACCACTGCCACGCCACTTCCACCACTGTCTGTTTTTATTTTCAGATTCTGGATGTAAATATCTATAATAAGTTTTTTTTTGTGTAAAATGGGTTTACGTTTGGCCATCGACTGACCACGGAATATATTTGCAAGTTATATGTCATTAAATTAGTTATCTGGTCGACATCGTCTGTATAATGATACTTCTGCTACCTGCTTGCCAACCTACTGACAAAAAAAACACAATTAATGCTCTGTTTAGTTTGGGGTCAGGTGGTCGTGTGTGAAGAATTTTCCAATAAAACATCCTATTTATTATTAACAGCTCTGTCGTCTATCATTCAGAGAGTTAAAGGTTCCTACATTGTGGATACTTTGAGATGTTTTTTTTTTTTTATTATAAACAGGAAGGTGGTGGGTCCAGGGGACCTTCTTCCACCGTTACGCGGACTTTTGCGGTGAGCGCTGAGGGCTCTCAACCGCTACTTAAAACTAAAAACTAAAACTAAATAATTTTGGGCAACGGTAGCCTGAGGGTGCCCCCTGTGGGGCTCGACCTCGGCTCAGGACGTTGCCTGGGGAATGAGGGAGGACTTAGCATGCAAATAATTATAATTATTTGGGGATCGGTCGGATGACTAATATGCAGCTCGGGCCGCTTAAACGGGACGAGACTGAGAGGGACGTCGCGACGGTCCTCGCCGGCGAGGACGAAATCTTGGTTGTCGGTTGCGCATTTGTATCTGTTTTCGGGCTTCGTCAGCCTCGATTTGAGCTAAAGTGGTGGCATCGCCTGGTTCGCTGAGGGCGTGCCTAGGCCTACGGATGCGGGAAATAAGGGACGGGGTGTATGTGACAGTGTTGACTATCAAGGGATTCGCGTGGTGCGCTGCGGTATCAAAATATCGGCGCGAGGCGCGTTTTATAAATTGTTTGATTGTAGGGAGACCTAAGTCAAGGTGGAGGTTTTCATTGCGCATGTACCACGGGGCGCCCGTGGCTTTGCGCATGAAACGGTTTTGAATCACCTGAAGGGTGTGGAGATGTGTGGGAGCAGCGTGAGCGAACACGGTGCTCGCATACGTCATGACTGGACGGATACACGCGGTATAGAGTCTAACCTTGCTTTTTAGGGCAAGTTTAGACCGGGCGTTGATCATGCAGTGGAGTCGTCCTGCCACAAAGGCGGCGCGCGCGCGAACCGCCCTTATGTGTGCAGCGAAGGATAGGCGATCATCGAGGGTCACACCGAGATATTTGGCTTGCCTCTCCCAAGGGATCGGCTCGCCGAATAGTGTGACTGGGTCGGGGATGGGGGGACGTCTTTTTCGGTCGGTTCTATAAAAGAGAACCGCCTGACTCTTGGAGGGGTTGATCTCTATTCTCCATTTCCGGAACCATGCGCCTAGGGCGTTGGCTGCGGTCTGGAGTTTCTTAGAGATCGCGGGCGGGCTTTTGCCTGAGCAATATACGGCAGTGTCGTCTGCAAAGAGAGCGAACTGCGTATTCCTGACTCTAGGGATGTCGCTCGTGTAGAGCGTGAAGAGCAAGGGAGATAGTACCGAGCCCTGCGGGACACCGGCACTAATGGGGTGTGGTGAGGACAGGACGCCTTCGACCCGATATCGAAAGAGGCGATTCGACAGAAAGTCTCGTAAGATGGTCACGAGTCTCGGTGGCACACCTAGGGTGTAAAGCTTGTAGATCAAGCCTGTGTGCCACACCTTGTCGAATGCCTTTGCGACATCGAAGAAAAGGGCGCCTGTCATGTGACCTCTCTGGTAACTTGTGGAGATGTGTTCAACAATTCTATGGACTTGATGAACACACGAGTGTTTGGGTCGGAACCCAAATTGCTCGTCTGGGAGGAGTTTGTTAGCATCGGCAAATGCTTTAAGGCGGACATAAATGATTCTTTCATAAATCTTGCCCAGTACGTTGAGCAGACTTATGGGACGATAACTGGAGGGCTCGGACTTGGGTTTGCCGGGCTTGTGGATCCCAATCACGTGGGCTTCTTTCCACTGGTGTGGGAAAATATTGTTTGAGAGGGCGGCATTGAAGATGGCCGTCAATAGCATGATAAGGGAGGCTGGGAAGAGTTTGATCACTCTGTTGGTGATCTTGTCCGAGCCCGGGGCCTTACGAGGGTGTAACTTCCCGATGATCGCTTTCACCTCGTCATGGGTCGCGGGTGGAAGTGGGTCGTCATTTGTGTTGACGTCATTGGCGACGTCGTCAGTCGGGGGAACTTTGAGATGGTCGAAATCTACATTTTATTTTGCATGTTATGCTTACAACTGTAGTTCCATTCGTAATATTTTTGGGCACTCATTCGGATACAATCTTCTGCTCAGTATTAAGTATGTCCTTTCCATATATAGAAAGTAGGTATAAAAGTAACAATGAAAAATTAAATAGTAAATGCAAAATGCGGTCGCCACCAATGCGGATTAGAACCCATAGTTTAGCTTATGATTATATCAATAAAATGTTTTAAGTAACTGATCATTCATCAAACGTAGCCAGGAAAGAATTTGTGACATCTTTCATTAGTTTCAATGGCTACTCTTGTTAGCATAGTTTTATTAACATTTGGCACGCAAGTCTGCGCCGCTTTATTTATAAGTATAGAATACCAATGATTGTCCCTTAAACTATTTAGCAGCAATATATATTTCTGTATCGTTTCAGACTGTTAACCCCATAGTCCGTAATATTTCAAGCAAGCGGTGAATTTATAGATATTAGACACTAGGGAATGATTTCCTAATTTAAATATTGAAAATAGAAAAAAAGTTCTATTACTTAGGAGTTTATTTATTTTTAGGTCTGTAAATAAATACTCTTTGTGGTATATCTATCAGAGCACACTATTTGTAGTAAATTCTTACATTTATAATAGTGATTCTTGAACAGTTTTTTTAAAGTTATTTGTTTCTTAAATATTTTTTACCGTAATACCGGTTACTGCGTCCTTCATTTTATTTAGCGAGATGAGTATCTCCAATTGAGTAAATTAATATTGTGTATAGTTTAGTATGTTATGCTGTTAGTAGAGAGTAGTTTCCAGATTGTTGCCGGTATTGCCACGTTGGAGGGCAATGCTGATTCTCTGATTGGTAGGGGAGAGGTGCCATGAAGAGGACAATTTTATTTGGTTAAAGATTTCAAGTAATAAATGAAGCTTAATAAAACAAAGTTTTGTTTATGACGTAACTATATTTATTTATCTTTGAAAATTAACCAAAAACAATATCTTCTCAAGACGTTTTAGCATTAAAGCCAAATTAAAAAAAACTTAACATATGTCCCATTCACGACTAGGTGGTCTTCAAAGGGACAGTGATAGTCATGAAAGGGACATGTTTAAATATTTATCTTAAATTCACAATTATTATATATTCCTAGCAGTTATCATAGACATATTGTTTTATAATCATCTTATAACACTTAATTATTATTTGGAACATTTTTAGAAAATCGGTTCATAAGAGATCACAATTTATTAGTCTTATTAAAAAAAAATTAAACTTAAGTCTAATGACACAGATGACAGAAAAAATTAATGGTGCCTTTGGTACCACATTTTTCATTTGCCCATTTTTGACAAATTATACATAGAAACCAATTTTCCTTACTGGTAGAAAATTTTTGTTTGCAGACACAGCTTTTCATAGCTTTTGTAAGGGCTCATTATCACTCCTTTTCTTAGGAGGCATTTTAAGTTTTATTTTATAATACTTTCAATCATTTATCCTGAAACAAATAAGGCATTCATCATCAAACACCAGCATACATTACACACGTCATGAAAGGAACGTCCCTTTCAAGACTCGCCCAGCTGTCCCAAACAAGATTTTCATGCATTTTTAAAAATAACCTCAAAGCAAAAGTATTTCTGAATAACCTTGTATAAATGTGTACTCACCTTTTAGGTAGTTAAAACACTAATAAGTTTGCAGTACAATGAATGCCGATTAGTATCACAACAATCTTATAAACGATTCCCAAAAACAACAAAAAAAATACTTTGAACTACGAAATAACTCAACCACGTTTCACCATTTTGTTTTTCTAGACAGCCAAGTGATATTTACGTCAATATTGTCTATGGGTCAGTGTTGCTAGAATGCAGAAAATAAAAATCTACTACTTGGTTCCTAACGCAGTAAATTGAATTTGTCCCATTCAAAACCTGTCCCTTTCATAGCACTTTCCCCCTACACGCCAGCATTCGGGTCCTGACTCTTATAATCTAAGGACTTTTAAGATCATATTGAATAGGATTCTTCTGGGCAAGTCATCGTCCTTAATCGGTGGGTCAGTGGCTAAACGCAAGCCTTTTTAATATAAAGAAAAAAAAACACACATAAATTACCTACATACCTACGTATACTAAAAACAATGCTTTCATTATATGTTTTTTCTCAAATCTATCATCACATTGTTATCAGTACCTAGTACCAACTTATCTATTTTAGTTGGATTTGATTTAAATCTTTTTGAGTAGTGTGTCCACCAGAGACCTGAATTAAAACGGGTCTTATCTAATGACAGTTATTAACTACTTAAGATATTACTATAACTACTTTCCAGGTTCTACATTAGTTAAATAATTTTATTATGGATAATTCATTGAAATTATATAAAAGAAATTAAACTGGTTCTTTTTACCTCGGCGCGTCCTATATCGGGACTACTATTTACTTGGACTTGGTTAGAGCTGAACGATGTAAAAGGCAAATATCTCACAGTGCTGATCTATATAGGGAAGGCCTATTTTAGCAGCAGACATACCTAGGGTGAATATAAATAAAGATCCTGCTGACTGATTTGCAGGATTCTAACGTTGGCGATCGATCTTATCTAACGGTTGCTGCGCTTGGACTGAAGACTAGATGATTAGATGTCTACTAGCCTCTTCGTTATTCAAAAAGACGGTCAAGTTCGAGTAAAAGTGTAGCCCTGAGAGGGTTCCACACATTACATGTAGTATACAAATCGAAAATTTTGGTTGCGCGAATGATTTCAATTTTTTTTTAACTGCTGTTGTTCCAGACACGCTGAACTAATTACTTACTGATATTTTTAACAACACCTACGCACACCTACTGCATTTTTGTTTTCAAATTCATGCCATTGCCAAACCATTTTTCAGTAACGTGGTTATTTATGAATATTCGGACAAATGTAGGTAGACCAACAATAAAGTGTGTGCAGAAATTTATCTCAATCGGATGGGTGGGTTTGGTGGAACTAGTTTAAGATTCGACCCACACATTCTAGCAGATGATGTTAAATATTAGCTCAATAAAAATGTCTTTCTGCCATATGTTTAGACCATCGAAATAAGAATATCATATTTTTAATAAGATTGACTGCGTTTGGAGCTACGTAGGGCTCGAGAAATATCCAATCCACCGAATTTGAATGACCTATTGACTTTACTAATAATTGGATAAATTTATATTCTTCGTTCTATCAGAAAGTTAAGCTCATAAATAACGTAGACTTTGTTATAATGATTAGGTTATGTACAATTGCTGTAATGCATCTGTGAAAATCCGTGATTCAAGAATATTCGGCACATGGATTTAGGAAATTTCTAGCTCAACTAGATACCTACTAGTGTTTCCACCGTGTGCTATGCTATACAGTGTAAACTTACTTGCATAGTTTGCGACTGCGCACTTGGCGCAATCGGACTATGATTTATCAATGAATTAATGTGTTTAGGAGACAAGCTATGATCACTATAAATAGTTGCCAAAGATATAAATAATAAATTTTATGACTCCAAACCATGAACATTGGTCTTTTCGTAAATATGATTTTCTGTAGTAAACATTGCGTCGTAATTTATGACTGGTGACGACGAAAAGGTTATAAAAAAGTCAGTTAAAAATAGGTTGTTTTCCGGTTAATTCCAGTATTTATGTATAGAGCTTTTGGAAAATGTGAATGGTGTGCCACTTTTTAAACACGTCCTAAATAAATGATTTTCTTTCTTTCTTTCCTAAACTACTAGTTTTCTTGCCTCGCACCCCGCTGTTTCATCTGCTTTCTACAATTAGCACATGTAAATCTTAAAGGTAAGCCTTTTGTTTGCTTTTTTTTTATATCAAAGTTATTTTTGTATAGTGTTTTCTCTCAATAATAATACAATTAAATGAAAAAATGCCAAATGCAACTCAAGCTCGAATAAGGTTGATTCCGTACAAAATAATGAAACTAACCTAATTATGTGACTGTAATGTATCAGCATGTAATATAAAATTGTTCCAATTAAGATGCAATAATATTAGAAATAAATGTCAGTTTATAGTATCTGATAGCGTTTATGAGATAAAACCTGAAAAATATACGTTGACAAAATGATAAACGTTACACATATCTACCCACGTATTCTATAAAAAATCAACATTGGCACCATTTTGGTATGGAACCCTAAAAACAATTGAAACCGGCTTATCTTTTGTTTCTATATCTATATATATAAAATGCTTTGTCCTGAATGACTTAGGATCAACGCACAGCCTAAACCGCTGATTGTAGAGACCTGAAACTTAGAGAGTGTGTTCTTTGTATAACGTAGGCATCCAATAAGAAGAGATTTTCCAAAATTCTACCCCTAAGAGGGTGAAAAACGGGGGCAAAGTTTGTATGGGACAACGTGATTCCTTGGTCCAATCTACTTCAAATTTTGCATAAACATTCTTTAACAGAATTAATTGAAGATACGTTTCGTATTTTATTGAAACTCATCGCCTAACAGGGTTAAAAAGGGGTAGAAAGTTATTTTGGGGGAGATTTGCATCGAAGTTGATATCAATACTCCTTAGTGCTTTTGATTTAAATTACATTTTATTTTGACACATGTTTGAAAACTCAATCCGTCAATAAATATTTTTCCGGTCAGATTTATTTGAAACTTGATATTAATATTAATTTGTCAACACAATGTTTTTCGTAATTCTTACCCTAATGGGGTGCAAAAGTTTTATAGAACGACAATTTTTGGAATGGAGTAAGGAGGTACAGTTTGACGGGATATTTGGGCTCCTGGCTAGAACTAAGGAAAATGTTTTGTAGAATTAATCGGGGGAAATATATTTTGTAAGTGTCTTTATTGTGGAAAGTAGTTGGAATACGGATCTTGCGTAAATATTGCTCAGAGCAGATTATTAGGGTTATTATTATTATCATCTCTCTCTTTTCACCCGAAAAGGGTTGCAAAAGTGTGCATGGGAATAGTTTTTTTTACACTGCACTTTGTGTAGGTATACGGATTGGGGCTTCTTATAACGTATTCTTATACTAAGAATGTTTTGTAGGGGATCGCGGGTGAAAAAACCGCGGGCCGGAAAGCTATCTATATATATAGGTAATAAAACAGTAGAATCCGGTGTTTCTGTACATTGAAGAAAAGTAATCATATCTGTCTGTCTGATTATTTGTTAACGCACATTTCCGGAACTACTGAACGGATTTTCATGTAGATTTGACAGGTACATAGACTGAGATTAATTGATAAAGAAGAAGAATATAGCCTTCATTTAAATAAATTTGGATGTTGCAAAAAAGTAATCGTCATTCAATGATTTTTGGAATTTACTTTTATACCTACTGTTCGAAAGTTATCTAGAACCCGCGTGTATCTACATTATTTTATTTTAGTTGAAATGGAGTGTTTTTGATTGATGTAGGAAGAGTCAAATTGCAAAGAAACCATTTTTGATTTTTGTCTGTATGTCTATCTGTTTGAACACGCTTATCTCCGAAACCATCGAACGGATTTTCGTGGGTTTTTCACAATTTAATTAGGTTTGACTTGGCGCTTCCAATAAATAGGCTTTGTTTCGTAGAAATTCGAATTATTTCAGTTTGGGCATGATTCCAGATACAAGCTTAATTCCTCAGTTCAGTGAACAACGAAAGTCATCAGAGAACTCTATCACTATGTTTTTGCAATCATCAAAAAAAAAATGTGCAAGTAATAAGTTGTGTAAAATACTCATAAAGGCCAACCGTTAGAGATACATTTATGACCGAATTACGTCTTAATCAAAAAGCAGGCACTATACCATCGTGCCAAATGTAAGGTCAATGACTACGGCCATCAATGTCAATTTGTCCATATACCTACCAGATAGATTTAGAATCGGCTGGCTGTGATACGTAGACAGACACTTATGGTGTATGGTCACTATTTTGATTTTTTAACATTAGGTACGTCAATTTTAAGTGACTGCGCATGAGGCGTATTGCAATGGAGTATTCTGTGCATTAGTTATGATTTTGGTTAATCTTATCAATAAATAGTGAACATTTGTAATTATGGAACCAATATAATAGTAGGATGTTTTTTCAGGAGTAGGTATAGGTACTTAATCCTAAATTAGATTTAAAAATATTCAAATGTCTTACTTCTCATTACTCATCAAAGAAGAGCTTTCAATCATGATGGTGGAGTGAGGCCTACCTCTAGCAATCAATATTTATGTTATATAATGGTGATCAGGACGCTATACCTATAAAAAACTGAAATGAACGGGTTCTTACACCCTGTAGCATTTTTTATTTATTTTGAATAATCTTGTGTTTGGCCATAATCTCAGAATGATAGGTGATGATGTGGCCGAAGCCTAGAAGGAACTGGCCCTCAATACAGCTGCCGGAACACACCGGTAGGTACCTATTTGGCGACGTATTTCCAACATCACTACCACTAAACTATTATCGCCTTAAATTGTAGCTGACCAAATTTCATAAAATACTTCTTAATAAAAAAACAATACGGTCTACTCTACGTACCAAAATGAGCGAGACAATTTACAAAAATGAAAGGAAAATATTTATTTATAATTCTTGTAAACCAACAGTAATTCAAAACAAAATAAAATAGCTTCAAAATGAAGAATTAGTTTATAACTTTCGTACATTGGTATTTGGCAAAGTAAGCAAAATAGTCACAAAAAAACTATGCGCCAAGAGTAAGAATAACTTTACAACGTCTATTTAATTTTTATATTCTCGTTAATGGCAATACAACAGGAAGGTATAGAACAAGTAGCAACAGTGCCCGATATATCAACCTAGTTCTTTTATCATGTACAATCTTGGCAATGACTTCGGTATTTCTAACTCATTCGAAATCTGATTTATAAAGTTTATCGACCTTTTAAAACATATATTTTTAGTAAATAAAATAGAATGTACTAATTCGTTTTCTTTCCGACATTTTCACGTGCTTACGTTAATTTTAAATTAGCCTGTCAATTCTATTACAAAGTAATTTGATTCGCCACGCTATTTCATGCTTGTCTAATAAATCGATTGTTCCTATCAGTTATCACGAGAAAATAGCCCAACGTTAATAGTTGCAAAACGTGACTTTCAAAGAAACAATTGGTAATTCGATGTTATTATTTACTAGCTTTGCTCATACAGCCTTTATAAAATGGGAAACAAAATGAAAAAAACAGGCCAAAATAGCGTGTGTATTATCCCTTATCTTAAAAACTACACAACATATTTTAATCAAACAAATTTTCAAACAAATGTAGAATTTTATGAAATATCAATACTTACATGCTTCCTATATTCCGAACTTGACGAGTCAGTCTCTGAGCGGACTCAATTGAGGTGAGTCCAAATACCAAATGATCTTGATGACCAGAATTCAAAGGAAATAAATATAATACCTAATACATACCTACATATATCAATGTGTTTTGATCCTAAATAGTTATTATTACCTCCTCTTATTGAATTTTCTATCTAAATAGAGGTTTAATACTAACTAGAGCGTAGGCATCTACTTACACCTGTAATTAATTGTCCATGTGATTGAACAGGGAACTTGTATTTTTTTTTCAGTGTAATAAATAAATATAATAAAAACAAAAATATAATATTAACAAATTATTTGGATCAAAATATGACTTTCAAAAGTTCGCATCAAGAAGCAGCAAGTGTTTTTACTCTTTTAGTGTGTAGCTGTCAACAACTATCCATGGAGTGACGTCACCACACGATGTGTTTTAAATAACGTTCCCATTTAATTTATAAATAAGATATTTTGTTTTTCACAAACAATAACGTTTGAATTAACCTTTCATTAGGCTCCAGTCTCCCTAAAATCAGTGTTCTTGCGGAAATTATCAGAAAAGAAATATTTTTTTGAAAAAAATATATGTTGCAAGGGTCGAATTCAGAAATTTATAACTTTTTAAAGCAGTTTAAATAAGAAATTGAGACGATTTTGGAAAAAAGTAACTAGATAAGATTATTGTAGAGGATTTGCCGACAAATGTAATCTGAATATATTTCTTTTTTTTGTTATATATTTTTCGTGGCGTGTGCATGATTGGGACCTTCTACGCGTGGAACGTAAATAGAGGTATGTTTAAAGCCTCACAAAGCTAATAAAAGTGGCGTCAAATTAAAAAATCAAATATGTATTGAAAATTTCAAATTTCACACTTTAAAATAACATAAAATATATTTCATTTATTGCTTTTCTGATACCTAAAAAAAAAAAAATTTTTCTTTTCAGATAATTTCCGCAAGAACACTGATTTTAGGGAGACTGGAGCCTTAAGCACTTTTCACAGCTCTTATCAATATCATGATTTTTCGTTATGACATTGACGCAAGTTCATTTTGATATAAATAAGTTATCTTCTTCTTGACTCTATTTACCTAAAATACTGTTTCATTATACAGATTTCTCATGTAATTTCTCTATTATATCTAAAACTGTAACTGTACATCCTGACACTAAGCTACAAATGCCAAATAATACGATAAATCCGTTTTTCCATAAAATCCAATTGTATCTTCCGAGGTCTTCCCATTTGAATATGGTCTCTACCAATCCAGGAATTATGAGTCCCAGTATAGAGTAAAAAAGAGCACCCACTAGATTAATGATTTGTTCAAGCATTGGAAGAGCAATACCAATGCCTCCTGTAAAAAAATAAACGTATCTGTCAATAAAATGTTTTTTCTTTTATTAAGAGTTACATTTAGAGTAAGAGATTTCAATTTTTACAATAACATCTGCATTATCAGCCTTTTGTAGTCTACTGCTGAACATAGGCCTCTCTCAAATTCTTTTTAGATACCAACCTATTTTATGAAGTTATGAGTTACCAGTCCCTCGGACAGGAATTTATATTATGGATACCATTTTTGTAGTGATAATCCATATAATAAAATAACACAATTAAACCTAATGAATGAAAAACTGATCTTACCACAGAAACAAACAATGGCAATTCTAGTTCCAACTTGTGCGATAGAACGATATTGTTCTTTAATGTGGGGCTCTATGAACCTGTTGAACGCGTCTATAACCACGAAAAAATGAAGAGGGTAAGTCAGGAATATTGACAGAGATATAAAACATTTCGCGCATATTGCTGGCCTGAAAAAGATAATAGTTTAATGCATTGTTTTACTAGAATTTGACAATTGCATAAATATATTTTTGAAGTTAGAGTACTAAAGAAATTGAGAAACACTAATACATATTTTGGATAATGCCATTTAGGTACGTAATGTTTCAATTATTATTCCTAAAAATATGCAGTATTTATCATAATATAATTTAATATCCATTTTCATGTAATTTATTTTGATTGGTGTTCTGTGTCTGTGCCTTATTAAATAAATAAATAAATAATACAAAACTACCCGTAAAGCCGATGGGGCGTAATAACGAGTCCATTCACAATATTTAAGAACCGTAGTAACGCTGTATAACAAAAATATATTATTATTTTCACTGATGTGCAAACCCTATTTCAGTAAAATTAAAGAGTAAACTACGCAGAATGTACCTACATTTCTACCTAATAGGGTATTTGACTGACATTCAAAACAGAAACTGTTTATGAAATGTCAAAACGATAGGTTTATATGGAGTTTTGTATGAAATACAAGCATGTGACGTCATAATTACCTAGTCTTGCCATAAATATTGTCACAAAGAAAAAACATTTTTTTTTATTGCAAATAATATTTATTACTTTTACAGTATGTTAGTTTAATACATAAATAAAAAACAATTTAAAATATAAAAAGCTTATTCGAAGTGGTCTCCATTGACTGCAATACAGTCCTTTAAACGTTGAGGCCAGTTATCAATAGAAGCACGCACTCTTTCCATGGAAAAATTCTTCACTACCAATCGTATGGATTGTTTTAGGGACTCCAAATTATCATGGCGTTTAGAGCAAGCCGTACTCTCTAAAACTGACCATAAATCATAATCCAGCGGATTAAGATCGGGACTAGACGACGGCCAGTCTTCAGCTCTGATGAAGTCCGAAACGTTGACTTCCAACCAAGACTGCGTGGACCGAGCTTTATGACCCGGCGCCGAGTCTTGTTGGAAGGACCATACTTGGTTATTGAACATGGTGTTGTTAAGGGGCTTAACTACCTTCTCAAGAATGGTATCTTGATACACTTGTGCCGATGTTTTGATACCTTTTTCACAAAAATATGGCTCAGTCACTCCTTCATAGCTAACACCCCACCAAACCATCACTGAAGTCGGATAATGCCCACGTTGCACTCTGTCGACTAATTGGGAAGCTTCCTTAGAGCTTTGAGCATAAATACCATCATTTTGTTTGGTAAAATGTTGCTCAACTGTAAAGATTTTCTCATCCGTAAACAAAATTTTTCTGTGACCTCCCTTTGCGTACCGCTTCAGTAGTTGTTTCGATTTTACCACCCTATTCTTTTTTAAATTATCAGTTAAAAAATGACCAGTGCGTCTCTTATAGGCTGCAAGTCCTAAGTCATCTTTTAAAATACGCGACATGGTTCTGGGTGCTAACTTCATCTCCCGAGATAAAATCTTTTGCTTTCGGACAGGATTTCTTCGAATTCTTTCCCTTACTGCTTTAACCACCTTTTTCGTACGAACACTACGTGGACGGCCAGATCTTTTTCTGTCACAAGCAGAGGAGGTCTCATTGTACCTATTAATAG
Organism: Tetheella fluctuosa; assembly: GCA_951216915.1. NCBI lineage: Eukaryota > Metazoa > Arthropoda > Insecta > Lepidoptera > Drepanidae > Tetheella > Tetheella fluctuosa. The sequence continues at coordinate 5,518,714 of OX578217.1, read as the reverse complement.
TCCGGTACACAAACATTTGACTAATACCAAGCGTATGGAGAGTTTTAAAAATTGCATTTGGCTCCATACGAACTTTGTGTAATGCAATCACAGCGATTCGGTTCTCTTTATCACCCCACTCCATTTTAATATCGCAAAATATTGTCCAATGTATTGGCGCCAAAATTAGAAAACCCAATGAACAATCGTATAAAAATGACAGATTCCATATTCAAATGTAATATCTTTCTTATTTTTAATTGTAACAGTATTTATGGCCAGACTATGTATATAGGATTTTCTTTATGGTTAGATTGGTCATTAAAAATCATAATAAGGATAAATTGAATAAAATAATTGTGGTTTCCCCTTTTTTTTAGATGTTTTATACATTGGTTATTGTTGGATAATTTATTTTGAATACAGGCAAATACCCTATTCGCGGAACGACAAAAATAATAATAGTAAATTGACAACATATATTTTTTTTCCTACTTGACATTTTTTGAAGCCAGTACTTGAGTATAATGACATCCTTGCATTGAGGTAGCAAACATTTATGAATGAAAAATAGAAAAACTATTTAAGTAGACAATTAATAGGTAAAGTAGGTACATAAGCCTTTCTGTTAAATAATCTGGTTCCCTGACATGACAGCTTACTAGGGTTGACAGTTTTTTTGGCTTTGATAATTAATTATATTGTTGTAACACGTTATATAAGACCTGCTACAAAATCGAAGTCAAAGAGTACTTTATTCAATTTTCAGTTTAGGGCCTAGAAGGGCACTTATGAATGTCGAAACTACTGAAGTTACCGTAGTAGTGGTACATACCAATCATCCATAGGAAGATTCAAAGTTACAGATCCTCTGAGCACATCACCGTATCTGAAGTAACCGAATAATCCAAGGGCGCTATACAATAACATTATGGTGGCCATGGCCACTACGAGGATACTTGAACAACCTAGGAAATGTTGGGGATTCTTCATAGCGTTTTCTACTGGCATCACTACTCCAATACCTTCCATTGCGAAGATTACTGTTCTGAAAAGTTAAATACGCATTTAATTTAAAATTACTGTATTGGGAGATAGGAATACAAGTTTGTCGAGTCTGTGGTACCTACATCTCATTGCTTCAACTTTTTACTTTTTTTTTTAACTCAGGAAAATCCTCATGGATTCCCTGCGGCTCCGGGGGAAAGCGGCGTGGTTGTCGCTAATCCAAGATATGGAGAGGAAATCACAAGTTGACAAGAAACACAACGTTGGTTAGGAACAACAACAATATTTTTTTTTGGTAACTTACGATAAAAACGCAGGAAACCTCGAAATATTTCCAACGATCTTTTTGTCACTGAAAACAATTTCCTCCCTGAATATGTAATACAAGCATATTACAAAAGTGCTTATCAATAGAACATTAGCTAAAAACGAGGAGGGTGCGAGCCATTTCAAGTGCCTGATTTGAACCATCAGGCAAAGTGGTATGAGTAGGATTAAACAGTAATATTCTACTGATAAGATCGCACCGGGCACGTAGATGTCCAATAACTGAAATAAAATATTTATAATTTAGGTTATTATCGTCATTCATCTCCTGATTTTTTAAGGCGATGATAGCTGAGTGGTAGTGACATCGGATGCCGCGGCGAAGGTCGTGGGCTCGAATCCTACAATGAGCTTGAGCTTTCGGTGAAGTAAAACATCGTGAGGAAACGATAGCACGGTGGTACTTTGTAGTACCCGCCTGGCTGGCTCCCTCAAGTAGAAAATCTGTCGCCAAACACCTATTTGTCTGTTCCGGCAGCTGCACTTGAGAGTCAGTTCCTTCTAGGCTTTGTGTGTTTACCACTTTTGGCCACATCATCACTTACCATTGTGGTCAAACACAAGCCTATACAAAGTAAAAAAAAATAATGATTTTAAATCCTGCTGGTTTGATTTTTACATAGTGTCTAGTCTAATTACCTATATAATAAAAACATCTTAACATACTAATTTAGTATAACCTTGGTATAATTGTAAAGTTATGGTCAAATTATGTATAGATAACTAGCTCCCGCCCCGCGGTTTTACTCGTGGGATCTTATGTTTTTGCGAGATAAAAAGTATCCTATATTAATCCAGAATATATTCTATCTGTGTACCAAATGTCATCCAAGTCCATTCATAAGTTTTTGCGTGAAAGACTAACATGCATCCATTCATCCATCCATCCATCGCACACAAACTTTCGGTTTTATAATATTAGTAAAATAGGATAAACGAACCTGTTTAATGGAATCAGCTATGAGCACAGTGAAAATGCAACAAACGCCAAGGTATGTGAATAGTAGCGATAACTCCACAAATACTCTGTAAGAATTAAGTTAAGTATATAAACAAAAATAATTATGTATACCAAATAAGACTGACATGGAACTTTTGAATTATAAACAAGACATCGGAATCTATGTACGAGTTCGTGGCGAGAAAATACATACTAAGATAATTCATAGAAAAAGGGACTCAAATGACGACACCAAGGACCGAAAAAGACTGAAGCGACCCACACTCTTCAAGTGTGCTGATGACAATGGTAAGAGTGTTTGGAATGCACATGGCTAATCATAAGCGTGGCATTATGAGAATCTATGGGTATTTAAGGCTTAATATATTCATAGAATAGAATAAAATAGAATTATTTTATCTGCATAAACATGTGTCATAATACGCAGATGATCATACATGGGTTTGGTTAGTACAGACATGTTTTACCGGGAACCAGTGTGCAAAATTATTAGTAAGTGTAAGTAAGCACTTTAATTCATTGACTATAGATTATGTAATTTGTATTAAATTATAATGAATGGACACAAAATATTAAGTATGTAAAAATAGTAAATTAAAATTGAATGTCTAAAAATGTTAAATAAGATTAAATAAATTGAAAATTACATCATCTATTTCATTACATGTCAAATACCAAATATAAAAACCGTGAATTGTTAATAAAAAAATGTCACAGTAACAAAATTCTTGAAAAAATATAATAAATTAATGATTTTATTCTAAATATTCTTTAACGGAGTAATACATTTTATTTATCAGGAAAACAAACTGAAATGGGGTCTGGAGCAGATTTTTTAGGCTGTCAGGTAGCTTATTATATATTCGTATAGCCATACAGTACACGTTAGTTTTATATATATGCAGTCTTTGATCTGGGATATATAATTTACTTTTATTTCTGCCACTTCTTTCAAGTACTTGCACATTTGTTTTAAATATATTTGGCTGATTCTTTACAAGGATACAGATTGTATAAGAATGGAAGTATGTGAAGTGATTTGAATAGCGGTGTACAACTCTCCAACGGGCCCACTCCACATACAGAGCGTATACATTTCTTCTGAGCTCCAAACGCAATACTCAAATCCACTGAGTTACCACATATAATAATGCCATATCGTAACAGCGACGACACATAGCCATGATAGGCTAATATCGATACTTTAGATGTAGCTACTTCTCTGGTTCTTTTAAGCACATATGCAAACTTATCCAATTTAGCACGTAATATATCAATATGAACCTTCCAATTACAACATTTATCAATAGTTATACCTAATATGTCAGTGTAGTTACTAGCTGTTCAGCCGTTAGGCGCACAAAATCATTAGTAGAACTAAATCGAGTAGGTAGGTACAGAATTTATATTACAGTACATAATAATAAGCGTTTAATTAAGCATAAGTTAGTAATTTTATTGAATAATTAATAATAGATAACAGTGATAAGGTCCTTCCTTACCGTGCGCCATTCGTATATTTTCTTATACATTTTGGTCCATTTGCAAATGCAGCTCTGCATGTATCAGCGTATCCAAGTAAAGGCTTTCTTTCTAATTGACAGCAACCTCGAGACGTTTCAACCTTAAATATACATTTTTTGACGTTTATTAAGTACCTATGTAAACTATTTAAAGTCTATTTATTCATCACAATTTTCATGATACTGCCCAAAAGTTATCTTCGCTATTCAAATAAAAAACCTTCACCAAAATCTTGATGATTACATACCTTTATACATTTACTTAAGTTTAGGTATGAATTTTAAGGAATGATAAGGCCTATTTGCTGATATAAAGTTAAACATTTAGATTCATGTTCCTTTTACTGACTCAAGTCAAATTATAATTCAATTCAAAAGTTTCATTGTCAAATGAATTTATTATATTTTTTATTATGATCTGACTACAGACTTTAAAGATATGATGGAGTTACTCAACGGAAAATGGCATGCATATCGCGATTTAAATATTATATTGATTATGGTTAGTGCCATGACCAAACTAGAGAAATATTGAATATTCTTGAGAAATTCAATTTTAAAAAATAAAATTACCAACACAAAATAAAACCGAGTAGCAGAAAGAAGATAGAAAATCTCACATGCTTTCGCTGACATGAAAGTAATACCTATCTTATTATACAGTCAGATTAGAGTAGATGACCACATCGTTATTTTACACAATTTAGTACAAACCTACTCTGAAGTCGGTTGTTTACTTAAAATAGTAATTATTTAACAAGTTATTACTTTAGTATTAGTATTATTTTAATCAGTTATACTAGTGGAAAATAAAAAAATCATTTTATCATTAGAAACTCACAAATATATGGACGCAATGTCCACATATAAATGCTATGATGACTGTTCCCACTAAAGCTACACCCCATCCAGCATTAGCAAATGCTAAGGGCATTGCAAGTAAACCAGATCCAAGCGACGACTTTAAAAGATTTGCGAGGGCTCTGATGTCTCTGAAATAGAAGAAGGTATTTACATTTCAACAAAACTGTCGGGTGCTACAGTCTAATCACAACAGTATTTTCATACCACCTGCTGGACAATGTCCAATTACATATCACGTAACCTCAACGTAAAGCAAGTCACTATATCCCAAATGATATAATGTTGTATGAAAGCCCCAAGGGATATAATGTGATTTGAATTTGGAAAGTTAAAATTCGTATGAAAACTCTTAGAATAGATACGGGCATTTTCGAAAATTGAACTGGCTACCATAGGCATAACACAAAAAAAAGAAAAAGGTGCAATTGTAAGGAATGCGAAGCAAAAGTCGGTGTTTGGTGTTATTTTAATAGTTTCGTATTTTATAATTTTCACGGTGACAAAGATATCGTCGAGCGATAGTGTTTTGGCTCCGGAGTTTATTAAATCAGAGGCTTTACAGATTATTGATAATCTAGATACTATCGGAAATATCAAAAGATATACATGAAAAAACCTATAACGTTAATCAATGGAGAACAATAAATGGAGTCAACGCTTTAAGGTTCTAATCCGTCCTTTTAGTTTATTTCCAACACTTAGCATCAATTGAAAAGCCAAGTAAGTACCCTATGGTGTAGCCTGTGTGTGATATCTTATGTAGCCCTGGGTTTTTATTGTCTCGCAGCAGGTATGAAAAGTAGAGTATTTACCTCGAGGATAAAGCCTGTCTTCGTTTTGGACGGCTTGAGCCCCTCGTTACGAGTCAGAGTCCAATATGCCGCACGTGACGTAACGTAAGACACTGCTTTATCCCCTTGGTGCTTAATTTACTATTGAAATGCACCCGTTACAGATAAATATTCTTCATGCAATTTAGCTATATTTCTTTTAAATTCAATAAACTATAGGTAGATATTTCAAATACTCACGAACTAGGTTTTTCAACATTCCGATGTTCAAAAGGATTGTAGTCTTGAATATCTTGACGTTTTTTTTCGTCAGACATTTTAAAAAATTGTTTATATTTAGGTACGTTTGATAACGAAAACTAAATATCTTTCGATGTAAACCAATAGGAGAATAGTGCTTCAATATCGAGACCTAGTAGTTGAATAGATAGATTAACATTATCAGTAAACAATAGAATTTCACTAGTAGCACAATTAAAAGTTTAATTGACACTTCATACTTGTTACGCTTGTCACTTCACAACCATGATTAATACAGCACAGAAAAAGAATAAAATTAATGGAATTTTTACATAAATGTTTACATTTAGTTCAGAGGAATGTTCATTAATATTAACACATATTTTTATGATCATAATCTTAGTTATCTTATTCTGTTAACACCTTGTGATAAAAAATTGAGAAGACAAAATTTTCACATTATTGAGTAGGTAACTAAAACTGGAAAAATATTAATACCGAAACAACGATATAACTAATTTTCAATAATTGGAAATGCACAATTATTTTTGTGAGGTACACACAACAATTACAGTACACTTTTACAATTATTTACTGTTCTCACGGAAAAAAATATTTCTTCTAAGTTTCTTATCGGTACCAGAACTAATCGTTGGAATTCATAAAGAGTCTTGCGATCATATTGATCAATTTGATTACTACTTTGAAACTTCTTGCAACACTATTTGTTTTCATGAGCAGGAACAATGATAAACACAACTGCTGCGTATGGTGTAGTAACCAATTAATAATTTTATTGTATTGTCTTGAATATGCGACTTCTATGAAAAGGACTGACTATTACATAAATAGTGCATTTTATCTATGCATCTACCTCTAGTCATATTACACCATCTATGATAAACGTTACTCGTTTCGAAGGATAGCTGTATTGACATATTGAGATAGGTAATATGCTGTCACTATAATTACAAAATAACACGGGCTATACTATTTTTGCACATTATTCAAAGGTAGAGTAACTTATGTATTCTACACAAAATATGATATAATTTTAGTGTAGTCTACATAATATAATAGACACTGATAAAAAAATAAAAACAGCAAAAGGGCTGACAAGAACCATTCAGTGTACTTCTGTAGTTGTACTAGAGAGTCAGTTACCTTCTAGGCTTTATAATCGTCGGCAACAAATTGAAAATCACTATTGCTAATATCCATAGGCGACGGTAACCACTAACCATCAGGTGGAGCGCCTGCTAGCTTACATAAAAAAAACTATTCAAATAAGATATATGCCTATATTATAACAAATATTGTTTTTATATAATATGAAGAATAAGATTAGTCTAAGCCAGATTTGTATATTGCTAGAAATCTAAAATATTTAAGTCAATACTTAAATTAGAATACATTTAAGCTACATTTATTCATATAAATTTATTAGAAGATGAAAACGTTTACTTATGTTTCAAAACATTTTAAATGCTCATGATCATCCATTAGCTCAAAAATTAATTTTTACTATTATTCGCAACTATGATTACATTCAAGTATGTACCAACTTCAATAAAAATGCCATTATATTTCAAATAATAATTTAATAAGATCTCTTTTCTCCTTTTATCAGCTATCTCTAACTCTTCGATAAGTATAAGAAATCAAACCTCACAATACGTAGGTACTTTTATTAATAAATCTAATAACTAACATCACATTATCTTAATCACTATTGTACTATCACACATGTACTATGTCATCTGCAGGTAATCCGTCATAATCTGCAGAATATATAGACATTAATAACAAGATTAGGATATTTGAATTATTCAGTTTTCTTGTGAAGTATCTTAATTATATCCATTATAGTTACAGTACAACCAGAGACTAAACTGCCAAGGCCGAATGTAACGATAAACGCATTTTTCCACAAAACCCAGTTGTATTTTCCAAGGTTGTTCCATCGGAAGACTGTTTCAATGATCCCAGGAATAATGAGGCCTAAGATTGAATAGAAACATGCTCCAACGATGTTGATGATTTGCTCTAGTAAAGGTAGAGCGATTCCAATGGCCACTGAAAAATAAAAATAAGCATTATACTCAGAACCGTTCAGCTGTTACGGTGTTGAGTGGTAACAAACATCCAAACATACAAACTTTCACATTTATAATAGGATACATAGTACGATTCAGATAGGAGGGCAGTTTAGATAATACCATTGAGACTCTAAGATTTAATAATGTTGAAAATAGAAAAGCTGACTCTGCAGTGGAAAAAAATATAGCCAATTTAAAGGCTTTAGAAGTAACATAACTTTTCCAATATCTGTATTTAATCTTCTTACCACAACAGCAAACTCCAATAGTTCGGGCAGTAATTTGTGTTATCCGATGATATTTTGACTTTATATGTGGTTGAGTGTATTTTGTAAAAATGTCTATTACAACGTAAAACTGTAGTGGGTACGTCAAGAAAATAGATAAAGCTATGAATATCTTTGCTAATATGGCTGGCCTGTAACGAGAACAATTATGTTAAATGTTTGATTGTAAAAAAGATACATGCCTCTTATTCATATGTTTATTTTATAGTTACAATTGTATTGTTTTCTGAGAAGCTTGAGTTTTACTTCACAATAATGTAATGATAATGATTTCTACAAACGATTTTGCAAATTTCATGGAAAATAAACGGTAGGAGAATAATTGCATGTATTCTGCAAGGACAAGATCGCAGTAACGGTTTAAAGTAGTAAATCGCTTACCATTCATCAGTTGGTAGATTCAATGTTATGCTACCTCGTAGTACTTCACCGTATTTAAAAAATCCAAACATTCCCAAGGTACTATATAAAAATACTATAGCAGTCATTGCAACTACTAAGACACTTGGAAAACCTAGGAAGTGTTTTGGCTTCTTCATCGCGTTTTCTATCGGCATAACGACTCCAATACCTTCCATTGCAAATATTACTGTTCTGAAAACAATAATAATAAGTTTGAAAGATGGAAGGATGTTTGGTTCCCTCGGTGCATAGTTTCGCAGGGCACGCCTATTGCCTGAGCAAATTTACAGTTAAAATGAAAGGCGCTCACGACTTTCAATTTTGATTTACATACGTTTTTTTTAACGTTTAACGCGATATGACAATCGTAATGTTGGATGCACTCCAGCCCGTTGGACTGACGACCTCAAAAGGGTAGCCGGACTGGGCTGGATGCGAGTGGCGAGGAACTGGAAGGAGTGGCGCTTTGGTAGAGGCTTATGTTCAGCAGTGGACCCATAACGGCAGATGATAATGATGATGATGCCCTATATGGTGAGATATGCGCTGCTAAATTTGTAAAAAGTGTTCCCCCCTTACTTTTGAACTATGGGTTGAAAAAATTAAAAAAAAATATGTTTTGTAGCTTTTGATGTAAGATCTAAATCTATCTATCTATAGAAGCATCTGTTAATGAGATTGAAGTTCCTCAGCCCTCGCCGATTAGTCCGCGTAAGGGGGAGGGGTCGATAGACCACCAACTTCTTGTCCCGTCAAAAATACAAAACAAAAAATGATTGAAATTTTAATAGATATTTACTAATAGGCAATTGAACGCCTGAATACTAATACTACCTACGTCAGTTTCAAATTCGTTCATCCTAGTTGTAGTGTGAATTAAGCCAAATTCAAGCTCATAATAATATTTAAAAAATTACTCAAAAGTATTAAATCACCAGTAGTTATAAGTGATGGACTTTTTTCATGTTTATTATTTTTCTTCAGTATATTTCACTGATGAAAAAACATTAAAATACAATATTTTTGACATACATAACTACTCTGACTAATAGTGAAAGAATATATTACAATTCACAGTTCATTTTAACTCAACATGTCATTTTAGACGACGCTTTTGTCTTCTAGTCTATAATATAGATAGACCATCGTTAATCTTTGACAATGATTTTCTACCAATAGTTAATACTTTTGAATATTTTAATATTTGTTGAATCATTTTGTTTAATGAGTGTGAAATCCTAATTACCAAAATGTTCAGTAAATATGCGTATTTTAAAAAAGACATTGACTTGAACATAATATACTAGATTATTATCTTATTTAATTTAATTCTTATTCGTATTACTAGTAAATGAGATTATAATACAATTGGCATGTAGTCGTTGCAAGCGTGACGCGATCTGCTGAAATATGAATAATGGAACACTGTAAATATTTATCTTGAATTACCAACTGTGTTTGATATTACGAATACGTTATTCAATGCCTTTATTACAAAGAAGAAAATACATTATTTCATATACTTAATATACGGGGAGAAGAGAGACAGTAAAATATGGTCGAGAAGACCATATTAACGTGCTAATTATATTATTGACTCTGGCTTCAGTAATAGCAATGACTCATGTTATGTATTATATATTTACTAATTTTTAAAATATTGAATTACAGTTTACTAGCTTCCGCACCGCGCTTTACCCGTGCTAGTTTATGGTCCATAACTACCCTCTAGATGCAAAAAATCAACCCGTTGCTGCGTGTAAGAATGACAAACCATCAAATACACTTTCGCATTTATTATTCCTATATATACTTACTATATACTCGTATATATATAATCCTATATACTAATACGATAAATGCAAAAGTGTGTTTGTTAGTTACAATGAAACGTCAAATTGACGGAGGTTGGCGTTGTTAGATACTGCCACCTCATAGGTGGCGAGGCCGATTCCCATCCAGATCTATTGGTGTGCTTAAACAAATCTGTTTGTAATTATATATACTGAGTTATATTTTATTGCTTATATTTAAATTGGTGTAAGAAATGAAAACTTCGATATTTTTAACGATTATCTGACGGTGATAAAAAATATCTTAAGAATTAAATAAAGAGAAGGGATATTCCGTGGCCACCTAAGAATTTATCTGTCACAGATCGTTATATGGGGATATGTAAATAATCATTTGTATCAGCAAACCAGCTACATTGGTTCAATTAAAAACAAACAATCGACATTTTATGCCCGCTTAGAAGATTGCCAAATTGGAGGCGGATAAAAAATATTTAGAAAATATTTTTTTCAAAAATAATTTCCTTTATTTTTTTATTAAAAAGCTCGTAAATCTATAGGAGATAGGTCTTTTTTTATGAATATTCAAAATGAAACAAAGTAATGGCCCAACTATGTCTAGTGTATGTCTGTGAAAACCTTCAGGCACAATGCACAATTATGTAAGTAGGTCCGCCATTCTCGTTGATATTTAAATTCAGCGTGACAGATCGACTCTACATAGAAGATGTCATTCAAATGTAGACTTGACTAGAATATGAGTTTTCTTCAAAAAAATATAAGAAATATTTTTCGGCATTAATATCTTAATCTGCCGGCAGGCTTTGCTAAAATATTTTTAAGTAATACTCACGATATAAATGCCGGATATCTCGATGGAGTACCGGCAACTTTCTTATCCGTGAACGAAATTCCATCTCCAAATATGTAATATAAACAAATGAAGTACGTTGCAACTAGTAACACGTTGGCCATTAGAGAGAATACAGCCAACCATTTGAGGTATTTGATTTGACATACAATGCATAATGGAACTAGTATCATTAAGCAATAATACTCTACTGGTAATATTGTTGAAGGTACATAACGATCTACGAGCTGAAAGAAAACAAATAATGTTGACATATATTGCTTATATTAGACTAGATACGCTCCGCAGTTTACCCGCGTTCCTGCTGGATCGTTATGTATTACCTATATTTAAATATGATCTATCTAGATGTGTCATCTAGATCCGTTCAGCTATCAGCAGTGTCATTGGATAACAAAGACACAAACATTCTCATTTAGCTATAAATTAAGTTTACCAATTTTACTTATGTTTATTTAAAATTATGGTAAGACTCTCAAACAATTTAGTCGGCACCTTAAAGATACAAAACATAATATTTATAAATCAATATATTTAATACAATAGCTTTTCCGCGCGGTTCACCCGTTCACGCGTTTCCAGGATAAAATATAGTCCATGTTACTCATGGATAATGTAGCATTCTAATGGTGAAATATTTTTTGAAATCGGTCCAGTAGTTTTTGAGTTTATTCGTTACAAACATTCGTTTAGTCGTTGTATAATGACACTTACCTGTTTAATTGAATCTGATATGAGAACCGTATAAATGCAGCATACACCCACGTATGTCAATAATAAGGAAAATTCGGCAAAAATACTGGAAATGAAAACGAAAATAAATAATGAAAGGTATTATGTTTTTGTCTTGTAAGACGTCAACAGTCAGAATGAACTAAGTTATGTTATGTAAAACATCGATTTCTACTCCTATCGTCTATCTACCTGAAATAACCTGAGCGAGCACTGAGAAAAACCTACTAACTTCGTACTCCCAAAATATTATGAGACCACTAACGTCTGACCTGACAGACCAAAAATCGAGCTTTAAAAAAAAGGCTTACCTTGCAGTAGTAGCTAGTGGTCTAACACGTTTAGGTCCATTAGCAAAAGCAGATTTACATGTCTCCGCATATCCCAACAATGGTTTTCTTTCAATTTTACAACAGCCGCGTGATGTTTCTACCTGAAATTTTAAAGTAAATACATATCAAGCTGTTTAGGTTAATGACGCTAAAAGTTACATTTGCGTGCTCAGTAAACCATACAAGAATCAAGCTACAAATTCTAGTAAGCAATGATACTTACTGGGATTCTTTCTAAAAGTAGTTTAGTAATAGGTACTAATTATTTGAGTAAACAAACCACTTGTATTAGTAAACATGTAAGCTTTAGGAAGTAACGAATAAGTCATATTTGTAGTCAAACACAAGCCTATACAAAGTAAAAAAAAAAAAAAAAAGTTTGAAATTGAGTGGTCTTTTCCCAAGAAGGGCGACATAATGGTAAAAATAAGAAAAATATCATGTTAGGGCTTTAGAAAATAATGCAGGTACTCACTAATATCTCTATGCAATGTCCACATATTATGCCTATAACAATTGTGCCTGCAAGTCCAACTCCCCATCCTGCGTTAGCGAAAGCTAGTGGCCCAGCTAATAATCCAGAACCTAAAGAAGCCTTTATTAAGTTCGCAACTGACCGCAAATCTCTGAAACATTGTTTTATTTATATGTACCTGATACTATTACCAAAATAATTCTCTTAAAGTTCTTTATACAAGATGTGATGTTATACATACTGTGGATTAGTCTGTATAGAAGTGCATTATGGGTAAAATAAATAGCTATTTTGTTCTACTTAACGATAGTGTTTAAATTTAATGGTTGACATCGAAATTCACCGTGTATACACAGGAAATTATTAGTTATGGCTGTGTATTTGTATTACATCTTCTATAAGTATATGTATAATGTACGTCTTATAATTACTTATTTAATTTGTTACCGTTACAATTAATTCGTATTTAACTTTAAAACACTTCAGCTCCTTTAAGGTTTAGTCCCAGTTTTGGTCCTATGTTCTTCAATAAAAGGCATTTACCTGCTCTAAATGTAAATAATAATACTTGATTATATAAATAAATAAATATTATATACTTACAATACATTTCACAAACATTGTAGGTGCATAGATTAAAATATTGTTTCGTGACATTCACATTGTGTCGAAAATCATATTTTGTAGTTCCTCTTGGAAGGCCAAGGCGTGACATTCTAATAATAACTTAGTATAACATAAAAAAATACAACTTACGAATTAGGTTTTTCCACTTGTCGGTGCTCAAGGGGATCGTAATCATTTTTTTCAGGCTCTTTTGTGTCGACGTGCATTGTGTATCAACTTTGGACTAAGAGTGATACACTAGTCTAACATGAATGGAGCCACTTTACAAAGTATATTTAATTTCCAATACTCGTGTATATTTTAACATCTTTGTGGTTTTTAAATGTAATATAACCTGCTAAATGGCACAAACTTGTTTTGTAGTCACTGTCGTATTAAAAAAAATATGTAAATCTCCTATAAATTCCTACGAAAGGTAGCGTTCATCTGAAGTAAATTGTTTTATGGGTTAATTAAAGTCTTAATTAATGTTTACAATGCTAAGATTTTAATGTGTTTTTGTATTTAGATAAAGATACACTTGAATTTACAGACTTTGATAAGGCACAACACGTCTTTCGTCAGGCTCATGTAACTATTTATTAAAGGTGGTAGGTGGCAACCATAAGTGAATAACCATGAAATCACACTTGTATGTCGTACACGAGTAGGTATGAAACTGTATTGTGAACTATAATTACGTAATTACATGATTTTTAAAAGCGCAGTTTAAAGTTGTCAAACACGTTATGGAATTATTTTTAATGAACACAGACACTGCAATTCTAATGAATTTGGGTAATACCAAACTAGTATTGTGTTGTTGATGTCTTGGTAAAGTCAAAAATGTAAAATTAATGGCACATGAATAAAAAACATGACCGTGCGAAAGACGCATTTAAATACGAGGGTTCCGTATCTTCTTCTATTCTTCTTTATTTATCGTATAACTACACACTGTATGAAAATACCGCAAAAAATATGTTTACCTATCCCACATAGAAATTAGATAGTGTTTCCATAACTTGTGCGAGGTATGTGATATGATCCGTCTTTTTACCAATTATAACTCAACGGGAAGTACGATGTAGGTAGGTTTTGATGTTCAGCTTTGAAAAGCTTCGTCTTTTAATTCCATTGAGAAAGTTACGTAAAAGGGACAACAGACTTAGTTATGGAATACATACGGTGCGATAAAGTGCGGATATACGGTGATTAATTCTAGAGATTTAAATCGTTAGATGCGCCCTTGCCGTATGGCAAGGGAAGAGTGAGCTTACTCTTTCCGTCATAGTCGCTTGTAGGAAGCAGTGAATGGTGCACGTTGCGCGCAGTCATAAAACGGGGACCGTTTTTGCAAGCACATGGGCACATCTAATGATTGAAATCTCTGAATAATTCTCCATGGGTACCTAACCTACTAGGTGGATACGCAACCCTAAAACTGAAGTAATGGTAAGTGATCTGGGTATAACGAGACTATTGTTTAGTACTTTTTATATAAAGGTGGTAACAACGTGACCACGTCTTCTCATCCTAAAACGTTACCATCGAATTAGCATTAATTAATTATAGATCGCTTAATTTTTTTTTATATTTACATTTATTTCGTTTTATTTCATCGCACGAATGAAATATTAACTGATTTAGTAGGTAATAGCTCTATGACAAAACGATTCTGACTCGATCTTAACAAATTTATTTTTTAATTAGCTTCCACCCCACGTAACCCACGTTTCCGAGGAATCTTATGTTTTCCCTGGTTATAATTTATCTTATATGTTAATCCAGCGTTAAAGAGTAACAAACATCCATCCATCCATGCAAATAAACTTTCGCGTTTATAATATTATTGTTTTTCAAATATAGCACAAGGATATAAGTACCTAGCATTCAATCAATTATAATATAGGATACGAGTTTCAATTCGTACATACCACCATCATTAACTTCGATTATCTCGTTCATCGAGTGCCTGGTGCGAGATTTTGACGTTAGTAAACTCTTACTATCGCCCAGAGTAAATAATATACAATACAACGTACAACACCTGGTACAACTATCGCGTTTGCGTTTACATTTCTCGATAGTACCTAATTAGCACAGCGCCTCTCGCGGAATACTCAAGGAACTAATTTCTTACATACAAATCTTTTGTGAGCGCAATCGCGATATTTAGCGTTTACTAATGTAAAAAATTCAAACTGGGCTATCGAATTCGTCGATGCCCTTGACTGCCAAGTGTTATGCTTAAGCTCAAGGTGTCCTCCTCCGGGAATAAATATACCTACCTAGTTTACACGATACGTCGTCAATGACACTTATCGAAGAATCACTTGCTAACAGATTACATAGACCTTCACACATTTTTTCATTAGGTACAGCCATCGGTACACCACCTTCAATTTGTACAATGCTGTATGATATATCAGATTGTCCAAAAAAAAATAAAAAAAAAGTAAACTAAATACTTAAGTATATAAAAAATGTAGGTAGCGTTCCTGGGTTTGCCTTGCCGGTGACCCATAGTAATAAAAAGTTGTGGGTTTTGGAAAAAGTTATTAAAAAGGTACCTAGCTATATTTTAATAAAAAAGAATACGATTATTATTTTTGAATATATAGGTATTATTTGCAAAAGAAAGTTTTAAATAGAAGTCAAATATACATAAATGTATTAAGTTTTATCTACTAAATCACATTTATAGTCGGGATTAAAATATTCTAAGTAAGCCAAGGAAAAATATTTTATTATGTTATCTTATGTGTTGTAAAATAAAAATATTTTGTTAGAAAATATATTGACGTTAAATATCGTAAAAGTATGAGATAAATTATGTTAAATTTAAAATCGAAGCTTTACACCACATAGTTTGCAAACAAGTATACGACCCACCTGAAATTATTATTAGAAAGCTATTTAATATTATTTATAATTAAAAAAAAAACTAAATCAATGTGATATAATCAATACTGACAACAATGATAGACAAACCTGTAGTTATACAAAGATATAAAATAGGGTATGATGATAATTAAAATAACATAATCATTTGTAAATCCTTACTTTATTAAAAAAATTGTGTTGAATATTAAATTGAGAAAATGTATTTCTGAACATTTAATATTCTAAGTCAAAGTTACACGTTTTAAATAAATAACATATAAAACATAAGCAACGATATAGCGAATATTATATGAAATGTAATATGTAAACAATGATGTAAGATGAAGAATATTTTGATACTTTATGGGCAAGAATTATTTTATTAGCACTTTGGTAGACAAGCATCAAAATTATACTCGTAGGTATAGGTTTATGCGTTTGTAATCTTCTATATTAATAATTCCGTCAAGGGGTACGGTAGACTCGATTGAAACCTTACCTGAATAATAAAACATAAAAAAAAAATTCGAGTCGACAACATATATCCGCAAAATTCGGATTGTCGAGTTATTTTATTAAATTCGAATGGTGCAAATAGCAGTCGCCATATTGGCCGAGCACAGTACCGCCATATTTTTAATGAACGCATCCCTGTCAGTCAGTGTCAGTTTTTTCTTTTGTTTTCCCTTATTTCGGGAATTAATTATTCTTAGTCTAATCATGAGATGACACAGTGTTCTCAGTGTATAAATGAGCCTTTATTGACAGCCTATTATTTTTGTTTCCCGTTGTTTTTTCTAACCATGACACTGGCAGTCATCGTTGGCTGGATGGAGCCATAAACAATAAATTGGAATTGGATTGAGCTGTCGGATAGTGTTGCCAGAAGGTTATATTTCTTACATTTTTCATAACTTTTGACCCCTCGCGTAACATGTAAGTAATTTTTATATTTAAGGCAATTTTCGTAACTTTTGAGAACAACGAGATTTGTAGTACTAGATTTTTATTCCAAACAGTTTATGAACGTATATACGTCATTTTTTTTGATCCGATAGTCTGATACGGCGAACTAACCACTACCGATAACTACAAAAATATCTACCTTCATTTTGTAAAAGATTGTGTATTATGAGTCACATTCCACCCGAGCGAAGCCGGGTTTTCATCTAGTAGTAATATAAGTTGAGTAGTGATACCTATATACGAATATTTACTAAGCAGATACATATAGCTATTAATGCTCAATAGCTAATATACTGCAATAAACTCTAGTTAATATGACAGTATATTCTAAAATATACTTACACATCTCATGTATATACATATTTTATTGTGTTATGTAGTATGTTTCGTTTATACTAGGAATACGTACGGCAATAAACTGTTAACTTAATAGTGTTTCTTATCAATAGGTAGGTATATTTATAAGCTTAATCAGTGCTCATAGACTTCGTAATTCGTATCCCTCCACCAAGGGTTCTTGTTTGATTTGCTGGGCTTCGCAATCCTGCCGGTTGTGTAAGGAACTGATGGTTGCTTAGGAATATTAATAAAGCTATGCACTTTTGGGCTAAAACTTTGAATAATTTGGGGCCTGTAAGTAGTTGTTCCTATTTCAGGTCGAGGAGATGATCCAGGCGAGTAAAATGAAACTGACTCTATGGGGCCAATAGTTACACCTAGACTTGATTCATATAATCTGAGAGATTGAGATACTCGACCAGGTGTGTAAATTGGGTTCGAAGGCTGAAGATACTGCTTTGGAGGTTCACACACTGTTCCCTCTATAAGCATGTCCAAAGGAGCGGTGAAAACTCTGAAGTTGATGTCGCTGTAATCTAATTCAGCCTCAAGGAACACTGGCATACGGTCAGACAACATCCAAACGTTGCGCTGAGAGTCAATTTTAACATCACTAGGGAAGACAAATGTGACATCATCCTTGTCTACGATACCAACGTTCTGAGGCTTCAAAGGAAGAGATGTCCTCCAGCAACCGATGGCGTTTTGATCAATCAAACTGAAAAGTTGAACACCAGAGCTATCGTCCATTACCTTAGCGGTTGTATGCGTATCAGGCCCGCGAATACCGACGACTTTAAAGTCACGGTAAGATCCAGACACCTTTGATTCGTCTCTCAATATGCGTGTTGAGATAGCAAACTCAGTGAAACTTGATAGGGGGCTAAAGTATAGTGTTCTGTACCCATCGGGGCCAGGAGCAGACGTGGAGATACCGAAGATACCTTCAGCTCCCCATTGGAAGTTGAGCCCAGCGATGTTGAAGTCTCCTACGAGAGGGTCGGGGAAGAAGTAACTGTGGCTAAACCTCCAGGATTTATTCTGCTCCCATGAGTAAGCGATGAGACCGTATCCAAGTTCGTCAGAGAAATAAGCGAAAGTGTCATCACAGCTGGCGCCTTCGTCGAGAGCAATGTTGGCGATGAAAGTAGTTGAGACGATATCTTCGGGACGGAACACATATCGACGAATGCGCTGGTCGGTGTTTAAATCGTACACATTGAGAGAATAAGGGCACAGGTTGGTGACGTTGGGATCTGGAAAAAAGTAATACTTATATATAATTTAATAAGAACGACGAAAAGTTAATGGGCAATGTATATTATGATATTTCTGTATATATTCTTAATATTGTGTAGGTACATATAATTGTGGGTGTAATATTGACGTAATAAACAAATGCAAGCGTAATTTTAGTAGGTACCCTCGACTCGCAAATAAGTAATATGAATAACTCTAATAATTATATAAAACCTAGGGCACTATTAAAATAAATCAATGCCATTATTAAGGTTTTATGGCGCCTTACAATAAAATTGCATGTAAAATAACTAATATTTGGTAACATTGCTCGCGTATTTTCCACAGGAAAGAAAATAATTATTTAATATAAAATAATGTCTTGTCAATAATGTGATAGTTAGGTAAAAAAAAAGGTTTGATTCAATAAGGGTGTGAAGAATTCAAGAAGTTGTATTGATCTCCTGGTGTTGTAAGCGTAAATAGGCTAGGGTAACGGCTTACCATCAGGTATGCTGGTTTACCACCACAGTGGTATATAAAAATAAATATTAACTTACCGTAACCATATGTGCCTACATCCAAAACCCAGAGACGGTCACACTTATCAGCTTTGACTCTGTAAACTGTGTTGAGACCAGATTGGCAGTTGCCAATTTCATTGCCTTCGAAACTTGGGTAAGGGATCAGTTTTGGTGATGACTCGTAGGGTGCATCCAAAGGTATGTAGTTGAGCGTAGCTGGAATACCTGGAAAAATTTGAATATATTTTTTTTTATATTGAAGATACATCCAATTGAGTCTTTCTATCATAAATCTATACGAATTGAAAAATTATTCTATTGTTGGATAACCCATTTATCGAGAAAGGCTATATAGATTACTTTTTATCCCGGGAATGCGGGTAAATCCGCGGGAACAGCTAGTATTCTAATATACCAAGTTGGCTTTAACTAAGTTGTAGAGCTATGATAGAAAAATGAAAATATATAAACTTGAATAGGTATTTGTAAAATGCGGATAAAACCTCAAAATTATTATTACAACTTTTTGAGGTATTTTTTTTATCTTGTGCATTATTTTGCATATCACTTCACAAAGCAAAAATCCACAAAAGTGGTAGGAATACTAAAAAACTGCAGATCAAAAACAACATTTTGTAGGGTTGTCACTTAAGGAAGTTGAGATAAATATTGTAAGTGGGTGGATTCCGATGTTATATTACAATAAGTGAAGAATAAATGATGGAAAACTTTAAAATTATAAAATTCAAAGTTTAATTACTGATTGACTGACATATCGACTTGTTTTGCGGCTGAAATGATGATGATGATGATGACATATCGACGCGCAGACTAAACCGCTGGTCCATGACATGAAATTTGGAGGGTGTGTTCCTTGTGAAGTGTACCTAAGCATCCACTAAGAACTGTATATTTCGAAAATACTTCCCTAAAATGGTGAAATGGGGTGTGAATGTTTGTATGAAAATTTGATGTCAAATCCATGAAAATTTGTATTTAATCAATTGGTTGAATATTAAGATTAAGATTAGGTAAGGTGTATTAGTGTTTTTGGGAAATGGTAAAATTTTGTATGGTAAAAAATATTTTTCTGGAAAAATTTACTTGAAACTTGCTCTTCTATATATTTAATGAAACATGTATTTTGACGTTAATCAAAATTACATCATTTACATTATATGACTTTAAAGTTCCATTGTGTAACCATGATGATACGAATTTTAACATTTGGACGGTTGCTTTATATCGTAAAGTGTGAAGTTCTTTCATAAGTGTGGAGCAGAGCATGCAAAATATCTCAGATCAGTCTCTAATTCATCGTAATTTGCAGCAATTGCACTCTCACGCAAAAATGACATTATGAAATTACCTACTTACGTATAGTTTACCTTTGATGTAATATGATTGGGTACCGATTTATTTAGTTGTGCGATTTTATAAAGTAAGAATAGATATTTTATGATTTGGATGTAATTATTTTACAAGCATTGTGTAGGAAATTAATATTTTATGTTGTAGATCTACTGATCTAATGAAAAAGATACCTAATACATGAGAGGAAGTGTCACTATTTCATACCTACATTGCATCCGTGAATATTTTCCAATCTATACTAATAAAGAATATGTTATAATATGCTAGTTCCCCGCGGTCTCACCCTCATTCCCGGTATAAAATATAATTAGCCTATAACCAATAAAAGTAGCTTAAGTTACTCCTCCATCGGCTATCTGCCAGAGAAAGTCCCGTCAAAATTGGTCCAGCCGTTTCGGACTTAGTTTTTTTAATTGTTATTTTTTTACAAGTACCTAATATACTTTCATATACATTTAGTAAAAAAAACTGTTATTTTGACATTACAAACAAACACTTCAATTTAATTTATTTGTATAGCCTAATATTTCGGTTTTTATTTTATTATTATTATTATTAGAAGATTTTTGGTAATTTACAAATGAAAATGATTCTTATGCCAAATTTTTACTTATTAGGTAGATTACAATACTAATTTTTAATCGGTTTTAGCTTCAAGATTATTTTTATTTAACATAGTAACTAAGCACTATGATAACTGAGTAAATAGACATTAGCGCAATGTACTACATCACCTAAATGTTTGATATAACATGTCATCTACCTAATACTAGGTACCAACAATGTTAATCATGTGGTTAGAGAAAGCACATCCAATTTCCGTATGATTTATTATGTCAGGTATGTTTGATCCTATCCTTAATTTCCTACTATAATAAAGTTATAAATCTTTATTAAGCAATCACATCGTAACGGCTTTATCCCGGAAAAGACGAAAACTATGGTTAAAACAGGGGGAAAAATAGTTAATATGCTAATATGGATGATGGGAAACTCATCACGTTATAAATAATTCCAAAACACAGTCTGTTCAAAGACGATGCAGCTAAACTGTGACCATAGTCTTTTGTGAACTAGAATAGCCTGAGTGATGTGATACTTAACATGACAAACAATTATTATAATTAGATAAACCCGTTTGTTACATTTGCATATGACAATAAATTATTTAGTTTGTTTAAATACAAATCACGTAGGTAATTTATTTTCTAATAAATGCGTGTTAATTATGTAGCTGAATAGTAATTTCTTACCACCCAATAAATTAATTAAAATAAGTGAAGGCAATTTTAAAAGCGATAAAACGATGCCGATGGCTATTCCACTTATTATATAATAGATTTCTCAGTAGCTATAGCCACAGATAAGTAAATAGTTACTACGTAAAGCTATCAATCAAAACGACCAACAACAAATATATTGGAGAGGTCATGTCCACCGAAGAGTTCATTGTTGTTAACAAGTAGGCGTTGCTGGCTAGTGAGAGATTTCTTAGTCATAAAACTGGTATTGACCTACATGGGAAAAATTTTGATGTTGTATTGGGTAATCACATTAGTGGTTCAATTCAGTAGCAATTATTGTGAAATAAGCATGTTTGTTTATAGTTAGCCTAGGGCATTAAATAATTGAAATGACGTTTGTTGGTGCTCTTTAACTAGAGCAACAGACATAATATAATTATTTGATTTGCCGGATCTCTGGTGATAGGTCTATTTGTTACGAAATATTTTTTTTACATAAAAACATAAAATACCTATATGATTTTATGTCCGTATAGGTAGGTACCGTGTGTAGGTGTACGTTGGTCCATAGATACGGAAATCGATGTTAGTAAGTCATACTGCGCTCTACCTATCAAACTCGATGAAATTTTCACACATAAATGATCTATGAATGTCATTTACTTTTTCAATTTAAAAAAATACATTATTTAAATACTTAAAATTTTAGTTCAAAGCGTAACAAAATAGTTTTGGACTCGTCTGGACGAGGTCGAGATTACATTGATAAAAACCTAACTAACGCGGGTATAATGGTGCTTTGAGTTTTAAGTTTCATGGATTTATGTTATCAAGATCCGTATCGGTGGCATCGGATTGATTAGGTGAGGTGTGAGTATAGAACTTAATAGGTATTTTATATTCTGTTTTTTGAATGATTTTGTGATCTTTTCCTTTTAGCTTCGACTGAATCATTAGCTGTCCAACTGTTTCTGAGTAATCAAGTCCCAAACAAGTCCACTGATAATCACTTTATTTTATTTTGTCTTCACGCTGTCATTTATATTTTATATATTTGATCGATACATCTTTTATACCATGAGTAAAAAGCTATTTTTTGTGGGTTTTTTATTTTATCTGTACCTATGTTTTTTCTAAATAAGTAAATTTATTGTGTGCTACTATTATATCTTACCCTGTTGCCCAAAGGTTATGTAGCATTAACTTGTAATCTCCATTTCAATATATTTATGTATTACACGGTATTGTGTACGTATATTGTGTTATTTTCACACAATCCTACATTGTCTAAATATTCACTCTAGCCCAGTTCTAGTTCTCTAGCAGATATGTTGATTGATGAAGAATCAGTGCTGAATGAATCATTATATATAATATACAGCTATGAGTTTAAGCGTAATAAATTAATTTATGATACAATAGTTGTCAACACACTGAATACATTTAAACTAAGAGGCTTATTTACATACTCATGTCGTTTATGTATCATATTTTTTATCTATCTTATTAGGTCGCAAGTTTGATTTTTGGTGTCTCATCTTTTCGAACTAATGCCATTTATTAAAATAATACTAAATTATACGTAACTTTTAAATATTCTGCACATAATATAACTTATAAAAAAAAAATTATAAAACATGAAATCCACAAATTCTGTATGACTTAGATAAATGAGCTTTCGATTACTCTCAAGGTTAAAGGAATAAGAAAGTTAGTTTTTATTAAAAAGAACTTAATTATTTATTTTGTAAATCAATTATTTGAAGTATAAGTATTACTCAAGTAAATTTTATAATTTTTACTATCAACAAAAAAATGCTTTCTGGTTATTCTACTGTAATTTATATATAATAATATTTTGAACATACCCACTCGCCATCTCGGCACACTGACGAACAATTTGTTCCTCCATCTTTCAATACCAACTGGTAGAGCGTTCTCTGGAATGAGGGATCCAGACTGCAATGCCTGCTGCCTCGTGTAAGGGTCTGGGTATGCCCAGTCCATCACATTCCAAGAGTATAACTCCTGGAGTTTGACTGCCGCAGATGCGACTGAGACCAGCCCGCAAAGAATTAGAAACTTCGTCGCCATATCGATTATTCTGTAATTGTTTTTTTTCCACATAAATTTCATCAAATAAATATTTTTTGTTAGTTGAGTTTCTATGAAAATGAAAATGAAAATATTTTTTATTCAAATAGGCCTTCACAAGCACTTATGAATAGTCTGACTCTAACGCTCTGTAACTCTAATGTAAGTACCTATTAATATTTTTAAGTCAAGGGGTTTGTCATATAGTATGAATGTTTATAAAAAATAGGACATAATTCATGTTAATTTTTTTAACTCAGGTAGAACCTAGATAATAAGTCGTGTGGAACTATTGATTGATAATGCATTTCATAATAGTTCATAAATGCGTACGCGCGATGAATATATAATTTTACATAAATTATATTGTTTATTTCTCGCAGTTGATTTATTTCTGAGATCCAATGAAGAGCTTTTCTTAAACAAAAATAAAATCAAATGGCTATGTATTAGTTGAAAGAACTATTTTTTTCAAAAAAATACTTCGTGCCAATTTATTATCTTTCAGATCAGAAATTAAATCAACACAAACCAAAACACAAATTAAATAACACGTATCGAAACATAACTCAATCAGTTGTGAGTTTGTTATAAAAGTTTATGTTACGTACATAACGTTGCTACCGCCGACTGTACCCGGTGGTCACGACAGTTCGATTTCAACTGAACCCTGTGAATCTACCCCTGCTATATAAAACGTTTCATTCCGACCGCGGGCGTCTCCTACCAAACCCAACGCCGAGAAAATCTGCATAGAGTTAACAGTCGGAAGTCTTAGAGAATTGATTTGATTAATTTATTAAAAAAATGCAAATATGTGTAACTATGTATGCTAAATTATAATTTACCAATATAATTATACCTAAATTATTTTATTATTTCATAAACACATTTTTAAATTATTGTATTTATTCATTGCGATGCTAAACCGTGTCTTATTGTTTGAAATGCATTTATGAATTGCAATATTCAGATTTCAATGGTGTTTTTAAAATAATTTTAAGCAAACATTTTCAAGATTAAGGCTTTAAAGATATACCGATTACATTTTAATATATTTGGGTTTCCCAAATATCATTTTTTTGCTTCAAAGGGTTAACAAGCAGACAGTCGCGCCATTTGATGATACGTTTTCCTCTGACTAATCAAAAATGACTGTTTATAAATGATAAAATGTTATATTATATGTTGTGTTACTTTCATACCTTTATTTTTTTAATAAAAATATAATTCCACTTAACGAATGCATGTGACTATGCATTCGTTGTTCAATCAGCTGGAAATTGAACGTTATTTTTTAGTGTACCTACTTAGTTACAAATTGTACGCAGTACGCACATAACATCAATTTGAATACCACTTATTAGGATTTAGTACATAAGTTTCAAGGGTAATATTAATTGGGTTGCTATAATTTAGCAAGCGTGTTCATTTAAATTAGCTATAGTATGTATGCTACCAAAAATAAATAATTATAAAAAAAGCCTTATATTTATATAAAAAAAATTAATATGTGAAACAGGTAGTGGTACAATTAGAAAAAAATGAAATTCGATTAGCTTGAGACTAAACTGTCACGTCTAATAGCTTATTAAGTGCATGACGGTGCGTGCATGTGCGTGAACGCAGTACCTACCTAATAGCATAATACCTGAGCTGCTCGAGCGCTCTACATCAGCTGATGACCCGTACTTTGTGAACTAAATTTTCCATTAGGTATCCAAGCATGGAGTATTTGCATGAGCTATTACAATATCCTAAAGTAGCTCTTAAATTCTTAGATATGATCTACAAATAGATATGTCAGAAAGTTACAGGTTAATTTTACACAATTGTTACACGTGCAAATCGGTTCAATAAAACTTTAAATAGCTCCAGCCACTGACGATGGCAATTACCTGTTTCAGAGCTTTTAGATAAATTCCTTATATCTTATTTGGTAGACTTCCTTATATTAGTTAAAGAATCAGACTGCATCAACATATATCTATAGGTTCGTGGAATCTGTCACTCTATAGGTAAAATTTATTATTTTACGAAATAGTTGCCGTTGCCGTACATATTTTGACCAAATATCATCATTACTGTCAATAGGTAGGTAATCGATGTTAGGATCATTGTTCATAGAAATGTAATTACTTACCTATTGCAATATGTGTTTCAATATAAGCCTACATCACCTGTCAAAATTGTAAATAAAAGTTTATACAACTGTTGTCACCTGTCAAAAAAATAAAGTATAATATTGTCGCTGTAATGTAAATTATAATTTCAATGAAAAAAAAACAGAATTGTAGTCTGTGATGTGTAACTGTAGATTAAGATTTATATAGTTTATTAAGCGGGCTCAGTTGGCCAGTTGTTTTGTGTGACGCCTATTTTAGATGCCTAAGTACAACTGTATGAAATTTAAACTATAAAGAAATCGGATATTTTTAATACATGAATCCTAGAATCAATACCTACAACTGGATTAACAATTCATTAGTACATGTTTATATGCGTGAGGCCATGCATAATAGGTAATCCGTCGATATTAGGTTTACAATATCACCGGACGAAACTAAGGTTACGTACAGCGTTTTACTTTTAATCAGTGGATGGGGTAATAAAATTGGAATGTGACCGTGGGCCTTAGCGCCTTAGGTTCTTTCACGACACTAAACACTAATTACGAAACTGAAATCTAGATATGTGTTAATAAAATCAGATGTTTTTTTTTCATTTAACCTTAGTTAGTAGTTGGTTCAAAAAGTTGCAGACATACTTATCAACTTTTGCTTTTAATTATTTTATTACATTGATTAAATTATGCTTTAATCTCTACATGTTGGTTATAGGTTTTTTTCCATAATTAATGTAAAAAAGTAAAAAGTCAGTAAAGACATTTCTTGAAACTAGTATTTCATATCACACTACTACATGTGTTAGGCCATTTTAAATTATGGAACTGTGCTAAATATTATATATATGCAAGTAGAATTTTCGTAAATAAATCTAAATATATTTTATGTTGAAATAACATTAACGACTGCAAAATCGAGAAATAAAAAAGAAATCTTTATATATTAATATTGATTAAAAATTATGAATTAAAAGTGTTTTAAAAATGTGCTACCTTAAAACAAAATTAATAGCCTTATACTCGCTGGCGGATTTCCGTAGATACGCCTATTACACTAGTACATTCGACCTCACAATACTTAAGTATTTTTAATGTTTTATGACTTTTAAACGAGCCTTCTCACTTACCTACTCTATGATTGAGATTTAATTTGTAGGTAGGCTATATTGTAGGTCAGTTACTTTTGCTGACTATCTCTATTCCAGAGGTACCTACTGGTGAAGATTTTAAAGCAAATACGTCGGTCAATGTCTCAGAAAATTGCGCCTAGACTCTGGACGAACGATTTCGAACCCTTTTTAAACCTCTCCATCATCTCCATTACGTTACAGGGCTGATTTTTAAAGGGTTCACGGCTACCGAAAAGAAACAGTATTCCACATTTGTCTACGTGCGAGAGATTACAATAGTAGTGTTCGAAAATCTAAATATTGGGAACTGTCTAACTAACTGATAAATTTCCATAAATCTGGGATACTCCCAATATATCTAGAGCTTTGTTATGAAGAAATTTGGTATATTGCTAGAGTTCTTCACTGTATAAAACAAATGCTAAGATTATTATGGTATTGCAAAGAAAATTAAAAAAATTCGCCAATTGTCACTTTATTAGTTTATATGTATACTTACCTACGTGAAATCGGTAAATATAATTGTACTGGAACTTCGTTTTCTCTGGTTTTACTCTCAAATATATGACATACTCGTATTATTGTATATTAATTGGTGAATACATAATTATCACATTTCTGAACTCAAGGCTCTCATTACCTATATAACAGTTCAATTCGATAATATTTATACGAGCAGTCGTGGACGTCATCATTTTAATAATATTTAAAGCACGAGGACGAGAACAAAATTATATCATTCGTATTACTATATACCTATATTATGTTTATATTATATATATTTTATTTCCTGTCATGTAATATTTTTAGCTAATGATATGTGATATTCATTAGTTTATCTTTTTTACGATAAAAGCTTTAATAATTTATTTAACGATCATTTTTTTTTTCGAACAGAGTGCGTGAGTGTATTAACAATTTTAACATTAAATTCTGCTCAAATACTGATACAAATAGCTGATACCCAATCTCAGCTATTTGTATCATCACCCTAGAACTCTACCACCAACTCTTATTGCTATTCAGACTGAACTTATTTGTTTTTGTGATAAAAGACGTCAGAATATATGCAAAAAGTGCTATTTGACAGATAACAAATTAGCTTGGGCAAAGTTGAATCGAAATAAATGTTGGTGGCAGCCCACTGCAGTATAAAATACTTATTCCGCGTTATAGTTTATTAATTATATTATTTGAGTGTGTCGAAAAAATATTGAATATTAGTGTAATTCATTACATACCTATGCATTTTCAAAATAGAATAATCTATTTAAAATAGCTATCTAATGTGTTTGTTATTGTATCGGACTGTACCTACAGATTGGCAATATGTACAATATATAATTGTTTCTGTCAAACCGTAGTATGGTTAATGCAGTGGGTAATTTATTAAGCAGTTTAAGTTGTCAATAGTTAGGTAACTACATATTTTATCTACATCTAAATCTGTGAAACCGATAATATCTTTGTAGGTGTAGATATACGGATAGCTTGTTTTTGACCACAATTTCATCAAGGTTTGCTGTACCTATGTACCGATGATTTATTAGGCAATGTGGTCGCTTAGCGACAAAGCCGATGAAAAAAATATCTCCAAGAATGAAAGGACCGATGGTGGTAAGCACTGCAATGCACAAAGGAACTCACCAAATAATTCGAATCGTCACGGCATTCGACGTCATTACTACTGAGCTATTATCGCTTCAAAAAAAACACGACATTCTCCATTCCATGTCTCTTTTATTTAGACCAAAGAATAATATAAGAGTAGGGTAGGAAACACCAAAAAGACCAAAGAATAATAATAATAACACCCTGAAGTTGAATATATGTCTCCTATTATCTACTGGTGTCCTCTGGCAGTTGCACTTGAGCTTAGTGTCCGATCGAAGGTCAATTTATGGCCGAAGCCGAAGCTGATTATTCGGCTATCACCACAACCTACGGCCGAAGCCGCAGAAAGTGAGCCAAACTAAGTAATTCAGTTCAAGATAGGCTAAAATTAAATAAAAAAAATTAAAAGGCGCAAGTCCACAGCGCAGTGTGACCCTCTGCGTGTCGCCACGTCCATCGCACTTTCGCTCATTCGTGACAGTTTGTTCAATTTCGGCGCTTGCTAGAAACCTTCGCCTTCGGCCAAAACTTCGGCCCATTTTGGCCGATGCCGAAGGTTTCACCGAAGGTGGCATTTATGGCCGAAGATGGCCGAAGCCGAAGACGAAGCTTCGGTCGGACAATAATTGAGAGCTAGTTGCCTTATAGACTTTGTAAAAGGTCGGCAATATATATTGTCCGGGAAAGCGAGTGAAACCACGCCAAAAAGCTATTATAAATAATTTAAGTATTAAGTTATACAGATTATAATATAGACTAAAAATAATTGCTGATTAGTAATAATAATTCATAATTCGTGTCAATTTAAAAGTTTGTTACAAATAGATAACGTACACCTACCTAATGAGGTTTCGTTAATTCTAACCTGAATATTACCTTCTGATTTATGAATAATTTAATAATTTAATAAAAATGCAAGCATACGATTAGCAAAAATATATTATGAATTATTTATCAATATTTTAAGACTATGTTACATAATGGGTGAATAAATGGCTGGCTTAACATCATAATCACATTAATGTTAGACTAGGTCGGTGATAGTTCAACGACATAAGGTAAACGCTGGTAATGTCGACAGTGTCCCAATACTCGTCAGGTTGTAAAAAAAGGCCAATTATTGAATTCTACCAATTTCTTACTAAAAGTATCTTATGACAACATATTTATGGTAATATATCCCATAGTTAGAAAGGAAAAAAAATGACAAAATTGTAATGGTGTCGGAGAGCAGACCTATCAAAGGTAAGCCCATTGAAATTCGAACTCGATTACCGAGTTTCGCGAGGGAGACAGACAATAGTCACTTCAAGAATTCACTGTCGAGTTTTAGTACAGAATAGCATAGCAGGTACTGAAAGTGAAATCCGACAAAGCAAGATAAGTTTCATGTCTTGCTGGATCATTCGAGCGATTGATACTTGTGATTATTTTGTGAAATAGTCAAGTTAATTTTCTATTGATATAACCTCCAATAATGAGTTTATTTTATCATTCTGTATTTTTTTTCGCGTATGACATTTATTGGTACCTAGTAAACCCTGCTTGTCCCAGAATTCGACAAAATTAATACTATTTTGACGAAAATTGGGACACGTTTGATAAAATTCATGTAATATCGACAATGTGTTTTATTTGCCAAATGCAGTTTCAATCGAACTTTCATCTTACGATATCTTTTACGAGAAACTAAATTATTTTCGTTACGAACTTCAACGTCAAAACGTTTTCTATACAAGGTTTTTGGTGTCAGTTACGGAGTTGGTGAGTTTTCGGTTATTGGCCGTTTTCACATTGATCAAAAACGAAACCTACCCGATACCCAAATGCCTACCTACTCCTCCTCCTCGCGTCGTATTCCTCATTGCTGAGGGTTGTGATTCCCCCGGTGGGAGAGTAGTTTTTCCTTTACGACGCACTTTCATTTGCGACTGTCCTTTCATCATGGAGTGCATCATGCAGCTTGGAGCGCTGAGCGAATTTGATCAGACCATCTGATCGGGTTGCGACCTCTCGACCTTATGCCGTCAACCCTGCCGGTAACCAACAGCTGCTCGAGGTCGTGCCCTTCTTTTCGGGCAATCTGGGCAAAGAACTCCAGGATCCTTCGCAGGCAAGTGGTCGAGAGCCTGGTTTTGATGTCTAATTCCCGGAGGATGGAGTCATTTGTCAGTCAGTCAGTCAGTCCATGGACTTTGGAGCATCTCACGCCAGCACCACATTTCGAAGGCGTCAATACGCCTACCAGCCTCATCTTAGTCTTTCGAGATATGTTGCGGTCTTTACATATTCGTTGCAGTTGGGACATTGTGAATTTAGCCATGCCTATGCGTCTCCTGATTTCCTTTTCGCAAGAACCTGTGTTGCTGATGGTAGCGTCCACTTAAATAAAATCATCCACCTTTTTGAGGGACAGTGCACATGTGATCTGGAGTGAGTTGCTGCAGTCTACCACCAAGATTTTAGTTTTGGAATAGTTGATTTTGAGGCCCAGTTCCATGCTGATCTTTTTCATTATGTCAAGGAGGTTTATCATTTCAAATACGTGGTATCGACAGCGTAGCGGAGGTTTGTGATTCTGGTGCCACCTACGGTGATGCCACCCTCCCAATTTCCAAAAGTTCGCCTGATGAAGTATTCCGTAGATGTTGAACAGAATGGAGGATAGGATGCAGCCCTGTCTTACGCCTTTTCCAAACCTGAAGGTCTCGGAACTCGTCCTTTCCTCTTTCACGACACCCCGATTATTCTGATAGAGCGATTGGATCAGTGACACTAGGTGTTTAAGTACTCCAAGTTCTTCCAGCACTTTCCACAGAGCCGATCAAATGACACAGTCAAAGGCTTTACTATAGTCATTGAAGCACAAGATGATGGGAGTGTTGAATTCGTAGGACTTTTAGATCAGTTGGCGGATGTTCAGGATTTATTCGCGAGTCCCCTTGTCCTTAACGAAACCGGCCTGTTCCTGCGGTATTTGCCAGTCCAAGAAGTAGCAAATTCTGTAGTTAGTTTTATTATATTTAAATAGTAACATTTTTCTAGCTTGTAAGGGCAGGAGTTCTATAATCGTCACATTTGGATGTTGATCCTTTCTTGTGCAACGGCAGGATGATTACCTTGCCGGCTCTACTCAGTAAAAGCAACCTTCCGAACCGTGCTTTAGAGTCTGACTATTCACAAGTGCCTGTGAAGGCCTATTTGAATGAATAAATTATTTCATTTCATTTCATATCATTTCATTACTCGGTCAATGGACCACTCACCAGTGCGCCAGAGACTATTACATATTTTATCTATTGCGCTTGCACCTGTCGTTCCCATCGCCTTTATGATATCGGCTGTTAATTGATTCAGTCCGGGTGTTTTCCTGTCTTAAAGCGCAGCGATCGCAGCTGTGACCTTAGATAGCAGTTGAGGAGGTTCCAGAGTGTAGCACTTGCTACTAAATTTTTATTTTAAATTATAGAGTAGGTCGGTGATGACGTCACAGGGGTCACAAACCTCGCGAAATAACAATCGTACGATAAAACTGATATTAGATTCGGATAATACGTACTACAGTTACCTAAATTCAAACATTAGATAAAACAATGTATTTGTTATTAAGCCAGAATCTTCATCTAAACATTGGTGAATAGTCAAAACTGTTTTGAACTCAAGCTCGTTCTGTCTTATACATCCTTGTAATAATATATTCAATAAAAAGAGTATTAACTGATGTACTCGTCATAAAAAATGTATTTTGCTAAGTTATTTATCTTTAACGTGGCAGAACTTTAAACACATAAAAGGTTCTAAATCTGTCGAGTATTGGGCCGTTTACCTTAGCACAGAAAAAGGCGAAGGCGGTCTAGTTTAAATAAAATTTGCACTCTGGGCCAAAACCCGAAATTTTCGACACCACCCAATTGATTTGTAATTAAAAAATGAAAGTTTCAAGCCATGAATTCATATTGAATGGAACCTTAATTTTGCAAGTTGCTTCAATGCCGATCACTGGGTCTAAATCGATTCAGCCGCAGGCATTGTTTATTTGTTAACATACTGATTGATTATTTTCTTCAATGTCATATAAATACATAGTCACAGTAATATTGTTATGTATTAAGTTATGGTAATCCTCTATAAGTAGCGGTAAAAAAAGAAACGACATTTAATACATCTTAATAGGTACAAAAAAAATTTGCCTAATTTTGCGTTTCGTACTATAAAAACTATTTGTTATTGCAGGAACCTAATTATCGAAGTCCGTCGTCACAAATCTGCACATAAGCTATAACATCTTGAGGAAACCTGCGTCTTCGAGCTCGACATTTTTTTGAAGTTTATTATCAATCAAAGTCATGAAGCCGTACACCATACTGAGCCCACTAAGTGGACCTATGGACTCCATCATATCCTCTGTTAGTAGAGGTTTATTCCGTTGCGCCTGCGGATATAAGTTGTTGCAGATAGGAACCCATTATAATACACATTTAAATCTTCGACACCAACGCCAGTTTCTGAAAGCTTAATAAATACTCTGCGATATTATTCCTCACACACGGCCATCTGAACCCAAACTAACTACTATTACTTTTCTTAACTACTACTTTTCTTTACTAAATACATACATATATAGATTATTACACCCAGACTCAGGACAAACAGTAATGTTCATGCACACAAATGTCTGTCCTGAGTGGGAATCGAACCCACGACCTGCGGCGTGATAGATACAGTATCTTTTACCAACCACGCCAACCGGCCCGTCAATAAAGTTAATCGATGTTCAAAACTATTGTCATCTTTGTCATTTTGTACGCCGTTGACCGTGACAGGTATACTTTTAACAAGAGATTAACATTAACCCGACTTCTGGGTATTAGATCAACACACTAGAGTTTAAAGTTTCACATGTTTGCATTTGATTAACCAACCAATCTAATTATTAATTTAATCACTAGTATTTCCACATATCCCTATTCAATTTCTGTTAATGACTTACCGTGGGGTGTCACGAACTGAACAAATACGTTAACAAAATGCCCGTTAGCTAAACTCTACGCACACAGGTGCAATGCATCGATCTGCTGAAAATCATTAGATTAGATATTAAGGATATTAAGGCTAATGCCTATATAGGTAATTACAAAGTTCTTTGACTTATGATTAGGTATAAGACATGAAGATTAAATTTCAGTAGGTTGAGTGCGCTTTGCTGTTAACAATAAAAAGAGAAATACACAAATATATTTTTATATAATTACCTACACAACAAATAATCTGTTTTTGTTAGCTTTCAATTTTACATAGGTAATTTATAACGACACATGCTTATGATAGTTGTGGTTAATTTGCTAACTAACTCGATTTAATGTTGACCTTTAAGTATATAAAATCTTAATATATCTATTCAAACGTAGTTCATTGATGCATGCACAAGAAAACAACACTATTGCACACAAGTAGTGTACCTAATTAACACATAATTAATTGCTATAGGTTTTCTCGGTAAATGTAAACCGCGTGGTAGTGGATGTAGTCTACTCAGTATTTAAAACGATACTTGATAGTCCAATCATCGTTTTGAAATGTTAATCAGTATGAGAATTGCAGCAAAATTGACGAGTCGTGAACTTTGTGGAATTCTATAGGGTGGTCCGATTTGAACGATATAAATCATCGTTTCCTAAACTTTTTTAGCCACGGACCCTTAGAAAATCAGGATCAATGGAAAAACAGCAATATATTTCGTTATTTATATTATATTATTAAGTTACTACATTTTTTTTTCTTCTTTTCGTTATTATAAATGCATTAGCATATTACGATTCTTAATGTGATGGTGTTGCTTTTTTACCCACGACGGAACGGAGAAGGTGTATGCGTTTAGAGTGAGAGGTTGTTTGTTTGTGTTTTCACAAATGTTCATATTTATCTCCAAAACGGTTTGTCTGATGTAGATAAGGTTTTCTGTAAAAGGTTTGTAATTAATCGACGATGGTTTTTAGATAGGTGTTATGGTGTTAACTCGCCAGGGGGAGCTGTAATCAATATTTTTCATCTTGCTAATAAGCAAAAATGTTCCTATATAAACTGCTGAGGGTCTGATGTTAGAGCAGAAGAACATCGTCAGAAACTATGTGGAGGGATGTAGCTAGTAAACCATGTTTGGGCTCTTCTTTTTTTATCCACAACGGAACGGAGAAGGTGTATGCGTTTAGGGTGAGAGGTTATTTGTGTACACAAAAAACGTATGTTTCCAATTATCTCTAAAACGTGTTGATCGATTTCGATACAGTTTCCGGTGAAAGGTTTGTAATTTATCGGCGATGCATCTTTCTTAGGTGTTATGGTGGTAACTCGCCAAAGGGCGCTGTAATACATATTTTGCTTCTTGCATTTGTATATAAATTGGAGCAAGCACGGGGGCTAAATTTAGGGATGTAATATATTGTAAGACACCAAACATACAGAAGGACAGACAAATACAGATATTTAGACAAAAAAGGAGAAATTCTTTAAAAAAACGACTGCTGTAAACATCGAAAAAGTATTAAATATTTTTTTTGGAAACCTATTCACCTACATATTAACATAATAATAAATCCAAAAAATCCGTTGGGGGCTGCTATTGCCATATATATGAGAAATTAGAGAAATTAAATACCGCAAAAATTTACGCTTGGTACCTATTAGTTGAGGGCTTAGAATTATTCTGAAGAAGGTTGAGGGATCTAAAATATTAAAAATGATAATTCTAACGACACGAAAGACGAAATGAGATCAAAAGCTGCTACTTTTGATGTTAAATATTTTATTTATGCGGTTTATAAAATTAAGATTTGGAAATTAACATGTTACTTGTAATGTAATCTCAACATTGAAAAAAAAACTTTTTAAATCCGTTATATTTATTTTTATTTAAAAAATACACTCTAATTTTCTACGCGTTTTGTTTATTTGTCGTTTTCGTGGAACACTTATATTGAGGATTGGATCTATCCAAAAAATTCATTGATATAGATGTATGCACTAATAAAATTAAATATCTTCGATACAAACTTAATATCAATAGCTACATGTATGCACAAATTTAAATTGCAATGATTACAAGTAAAACTTGTACATCAGGGCGGGTAGAACAAAAAAGTTAACTGTAGGTACTGCAATAGAGAAGGTCGGCTCACCAAGGACGACCTTCTTAAATTCAAGATGCACCACTCAAGTGCGCCACCGGATGTAGAAGGCAGATCGCCGGCGGAAACGTCCGGCTCGATCGCCACCCGGCAGCGTTGAAAAAAAATTGCACTGGCCTCATGGTTAGGCAAACCCTCACGGCAAGCTAGTAGTAGCGGCCACACCCAGGGACACGCGTGTCTTAGCACGCGGCGTAAGATAACTTCCCCCAAGTAGCCATCAGGCCGCGGCAAGGATTCCCCACCGCCCCAGCGGGGACGGTGTGCGACGACCGTGTAACTGAGTCTAATGCATTTTTTTTTCCATGACATTGCAAATCACAAAGCGACTAACGAAACTCTTTGGTCCAGATTTCTCAGTCAGGTAATGGACTTAAATATATTTAGATATCAAGAAATTACAAAGTATAATTAATTCACTATAATTTTGTGCTATAAGTATCTAATATAAAATACCTATAAGTAAATACTTATATTTAAATACTTAAAATATATTCGAACACTATTGTTTTTAGAAATAAGTATTAGGCGGGCAGGAAGTAGGATAGCTAAGTTAAATGATATGACAACGGTAGGGATGGGCAAGGGAAAATATATCGATAAATATTGTAATCGATTTATCCAGAAATATCCGTAAATATATTCCGTTAATTGATGTTATAGTCCCAAAATAAATCAAATATTCCTTTAAAATTTGGAAAATTATAAACAATAATGTTTTCTACATTTAAAAGAAATATTTCATTCATTTTTTTTTTTACTTTGTGTAGGTTGTTTGAGTTTGATCACAATCTCACTGTGGTGATAGGGGTAGTGCTGATGTGGCCGAAGGTGGTAAGCACACAAAGCCTTACCTTACTAGCTTGCTTTGGTTTCATCACGTTTCTTCACGACGTTTTACTTCACCAAAAGCTAAAGCTCTCTGTAGGTTTCGAACTCACGTCCTTCGCCGCGGCATCCAACGTCACTATTAATCAGATATCATCGCCTTATTTTTAATTCCGTCGTGCATGGATACTCCATGCCACCTCTAGGATGGATCCGCGAAATACCAGCTGGATACGCTCGACTATATAGATTATCGTCCCAGAAGACTCGTTAGCGATGAGAAATTGGTGAAAGTTAAGCTCACAAAGCTCATTGTCGAAAGTTTGTTGTCTGTCGGTCTTCTACAGAATATATTTTTGGGAATTTGGAGCGTTTTGCTTCTTCCTTTATTATGCGGATAGCCAAGGATTGGAATACACTTCCGACGTCTGCGTTTCCTGATACATAAAATATGAACATCTCCAAGGCTATTGTGAATAGACAACTTCTGAGTAAGCCAGTAACATCATCGGCTACGTCATCGCTCCTTCCAGAGCGAGTCCAAACGATAGAGATCTAAGATAAAAACATGGGGAAACCATTACCAGTGTTCATTTTGAGGCTGGAGGCTTAGGGAATATTTAGTAATCTACTAATTCTACTTATCTTGTCTATGTTTCTATTATATGTAGTCCTACTAATATTATAAATGTGAGTTTGGATGTATGGATGTTTTTGACACAAGTGAAACTTGGCACATACATATAGATAGATAATACCTAGGAATAACATAGTAGGGTACTTTTATCCCGGGAAAACATAAGACCCTTCGGGAAAGCGGATAAAACCGCGGGGTAGAAGCCAGTTAATAATAAATGTAATGTAGCGTAACTTTCTTAACCTAAGAACTGACTAATAGCATACTTTATTTCAATTATAGACTGTATAAAGTGTAATATTATGTTAAGACAGATTTTAATATAATACGAGTGTAACATGTCTATGTAGAGCGATTACATCATTATAGCATTTTAGCTATGATTACTTCGTTTCCAAATGTTTATAATTCGCATAAGTGGTTGACTTTAGACAAGGTCTTAGTATAATTACGATTGAGCATGAATTTTTGACACGTGACTTCATAATTAATAAAAGCTAAACCTTGAAATGCAATGATTCATTGTTCATTGTTTTGTTTATTGATTTATTTTCAACGCAACAATATATTTAGCTATTAATTGAATTAAATGAACTATATTTAAAATATTAAATTTATAACAACTATAAATATAACATTTATGAAAATATTATGATATTCTTTTCAAGATAAAAGATATGTCTTGACTGAGTATGGGTAAGATAATATTTCAAGAGATATTATGTTAGTGGTAGAGACGCGGCGACAAATACTATAGAGAAGGTCGTGAGTTCAAATCCTATTATATTGAGCTGATACGCGACATTACGCGTAACAATTCACTGTCGTGTGTAATGTACTTTATAGACTATTTAGAATTCACGTACTTTTATATGTAGGTATTTGCATAATTGTTGCGTTTAACCTGCTAATCTATGTAGATGAATGTGTCGAAAACCCAGGTCCTACATCAGATCTGATCTGAATCAATAATCTCATTAAATAGGATGTCATTTATAATCTAATGCTAATGGATGCATATACTACGTACGTTAGGTCCACTTTCAAACGTATGAAGGTGAGGTAATACAGTGTCGTAATGTTGATAGACTTTACTCAAAATACCTGGGATATTCTTAATACCACATTTGATCCCAAGCAAAGCTGATTTTCTGTACCTACTTCGGAAACCTAAAAGATATTTACACCCAGACTTGCGAACATGTGGAAATCGAACCCACAACATATGACATGGCAGTGTTGTATTGTTAGTAAAGTCAAAGAATTTCGCTACAAATTAGTATTCCGCAACAGTACCATTCGCTCCCAAAAGTTGAATCAATTGTGCCTTTCTCATTCTTACTTACCCATAATAGCTTTTGTCATCTCTTTCAAGCTTGGATCTGTTAGAATATGTAATGGATGTCAATGAATATAACATTACGCATTGTGTGCGGTGCGGCGCTTCAAAGTTGAATCAGTGGCTTAAAAAGAGTTAATCTCTGGTAGTAGAATTTAAAATACTGATTAATAAGTTAGCAGTTAAGGGTCCAGTCTCCCTAAAATCAGTGTTCTTGCGGAAATTATCAGAAAAGAAATATTTTTTTTAGTCATAAGAAAAGCAATAAATGAAGTATATTTTAAAGTGTGAGATTTGAAGTTTCCAATTTTTCTAGGTTTTCTTTAAGTAGTTGTTTTCGGAGTGGTTAAAGTGTGATTTCTCTAAACCATTACTTTGTAATAGAAAAAAATATATGTTGCAAGGGTCGAATTCAGAAATTTATACCTTTTTAAAGCACTTTAAATAAGAAATTGAAACTATTTTGAAAAAAAGTAACTAGATAAGACGATTGTAGAGGATTTGCTGACAAATGTTATCTGACAACATTTCTTGTTTTTGTTATATTTTTTTCGTGGCGTGTGTATGAATGAGACCCTCTACGCGTGGAACGTATGTTTAAAGCCTCACAAAGCTAATAAAAGTGTCGTCAAATTAAAAAAAATTCTATGTGTTGAAAACTTCAAATCTCACACTTTAAAATAACGTAAAATATATTTCATTTATTGCTTTTCTGATGACTAAAAAAAATATTTCTTTTCTGATAATTTCCGCAAGAACACTGATTTTAGGGAGACAAAGAGAGAAAAAATATATATGCTACAATATCAATTACATAAAAAAAAAAATTGTCGCCCGCAGTTTCACCCTATATTCTCAGAACTACCGAATATACATATTTTCATAAGACGGAGGAGTTTGCAGACAAACACGTGACACGAGAATTTTATATATTAGATAATTACTAACACAAATAATCCGATAAAATTTGGGAGAATGTTTTTAAAACATGATACTATTGCAGGATAATTCTCAATTTGGACAACCAACGGAAAAATACCTACCTATAGCAATCGATAGATCTTTATTAGATCTTACGATAAACAAGCTTATAATGATTTAGGGTAGGTCATGTCTGTTGTATAAGTTTAGTGATATCTGTTGTATCATAATGATTTTGTGACGGGCCGGTTGGCGTAGTTCATAAGATACCTCCTATATCTATTACGTCACAGTTCGTGGGTTTGATGTCTACCCAGGACAGACATTTGTGTGCAATACGACTATAAATTAAACAAAATAGTTTATATTATTAAGAATGTAATGAAAATCACTTCACTCATCGAACTTGCCGTATTTGCATTTGCCGCGTTATCGACAAAGTATAAAGATGTCACGACTGACAATGGTGACATGTGTGGGTTTCAAACGCATGGTAGTGTGTGTAATTTTTTTTAAATTAATTTCATTTATTTCTTATGCATATTCTATAAAAATATTAGCTCCGTTCGCGTAATTTTCGTAAAAATGGGGAACAAAGTATTTATTTATTATGATAAGTAGGTATATACCTATAGAAAAATGTAGCAGGTATGTAGTTTATCAGTTATCTAGATTTCATAGTATATGTAAGCTTTTCTTAGTTTGGAATCAGATGGCCGTGTGTGAGGCATTCCTCACACACGGCCATTTATTTAATTTCAAAAACTTCCCAGGGTATTTATTTAATTTCAAAAAGTTTTATTTTTATATCCGCGAATTAAACGATAACTATCTGAATAATTAGAGCACTACCTACTGTATTGAAAGATTTTATTAAAGCCTTGAAAAAGGCCATCTTATTACCAAATTAGTTACAACATATCCGTTTGGACTATTGAAAGGTTTCATGTTTCGCCTACATGTCATGTAAGTAACTACTAATTCTTGATCATGCTCTAATGTTCACATTATAACACGTCAATCAAAGCTTTAGTCCAGTTTTGAATCGAGTACAATACAGACAATGAAATCTGGTACCTAGACTTATGGCATAAGGTTTATTTTCGAATAGCACAATATATGTATTCTTTAATGTGGCCCTAAGAGATTGAAAACATCTTTCATCAATTTACAGGATAATTTTAGGTATTGGAGCATGTCATTTATGTACAGTCACGAGCATAAATTAGCAAATACAATTTGATGGTGTTGGAAGCATAGTAATTTCAAACCAATAATAGTATTAGAATACTAATATATATGCGTTAAGTATATCAAAGACGCAATCGTTATTTCATGAGAAAATCGCTTTTGAATTTTACTAACTGTATATATGCTTGTGACTGTAGGTACCTACAGCTTGATTTTCGGTATTAATCCTATATTAATTTAACTTTGGATATCAAAAATATTAAAATAAATTATTAACAAAATAATTGTCATGAAAATACATAAAAATGCATAAAATAACACTGTAATGTAGGTAATGTGA
The DNA here is from genome assembly GCA_951216915.1 of Tetheella fluctuosa. Taxonomy (NCBI): domain Eukaryota; kingdom Metazoa; phylum Arthropoda; class Insecta; order Lepidoptera; family Drepanidae; genus Tetheella; species Tetheella fluctuosa. The sequence continues at coordinate 5,477,449 of OX578217.1, read as the reverse complement.
CTGTAGTAATTAGGGTCTGTTCTGAAGTGAACAAAAAATTACAAATACAACCACAACGTATTTTTAGCTGACTTTAAAAAAAATGAGGAGTTTCTCAATTCAGTTGTATTTTTTTTTAATGGATGTACACTCAATACTCCGTCATTTATGAACCGATTTGAAAAACTTTTTTTTTATTTGAAAGGATCCTCCAGATTGGTCCCATTTTTATCAAAATTCAGTTCTGACGATGGAATCCTGGAGAATTGAGGGAACTCCTCAAATATTATAGGAATATACATAGTTTAGGTGCTAGTACTCATTTTATTATTGCATTCAATATTTATTGTAAACATAGTTTTAAGTAAATTTAAGTACCTATGTATGTTACTCTTATGTCAATAAAATTTATATATTATTCTATTCTATTATTCTATTCTATTATTCTATAGTGATTTTGGTATTTTCGGTAGTAACAAATCAAGCATTTGCATTCAGAAAGTATCATTTGGTGATGTGCAACTGATGAAGAAGACCATAGACGACCACCGGAACTTCTCAATGTTCCTACATATTTCTGGGGATAACTTCTGTGTTTAAGAAACGATTTTAATAAATTATTTTGCATTGGATTTAGTATAGAGTCAAAATGGTTCCATTTAAATTTCATTGGTATTGGACAGTGGACTCCGAAGATATACCAGATAGGAATTGTGTAGTGATTGAGGTATAGTTAGGTTTATGACAAATCCATTACGAGGAGGTACCTAACTATGACCAAGGACGTGTTGGACTGGACTGGACTTGGACTAGGAATGCATACAACGGAACTCCTTAATGATAAATAGCTCGAACGTGTAAATTCAGTACCAATGGATATTATCTAATGGCATAAAGTTGAACATTATAAAGAGTATCATTTCTAGCAATGCTTTTTGACGAAAGAGTCTGTGTGGCCTACTCAATAATTTATTTGATTGTAAATTAGACAGTGCTATTCCTTCAAAGGTTTTTATACGACTGACAGCTAAATACATACACTTAGGTTTAAGCCTTTAGGGTTTTTTTATTTCCAAGATCTATAACAGCTTCAACAAGTGTAGTGCCTTGTAACTTGTGCACCGTGACGGCCCAACTCTTACGGACTTTCATTCATATTTTTTTAAATATTTCTGTTTCTGTACAGTTCTGTTTTATTTCGTTTCATCTAGCCGTCGTTTCCACATTCGAAAAGCTGCCTTACTAGCTCTACCCATATTCGTAACTTAAAATAAATATTTCCTTTCTACATCATTGAAGTCGGTGCCAAGTAAAACATTAAAATTACTAAGGATAACACAAAACACAAAACAACAACAACAAAATATTACAACGAAAAAATATTAAAACCAATCATTCACACTAACTCGAAATATTATCAAAAACAAATTAACCTAAAGACAACAATATTATGACAACTTAACTAAATTTAGTACCTATGTGTTTATAGATACTACTTAACTATAAAGAAAACTCGCTGAAACAAAACAAATCAAGAAAGTAACCTGAAGACCAAGTAATTTTTATGTTTAACTTGGCACCGACTTCAAAATGATGTACACAGGAAATATTTATTTTAGGCTTTTCAGTTTTAAAATTCAGTTTTTTTTTTAATTTATATTATATTATTAACCAGTTAGGGAAAACCTTATTGTTTCGTCAATATTTATAAGTAGGTATGTTGGTAACGCAAATATTAACAAGGATAATTAATGAGATATCTTATAAAGCTTAGAATAAAGTATGTATGAATGAGAAGTAAAAGAATATTGAGCCAGGCTTTAATAGTATGTAACATTTTGAAAAATACAAAACCGTGTACAAAACTATTTGAATTTTTATTACTAAAAACTGTTATAATCTATACATACAATAAAACTGTAGATCCATCGTGTCTGTGCCTACATTAAATATTTACTTACCAAAAATGTCGTGTGGGTGATGTAGGAAGAGTTTCAAAATGTAGTATTACCCGTATAAGTGTTATGCTCGACGACTGCGCTGTTATTGATCAATCAATGTTACATCTGAACATCAATTTGTACTTTAAATTATTACACCTGTTTGTTTAACGAGGCGCTACAGCCGGTTCTATATCGTGGAATAATAATTGAAGCCTTTTTTAAACGTTTATTAACTAACATAGGTAGCTACATAAAATATAAATGAATTTTCAAAGATTTTTTTATATTTTTCTCTTCATTTTAAATATATAATTTTTTTTATGTAACTAAGTAAAACACTAAAACTAGCCAAATTATTTTAAAGCTCATGTATAGTCTAAACTAGACTCATGCATCACATGCAAAACATAATGTTTGTTTTTTTAGAATTAATATTCCCCTATGTCAATGATAAGCATTGATCCACTGAAATCAATTAGATATTACTATCGTATTGCATATAGTTAGATAACTGAAGACGGGCGTGGTCGGGTAAATTACTCGTTTTATTAGATGCCTCAGTAACTCGGGCATAACTTTGATAAAAAAAGAAAGTAGGCCCGTTGTTTGCTAGTGTAGTGTAGTTAGTGGCTTTAGTTATTCGCATATATAACATTTTATTAAAAATGTAGGATAAATAAAAAGTTGGACCATATAATTTATACAGAATTAGATGTTGGTTAACATGTTGGTCTAATATCAGCTGTTACATGATTATGAAACCTGACATTCATCTAATGAATTTTAAAACCACTTAAGATGTAACATAATGATTGTACAAATAATGGGAATTCCCATCCCTAGCTAAAATGATGAACCGTATTTATATAAAGTACACTACAATTTATATAGATTCAATGACGTCTCATTAACACAATAGAATATATAAATAGAAACTGATAAATATATAAAATCAAACCTGGAATTTAAACTAAATGTTAATAAAATTGAAATAGTGGCCTACCAGACTATTGTCCCATTATTTGTGTGAACATCTGAATAAGAAGGGAAAAGATTGCGATGTAAAACGAAGCAATTGCATGCATATGTATGAATGCAGGAAATCAGTGGTAGTAGTGGTTTGGAATGAAATTGGAATTGGTCTTGTATTACAGAAAATGATTAAAGTCTATTCACACGGAAGTCACCAATTTTTGTATCAAGTGTGGATTAGAGCCTGATTACGATTGTGGTAATGTTGGCACAAATATTGGGGCCAAGTTTATTTCCTTACTTGCTTATCTCTGTAATTAAGTAAATGGAATTGTCGACATTTCCATTGATAATACGGCCCTTAATAAACTTTAGCGCGGAATAGTGGACACAGCAATAAAACTTTTAGGTACCTACTATGAATAATAGGTATTGTATTTATTTTATTATTTTAGTCAAGCCAACAGTTTACCTACAATGATTTAAAATAAGTACCTACATAGATGACAGAAATGGATAAAAAAGAGACTTACAATTTAAACATCAAAAATTGAGGAAATTTGACTAAAAAACGAAACATGGGCTCGAATTCCCAAACATATCATATTACTGTAATATTAAGGTCTTGGCTTTCTAATGTGTAAATAATTAGTTAAATACATTGTATATATTATTTCAATTCATCTAAAATCTTATCTTTATCCTCAATCAAAATTTGATTTCTCGAAGAATGGGCATCAATGAGATTCTGATGATTATCTTTCCGAACATTCCCTTACCAGTTAAAACCGCCAATTAGCTTGCAAGTATAATTATATTTTCATACTCACTCTTGTTTGTTTGTATTAATATTTAGAGGTTAACAATATCATTTTATTTGCAATTAAAATATGCGCGATTGTTGGCAGATAAAAAAAACCGTAATCGGTCGAGAATCAACGGTCTTCCGTTGATTATTCAGATATGACTATTGTTACGGTTTTATTATTCTGCGGGCTTCAATCACCTTTGAAGCACCCAATGATGAATAACATAAATCAAGAAGATTGAAAGAAAACTAATTTGAACAAAGTTCTCATGCAAATTTAAAATTTTTAATAGTCTGATGTCAATTTTATTAAGAAGGACCCGACTATTTATGGAATTTTATTCAAGAAGCTTCTTTATTTTATTCAAGACTAGCTTTTCTGCGCGTTCCCTTGTGTATTCCCGGGATAAAAAGCAATTGTTATCCCGGGAAAAAGAAGGATCACAATACCCTTGAAAACTTGAAAATACACTTGAAAACCTTCTATGTTCAAGTTCATTCTAAGTTGTATTTCTTCTAGTATATAAACGAGAGAGTTCTATTTATAATAGTTATTAGGTAAGTAGGTGCTTTATTATGCTAGGCTTGATTGTTTCATCATTTCGAATGCAAGTGATTAGAACAATACATAATCATGCCCCGCCTTTACATATCCCACAATTAGTTTTGACGGTGGATACGTATGAATAGATACATTATGAGTTCCTTCCTATTTGTGTTATTGAACAGGTAATATGATGTTTGCTTCAGTTTCTGTTATAAATAGTTAATTGACCAGCAATAAATATACTTAGTTTCAATCCTGACTTAGACAAGCATTAACATTTTGAGATTTGATCAAATATATGTTATTGAACGTTACCTACTTAGCAGATACCTATAGATTTTAATTGAATTGTATCATAAAAAAGAAGACAGATTAATAACAAAGCCATAAAGAATTGTGCTTCTCTGTAATGTATTCTTCTTCTTCTCTGTCGTCACACTCTTGGCAGAATGTTCGTGGTCGTCATGACAGGGGTGGTGGCGAGCTTCACAATTTGTCGCCATTCCTGTCGTACTCTTGCTTGCCTCGTGCATTCATGGAGTGGACCATTTAGTGCAGCTTTGTCTTAGTCGGGCCCTCAATTTTGCCCTGAGCCACGAGTCGCTCCACAGACGTGTCCTCTCGACGTGTAATATGTCCAAAGAAAGTGAGAATACGACCTTCAACGATGGAAGAAAGACGTTGTTAATGTATAGTTGTTCAAAAATCACAATGATCAAAACCGATTTTTTATTAGAGGATCTAATGGTTCCGCGCGCGCGCAGAAAGTGATAGCAGTCACGTCGTGGCGCCGCGCCGTCAATGTATTACAAACCGACTTCAAAATGGTATTGAATCTAAAAACTATAAATAACTATTTAGGAACTCATATTTTTTTTCCATTTAGCATCCCCAGTCAGGTCTATCGTTGAAAAGATTCTAAAAACCATTGCCTTTAAGATGCCTCTTGATATTTTTTTTGATATTATTTAATTTTTAAACGCTAATGCAATAACTGTAGATCTGTGAAAAGAAAAATCTACAGGATCTATAAGGACAGAAGTTGCAGTTACACTATCACGTCCAATAAGAGTTTTCTAGTTCACGAGCTGTAGTAGACAAAAATATCTTGCCGCTATAAGTAAAGTGTTTGGGATGTTAATACACGAACGTACCTAATAATTTTATTTTCTACAAACACATCGTTACTAGTATATACCTAAGTATTTTCATTAAACAATTATACCTAAAAATATGGAGGTATAATTGCGGCTCATCAATTTTTCAGTTTATACGAACAGCAATGAATAGCGTGTGCAGATGTGATGATATTAACGTATAATAGATGTGACATTCTTATATTATTCCGTTTTACCATCTACAGATTGTTGCCATTGTTTCAGTTTACAATTCACATATAAAGAAGTAAATTATGCTTGGAAATACTTATATGGGAGCGAGTGACGTGAACAAAATGGTGTGATGTATGAATAACAATAAAATAATTCACAGAAGCACCCGACCTTTTCACTGGCTGACACCACTGTATCAGAGATCCCATACAATAGCATTCACTTGGTTCAGTTTCAATGGATGTGTTGTTGTATATAAAATATAGAATGTTGGTTTTAATGTTTTATTAAATTTAACGAACATATTATTATTATATTGTTACCTTGTATTGTATTGTTGTAACCTTATATGTATATTTTAATATTAATTAAGTATAATGACATGAAAAATATATAAATGGATTTAAGATAGATATAGGTACCTATACAATAAAACGTTTATACAATCGCGCCCAAGGAGGATACCATTTTTGATATGACAAGAATAAGACTGCCAAAGAGTAAAATATATACAGCTATTTCTCCTAACTACTTCCAAGCCGATTGAAGGGCATACAAAAAACCTGGGAAATTACTCTCATGAACTTGATATAATGTTTGCCATTTTATTGATTGTCAACGTCAAAGTAGCATATATTAATACTGAGAGTGTTTTGTTTATTTTCATCTTATTTCAGCCAGAGCATTCTTGAGTGAGCAATTCCTATTTAGGAAACCTGTCATCGTATCCAGTTTTTAACCACGGTGTCGCGTGCCTAGGCCTGCAGTGACCCCAATTTGACTGTATTTTAAGATTTTACGTTATTAGATAAATAAATTATTGTATAAACCTTTTACCGATATAAATGAGTAGTAATAATATAAATAAAATAATAATTTAAATAATAATGTCATGTGCATGGCCAAAAATTTGCTGATTAGCGAAGTTGGGGTGAAAATACCAAACTAAGTAATCTACCTCTCTTGAACAAACGATTTCTATCGGATGTATGTTATATTTAATTTTGTCTACTAGTTTAGTTTACAATGTCTGAACATTTTTTAGGTGAAAAGCCTTATAATGAACTTTTAATGAAATACAATAAATATTGAAATTAAACGAAACATTTTTATACAAGCATAACAGTATTTATTTAGATATTTTATTTGTATTAAAAACACGTAAATATTTGGTCACCCTAAGCTGAATCTATTAACCAACCGTCTAAAAATAGATAAGGGTATTGTGATCCTTCTTTTTATAGTTTGCTAGTTTTTGTTTGTAGGTACATGACGAGTCTACTTGTAGGCTATATTAAACTATGTGTGAACTGCCTATGATCCTGTTTACATGTTTGTAAATTGTAAAAGATATATTTCATACAGGATATATACTTATGCAGCCAAAATTTACCCAGCTTCTACAATTTATAGAGCTATATAAGAACTAAAGCAAGCACCTACTTAGGAACTAATAGTTCGTTAAGTTGAGGCTTGTAGTACACTATCATAATTTTTATTTTATCTTAAAAATCAGTCATATGACATAAATCAAAGCACAACGATAATAGGTACACACCTTAATATCATGTTATAGAGTTCATAGTCTGCAAATAGCTATAGCAAAAGGTTTACCAGTAATATTGCTCACTAGCATTTATTAGGCGTTACGCGCAACTTAGTATCACCGATAACTTTGAGATCTCCTAAATGCTTACCTACATAAGTTTTTTCTTCTAACAATAAATTATAAAAATAGTAAGTATGATTTTTCACTGAAATTTATACAGGTACCTATTAAGCTTCGTCGACTAGGTATATCAAAATAAAGGTAAGGTATCTCGTATAATTTTTTATAAATCAGATTGTTTCATGTAGATTACTATTATTTCTTACTAGTAGACAGGTAAGAGTTTACTTGAATCTGTTAAGAAATCTAATCTTCTGTATGTATAAAATAGTAAACTGACTGACTGTTGATATATCAACGCTAAGTCCAAACAGCTGGTCTTAAAATTTTGCATATATATAGCTTATACAGTGTAGGCATGCATCCACTAAGGGGGTAAAATAGCAACTTCTTTAAAGCCATTTTTATAGTGATTAATTGAAACCAATCAAATTACGCCTCGGGATAATAAATGTAGTGTTGACTACGAAATCATTTATTTACACATTAGTTACATATATTTGCCATAATGGAAAGGCGGTAGGATTAATATTTACTTCCCGCCGCGTCCCGTTTCGCAACAAAATCTCGTTTCCAATAAATCACATGAATTTTTCATAGCCAACCGATATACAGCGAAGCTTATTTATACCCCGCTTGCAATGTTACATGCATTTAAATTGGATTTTAACCGTCGATAACCATTTTATAATAGTGGTTAATCATTGATATCTCTAGTTAAATTTTTCTTTATGGTCTGCACTATAGTTGATATTGATATGGCAATAATTGTTAGTGAATTCGTAATGCAGGAGCAGCGCCAAACATGTTTTAATTTATTTACTGTAAAAGAAATGAGTCTGTTGCGTATGTATGTAATACGTAACTACCTAGTTAATTAATAGAAAATTAAAAAGTAAAGAAATCTGAATCTTCCTTTATACAATGTTCGAACAAACAAAAGGTGAATTCTGAAAGCGAACCTCAACTTGTACTTTGCCACAACGACTAAAATTTAAATATTGTTTTTGAAATGTCAAAATACTTAAACGTATGGATGGCGTTAAAGTACAAAGAAAACAGGACGGTCCTGGTACATAAATTTAGTTGTTTCATAAAAATAAAACTAAATATATTTTATCTGTGTGCCAAATTTCATCCAAATACGTTAAGTAATTTTGGCGTGAAAGAGTAAAAAAACATCCATCCCTCCTCACAAACATTCGCATTTATAATATTAGTAGGATTTGTAAACAGCATTATATCCATAATTTGCCTTATATAGTTCACTGGCATACCTCTCCACCAAGAGCACCTTTGCTCCCAGTTCCTATTGCCATCTGCATCCATCCAGTCCTGCCAGCCTTTTAGAGAACTTTAAAAAAGTATAGTCTATAGAAAATTATGTGTTTATAGTTGCAGCGTTGTAAAATGTCCTAGCTCTACCCATAGCACATTAGACAAAGGCAAGTTTTATTGCAGGTGTTGTAGTTCTAACACGTACGTATAATATGCTGGCTTTCATACCGCGTTTTCATCCATATAATAGTAGTATTTTTATATTAATTATTCCATCGTTGATTTGCAAAAGTAATGAAGTATGTGAAATAATGTGAATGTTAGAGAATGCTTCTGTAAATGTTCCGTACCAAACGGTGCGTTTTTATGTAGAAACTGTTTTATATGGTACGAGTATAGTCTGTTTTTATATACACGAGATAATGTTTAGTGAATTTCATTTCTTGTTAATTAGTGTTCTGTAGCTGTGTTTCTAAAAACTTAAATAGTATAAAAGAAAAAGGAAAATAAATATGGAATTCATTTACAGGATTGAAGAGGGATTTCTTAACTTTTTCCTATGGACGGTGGAGGTCGGTTTATAGGGTTGAGCCACGTGCCTGTCTGTGGGCCAGCAGATGTCCCGTGACACCTGCCCTTGCCACCTCACCCATCACTCTCTGACCCATACCAATCATAATATGTCTATCCCTTTCTAGTTGTGCTTATTTTTATATAATTTATACAAAGTGACGGTAACTAGAATGGACCTCGAGGCGGTTATAATGACCAGTACCTTCCTCAGCTGTGTTATTAATTGCATAAGTACTCATGTTAGGTATATTTACTACATATCTATTTACATACATTTTATTGCCATTCTAAGCATATTTTATCCATGTATAAGTAAAAAAATATAATGAGCTTTCAGGACGATTCCAATTATCGTATTTTATTTCCGTCAAAAAGATATCGGTTTCTTTGTAGCGAAATGACTTCAGAAAGTTACGGGGGCACTATGGAACTTGATGAAACGAGTAGGTACTTACTTATTTCAGCTAGTTCTGAAAAAATAATACATATATTTTTATTTTTTGATCATAACCTTTTGTTGTATGTTTTGATTTAATAAAAATTAATTGAAGTCCTTCAAATGAAAACTTAAAAATATCTTCGGTGAAATATTGTATGGTACTCAGTAACGTAGGTACCTATTGAGACCTCTAAGCGAGATACGTATTGGTTTTAATAAATACCTACCTACTTTGTAAATAGAGCATGAACATATTTATATACCCTTAATATCCTATCTCATACTTACATACATACTTTATTAATTGGCCAATAAAACATCTTTTTATCTCCTCATCGGAGATCTATCGAAACAACATCATGGAATAAATGTTGATACCTAAGGCTATATATTGAAATCTGAGTGTCTCACGCGCATTTACTATCCTACTCACCCTTGAACCACTCAGTCCAGTCAATAAAATAAATGTTGAAATTACTCAAAACTAGAATGCCTCGCCGAAAGTCTGGAGGCTCAATGTACGCCCAGTTCTCTCCCTATTGACCCGCGTCATTTGGAGACAATCACAGCCGAAGTAGAACGGAGGACCGCTCTTCCGTTACCACCTCCTCCCGCTCCCCCGACTGACGACGTCGCCAATGACGTCAACACAAATGACGACCCACTTGCACCCGCGACCCATGACGAGGTGAAAGCGATCATCGGGAAGTTACACCCTCGTAAGGCCCCGGGCTCGGACAAGATCACCAACAGAGTGATCAAACTCTTCCCAGCCTCCCTTATCATGTTATTGACGGCCTTCTTCAATGCCGCCCTCTCAAACAATATTTTCCCACACCAGTGGAAAGAAGCCCACGTGATTGGGATCCACAAACCCGGCAAACCCAAGTCCGAGCCCTCCAGTTATCGTCCCATAAGTCTGCTCAACGTACTGGGCAAGATTTATGAGAGAATCATTTATGTCCGCCTTAAAGCATTTGCCGATGCTAACAAACTCCTCCCAGACGAGCAATTTGGGTTCCGACCCAAACACTCGTGTGTTCATCAAGTCCATAGAATTGTTGAACACATCTCCTCTAGTTACCAGAGAGGTCACATGACAGGCGCCCTTTTCTTCGATGTCGCAAAGGCATTCGACAAGGTGTGGCACACAGGCTTGATCTACAAGCTTTAAACCCTAGGTGTGCCACCGAGACTCGTGACCATCTTACGAGACTTTCTGTCGAATCGCCTCTTTCGATATCGGGTCGAAGGCGTCCTGTCCTCACCTCACCCCATTAGTGCCGGTGTCCCGCAGGGCTCGGTACTATCTCCCTTGCTCTTCACGCTCTACACGAGCGACATCCCTAGAGTCAGGAATACGCAGTTCGCTCTCTTTGCAGACGACACTGCCGTATATTGCTCAGGCAAAAGCCCGCCCGCGATCTCTAAGAAACTCCAGACCGCAGCCAACGCCCTAGGCGCATGGTTCCGGAAATGGAGAATAGAGATCAACCCCTCCAAGAATCAGGCGGTTCTCTTTTATAGAACCGACCGAAAAAGACGTCCCCCCATCCCCGACCCAGTCACACTATTCGGCAAGCCGATCCCTTGGGAGAGGCAAGCCAAATATCTCGGTGTGACCCTCGATGATCGCCTATCCTTCGCTGCACACATAAGGGCGGTTCGCGCGCGCGCCGCCTTTGTGGCAGGACGACTCCACTGTATGATCAACGCCCGGTCTAAACTTGCCCTAAAAAGCAAGGTTAGACTCTATACCGCGTGTATCCGTCCAGTCATGACGTATGCGAGCACCGTGTTCGCTCACGCTGCTCCCAAACATCTCCACACCCTTCAGGTGATTCAAAACCGTTTCATGCGCAAAGCCACGGGCGCCCCGTGGTACATGCGCAATGAAAACCTCCACCTTGACTTAGGTCTCCCTACAATCAAACAATTTATAAAACGCGCCTCGCGCCGATATTTTGATACCGCAGCGCACCACGCGAATCCCTTGATAGTCAACACTATCACATACACCCCGTCCCTTATTTCCCGCATCCGTAGGCCTAGGCTCGCCCTCAGCGAACCAGACGATGCCATTACCCTAGCGCAGATCGAGGCCGAAGAAGCCCGCAAACAAATACAGATGCGAAATCGTCAACCTAGATTTCGTCCTCGCCGGCGAGGACCGTCGCGACGTCCTTCCCAGTCTCGTCCCGATTAAGCGGCCCGAGCTGCATATTAGCAATCCGACCGATCCCCAAATAATTATAATTGTTTGCATGCTAAGTCCTCCCTCATTCCCCAGGCAACGTCCTGAGCCGAGGTCGAGCCCCACAGGGGGCACCCTCAGGCTACCGTTGCCCAAAATTTATTTAGTTTTAGTTTTAATTTTAAGTAGCGGTTGAGAGCCCTCAGCGCTCACCGCAAAAGTCCGCGTAACGGTGGAAGAAGGTCCCCTGGACCCACCACCTTCCTGTTCCAGTCCAAAAAAAAAAAAGAAAACTCAAAACTATTCATACCATGATTAAAACCCTTAGCATTAGCTAAACAAATAATTCGAACAGTTCTTACGAATATTTACTCTTCTGTTTGAATAAAATTAAAATTTTACTATAGAGTGGGTAGCTTGTATAAACAATTTACCAGGAATGAAATAATTAATTAATCAATTTTTAACTTACCTTCTTAAAAACTTCCGTCTCATTAAACGACAGGTGTTTGGAGACGAATCAAAGGTGATAGAACTGTAGGGAGTCAATAACACATATTTATGGAGAAGGTAATAAAATTATCTATGCGCGATGGCAAGTATACGTTAACTGCTAACTTATTTTAATGACAGGTATCAGGTGTTGAATGATCTACCTAACTTAATACCCCATTACCACTAAACACCGTGTTCAAAATGCAAGAAATGGTAGAGACCTTGAAGAATACACATGGACAAGTTTATTCAACCCTTTATTTATCATCCTACCTAGAGGGGAAGCCCGGAGACTCATAGCACAGGGAAACCTAGTTTGGGCTCCTGTCTCCTATAGTTAAATGTATGTACCTACCTAGTATTGTTTCTTTGATTTTATGTGGGAGTGAATAATTTTAGATTTTTTTATTAAATTTGATTGGTAGTCCTGACTTCGGTTGAACCTCCCAGCCTTAGTTTGTTTGTACTACTAAATAAAATACAACTACTCAATTAAATTATCTTTAGTAATTTTAACTAACAAAGCTAACATCATTAGCTAATGTGACGCGATGATAACTTAGTGACGTAGAATACCGTAACGAATGTTGCGGGTTAAAATCTTACCATGAGTTTGATTTTAAATATTGCTAGGAAACCAAATGACGGTGGTAGGGTACTTTGTAGTAAGGCAATGATAAATCAGTGGTGTCGAATACCGTGGCGATGGTCGTGGGTTCGAATCCTAAAATACTTTCGGTGAGGGAAAACATCTTAGACATAGCACAGTTGTAGCACCCGTCTGGCTGGCTACCACCCTCAAATTCAAAATGCCGTCCTCGCACGCTGCACCGTCGCACCACCACAGTATTGTTGCACTTAGGTGCAGTTGCACTTGTGACCCAGTCGTCTTCTTGGCCATAAAATGGTCAGCAACATGTCGGCAATAGCGGCGGTAGTGCCAACCAGCCACATAGCATCAGGTGGATGGTCAGCCCGCTTGAGAGTGAGTCTTCTGATATAAAAAAAAGAATATTGAATTGATGGTTTCCAATATTATAATTATCGCATTTAAAAAGTGTCGTAAAGTTCAATTTTATCGATAATTTGCAAGAAATTTCATTAATTTAGTTATTAAATTTCTCATGAATAATGCTTTGTATCTTTTTATCTCAATACTTTACGATATTGCTTTAAATTTAACCGTTTAATGTAGAATATTATTTTTTAAATGAGTAAAAAGTAGGGGTCAGAGAAATTGGATGAAACTTTATCACGATTCAAATGAAGTCAGTTTTGTATGATTTAATTTCCATCACAATCTTGAGAAAAAGCTGAAGTGTATGCTTGCTGAATAACTTTTAATAACTACTATTCTGATTTTCGCAACCTTAATGAATAGTTCACTGTTGAAATCGATGAAAACTTCTTCTGAAAAGCAAAGTCTTATGTTGGGATTGTAGATTGGTTTTACTTACTAGCATCTTGCACGTCAAATTAAGTTTGTCAGTTGTGATGGATTCCATCGCATAGTCGGGTAGTGTAGGTTGGTGAAGTACTCCGGTTCTGAAATATAAATGACAAAGTACCTATTACTTTATTTATAAACTGAGTAAATTCAAAATTACATTGATGTATTTTGACGTTATTTCTTTACGTTATTATTTTTAATTAAATAGTTCGTATACTCGCTGGAGTTACTGATTAAATTCCGACTTTAAGGAATTAATGAAGGTGCGGTTTAGCTACGTTTTTTATAACTTAATTTCCCCCGTTATAATAAAGATAATATTCTCATATTTATGCAGATAATTTTGAAGTCGGCGTCAAAGGTAAGATAATGTCCACATTTACTTTGTACAATATCATTTAATCTAAAGTGCATCGCATCAAGAATTCCCCTCGGTCTTTGGAAAGATTGATGCAATTATTTTTTAATTAGATACACTTAGCAGATTCCAAGGAGCCGAATGCCGAGTGATCGACTCCCGCTTCTGCAAACTCGATCTTCGATCCGTGCAGGTGCAACTGCTATTCCATTAAAATTTAATACAGATGTCGCGTGCGCCGCCTTTTTACTTCACGACGCTCCATTATAATTAAAGAATATTATTTTGTCGTAAAACCGAGGCACTGAGCTCATGTTCGCGATTGCCACGCGCCGTAAACGCTATTGAAAGCAACGGGACTTTTGAGTTGTTATGATTATTTCTTTATCAAAAAGATGCGTATTGATAAATGTAAAGAGTTTAGCAGGATTATTCATGAGGTTCAGGATTAATAAGAATATGACTCTCGATATCTTATGAATTATTTATTTGTTTTATATTTTAAGATGAAATATTGAAGGAAGTTTATTCAACATTCCCAATAACTTATCAGTTAGCTTTTAAACGCATAATTTAAGTGTAAATAAATTAAATAATATTATGTAAGTACACTATAAGTACCTACTTACCATTAATTGATACAAAATAATTGCTAAGTATTAAATATGTATATATGTATTTTCACAGATTTGTTATAACGAAGAAATATATCTTACTGGCTTCCGCCCCGCGGTTTCACCCGCGGTCCCGAGGGATCTTATATTTCCCCGGAATAAAAAGTAGCTTACGTGCTATTCCAGACTATAATCTATCTCTATGCCAAACTTCATCTAGATCCGTTCAGCCGTTCTGAAGTGAAAGAGTAAAAAACATCTATACATCCATACATACAAACTTTCGCGTTTATAATATTAGTAAGGATTAGCAAGGATAGTATAGTATTATTATAGTACATATATAGTATAGTATACAGTAATTATATAGTATTAGTAAAATTAGTAGGATTATTATTATTCGTAAATCCTAGGGTTATTTCATAGATGGCAGTGGTTGCCATAAGTGGAAAACTTTATTGAGACAGTTCAAATTACACACATAAATAAATAATGTACACAATTGTATTTAAGCTATCTTTTGAGCTTTGTAATTTTTTGAACCCTCTTATACTTGGGTTTGGATTATACCAGACTAGCATCCGCCCCGCGGTTTTACCCGCATTCCCCAGGGAACTTATGTTTTCCCGGGATAAAAAATAGCCTATGTGTTTCTCCGTACCATAGGCTATGTGCATACCAAATTTCACCGCGATCGGTTCAGCGGTTTAAGCGTGAAAAGGTAACACACAAACAAACAAGCAAACAAAATCACTTTCGCATTTATAATATTAGTTAGGATAAACAAAATTCTCGGGATATGATACCAATAGTAGACTTATTAAACATATAAGTTTCAATTACATAGCTCTTATATCTACTTTCGATTTTATTTATATATATAAAACCCCAATTTTGTCACTGACTTACTCACTGATGATCATCAAAATTCTTAGGGTACTTCCTGAAGTCCTAGAAAGCTGAAATTTGGTATGTAAGCTAGTATTAGTACACAAAAATAAAAATAAATAGATAATGAACAAAATAAAAAAATATTGTCATAGGCAACATACAAAACGAAGTGAAATCCCACCAAAACCATTTTCATGTAAAATGTTGCCAAGACGAGACCATATGGCTCGCACTGTCAAAAAGTTATCGGATCTCGTGTAGCTTCACAAACTCTACACCTTAGTCAAAATATCTGGCTTGGCCGTTTCGTTACTACACGAACTATTGTATATCAGAAAAGTTATGACGTAACGGCCAAGCAATTTGATTAAGGTGTAGAGTTTGTGAACTTAGGGCGTGTAGTGTAAGAAACTAGGCTCTACATGAGATCCGATAGCTTTGTCAGTGCGAGCCATATGGTCTCGGCTTGGTAACATTTTACATGAAAATGTTTTTAGTGGGATATGTACTTAATTGTTGGATGCTGTGTACAGTCATAATTGGACTCCAGGTTCACAAATAGTATATTCTTATGTATTTGTCGAATCTGCTGTCTGTTTCTGAGCCAATAAATTAAATAAATTTGACTCATATCTCAAGAAAACACCGGTTTCCATGTATCAAAGAATAAAACTCCAAAGGCATGTGTCTGATACTATGAGTTAGTGGACTCAGGTTTTAGTCGTTAGGGAAGACTAATTCGTACCCTTACAGTACGAATACAGGTGATATTAATGAACTCTTGAGTATGTACAATAATAATTACCTATTAAATAGACATTCATCAATGTCTGGTTCTATAGAAAGGATTTTGTCTAGTGTCTTTTTATAAGTGTGGATGTATAAACTATTTGCCTGATTATAAAATAAACATAAACCGTTAAAGATATTTTTATGTCTCAAGTCACATTATTTTATGGGTTTCATTTATATGTAAGTAATAATATTCATATCCTTTGTTTTTTGTTACTGCGGTAGGTTGGATCGGTTAGTCAATGTCCACAGAAGACGGTTAAATAATAGTAAATACACAAATAAATAGGTCTTTGGCCGATTATAGTCGAACCATGATATCGTTAAATTAAGTGAAGCAGGGGGAGAATTTCTATTCATTGTTTCATGACGATGTTGGTTTCTCACGTGGATGGATAAAAATGATCTCCTGAACTGTCATTGATTTAAATGTACATTGTGGCGAACATTTTCCCGCGCTGCGCTGGCGCAGGCGCCGCAGGCCCAACCGCGCTCCGCCCTCCATTGTACCCCTACAATGCGTCGTACTTCACGCTAACGAGCGCTCCAAGCAAACCAGACACATTTGTAAAAACCGCAATAAGCGTTCCATTTCGGCATATTGTTTTGACATATAATAAATATTTGTAAGATTACACTGAGCGGAGATTGCGGGGCTGATTTTAAAATCGATCGGTGGTTTCGTTTTGTTTGAGGCGCTATTGTTTTACGAATGCGGCGCGGGAGCAGCGCGCAGACGGTAGGCGGGCGGTGGACGCGGACGCAGTTGCGATGCGCTCCGAACTGTATTACACGCGGTTGCGTTCGGCAGCTCCACCAGATTATTTTGGTTCCGATCGTAAAGATTTTATCTTTATATAGATTTTATTATGCAAAATTTCATATTATGTTCTCGGGCGCTTCGATTTGTGGTTACATCAGGGAATAATCTACTTATCAAACTAAATTTAATAAACCTAAGTTACTCAACGAATTTCGATAAATTTGCTTTATTAAGTCACAGTATGTAAAGAAATATTAAAATGTCAAAAGTTTATTTCACAATCGTTTAATAGATTGAATAGATACTTCTTACACAGTTTTTCTATTACAGGATAAGTTATTAGTTAATAAATCATTTTAATTTCATTAAAATTTACGTCATACAGTGTTGTTTCATTTACATTGAAGATATATATGCAAATACACAGTCACAGATAGGTACAGTACCACTTAAAACATGCGTAATCAAATCTGTAGTCAATATTATGTGTGAGAATTAAAGTAAATCAGTGCAGCTAAGCCACCGCCGCCAGCGCACGTTGGCAGCACCACTGGTGCACGTCCGACAAATTGCAGGGTGCGCCACCAGTTAGCGCCTCGTAGGTGTCAAGATTGCCATAATTTGCGTCCGTACACACTGGCCCGCAGCGGCTGTCGTCACGTGTTATCTAAATACTTTTATTATCATGAAAATGTACCGATTTGCATTACAATAAGAATATGACAACGCGTTACGCCCAGCTATGGATACCGCCGAGGGACTTGGATTTAAATGTCTCAAAAAGAAATGAAAATTAAACCTGCATGTTTCATTGCGAGCCCGAATATTTACGCTATAAAAATGGATATAAAATCAAATTACACTTGGATATTAATCTTAATAATGTTGGTGCAAGATGGAGTACTTCGAATAAATATTAAATCTCACCAGCAGACTGTATATTAATTCGTGCCACTTGGTGGCTTATGTGTGGTTTGGATCCGTGTTCTGACAAGAAGTGTGCTTCTCAATTTGCTCAATGTAGGTAGATATTTCCACAATTTTAATATCATGATCTTATAACATATAAGGTAGCCCTTTCGCTGGTTATCCAAAGAAAAATTAAAATAAACTGTTTATAAACTAGGAGACGCATCGCTTTTAGTTCACAATATTCAGTCAGTACCTATCAGTAGAAATATGGCTTATTGTTGATACAAACATGCGTTAGAAAATTATTCAACGATTAAGGAATTCATCGAAGAGACAGATATTGCTGTTCGTAAGCGAAAACAGATTAAATCTTATTCAAACATAGAACGTGCTCTGGAAGCGAATGTCTCCTGATTTGAGCAGATTAAAGTCAACTTTGAGACTTTTACAATGGGACCGCGCCGGTTAGAGCTCAAGTCCTCATTTATATTTAAAGTATTTTTTAAGTTTGAAAGTGTCTTTGTGAATAGTATCTTTTTGCTGATCCTTAAAACGAATAAACATTAATATATATATTCAGTATTATTAAAATTATGACTTATGTTTTTACGTTCATATTCAATTGTATTCCAAAGACGACAACAAAATTCTTACTAACGAGCTCGAGCGATTCATAATAATATGTCATATGGGAACTGTTTCCAGAAGAGGTGAGTTCCTTCACACATTAATAAGCCGTTTTGACTTTGTGATTTCTCTTTTAGCATAGGCTATAAATTCTGGAAACATCAATATTGTATGACGAGATTAATGCCCATGTTTGGTGGACCATTAGGGCTGTATAATCCTATTGTGTTTTTTATTCAGCTTTGAATTCGACCTCAATGCCGCTAAATTGACATCATCTCTCCAGACAAAATTGTTAAAGAGTGAATGAATATGAATATATTTACAACGAGTCTGTTCGATTTGAATTCAATATAGACTTTGTATAATTCGTAAAAATAGACAATTAACGTTGAAACAGCATTATACTTATCTAAGTAAATGCACTTATCAATGTATCTACATTGTCGAAACATAACTTAATGAATATGATATCTCTGCAAAATATTACTTATTTTAAAACAACAAGCGAAATACCAATGAAAAGAATTAATTAAAGAATTTGTAGGTATCTGAAACAGGAAATTTTATTTAACTAAAAATAGGCTATAGAAAATTTATACGTTCGATTTTTTCATACCTATGCGCATTAATTACTCGCAGTACCTACCTCTGAACAGCCTCTGAAGACTACTCGAGTCACTTGCATCATCAGCTTTCATATTTCAATTCACATATCGGCAGTTGTCAAAACGTCCCGTTTGAGGCAGTTGTTGAGATGCGGCATAGTCCGGGGGCCTCGCTTAAAGCCTGGGCCATCCTTCATATCGCAAGTCCATTCATGAGGCGAGTGAGCGCGGGCGTCCGACGACACTCGGACGACTCGGCTTAGATTTATGCGCCTGTAATATGGCGGCTTCTGTAAATGGACGAGTTCTCACCACTGCCGAGTCAATCCTTTGAATTTATTAGGTACTCTTCGATGTCCAACTGACTTATGTAAGCTCCCTTTAAAATGTACCGAGGTTATTGTTTGATTGCTGATTTATGTAGATTGAATTGTATTTAACATACCGTTTTGTGTTGAGCACTATAAGTTATTTTTTAATTGTGTAGCATAGATAAATAATCAACATTTTAAATTCATTAACGACTATTATTCATTAGCTACATCTTATGGTATATCATATTTCAACTTTTTATAACCTAAAGAGACGAGAGCCTGGGGGGCTAAAAAGGAAGCTTGAGCAATATTGCTAATGCATTTCATTTTTCCAAATTTACGGCAGATTCATCAATAGCAATTTTTTTTATGAATTAAATTGTATATAATGTGTCTATTTGTAGTGAAAATTTTACATAAAAGATATTGAAGTAAGTAAGATTTGCCGAGAATTCGAAAAATGAATTAAATTAGCACTACTGCTTGAGCGGCCATTTTAAGGGGGTTGCAGTTCATAGTCTGCCGCGAAATCACTGCGAGTTATGTGTTGAATATCACCATGCACACCTGTGCATAGTCACCCTCAAAATCGGTGGTGAATCTTACTTAGATTCTAATGACATTGGGTTGTTATTACGGGTCTTTAGACAACTTGGGCCTATGGTTCTAGTTGCCCCCAGGCTTTTTTCGTCTTGAGTAGTCCTATTATCAAATCGATCAAAAAACTATAGTGTTTTTTTATAGTTTTGGTACTTATACTTAATTAGAAAATACTTAAATTAATACTAAAGTTTGTAAATAATATATTTTTTATTCATCAATTTTCAATATCTAAAAACTGTTAATGTTTAATACCTTGATTAAAAATTGACCAGATTATCATGCTTACTTATTAGTTACTTGGAATTAATTCAATTAAAAACTGTCTATGTATCTGATCATTTAAATTCTGATAAAAAAATTAATTTGAATCAAAGGCGTGCCTAATAGATTTCTCGGCTCTTACACATTGAGAAGTATAACCGTCATTGCTTCTTTTACCACTGTATGAATTACGACACAATATTACTTTTTATTAAGTCATAATTTTGGGCGGAACGAAACGTGCGTATGTTATTTTTTTTATTTTATTTTAATAGATTGAGAGGCTACTTTAAATATTCATTTGGTAATTTAACGTTCTGATAATTTATACAATGTTTTGTAATAAAATAATTATTATTACCAATACAGCAGTACCTAGCAGAATTTCCATTTAATTACCTATTTTATATTAACATTCAAACAGTGAATCAACTTATACAAAAATATATAAATAAATAAAAATACCATACGTCTATTTATTGCATTCTGTAATGTATTTCTGTCTTCAGGTTGTTTTTAAATAAACAATGAATAAAATGTTGGCGAGTTTGGTTATTCCACAATCGTGTCATAAATTGAAAAGCGCAAAGCAACCGAAGCATTCAACTTTACTGCACTCGTCGGTGATAAATGTTGTTTCTTGTAGACAAATAGCTGCTACTTCTTAACAAATTGCGAGGTTTCACTTCGTGTTCCCCAAGGATGAACTTGAGCCATTTCTCCTATATGGTAAAAATGTAAACAACTCGCAACTAGTAATGAATATTAATAGAATGGGCTTCTGAAGATGTTGTGGAAAAATTACTAGCTGTAGTATTTAATTTATTGCCATTGAGAATAAATAATTATTACTTTGATGAAATTAGAAGAAATTTCGATATTGATAGCCATTTGAGAAAATCTTCGAAACATATTTTATGACTATAAAATAATAATAGAAATTGCGTTACGACTTTTTTTTACCTGCTAGTATCTAGGTTAAGAAATCATAATAAGATAATAACACTATTAAAAATAAAATGGGAACATTGATGTGATGCGTGCAATCAAAATAAATGTGGCATATTTCATTTCAAAGATAAATATAAACCGAGTAAATGTGAATGACACGATGTGGTACCTACCCGTGCGATATGCCGATTGACACTGGCTGCCGGCGGCATGACATTGAGCTGAAGGTTTATTTAATCAAGGAGTGGATCCATACTCCAAGACCCGAGGGCTGGTGTGCGCAATCCATTTCTGCCGTCTCAATCTCAACTGCCTCTCATGCCCCCGTACAATTGTATATTGTCCTCGGGTGATAGAGAATTTAATGGAATTTCTTCACGGCTCTCGTGCGATTACAACATTGTTCATATCAGTAGTTGTTTTACTGTTTACACTTGCAATCTCCACATTGCGCGTAGGCATCAGGCGTCAGTATAGCACTTGTTTTTGAACAAGATATTAAATTATTGTGATTAGTTTTTATCCACTTATATCTACATTTTAAATATGTATTTCGGTTACGTATAATTATACGTAGTCTACTCATTATTTGGTATATTTAACAATTAATATACGTTGCCGATCACTTTCATAATGGATTACAGTAGTTCAAATTACTAAAGATTTAACGTCCTTATGTCACAGGATTGGATATGACTACCAGTAGTTGCAAATAACTGAAATATTTGCAGCTTTTGATGCGTAGTCACGGTGAAGTCATGTTATCCATTGTTCTTTTTCACGGAGAGCAAGATTTTCGAGGGCTCACGGAGGTTTAGCTCGGAGGGTAGTATAAAATTTGTATAACAAATGAGAGGCGTGTCGGGAATCCGTCACAGTGGCTGGGGACGCCGCGTGGGGCGCTAGATGGGTGGCCTTTGCGATCTTATAAACACGAAGCAGAAAATATTGTTGAAATACTGGTTTGTTTATTATTTTAAGCATTATGAGGAGCAACAAGATATGTAAGGTTTCATTGGATAAGCATGTACCAACATAATATAATATGTTATTTTTAATAATACGATGTTTATTTTACTTGATATTTATATTTGTATATTTTTTCCTTACTGTCATATAAAGAAAGAAAGAAAGAAATATTTATTTGGACACACGTTAAAATAAAATAAAAAGTTAATATAAAATAAAATAACATTTAACAAAACAACACTTGTGTCGAAATTAGGTGATCGCTCAGCATAAAATTACGGCGACAAGCACCGCAACGCTGGTTTTCAGCGACACCTACCCACGGGCAATATACATATAGGTGTTTAGTACAGGTAGACAAAACAGACAGACTAACAGTACAGGTATTAGGTACATACAATCAACAAATATACCACATACATAAATAAAAGCAACGATTGATACAAAAAACACGTAATTTCAATCAAGTAAATAAAATAAACAATACTAGGTAATAAAAATAAAAATATGCCAGACAATAACAAAAATAAATAATACTTGATTTAAACGCCAAGTCACTGTTCGAGCTGTCTATCAAATATATATTTTTTGTATTTAAATTTGAAACTATTAATTGATATAACACACACATATTGTCAGTGAGACTAGATAAATAATTTGATGTAATGAATCTGAGTTGGTTTTGAAAAGAGTAATTGCTGAGTTTCTTGCCGGCTCTTCTCAGTAAAAGCAACCTTCCGAACCGTGCGTTAGAGTCAGACTATTCATAAGTGCTTGTGAAGGCCTATTTGAATAAAAAATATTTTCATTCATTTCATTCATTTCATTTTCATTCATTCATTCACTTGATCAATTTGTCGCATTGTCTATATATGGAACCGCATTTCAACCGCGTTCCCGGGATACAAAATAGCCTATAATCTTCCTCAATAAATGGACGTTTCAACGTAAAAAGATTTTTTGAAATCTGAACAGTAGTTTCGGAAATTACCTCCTGCATTAAAATTTAAAAACTTTACCTAATTATAATTCGTTATAACATAGTGCAAATAGATAGGTTCACTCTCAAGAAGTAGTAACATTGAAGGATGCTTCGCTTTCTTAGTACTGCGGTGATATTACTACGTAAGTATCTATTTTTTTATTTAAAAGCATGTAGGTATATGTCTGTGTTTGACCACAATCTCACCATACCGTGGTGAGTGATGATGTGGCCTAAGGTGGTAAGTACACAAAGCCTAGAAGGCACTGGCTCTCTGCAATTACCTTATACAAGGTGGTAAATGTACCCGCAACCTATCGTTTATTAAAATATGAGTATCGAAAACTAAAACGGACGCTATTGTTATCTGTGGTTGTTTGTTAAACTTCCGAAATCGTTAATAACATATATTTTGTTAAACGAAGGTTCTCCTGCAAAAAGCTGAGCTGAGAAACCAGCCACCTTAGCCGACGAAACGTGGTATTAAGCTATTACTTATCCTACCAACTTGGTTGTTTTCGGCAAACAAATAAACGGATTATACCATTGTTTGCTGGTCAACAGGTTTTGATATTAGATATCGAAAGGAATCATTGTTTTGATGAATTTGCAATGGAAAGAACTTAAAAGCTAAGATTTTGAAATTAAAGTCTATTCAAAATTATCTACATAAAGGCATATGAAGCTCCAAGTTGAGTAGGTAGTTCCTAGTCTATTAATAATGAACTCTGTTAAAATGACCTCTGAATACTTTCGTGTAGCGTTTCGGTACACGAAAGTAGAAATAGCGTCTTACAAAATCCCACTTATAAATTTCCATTGTGGTATTTCAGGATTTGGGTCGAAGGGCTGTCTTGAGTATTAGATGAATTGTTGACTGCTATTATTCTTTTATCGTAACAAATTTAATTGATAGTATCAAAACATTTTCATCGTGTATTTTAAGAAGAAATCAACTAAACGCTCCATCCAAATATGCAAATATCTGTTTGTTTTATCAAAGTAAAAGAGAATTAATTTGATATCGGCTATCTGAGAGATGATCCGAACCAAGACGGATACATCATTTGCTATTCAAATAACCGTAGGCATTTTGGTGGGTGTAGGTGTATTAATCAATACAGTAGATAGTTATATACATGTATTTATCGATATCTCTTTAAAAACCACTTTAAATAATAAATAAAATTCGGTTAATTTTCACGCTTTTTTCTTTCATAAAACCATAATTCTTGCTCTTGAAGATGTCCACTGCCAAGAATTCTTGTTTGAATATTCATGAATTCATAACAAGTTCATATCATGCGAACAAGTTAATCCACCTTTATGTTTGAAGACGGTACCGCATATTTGAATACAAAGGTAATTAGTTCAGATCGTATTCCTGCCAATTGGCTTCAAGACCATTTTAATTAAGATCTGGGAAAATACTGGTCTTGATTTATGTTTGTGGTAGCGTAATTGGAGGTTATTTAACCGACGGTAGTTAAAGGTCTCGAATATTAAATTATTATTTGTATTTTCACGACAAAAACGACGGTTAAGAAATCAAGAGGCATTTTTTGGTTACACAAATTAGTTTCACGTTTCCTTCTCAGTTTATTTTGAAATTTTAAATGAAGTCTTCGACTCAAACGTGGGAATTGTAAGAATTTTGTTCGGGAAGAACTGGTTGTTTATTCAATTTACAATTTCCAGCCAATAATTAAAATTCATTAGCCGATAGCAGTAAGGATAGATAAAATTTTATCTCTTTTTCTTGTGTTGCTCCGTATTTTTGAATATATTTTTTTTATCGTCACTAACAAACTATTTAACGCTGTAAGTAAAAAAAATATAAATATTTACAATGCGGTTGATTAGAATAAAATAAATAGATTGGTTTTTAATTTACATTTATGAATAAAGTTAAAGACCATACAGAAATACACACACACTACTAAAGCATTCCAAACTCCAGGGAAAACCGAGTAATCAGTTTTATTATTTCGCGCATCTATTACACCATAAGTAATAAATAAAAACGGTGGATGTTACCGATTTACAAAATTACTGTATCAGTATCGAGTACAGATTTAAGTGGTGTGAAAACAACATGAGAGTGTAAATTTTGACACGCTAATAATCTGTTTGTTTGATAAAGTCAATAAAGTTGTACGAGATGTTGCTGTTATTCCATTGAAAGCTTATATATGAAGCATGTAATTTTGACTTGTTAAACGGTGTGAAGTGAAATCCAAACAACATGGTAGTCAAACAAAGGAGCTGTAACATTTTACTTTGGTGGTTGGTATTTTAAAACTATTTTTCAATGAATTTATTTTCATATGTTGTTAAGTCTTTAATTGATAGTATGTTGCGATTTAAAAAAATGCGTTGTGCTAAAACGTTATGATGGCTTAACAAAATCGGCATTTTTTTCCTGTAAAATACTTCAACGAAAACTTTATAAAGTAGAATCGTTGTTTATTGTTTATTTAGTGACTATTTATTTTAATGGTTGATTGAAATTTTATCTGTTAAGGCTCCAGTCTCCCTAAAATCAGTGTTCTTGCGAAATTTATCACAAAAGAAATATTGTTTTTTAGTCATCAGAAAAGCAATAAATGAAATATATTTTACGTTATTTTAATGTGTGAGATTTGTTTTTTTTTTTTTTTTTAATTTGACGCCACTTTTATTAGCTTTGTGAGGCTTTAAACATACCTCTATTTACGTTCCACGCGTAGTGGGTCTCATTCATGCACACGCCACGAAAAAAATATAACAAAAACAAGAAATGTATTCAGATTACATTTGTCGGCAAATCCTCTACAATAATCTTATCTAGTTACTTTTTTCAAAATCGTCTCAATTTCTTATTTAAACTGCTTTAAAAAGTTATAAATTTCTGAATTTGACCCTTGCAACATATATTTTTTTCTATTACAAAGTAATGGTTTAGAGAAATCACACTTAGTTTTGATCTGTTCAAAACTAAGTGTGATTTCTGATTTTAGGGAGACTGGAGCCTTAAAGACAAACGATAACTTCATAAGTTTATTCAACTTGAGTGGAGTATTTTTGAATCCAATGACCTATTTAGCAGGATCTACCCGACAGGATATTTTAGTGATATATTGAAGTAATGAAATAGAGCTAACAGTCAACTATTCTTTTTTAGGGTTCCGTACCCAAAGGGTAAAAACGGGACCCTATTACTAAGACTTCGTTGTCTGTCCGTCCGTCTGTCCGTTCATCTGTCCGTCCGTCTGTCCGTCCGTCTGTCCGTCCATCTGTCCGTCCGTCTGTCCGTCCGTCTGTCCGTCCGTCTGTCCGTCCGTCCGTCTGTCCGTCCGTCTGTCCGTCCGTCTGTCCGTCCGTCCGTCTGTCCGTCCGTCTGTCCGTCCGTCTGTCCGTCCGTCTGTCCGTCCGTCTGTCCGTCCGTCTGTCCGTCCGTCCGTCTGTCCGTCCGTCTGTCCGTCCGGCTAGTTGAAATTTTCACAAATTATGTATTTCTGTTGCCGCTATAGCAAAAAATACTAAAATCAAAATAAAATAAATATTTCAGGGGGGCTCCCATACAACAAACGCGATTTTTTTGCCCTTTTATTTATTTTGAAATTTGGTAAAAAGCAAGGTCTTACAGCACAAATAAAGGGAAAATTCCAAAATATAAAAAAGTTGAAAATTAAAGGGTGTCCCCATACATACATAGATACGCCAATTAATAAAGACCTCTGAGTTGTATGGGCACTGATACATTTTAGAGATCTAGCTTAATTGGCACCAACCTCAAATAAGGTAAATAAATATTACCGCAGTATTAACTAATAGTGTATTTTAGTAAAGTGTTATTTTAAATTATACCTAAACCTACTTATTAAAAATGTATAGAGAGCTCAACTGCCAACAAACTGCTATGTAGTTTGGCAGATGTAAAACTAGATTAACCAAATTGTAATTTCTGAACATAATACATAAATAAAATAAAAATAAATAAAATTGTGGATTTCCCGTGATGGACGAACGATAATAATAATAATAACTTTATTTGCTCTAAAATTAGAGTTACAGATGGACGAAGTTTGTACGGAACCCTTGGTGCGCGAGTCCGACTCGCACTTGGCCGGTACTACCACTTTCTACGAATGGTTATGTCTCTTGACGATACCAAATTAATGAAACTGCGGAGCAATTTTGAATCCCTAAGCAACTAACTTTATTAGTTCCCTTTGAGTTCTATAATATTGTACGTTTTTATGTAATTTTTACAACAATTTAAATAATATAACTATTAGTACTTATAATTTAAATACTTCAGTTTTTTTCGTTTCGTAATCTTTTATAACAAGAGATCCAATATTAAAATGGGAGTATTGAATGTCGCTTAAGAGCATTTAACGTCTTTATGAGAATGTGAAGGGATAAAAAATGTAAAGTGCATAAAGTGTCATATGACGGCTGACAGGGGGTTGGGCGCTATGCTATTCATTCAAGACTATGCGCATGACTTTATTTAAACAAATGAACCATTCATAAAAAATACATTCAAAAGTATAAACATCAGAAGCTATAGGTACATAAAATATGTATAAATGTATAAATTATGTCTGGTGATGATTAAGTTTATTCCAGAGATTTTGAATTGATCTGCAGTCTTGAAAACTGCATGTAAAATAGCTTACTAGTAAGGCACTGGATAAGATAGTGATGTGTTTCGGAGCTGTACTTGAGAGCTGGTTCCTGTCTAGGCTTAATAATAAATAAATATTCTGGGACATTATTCCTCACACACGGCCATGACCCCAAACTAAGCAGAGCTTGTACTATGGAAGCCAGATAACTGATATACTATTTTTCTTTTGTAAATACATTCATATACAGGATTATTTTTAAAACACCGGCAGTGCTTTAGGGGGTGGAAGTACTCATCAATATAAACAACTTTTACTATGGGACCAACCCTGAAATCCTGAAAAAAAAATGAAACTTTTCATACATTTTGATTGAGCAAGGTTGATCTATATGAAAAGTTTTTCTAAAAATAGCCCTGTATAGATAATTACACCCAGACTCAGGACAAACAGACACATTCGTTCTTGCACACGTTACAAAATCTTGCTTATTATGTGAAAGGACGTTGTTAAGCTTCCAAAAAGTTAGCTTCGATTAAAATATTCAGTCATAAATTTTCACGGCGCATCACAGATTATGACACCCCTACTGTATTTGTAGATATGCTGACCTTTATAACGATAGCAATTTTAAATGGTCCATTTGTTAAATTCTCTAAGAAGACCGTTTCAAACATTGAGACCACCCCGAAAAATTGTCTAATAATAAGTCCAGATTTGAATTAATAAAGCATTAGGATCAATTAGGTAATGAGAAGTGTCGTTAAAAATTGACATAGTATGTGTTTTTATTGGTATTATATTTTATTCCACGTGGGTGGCCCGGTTGAGTAAACAGTGGTTTTGATGTGATATAATGAGTAATTAAAACAATGTACCGAGGTATATTTTATTAATGATGCCAAGTTAATGTTCTTGTTGCATGTTCATATTAACATAATGCATAATTATTGAGATATCTAATGAAGAAAGGCTATTGGACGCCCTACCGGTGGACATCGAATTAATGTAAGTTTTATACATATCTTAGTAGTTTTACAGTAAGTAACAATATACTGTTAGGAGTATTATGTTACAGTTTATTAGCAAGCGACAATTACATGTATTTTAGCTTTTTTTAATGGAAAGTTACACGAAATTATGGAAATTAAGTGAAAAGTAGTAAGTAATGCTGTACATACTTAAAATCTTTAAGCATTTTTTTTGTCATAAACTCGCCTGATTTAATTGATAATAGAGTTGATTGGTTTACTTTGACACAAACAATGTTAACTGGCTGTATATAACTCACCAAATATACCTATATAGGTACTTTTTATTAGCAATAAAAATATAGTTTTTTTGGATTGACTTCCATATTTACCATAGGTAATTAATTTTGTGAAATTGTGTTAATGTGGATTTTACCGAAACATTTTAATTGTACTAAATTTCAGTGAACATATTATGAAACGATGTAATATAAATTACACTTGATTTATCCACTTGATAGGTGTTTTTTACAATTGTGTGGTTTAAATAATACATTGGTTTTAAGATAAAAATAATATTTCCGTGCAGCTCACTTCGAACAAATGAAATTTTTTAGTGAAATAACCTCACTTAAATGACCCTCTCAATAATTCGAAACACCATCACGTGACTGAGGCACCACTAATGACAGTTCTTAAACAATGAATTATGTTTAACGGTTCATTATATTTAATTATAAATAGTAATTAAGTCGTATTTGTGTTCACGACTCCTATGGAGAGTTTTCTAAGATAAGTACACGTGTTTTATGGTTATGGGCTACTAATTGGATTTAAATTTGCGTCTCGCCATGGGACGCGCCGCGGATCGTGGCGAGCTGATAGTTGTTGTTTATTACATATAAAATCACATTAAAGACTTTCTAATTCAATTTGGAACTTAAACCATGAATAAAGTAAAAAAAAAAGATAGTAAAAAAAACAAGTGGTAAGAAACCAAAGTGGATTTAAGATGGTCCACGTGTGACTGGTAACCATAAACATGTGTACACAATGAAAAGAGGCCACTAAAAAGCTAATATGTCAATAGGGGACATAATGTTGCGCAACAATGCCCTATACTGTGCGCACTGTCATGCGTATAACTTTATTAAATAGATTCCCCCGTGGAGGATTGATAGGTGCTTGCTAAATGTAAAATGTCTTCATAATAGAAAAGGTAAGGTAAATTTGGTAGTTGTTCGCTGAATAGAATACTATGCTTTTAATTTAGCTTCTTAATTCTGACCAATATTAACTTTCAAGAAAATGTTTTAACAATGAAATTTTAATAAAGACTTCAATGGAAACATTTTAATAGTCAATTTAACCATCTCAATTGCCAAAATTAAAACACGAAAATGATTAGCACCAAATAATGCTAAGTCAGCATAAGATCAATACATTTTGCAACATATCAATGTTATAGGAGAGGTAACATCCGTTGTCGATGCACATCCGGAAAGGTGCCAGCGCAAATAAAAGCTCAGATATAATTCGTCATATTATTCATAAATAAAAATCAGTGCAAGATCGGCAGATGCGAAAGGATTGCACACATGTTGGCAAGGTGCGTTTCTACACTATACCTACTCGTATGGCTTGTGCCAAACACTTCTCTTAGCAAATAAACTTCGATGGTATTAGATTTTGCATCTGTCTCGTACCTAATGCATTTCTCTATTTGACCCTTTTTTCTCCTTTTGAATTTACCTAATTTTCGTGTCATCGTTGAATGATTAAAATTTCGGAGATTTGAAAGAAAGTAATATTTGTATTGGATCTATTTCAAAAACACGTACATAATCAAAATAAAATCTACTTTTATGTACCTATATAACTTGTTTTTATTAAAGTGAACATAACCTGAATCAATAATGTTATTATAAAAATATCCTTTAGATGTAATCTTTAAAGAATTTTATAGTTTTATCCAATATAGCGACAGGAATTAGGTGCTGAGGAGGTCTGCAAGAGGACGCGTGTCGCGGTGTACTTTAATGCAAGTCTCGGTTCCAGTTTAGTAATTAAACTTACAACTTTATCGATCAAAGACTTTCCAATACACGTCGGACCACCGCGGTTTCATATCTGCATGGACTGCAATGAGCCAATTGAGGTATATTTATACTGGAGTAGGACTTTTGTTATTGACTAATTTAAATGTTAATTTGATATCGGACCTAGTGTAGGTACTGTGTTTTGCGTATACTTATGATTGGTCCGGTGTAAATTATTGTTGATTTTCTTAGTCCACTGTAAGGGAATTGAATTTTCTTACCGAATTATCTTGTTTCTCTTTAAATTAACATGTATTTATTATACACCATGTTTTAGTTTTTTTTTTCATGTTTTTATATCAAAAGCCTCACAAGCCTTTTGTGGTGTCCAATATGAATGTAGCCTTACAACAACCTTTACCTAGGCTTTGATCTGGTAATGGAACTGTCAGCCGATCGCTTCTTGTCTATATTCCTTCTAAATGAGTTTATTTGAGCTCTGTGCCCACTTTATGCAAATTAGATAACAGTCCATTAATACTGTTATTGAAAAAATGTTAAGCTTATTTTAAAGAGTACCAGGATTTTTAAAAAGGAATATTTTACAATATCTTGAATGTTCGTTTAAAAATTTAGTGTTCCGTTTTTGTATCATGTGATGCTCAATCAAAAAGTATTTCCATTCCAATTTTCACAATGGGATCCTTTCAGTTCATTGTTAGTTTCGTTTTAGAATCGCAAAATATATGTGTTACAAAGGTTGTAATTATCGGTTATGGTTCCGTTTGCCCCTTCATAAGGCTTTGTGTTTTGTAGATGTCTCTATTTTGCGATTTTCTAAGGTGTGGGCTAAATGTTATTTGAAGATAGTTATTGTGAGCACGCCCGTAGCGCCATTGTCCGTCGACTTTGTACCTCGATGTATCACTCCCACAATTTTATTATAATTTTGCGAATTCTCTTGCAGGAAGCATATTGGAACTAAAATGATGGATGGCTCTAATATTCGGCTTGGGATTTGATTGTTCACATGTGAGAAGTTATATGACTCTAGGGAAATATTAAACGTACAAGCACTTCTTGTTATTTATAAATATATTATGTAGATATGAAAAGATCTTAATGCCGAAGTAGATAATGAAAAGGAATGAGCTGATCTTATCTTCATAGTTCTTATGGGTTATCGTTCACATGTCGCGCAAAATTTTTACATATACCTTACAAATTTTAATAAATAAATTCTAGTCACGTACTTCAACAATTTATGTCTGATTGGGTGAAAAACTTAAACCTTCTACAGCAAAATATTAATATAAGAAAAGCACATAAACTAACGTATTTTCTTGCTATTGTAAATCACGCTAAACAATGCGAAGAAACCAAGAGCAGGTAGACCGTATAGAATCAATGGAACAAAATTAAATATGAATTGCTTCTCGGAGGCGACACCGAGTCTATTAAAATCGCGTTTAGCGCCTCCTTCAATGGGAATGATTGAAAGCTTCTAAACAATTCATTCTTGCCAGTGTCTCAATGGCATGGCCCACATTCCTTGTGTAATCTTTTTACAGCACAATGGGTGACAATGACGGACCCTTCACTATTGAGGACCGTGTAAAATACTAAGGCTCTTCGTTCTAAATTAATGTAAGACTTTTTCAGTTATTCAGTGAAGGCAATACCGCACAGCATGCAGGTTCACCACCACACCTTTTACTCATTATGCGAATTAAGCCTTATACTGTATTACATAAATATTATATTCCGATGCAGTAAGCTTTCGCGAAGACCTCGCGAGTTTATTTTGTTGTAGGTATTTCTATTGGCTATGGTCTCTGTTGTAACATCAAACACAATAAACTCGTCCGTTGTTTAATATTTACTTTGCCGACCGTAATAAATTTCACATAGTGCATTATGTACCGCAGTTGGGTTTCCACTTGACTCCTTAACATGATTTTAATGAAAGTTACATTGTTCTGTTTATATAATAGAGAAAATAATGGCTAGTCTAGTTGGCGCCAGAACTAACAGTTGATTATTTGTAATGATCAGCTGATAAAAGTAAAATTAGAATCACACTTAAATTTAGTAGAAAAGTAATAGTTTACCAAAATTGGTAAATTTGTGGAGATTGATGATTCGTATTTGGTTTTTATTTGTAAACAACATTTCTAAGATGTTTATTACTAGCCTTTGCCCCACGGTTTCACCCGCGTTCACAAAATAAAAAGCAACTTATGTTCCTCTCCGGCGCATAAACTATAGGTATATGCAAAAATTTTGTCGGTCCCATGTTGCGTGAAAGAAGGACAAACCAATAAATACACTTTTGTATTTATAATATACCTATTACCTATTATTATTAGTTCCTATTATTTACTACCGTAAATATGGAAATTAGGGATTATTTTATAGATTACATTTACTTACTTTGATTTATACTTACTTCAAATAGTAGTTAATTCTTATTTCACGTATTTCACTATACTTATATTCAACGTAGAATAAAAATTATATGAGGAATATATTTACAAAAAACATCAATATACTAACTCAATATTATGTACATTTTCAGACTAACCATAACTTGTACCAACTTTGGTGCTACTAGCAAACTTATAAGAACATTTCTACATAACTAATCAACCAGTTTTAGACGCCTTAATTCAATGGCACGTGTACGAAGGTCTACATCACTCGCTTTTTGTAAGAATATTCCAGGTATGGATCGAAAAAAAAAGATATAAGCAGGGGAGTGAGGGCTCCCTATCCAATATTTTTTTGGTAAAGGTGCGCCCATAAAATGCGATGCGATGCCTACAGAGCTCATTCATTTGATCGTCACCGTGAACGTCGAAGCTCCCAAAAAGCTCTCTTAAACATTACCTGTTGTGAGCCGCGTGCGCAGTATAGACGTAAACGTTGCAACTACTACACGTCATTCAAAATGCTTCAAGGAATTCAACATCCTTCCGACTATCGTGTCGGTTCATCTACTTACAAAAATGAAATACCACGAATGGTGCCAATAGCACCAGCTCCTGACAGAAAATATTTGACCCTGGACTTACAGACATCAGAGAAGAAGAAGTACAATTATAAAAGTAACCCATACACTGGTACTCAAGCTGCATCGATTGCGAGAAGGAACGCTCGCGAAAGGAATCGTGTGAAACAAGTGAACGACGGGTTTAACGCTTTAAGAAAACGGTTGCCAGCATCAGTGATTGCAGCCTTATCCGGAGGGGCTCGTCGTGGTTCCGGCAAGAAACTCAGCAAAGTAGACACTCTTAAAATGGTCGTAGAGTACATCAAATACTTGCAGAGCTTGATTGATGAAAGCGACGCAGAACTTGGAATTACGCGTCCTGCGCCATTAATTGAAACATCTCTGCCGTATGATGTCGATGAAGGAATTTTCGGTGGAGGTTCTCCGTACTCGGAGTCAGTGCCCTCACCAGCTGGTTCGGAATGTTCGTCAGGAGTGTCGTCAGCTTACTCATCAGGTGGGTATATACCTAATTATCAAACATGTGAAAGTCAGATAAGCCCTATGGAAGAAGACGAACTACTTGATGCGATAACTTGGTGGCAGCAAAAGTAGAGCTGTTAT
Organism: Tetheella fluctuosa; assembly: GCA_951216915.1. NCBI lineage: Eukaryota > Metazoa > Arthropoda > Insecta > Lepidoptera > Drepanidae > Tetheella > Tetheella fluctuosa. Next base: position 5,442,884 of record OX578217.1, on the reverse strand, counting down.
TAATTTAGGTATTTATCTAGTCATTTTATTTATTGTATATTAATTCAGAGAAATCTTCGGAAAATATAAGATTATTTTGTAAAAATTGTAAATAGATAGTAAAAATGTGTAAAGTTAAGTGGCTGTGAAATTAAGTGTTGTATTTGTTTAAATATAATCATGTGTAGACTGAAAAAGCCCACCCAGATATTTAGAAATAAAAGATGTAAATGTGTATAGATACCTATAAATATATTATGTAAGTACAAGTATTTAGTGTAAGTATAATAATATAAAGATAAAAATAAACAATATTGACGGTACATTTTATTTCCTTTTAAAACCAATCCTTTATTAGTCACCTTTGTAATTAATGTATAAATAATTGAAGTTTCATGAATATTTTAACGTAAATTGAATAATCAAATGATTCAATGTTTCAAAAAAATCCATTGAACTCATAGGTAAATGAAATTGATTAAACTTTAATATTTAATCATGAAGCACATTCCATTATAGGGTATTTTATTATATAGGCTTTTTTATTATCTATGTTAAAAAAATAAATATATTATACAAGTGTGGCATACAACGTGGAATTAATAAATGTAGAGTTAGGTTGGTATGTACTTTGTTATTTAAAATTAAAAATATATCAAAACTTATTATCACTATATTTTGAAAAGAAAAAGTCTAAACAAAATAATGCTTTTCGATGAATAAGGTAATGTCTCGCTTTATAAAATTTTCTGGCATGTAGCATCTGCAATTATTTCAGTTACCTACTTAGCACAAATGCGTAATTGAATGAGTTTTGTATTTATTTGTCTAATGCTCTATCACAGATAAACTGTAGCTATTACACTTTCACACACTAATTAAGAAGAGTTGTACGGATAGTACGTATGCAAAATTATTTTATCTCTTTGAATTATAAAAAGTGGGTACCGATATTGAAAAGTTAAGGCTTGATTAAGCCATCGATGCGCAGACATCGCGTCGGTACATTGTTATACAAGATTAATGGTGTTCGACGAGATAAGAAGGTGGGAGCTAAATGCATTTACATGTGCGAATAAAAAGACTACTGATAAAGGACAAAGAAGCTCGCATCGAATAAAAACGGTACCATTTATGGTTGGGATACAATGTCGCATTGTTCTGTGCACAAGCTCGATGTTTATTCACATAGTGAAAAACAATGTAAAGTAGTAGTAAAGAAAAGTTCTACTTAAGGCTAGATTCCAGATGATATAAATAACATTTAATATCATTAGAATCAAGTATAATATATATCGATTGGTTTTTAAATTACAATTATAATTTATAGTAGATCAAACATCAATTAATTTTTGGTTCTTATAAAAATGAACCTAATCTTATTTTACAAAAACTATATTCTAAATTTGTTAAATCATTAAAGATATAAATAGTCATCATTATTTACTAGGCACTAATATTTTGCTAGAATATCTAATAAAATTTCCTAGAACATAAAATGAGGAATAAAATTCTAAAAGCATTAGTTTAGTACTTTGTTGCATATTTTTCACGACCGTATGTATATTAAAACCGATTTATTCAATCGCAGATTGGACTTTACGATTATTGAAAGTACAGATAGAAAAGTGCACTAAAGATCGTAATTAACCTAATGCAAGTAACTTCATGCATTCATTTACCTAATTGCAATGTATGTTTTAACGAGCATGTAAGTACTCTGTACAAATATTTGTGGGAAAGTGATTCTATTGAATGCACTCTGCGTGCCTCTCTTAACAGCACTATAGATTAGCATTAAATGATAAACGTAAACTTTATTTCCCATTTTGCCTTCCGTTTTGTCGGTAACCGCATAAAAACTCGCATAAAAGTAACAAGTAAAGAAATCGGTTTCACTAAATTCCCAAAACTTAAATCGAATCAGATTCGATTCTTTGTGTCGATAATCTTATTACTTTAGCACGTGAGCTTTGTTGTGCGCGTGAGTTTTGCGAACATTTTACGATAAATGAAACAAACAAAATGTTACCTTGTGATAGATTTTATGTTAAATTTTTGATGTGCTTTTTAATTATTAGATAAATATAATGCTGTATATTATATAATACTAAAGGTTTCCTAAAAAATAATTTAAGTCACCGAGTGTGAATTTATAATCATCATCATCATCATCTCAGCCACAAAACGTCCACTGCTTAACATCATTTATAATAATTCATTTTAAATATTTACCAATAACTGATTCTGGAATAGTCCATTAGAAGACGCATCAATAAAAGAGCAGTGTAAAAACCTATATCAACTGATGAGCAATATTTGTCAGAGATCGTATCTTTTCTATTAACCCAACTATTGCATCTATTGTTAGCAGATTTCGCTCAACTTGTTGTTCAGACGAATATAATACTATTGTTAATGTTAATTTTTTATCATCGCTTTCAAACCTTCAATGGAAGCATTCATTTGATAAGTTTTAATTAATCTTTTACTTTCACTATTGTTTTGATCCGTTTTCAATGTAACGATCTGATAGATAGGAATTAATCGATGTTATAAATTTAGAAATGATATCGGTATATAAAATCTTAATATATATAATCATAAAATACAAAACAATTTACCGTTAGTTAGGTATGCTAAAGATAAAATGACGTATACCTACCAGTAAAATTATGATAGGTTTTCAGAATGCGTCTAGCTTGTGATTAACGGCGTTGAAAAAAAACCGACTTGAGTTACAACAGTAATTTATTTATTATCTATGCCTAATTATATTTATTAAAGGCGGTAAGTAAGTGCCATCACTTATGCAAATGCTTTTTGTTCCACGTACAAATCAACTGCGTCGCCATTGCGGCCGTCGCAAATGATTTATAGTAAATTTTAACATACCTACCTACCTACCTACAGACCTACTTTAACTCATATATGTGATATAGCCTCAGTATCGATGTAATAGTACCAATGACCCCATAAAAATACCAAATAACAAAAAATACGTGACATATATTTGTTTAGTTATAAAAATTATGTTGCCGAAGGAACTTTTTTTGGTATTAAATTTGTAATTATCACGATAAAAAACCTACGTTCAATAGCGAATATTTTCAAGATGCAATTGTGAAAATAAAAGGCATGTTTAATATCAAAAGTCTACAAATACGAACGTTTTAAGCCGACCAATAATTCCCACAATGTTCAGCTTCTTTAGCAGTCGAAGAAGAAATAAGGCTGGCGTCAGACAGGCACATAAATAATTGTCGGATATCAGCCTCCGCCGCCGCTGGCTGGGAACTCGCGATGTGATCGATGCGGGTGAGGTCACTACATATCACTTGTTTCTACGTGAGTATTAGCCTTAAATACTTACTGAGTAATAAATAAGTAGTTAAAAGTATGATGGTTTTTGAATAAACTAATGGAGTATTAGTGTGTAGTAGCAGTTTATTTGAATTTTCTATGTTATGTTAGTCCTTTACAATTTTATTTGATATCTGAGACTATACATATTATTTATTATGAAATAAATAATACCTATATACATATAAGAGCAATATAACGACATGAAGATTATCGGATAAATATTTTTTTTTCAGACAACATAAAATCTAAGGGAATAATATAATTGTTTATTTTATTTTTATAGCTAAAATAACGATTTGTGGCGCCATATAAAAAGGCATGTTGCATTCATGCAAACATCTGTCGACCAGTAGCAGTTGCAATAGAAATTAATTTGCAAGTTTGTAATTAGTTGCATCGTTCAATGAAAGCGCTTGACCGCAAATTCAAAAAGTATCTTATTACACAACTGGTAAAATATGAATTGAGATATTTGATAGTGTCTTGGAAAATAACAGATTATTTATTTAGAAATATAAATTATTAATGAATTTTCGGTTGGTTTGGAGCACCTACGCTATCTTGAAAAAAGTTCTATTGTACACGCAATTTTTGCAAACGGAAGATAGACATTTGTTAAATGCAATTTGAGAATGATTTCCGCATGGGGTACGATGAATAAGAAACACTTATCATTTGCTACATTTTTTCACTATTTCCTCCATATTTTTCGACACTTTACTGCGGTTGAGTTAGTATAAAAATTGTATTCTGTACTTTAATTATTAGACTTTTTCTTGCAATTTCTGTTTGAAGTGATTGCGTAATAATGTTAACCACGTACTTCAGTGGCTTACGTTTATTTCGAATTAATAAAATCTTCTTTGTAGGATACCGACATGGGATTTTTATTGCGTTTTGATAGCACTTTAACTTCAACTTATTGAGAAAGTAAGTTAGAATTTTTTTTTTTTCGTTGATGACTTTGATATTTATCAACTTTCTAGTGGCAGCTTCATCGTAACAAAACGTAGCTTCATTATTCGAAACATTAATGCATTATATAGACATGTACTTAATTATTCAGTTATTATTCAACTACTACTGGATTAATTTAAATTATAGTAGATCTAGTTAAATAATATCAATACTATTTTTTTATTTTATCTTCGTTTTCTTATAAGGAAAATAAACTCTGCACATTCACGATAACGAGAAACTCTGTTTATATTGACACATGTTCCGCATGTGCGTATGCGCCAGTGCGATGTTGTAAATATTACTGTATCTATTACTTACACTTAACAGTAACTTTAGCTTTCGACCGAACGTAATATATTATCAACGACACAAACACCTAACACTAGAAACATAGAAATTTAAATAAATGTTTTTCTCTTTTTTGCAACAAAAACGTATCATGCCACAATAAGCTGCATAGATATGCTATGTGATATCTATCATTAGTTATGTCATTAGTTTTGTCAAGGTTTAATATAATTAGACATTGTGCTGTAAAACATGTTTCACCACATTTTGCCATTCATGCGGGTCAAGCAATCATGTTACAAGTAGCATACAGGCAACCCACTTCTATATTCGTATGTTTAGAATTCTACAATTGGAAGGGAACGTAAACATGTCGTCCACGTTAAACAAGATGAAGACGCTAGTCCTCTATACAGGACAGTGGCGACTATGATTTACATAGAACACCGCTGAGCTCAGCGTGACCTTACCACAATAACTTACAATAGATATTCATTGATTATTTTATTCCACTCTCAAATGTTATTGGAAAGTAATAAAATATTGAATGGACAAGTAATCAAATAAAAAAGTATTATTTGACTTGTAATAAAAATACAACTACTGATTTAATTTGTTACTCAGATTTTACAATGTGTTTATTGAAAAAAAAATAAACCTAAATATTGCTAATGGCTCTAAGATAAAATGTTCAGGTCAAATTACTTTCTTATTTACGACATTTAATGCACCTTGCTTTTAAATTTATATTCAGAGGATAAAAAATTAATTTCATAAGGGGACAGTTAAAAGAGTGATCCTTAAAAGTGTCGGCGTGAATCTCATAAAAGGGATTATAGGTTGGGTAGGCTTAATGCTCTAGGATTCAATTAGGTGAAATAAGCTTAAGTGGAGAATATCCGCTGTTTTGACAGCAGTCAAATTATCAGATGCTTTGCTTCCGTCATAAAAGCGGTTATGAAGGTGACAAAGTAATAAAATGTAATGTTGGGAATTATGTTAATGCTTAAATTATTGCGTAGATCTAAATTATATTTGGTAATTAAATATGTAGGTAATACAAAAATTAATCTATGTATAACAAGTATTTAGAGTGAATTTTTATATTCTCTTTGAAACAATGTTTATTTATCTCCTGGAAAATTTTGTTATCTCTACAAGAAATTAAAGGAAACACTTGGTGAACTTAAGAGTCAAGTGTATCTACTAAAGATAGTACTATCTACAATGCACTGGCGCGTGCATTCGTATACCATGCGGGTAACACTCAACATAAATCTTGTTGCTTTTAGGTATATTTTCCAATGGAATTTGACTAACATGCTACTTGTTATTCTCGTAAGCTCATTGTTAGCAGTATTCAGGACGTGACGAACAGTTAGTGCAGGTATTGAACGTCAATGTGCGAACTAGATAAATGTCCTGACATTTCGTTTTAATCTACTACGAATACAAACTTGTATTCAAATAGTGATGCATGATGCAGTTAACATCAAATGATGTGAAAAAGGATGGAAAAATGTAAAATGCTAGACATTTGTGTAAAGCTTGGTTCGCATAATAATTGATGGTTTATTTATTTATCAATGGTCACTTGTGGTATTGTGTCCCGCAATATATTGTACGGAGAATTATAAAGCATTTTAATAGATATAAAATAATGTAAGTAAATATACTCGCAATAAACAGAAACCTAAATTCTTTGTTTTATTTATAGTATTTTTCCTTATATAATAATAATATGATGTCGTAATAATCATGATAATTCTAAGGTTTGGATATGTTTTGAAAACACAAAAGTTACGTCTTGTTTAAAGTTACAGAAGGCATTTGATTTTGTGTAAAGCTCCAAAAAATATTCGTAAAGAAAATAAATTCCCACGTAGTGTGCGAATAGCTTCCGCATCAGGTGCTCTACAAACTGAAAGGGTTCGTAAATAATTCTCAAAGGGTTCCCATTATTATTATTATTCTGATTGACAATCGCCCTCTCGACTGTCAGCCTTTTTTCTGCCAGATATAAAACTAATATTGGTAGGTCCCATCCTCTTCCGCTAGTTTTTTTGTCCGTCATTGCACTGCATTTAATTTTAAGAAAAAAGTTACTTTATTTGAAATGCTTTTAGAGTTTTTACAACGTTGGATATCAAATTTATTGGAAAAGTTTTCATAAAAAACGAGGATATTTTTGTTTTAGAAATTTTTGATAATGTCTAAGTTGACTTATTATGTAGATAGTGAATCACTAAGGACTTTTTAATGATAACAAAATCATGTGTTATACCACCCAAAGGCGAGAATGGAATTTAATTAAATTATCTAATTAGATACGGTATACACCGTAATGCTTGCACCTCCATTTAAACTCTTTTAAATAAACATTCATTCTGATCAATCTAATACTGTTTTTTATCCTATGTATTAGAGTTGATTTTTGGTTGTTTTGAGGATAAGTATGGTAATGTTTGCTCCACACAAAAAGTGTCGTGCTCGTGATGAATGGGCAAGCGTTGATTTAAGAGGGTAGGAGGATTTGAATGAAAAGGTACTTGATATTGTGTATCTCTTCGTCCTAGAGTTAAATGCAATAAAACCATAAAAGTACCTTTAACACTGCACACTTATCTTGAACTACATTAATGAGCATGTAACTTTTGAAATATATTCCCTGAATAATTGTAGAATAAAAGTCAATGTAAAGATACACTTTATAGCGCGTAAAAATGTTCACAAATATTGAGATCGAATCTCGACTTGTAAGACAAATCGCTCCCAACTATGTCAACCCTTGGGTGCTCAAAAGACATGCTTCGGCACCATTCATCCATTTTTTAGCTCAAGATGTACAATTAACAATGACAGCGGTCAGGTTGCACATAAAAAATAACATCGAACGAGTTTTTCCAAAATTTAGAGCTCTGTTTTTTTTTAATCCAACATGAATGGATGAACTCGAAGAGTTTTATTGCGTTTAGTATTTTGTCCATATCTATATTTTATGAGGTCGAATAGAAATAGTTTAGCGGCATATAAAAAGACAAGATTTACATCGGTACCCTTTGTGTTTTCTGTGGGTGATCTCGTTTGACAAAAGTGTTAACATTTTCATCCATAAAATATTTTGACTTCTCTTTTAGTGGTCGCGGACTGCTTATTTTTCATTTGGATTTTTTACATGATTTACATAAGAATTTACTTCACCACAGGGATTTGTACATCTGTTGATATCATGTCATATTTTTTTTTATTCATTGGTCTAAATATTTATAACGGTCTATTTACTTACAACTTATAATACTTAATAATAAATATTCTGGGACATTATTCCTCATACACGGCCATCTGACCCCAAACTAAGAAGAGCTTGTACTATGGAAGCCAGAAAACTGATATACTATATATACTACTTTTCTTTTGTAAATACATGCACATTTAGATAATTGTAATATAGGTAAACATTACGTTACCAAATTTAGTAAATATACGAAGGCGAAATTTTTCTCCAGGAATGTTGAATTCGTTAAAGTATCTCAAAACAGAGTATCCTCAAAGAATGGTCAATAGAAATATTAATTAAATCGCTATTTAACCCTTCCTAATTAAGGGTTGTCTAATGCTCTTCAAACGTGGGTTATTAAAAACTATTAGAATATTTCAAATTGTAGTTTTCTATTTTACCCTTTATCATATCTCAAGCTCTAATTTAGCTAAAAGGTTGATTGTAGGTTATGCTACATTATAATTAAATATATAAAAAATATTTAATTTTTTGTATGAAAGTTAATATTTCGACTTGATAAACATTGGTAACATGAGAATTTTTTTGCTTTATAAATATCGAAAGATTATTTCAAATTCATATCGGTGTTTTCAATTCACAATTGACAAATAACGATAGCATCGGTGCGTGGACGCCTGTCAAAAGTTATATTTATTTTCTTTAGAAATTCATAGAATCTGTGCAAATTCAGCATCGAGATGTTTGCGCGTATCGGCGCATTATGCGCAGGCGCAGCATTTGTGTGCGGACAATGCACGCAACCCTTTGGCGACACAATACGCGTCACTAATCTAGATCATGTGCGCTATTGTGCGTCATTGTTGCAGTTACTCCCTGCGCCCGCGCAGCCCCTTCTCTCAGCGGGAAAAGAGCTATGATTTTGGATATCTCACTCGATGTCGATTTATAAGAAATTACTGTGCCGCGGATGTCAGGTAGTTGCTCCCACGGATGCGTAAACTGACAATGCAAAAACTTTGCTCTTCAAAAATTTTTACTTGCTTACCAAACAGGAAATGAAAAATATTATTTCTCCACATCCTATTGCTACTTTGTGGCATTATTGTGTTGAAAAATGTTTAATTTTTAAACGGCTTCCGAATATTATTTTTTTCTTTCGCCAACTTTCTTCGCAATCGTAATAATGGTTCATTGGCGGTGTTCAAGGAAGATGCTCGATGATTAGAGTCCGCTCGGTCAATCATTAGCGCATGTGCAACAATTTCGTTAATAATTACGTAAAAATATTGGAAGCGGCATCATGTATGTTTGACTGCTTATTACATTGTAGCCGCGAGCTTGGACTAACGGTGCGATAACTATGAAGCACTAAATATTGAGTGGAGTATTTACTTTATTTTTTTGAAATTAAATATATGGATAGATTCATTCTTTTGTATTATTTTTCAAGTAGGTACTATGGCATTACGACCTAAGTAGTACTATGTGTTATGGTTAATGCACGTAAGCTAGGTATTACGCGTAATGTGACGTGGCAAATTTAGGTTCAAGTTTAAGGTACTAATCAATTTATTTAACATGCGTAAGACAATCAGACGGATAAGTGATAGATATGAATGCATTTTATTTAAAAAACACTTAAATTTTAAAAAGGGAGAAAATAACAATTATATTACAGATAAGTTCCCATTATTATATATTTTTTTAATAATGTTTTTTCCGTCTTTGAAATACCAACTCAATATATTTATTTATCAAAATGTTTTTGTTATAACGGGCACTTTTGCTATATGTAATTCTTAAATAAGTATATTAACTAGTGAGAATAAAATTAAATTACGTTTATTTTGTTGTATGTTAACTGGTATCTTTAGGTGTCTTGCGATATAAACCGGTTAGAACGTGTAATTGGTAATTTGGCCAATTCACCGTGATTTTTTTTTTGATTTGGAAAATAGTGTATTTAAGGTTCATTAATAAAAACCAGAATTATAAAAATTAGAATAATATTCAACTAAAAGATAATAGAAGGATGGAACTGTCATAAACACAAAAAAACTCCATGGCATTTTCTGTTCCTATTTTGCAAGTCGGTGCGTACCCAAAGGACATCTTTGGTACCATCCCGGTCTGGACACTTAATTGGTAGGAATAATTTTAAGTAATTCCCGTTTGATATCCCAGATTGATATTGTACTTTAAATAAACATGTAAAATTCTGAATAGAGAACAAAATTAATACCTACGTTATTGTTGATTATAAAACTATTAAGAAGTACAAAAGCGTACAAAATGGTTGAATGAGCACTATGACGCATACGAGCTTGTTCGAGATCGTGTTTAGATTATTGCTTATCACTAAATCTGTCTGTTTTTATAAACACTTGATGCTCTTTTATTTAAACTCGTACCTACATAATAAAAAAAATACAAACCATAAACTTTTTGAAAATGATTGATGTATATAAACTAGTGTTACTTGTGGTCGCTAATGACCTTAGATGTTGAAAAGCGACCTAAAAAAAAATAAACAAAAATGCTCGTTGATGTCTTTTTCATAGGGATTCATTTGGATAAAGTGTCGTACTTGATTCTGGTTAATTTCTATTAAACGTATGCTTCAAAGTTCAAATTTATAAGGAAAAGCATTTTACTTTAGCTCAACAATACTTATAGGTACAGTATTTTCAACAACAACTGTTTTTTTAGAAACATCGATTTCACACTGTAGTATAATTATTTTATCGTAAAACCATAGACAATTTCTGGTATGATTGACAATTTTTCATTATTATATTATTTTAAAAATCAAGTTAAAGGTAGCTCATTCCTCATTAGTTTTTCAGGCAGTGTATCGTATCGCATAAAAATGTGCGTGCAATGAACGCTTGCCCTGAGGCTCGGATTTAATATCTTCACTAATAGGATCATTTTAACGTGTCGTTGGAGTTGGACTAATGATGCGATTGTATGGGGCCCATAAATAGAGGCTGCGACTCAATTTAAAACTGGAGTATCTTGAATATTTTAGTTTAGTTCCCTTCTAAGTTTTGTGTGCTTGCACTTACCATGGTAAGATTTTGGACAAACAAAAATAAAAGTTCAAACTATCACAGCATGCAACTAATAAATATGTACTCGTACTAACAATGAATACTTGTTTTAGTGGTGTGTGTATGGTGATGTAGGTACAAGCTACGCAAGATCAGTAGAGGTGTGAAGGAATGTGACAAACTGATGTTTATCTAGAGTTGTAAGACAAATTGCTTCCACCTTAACCGTTTGTTGCTGAACACAGAACATCGTGTTCGTCAGTGATTTATGTATTACGGATTTAATTGGAAGTATCAGTATGTGGATTATTATTTTAATAAACTATTTCAATAAAAAATCTAACTAAATTATACTAATTAAATAAATATACTAGGACTTTCCTCATACACGGCCATCAGATTCCAAACTAAGCAGAGCTTTTACTATGGAATCCACATAACTAATATACTACATACCTATTACTTTTTACTCTAAATACATTCAATAGATAATTACACCCCCTAGATAATTAAACCATGCTCGAGTATTTTAAACTCATAAAGTACTACCTACTTATCTTCAAATCAATGTTACATGTTCATAGAGTTCATAGATTGAATCGAATATTTTATAAAACCTTGATATATTTTATTCCCACCATCGTGTCGGTAATTTTTTCTCATTTCACTTGATGCATAAGGCACGTGTATAAATCTCGGTACCCACCAACCACTCCGTGGCATGGCCTAAGGGGTGGACGCTTCCTTTTTACTTCACCTTTGTTACGCTTGCCAGGGAATTTATTTCTTATTCGCGCGTTGACTTGCGCTTCCTGGGAGGTTGGCGGTAGCCGCCGGCAGTTGGCTGTGTGATACACCGAAGTCTGGGTTGGCTTACTTGTTAGATGTGTTTTTCAGAAGTTCGTCAATAACTAGGTCAAAATCAATTTGTTATTATAATGCTTTCGCGATTATTTTATAGTTCGATATGAATTCGATCGAATACATGTATTCGAATTGTTTAAATTGTTACTGTATAGCTAGCATAGGAATCCTATTAACGACGAAGCAGTTTTTTCTCAAATAAATTATTTTAAAGTCTACCCCAGTTAAGGTTACTCATGTCTAGGTACCATTTCAAATAATGTACTGTACTCATATTATAGTTGGAGGTTGCTATGAATATATGGAACGCATTCACCAATTTTTGGTTCAACGAACAATAAGTCTTTATGTCTCATCACTGTTGGCAGTAGGGAGCATTCGTTTATCCGCGAATTGCTGTGAAATCTTGGTTCTTTAGTATTTTAAGCAATCTGTGAAGCTACGCAGGTTCATTATACAGGGAATTTTGCATATGGTCTCGCTTACTGCTTTTATTATTGACTTTACTGCTCGTCCAATCACATGTTTACGATACTCGCTGAGTGTTAACAATAAGTAATTTAATAAGATTGTAAAAGTAAATTTATAATCTATGTTTATAAAGTTATTAAGATTTACTGATACCTATTGGCAAGATAAAGCTTTTACCATGGGAGCGACGCTTGCATCGACAATATCCGTTTGCAGGGTACCTACTTTTCTCCTATTTTTATTATATGTTATTCAGATAAATGCAAAATATGAGAAAGTTAACTATTGTTAAAAACGTGCTATGATTATGCACAGTTAAGAAAAATTTATTAAATTTATGAGAGTCTAGAGAGAGATCTAGTTTTTTAAATGATAATAGTAATATAGCCTATGTCCATACGTGTTTTGTACCAAAAAATCTTGTGACGCAACTTGTTGATGAAAGCGTTAATTAAACACAAAGATATTACTAACAAATAATTTTAATGTCATATAAAATAATAAATATTAGAAAGCATCTAATTCAGTTACATTTAATGTAATGTAAAAAATTTCATAACATTTCACAGATCTGTAAAGGTGACTAGTTTCAAATCGAAACTGATAGCAACAAAGTCAAATAATAAACCTACTGAACAATATAATGGATTTAAGGTACCTACCAAAAATCCTGGCGTGTGTTAAAATACAAGGTAGAAATTTAAGAATATAAAAAATATCTCATAAATATCTCCGATACGGTAGATCACGTTATACAAAATTCTAATGCTCGTAATTGGATGCAAATCTAACCTGAATGCTAACAAGCGGTGTTTAGTGTGGTCTAAGTCGACTCCAGGTTATAAATCACAAGAGTAAGATCTTACGGATAGCGACTTTCCATCAAAAAAGTAGCATAAAAAACTAATAAGCTACGAGTGTGATTTATAAATTCGAGGTTCTGTACGATATTTGGTCCTTGCGGTGGCGGTGCCGTTTGTGTCCATTACCGCATGCCGCGTATTTTGTATGACCCTTGAGACCAATCCTTTTTTTTGTAAGGACTTTGAGTCGCATTACGTCTATTGAAAACTTAAACATATTTCGCAACAACAACTAAATAAAACAAAAACTATGAATCCTATTACACAAATAATCATAAATCATCTTATATAAAGCCGTAGCAGCATCGGACATGGGTGTACTTTGGAATACACAAATATTCAATGGGTTTATTCCATGTTGATCTAACAATCTTTCTCTAATAGTCTCGCTCCGTACACCAATATTTTCCTTATCTCCTACCGATAAAACAGTACCCACCTCTGACCGACTGATTGACTGATAACGCGCAGCCTAAATCGGTACCTTAGGGGTGCATTAAGGTTGGAAAGCTAATTTAAAGTGAAATAAAGCATGTAAGTAATTAAGTTTTAATTTTTTCAGACACGGACCCCTAAAATACACTAAATGGGACTGAACAGTGGCCCTCCGCAATGTAGCCTGCGGCCAGCGATTTTTGTCTTTATTTATTTTTCCTTTTACCTTTCTATAATTGCCATAATATTTCAAAAGTTTATTACCGCGTGTGAAATATTGCCATAGTATTTAAAAGGAAAGGTATTTTCAAATTATGAATGCAGACGTGTTTTGCTAGAAAAATATGTATCTTTCGAGAGCCAGTAATATTTATTTATTTACTTAAAGCATGTCCCAACATAGATAGGTATCAAACTTTTGTCTATTGTTAAATTAAGCTATAGATAAAAGTTGTTTGATACTATAATTTTTTTACAAAAAGCAAAAGTATCACAAATAACAGGATCATTATCTCCCAATCTAGAAAATATCTGTATCTTGGAAAAATTTAAATTTATAACTAACATTTTGCTAGTTGTGTTTAAGTTAAGTAACTTATTAAAAATCTTACTATTCAACTGCTCAATAGGCATAAATCATGTTTGTTATACTGATAACTATCGATATTAGTATTAACAATTAATAATTTAAGACACTATAATAAAAATAAAAATAATGATGGGTGATAGCTTTTCAGTCAACCTGTAATGCTCCTTTAAAAGCTTATTTTCAAAGACAACATTTTCATTGATAAGTTATTTATTCCATATGGTAGTTAAATAATTCATAAGTAATTATTGTTATCCGTTTAAGCGGTATAAATTTTGAGTTGTTATTTTGTGTGATTTATTATCAGGCCTTATGGCGATCGCTGCCGAAAGAGTAGGTTCCCACGTCGCGCGTCGTAGGTCTTACAAATATAATTATTACTGAAGTTATAAGAATACGAATTTCATTGAGTAGCAACTGGAATATTGACAACGAAGTTTAATAAAATATTATTATATATATTATTATTACATTTTATTTTATTCCACCTGCTCGGAAATTACTTGATTATACAAAAAAAAAACAATCGCCTCTTTTTATCGCAAATTAGAGAAACATACAAAATCTTGTATTTTTAAAATCCCTTCGGAAACTTCGCCTCATTCCTGAAAAATTACCGCATTTCAGGCTTGGACACTAATGCTAATATAAGGCAAACGATTGTAAAGCTCATATTAAGTTTTGGTGAATAAAAAATAATATGTAGGTATGTACAGATTTCAAAAGGGTGGTCCAAAACCATTAAAAAGGAACCAATAGGTTTTTTGCACATTATCATACCGCTCTATAGATACGTCCCGGGGCAATATTTGATAAAGTCGTCGAGACTGTTATCAGTATACGAAGTCTTTTTAGAATTGGCGCCATACAGATTAAGATATCTTCCCCTTAATGTGTTAATTAAAAAAATAACTTTTTCGTCTTATACAGAGCTTATCAACCACTTAAGTAAGCGACGATACCTACTTTATCGCAGTTTTTACACTTTTGAATCGTTAAATTAAATCATTGAGATTGGTGTTATATTCATTCACTAAATATTACTGATTGGTATTTCAAGTTTATTTAGTTCTATTCTTATTTAAAATTTAGTTGATAAAGATTAATCTTGACCGATATTTCATTTCATAAAATTTGTATGTACCTAAGTATGTTCTTAATATTTTTAATACATTCACTCAATCATTTAATGCATTTACTCGTAAGAAAGAAAGAAAGTAAGATAAATTTATTAGACACCACAATAGTACAATTACACAACGAATAAATGAAAAATACAAATGCACACAAAAAATAAAATAAAACAATAATAATTAAAAAAAAGTCACAATAATAGAAGAAAATAAAATTACAAATGAAATAATTTTATTGTACTAGAGGGGTCCAAAAGGCTCCAAAGGATTTTCGGCTGAAGCCATGGGTGATGCACGGACAGATGGGCGGTTAAACAAACCTTTAAAAGACATAAGTAAAAATTGTTGATAAAATTTGGCGAATTCAATACAACCTGAAATATTAAAATAACTTAAAGTGAAAATCCCTTCTAAAAAGGCTCAAAAATCAATAATGTGCTGGTAAATAGCTACTTGTAATACGCAAAGAGATATTTCACGACAAATTACAAAAAAAAAAAGGAATAGATTCCAATGTTACATCAAAAAGTCATTAGAATGTTCGCCGCAAACGATAACGTGAGATAACTTAAAGGATACATCGCTAATGAAAAAATCCATTCATTCTACAATCCTTACTATACTTAAACTAAATCGCACTTTAAATCTATATGTTTAGATAGAGCTCTTTACCTCAAAGAAGTCGTAAAATTTTTCCACCTCAAATGATAAAATTACTGACACGATACTAAATTCATTATAATTATACTACTGAGGAGCTTGTCAATATATTTAATTATTAACACGGTGATAAGTTGCTTTGCAAGACCCGCCTCACTGATTTTCACTTTCAAGTTGTTTATTTGTCACCAAACAATTACTGGTACGTTCCGGCAGCAGCACTGGAGAGCCAATTTTCTAGAATTTCATCAGCATTTCATATAGTTTAGATTCTAGATGATAAAGTGTATCTGTAAATACAAATTTTAACGAAAACGCCGACGTTGATAGTTCTTAGGCCACATCTTTTTGTATAAATTAAAAAGTAAGCCTCCAGCCGAATCCGTTTTAAAATTGTTAAGAGGATTTTTCTGTGGATAACATTTTACAACGCAATAAAGATATTTCATTAATACCCAATATTTATACGTTTGCATTGAACTGTCTCCTCCTGACTCTAGCGCTGGAGATTTATGTGTGGACACAAAACTTTTATAGAGGGATGCCTCGTTAACACCAATGTAAACTGATATAAAATATTTTAGAGTAACTTAGAAATGTTTGCTTTATAGCCGTTTCATTGTTATTTAAATCATATAAATGATAGTTAAGAAAGCGCTGGGAAACAAGTACTAATAAATAGCAAAGAATATAATGATGGGACAATATTACTCATAATAACAGTTGATAGTTTTAATGTCAGATTTAATGTATGTAAGAAAAATTGCATATAATATATTATAATTGGTTAAACAAATGTAACTCTCAGACAAACTAGCACTGGTTTAACGGTGTGAAGAAACAATACTATGTATATAATTTTGATACAATAAATATTAAAAAAAATAATAACATTCTACTGATTACAAAGAAATAGTTTCTATTGTTACTTTTTTTTTTTCACAGCTAAAGCTTCTTGTAATGGTAACGACCATTACAAGAAGCTTTAGTTGTGAAAAAAACTGTTACTTACTTAAATTACACATAATATTACATGAAATAATTTCATTTCTACTCGTAATAAATTGGACAATAAAATAAAATACGATAAGCTGAGTTGATATCCGTTATTCATAATAAATAAGTCATTAACAATTCTTATTTTTCTTCAAATTGCAATTATTTTTATTATTTTTATTTATAAATTTGAAGTAAATAATAATTAAGAAACAAATAAAGTATAAAAGACTAACCTATAGTATTTAGTACCTAGTGTAGTAAGTGGAGCGAAAAACAATCGGAAATCCACTTTGATCTTTATCATCAATACAGCTGAAATCATTTACACCTGGCGTATAGCATGTGCCCTAATAGATACAATTGTGCAAAATTCCATAACACATGCCCAAGTTTCGGGATGCATAAAGCAAAGGGGTGCAATAGAAAGGTTTTGCGCAAACTGCCATTGGCTGCATTTATTTGACCGTGAAGTACCCGTGAATGGATTTGAGTATATTTATTGAACCCATTGACATGCAGCTTTCGTTGGTACCTATTTAAGTATTGAGCAATAGCACGAGTTTATCATCTGCCAAAATATGTTTTAAGTTTTTTTTTTCCTAAAGAGACTACGACTTTGATAGTACCGAAGGGTTAAACTAAACAGTAAAGAGAACGTATTTAATCGTGTGATAGTAAAATAATAAATAAAATAAATACTATTCACATGACTATGAAGATTTCTTTATTATTAAAATTTTTACTTACAAATGTCCATGACATAATTTTTTTTTATACTAGTAAGTGGTAGTAAGCGGTTACCGTAGCCTATAGACGCTCATAGCACCACGAGCAAAGAAAATACAATATTGTATTTAACCTGCCAGGGGTATCACCCACGCGTTGCCAACCTTGAGATATGAAGTTAAGTCTCCTGTGACTGTAATTTCACCGGCTCCCATAAGGGTATGGGCGGGCCTATAGTAGGGCCTAACCGAAACACAGTAATACAAGTGCGTTACTATTTCACGGCGGAATTACATATGGTGGTACTACTTCCCCGGGCAAACTCTGCACTGAGAGTTCTACTACTACCTACAGAAATACTTATTACTTATACAATTATAATACTAATAATAAAATATCATTAAATATTATCTTTTAATAGAAATTTAACGTTATTTTTAAGTTTCATTGCCTCGTGCTACTTTCGCGCATTCTGCTTTTGTGCCGGAGCGGATGTTGAAAAAAATTATTCTGACAACGTGAAGTACAGTCACGCCCACAAATATCTGACAATTTATAAATTGTATTAATTTATTTCTGATGATTTGTCGTAGTTCATAGTCGCCAACATCAATTAGAAGTAGAAATAGTTACTCTATCTATATAATCCAACTTCGCAGTTCTTATGAGTTTATCAATTACAATAAAATATCATTCAACGTTTTTTTCGTATTTTTACAGTGTTTCAATATTATACATATTAAAATATTGTAATGGATAAAAAAAGATGTAAAACAAAATCCAAACTAAACTTAATCCATATTAAATACATTATACTAAATTAATATTTGGTTGAGGTGGGTGTAAAATAATACTTATAAAACTGAATTATCATTTTATTCGATATACGAATTAAAGTTCTTATAAATTAATCAAATAATTAATTGTTCAAATCATTCAATTTCGTCCACGACTATACATTTTGATGACAAAGCTGTGGCTTGTGCCACTCTACATTGGCACCTGAGTATCGTGGGACACCTTGCTACTACCCGCAATCCTTTAACATCTGCTCGAATGTAGGTATAAACGCGGCACATATCGTACATACTGAGTAAATTGAAACTGCCTCTTGATTGTCCGATCATATTATTTGACCGCGAATTTTATTAGGTATGTGTAAATGTACTACTGTTGATATAATAAAAATGTTTATTATTATTGGATCTTATTTTCAACAGTATGGTAACAAGTAATTATAGGGCGAGTAATTAAATAACAAATAACAGGTATCATATATTTTATTGTAATTGGATTTATAAATGGAAAATATATAGCATGCAGAAATTGGAAACTTGGAACAGATTTGTTTCGAATTAAACTGTAGTTGTTACGAATGAAACTATCTACAATAGGTAGTCATCAAACTCTTCGTTTAGTGACAATAACATCCCAAACATGATATTCAACATAATACTAAAAATTTTTTTAGCTGACATGAATTTTTGTGAATGTCTTTGATGGTAATCTAGTCATGTGGCAAAATTTTCGTAACTCCGTAATAGGTAAGTTCCGAAAACTTAAATTCTGCGTAAAGCAAGATCAATTTCATGGTACAAAACATTATTTAAAATAATTCCACCAGAATGACATGTTTTGTAAACACCTTTACAAAAAAAATTAACAGACTCTGAATGCAAACAATTTGTCTGTTCGAGCCCAAGTTTTGATCTTATCTCAGTACTATTGTGGTTGTGGTGGATACAGATTACTTTACTGTACTGTCAGTTATCTTTTTAGGTGTAATTGTTTAGTTCATAGTTGTTTGCTCTCGTTATGTAGATCTGTATCTCTAGCATTATTTGTTTGTTTGTAGGTGTTACTGTGCTACTTGAAATATATTAGAGCTGTTATAGTGTGAATTTTAAGTTGTAAGGCTATGAGAAGTTGGGATTTATTGGGCCGCTTAGTTTTGAGCCTTTAAATTAACATCTAGTATCACGCATTTTGGATTCTTAGCAAGGATTTGTGTATGATTTTATTTGTGTTTTCTATGTTAACGTTGCTATTTTCAGTAATGATTATAATAAACTAACTAAAACAAAAAATACTGAAGCCACACACGTTACTGGATATGTTTTTTTAGACTTAAAATTTCTCTCCAACAGAAATAAAAAGGCAAAAATCATTTTTCGACCGCTGTCAAAAGTTATATTTATTTTCTTTAGAAATTCATAGAATTTGTGCGAAATCAGCGTTGAGATTTTTGCGGGTATGGGCGCATTATGCGCGGGCGCACCGTTTGTATTCGTACAATGCGCACAACCCTTTGGCGACACAATGCGCGTCACTAATCTAGATCATGCGTTATTGTTACTTTCGTGGACAATACAGAATATTTCGATATCTCACTCGATGTCGATTTAAAGAGATGTTACTATTCTTTCCGTACCACAAGTATCATTTCTCTTTTGAATTTATTTGAGACAATTTTTCATTTAAAGTAGATACTTGTAAAAATGTTGGTCATTACATTTCAGTAGGTAGTTATAGGTGAATACATTATATCGTAAAAAGCCTAATCAAACTACATATACAGCAGGCTAATTAAAAGACTGACTTACATAATATGCCTCTCGGCAATATTCCCTATGTTCAGAGTTACCAATAAATCGATATTATGTTAAGAAGCTGTTTATGTTGTCATGTGTGATTAATCTCTTCAAGTACTAAAGGTTTATGAGCACCTAGCTTGTCGACAATCGTTATCCTAAACATGCTTATTTATAATCGTGGTCTGTTGTTTGTGCCGCGGGCGCGCGGCGTCCGATCCTTTGAGTGCATCCATACATCACGGCTCCTAAGTAGACAGTATATCAACCGATATTCAGAGTAATTAGCCCTTTGGCGACGGACCTCCTGGATTTATTGTGGTAGGGCGTTAATGCGGCCGACAGCCATGTTGCCGGCCTTTGTTCTTTGTGCCCGAAATTCAATTGGGTTATTATAATGAAAATTGTCGGTGCT
Source organism: Tetheella fluctuosa (assembly GCA_951216915.1). Lineage (NCBI taxonomy): Eukaryota > Metazoa > Arthropoda > Insecta > Lepidoptera > Drepanidae > Tetheella > Tetheella fluctuosa. The sequence goes on along the minus strand of OX578217.1, from coordinate 5,422,251 downwards.
GATGGAAATCTATTAGAAAATAAGTTGTAGTATTACAATGTCAAAGAAAAGATGGACTTGGTTAGTAGGGTATGTAATGATTTTAAATCGCCTATTATCTTATCAGATTGAAATCAAGATCATCGCACAGTATTCTAAATAATATACTACGTACCAAAGTTTATTCTATGCTTCTATCGTTGATTCAAAGCGAAGGTTCATATGTTTTGAGTTTTAATAATTAGTTCAAAATATGTCACTGCCATAGGTTTGGTGTCGAAACACAGCATCGAAAATTAAATTTAATCACGATGGTAACTTCTGTGACAAAAGAGTTGGGTTGTCGCCGGTTGTCGCACAAAAGGCTGGACTAATGTGTGGTTGGCTACCGCAATCCGTCAATTAATTAAGTTACTTTTAGATACGAGACGCAGCAAAGGGAGAGCCGACGGAAAATAGTTCTACTTTGCTGTAATATTATCTTTATCGTTAACGAGGACCTTATTATTTAAGGCATAAGGAAGATTTTGTGAGATTTCAATGATATGAATTAAAGTTAGCTACCGTAGGCGACACCGTGCGATAACGTAGAGTGAGGCACATCGTAAACATCATTAGCAAGATAAAATTTCCTAAATGTAGCTTTTATGAAACCGAGAGTGCAGGAAGCTACACAGATATCTACGCTTCATGATTAATGCTTAATAGCGATATGTGATTCATTCATATCTCAACACAAAATATACAAAAAAGTTTACTTAGCTTGATTAACCGGCACAGCACTGCACTGGAAGAAATCAAATATATAGATAGTTTTAATCAAGAGTTAGTAATAGGTTTCTGCAGGCTAAGCAATTTAATTATAAATAATGTACTTACTTTCTACAAATTAAATAATGCATTATATTTTTAATGGATCTCCACAAAAATCACTGCTTTGTCAGTAAAAAAACCTATACTGCCACAAAGAATAAATATTTTGGCAAATTATGACGTACCGACCTTTTTATGTCGCAATTTGTGAGAAACATATTCGGAAAACAGTAATTTTCTATCATTTGGAACATTAAAAAAACAAACAAATGTGAATTATGTTGGGATGTGTGACATGAAAAAATTAACAGGCAAACAAAGGAAGGCCGATATGTTAGAAAACTTAATTTTACACCCGAATCAAAACTTCAGCCCGTATTGTGTTCGTTTGGTGCTAACCAATTCTCTTTTGTTACAGCCCCGCCCACGCTTATTATCAGATGTTTGTGTGGCATGTCATTTTTTATCAAAACAATAAGGCTTTTTTCATAGAAATGGGTAACACGCTCGATCTCTCACGAAATGTTAAATAACAAGTGAATTTGTCAAGAGTTAACCGATCTAACAATCGAACCAAGTATAATTTACGTAGACGTATAAATTAGAGGATTGTTCCTTTGTATTTTTTTGGAAACCTCAATAATTGTATTTCAATTAAACTAAAATTGCTTCATATTATGGTGTGATATAACTTTGAAAACTGGACAACTTACAAAAGTGCTAACTATGCTGAGAATAATATAAATATTTCATACAGCAATTTTGATTGCCTATTGAAGATTTTTTCACACAACCCTTGCAATAATTTACTAACGTACATCTAAATAAAAACAACCCAAAATTACAGTTATACATCGTGTCCACGTTCCGCGACCGTTAAAAAAATAATGCCAGTTTATCCACCCACATTGGTTATAAATTAATAGAATCTGCCCTCATCGTTGTGTCATATAATAATGGTTGATTGAGCTCGTGTGAGGTATTTTTTTTATTATTTTTAGGAAATATTTCCTCACGATCGTATCGCGTCCCGCTAATTCTCTACATCTGGCCAAAGATGATTTATTATCGTATAACCAAAGGGTAATAACAGGATTGACACAGACTTCGCATTCCAATGTTTGTTTTATAGTTTTAATAGAAAGTGAGCTTTACCTAGTTAGAGACACATTACAAGCTTCATTATTATTATCGAAATAATTCGTAATTAAATGAATATTAAACTCTTTAAAGGGATTTATGATTTGAATTTTTGTTATTGTTGTATGAACGACAACGATTTAAATATACGACCACTCACATGAAATTCGTAATTAGTATCGCACGCAACAAATACCTAATGGTGATTTCAGCCTAGATTATACCTACTTATATTAATTAAAATAAATATAACGTAGTAGGTGTTGTATCATTGAAATAAACATTATTGATAATTTAAATTTAGGTATGTAACGTTATCTATATGTATATATAAAAGAGAAAGTATGTATGTATGTATCCTTATCTTCCTCCTCCTCCTGTTTTAGACAATCTTCATACGGGTAATCCTGTAAGGTATGGTGGCGATCGGAGCACTCGGGACCGCAGGTGAAACCGCGGGGCGGAAGCTAGTTATTCGTAAAATTTCATTTCATTTGATGTACGATTTTCTTTTTAACGTACCTACTCATTCCTAAAAAGACGGGCCAAGTGCGAGTCAGATACGCACATTAGTACAATTTCTAAATTTTTTGACGCTGTAACTCAACATTACCCACTGTGATTTTTAAACGTATATATGTGAGCTATTTTTACTTTAATATATGCTATGTAATGACTAGTTGCCCCAAGAAATGTGAATTTTGTTACTTAATCATAACTTTCTAATATTTTAATATTATTAGCACCTTCTTATTTATTGTTTGAGAAAAAGATATGAATAATATTTGATTGCTGCATTAAATCTTTTAATAATCTACTATTATTTAATATAAAAAGCGATTATCTCGTGAAATAACGATTGTAACTTTAAGATAGCAACTATATCATAATATTTGTATTTTATTTACATACTTTTTATCCTGGGAAAACATAATATCCCTCGAGATCGCAGGTCAAACCGCGGGGCGGAAGCTAGTCATTCATATTGCTATCGCCTCGTAACTATACTTGAACAAAGAAATGTTTGTTATGTATTAATATTGTACCTACTGAGGTCACTACCTACCTCTTCGGAGTTTAAAAGTCATGAAGATATTTTTTTCCATAGGCAAGAAATAAAGTAGGTAAATTCAATTCAATAAATATTTTTTATTATTCCTTATGATCTAATTATCTACTAAATCTAGATTTTATTTACAATATTATCGACTTACCCGATAAAAATGCATTTATTACAAAGCCTCAATTACTATTAATTAACAGGTAACGATATGTAACTGACAATTGATGGGTTTATATCACTTTGTTTAAGTTTAAGTATAACTGCTTAGGTCTATTTTTCGTTTGGCAACATTATGAAGAGATAATTTCATTAACCTTACATTTAAAACTAAATATAAACTTCATAATGAGCTTATATAAAATGAGACAAAGCCATTCAGTTTCAATATTTACAGCTTAAATTAAAAACTAAACCGTTAAGGCACTACTAGTTTGACTAGATTTACAAGAGTCTTTTCATACTTATAACACTACGAAGACAGTACAAATAAATAAATTATTACACATTTTCGGAGGGATTCGTCCAGTTGCACTTCATCCTTTTTATCTGTGGACAAAAGAAAATAAACATTAATTAAGTTCAAAAAACAAGAACAACGGGGCAGCATAAAAGGGGCATGTGACTTTTTTATTGGCACCATGGCACTGTAATAGCTAAAATGTAAAACAATTATTTTTTGTAACTACAAATAATACTTACATAAAAGTTATTTCTGTTGCCACCAAGAGATGACGTCAAGTAGTTCGTCCTCATCCATTGGTCCTAATTGCTGTTGCTGCTGCGTGGATACTTCGTATCGATCTACAGGTGAATATGCTGAAGATACGCCCGAGGAACATTCTGAAGGTGCTGGAGAGTCGGCTTTCTCGGAGCAAGGTGAATCACTACCATAGAAGAACCCATCATCCATGTCCAGGGAAGTCATCGCTACATTGTTGCTAATAGGAATATTTTCTCTATTTTCATGGTCGCGGGTAATACCTAGAGCTGCGTCACTTTCATCCAATAATTGCTGCAGGTATCTAATATATTCAACCACCATCCTAAGTGTGTCTACTTTACTAAGTTTTTTTCCGGAACCACGTCTGGCGCCACCGGATAAGGCGGCTACTACAGAAGCGGGCAGATGCCGGCGTAATGCATTGAATCCGTCGTTCACTTGTTTCACGCGATTACGTTCTCGAGCGTTGCGCCTAGCGATGGATGCAGCCTGCGGTCCAGTGTAGGGATTCGTCCTAAAGTGCACCTTTTTTCTGTACTGTAGATTTGGAGGCGTATCATGCGTGACGTAATTTTTTTCAGGAGCCGGTGCAATTGGTATATTTCTCTTCTCGACCGGAGACTTTGACAAAGTAGCGGAAGGATATCCAGACGATACGACTACGTAGTTCGTCTGACCTTGGACGAGTTGAATTTCTTGTAACATTTTACGTGTATACGCGTGCGTACGCGGGAGAGCGGTTGATAAGACGTACACAACCGGTTGGCGCGGCTATCGGAAAAGCACTGCGCGATGGGGGAAGGCTTCGTGGGAGCTTTTGTGCGAAAGGCGTGCGCGAGCGGCGGCGGCGAAGCTTCACGTACAAGTGAGTCGCTGGCGTATGCGCACGCGTTATATCACCTGCGCCGGCTGCAAAAAATATAAATTTTAAAATTCTCTTCCCCTATTATTTTCGATCATCCCTTCCCCTTGTATACGTGCGGGTCCGTACCTGGCGTAGTATTTAGGGGAGTGCGGGATAGCGCGGGGAGAGCGCCTTACGCGTGCCCAGTTTTTTTTTCTATTGACCACTGAGTACTGTATTATAAAACATGAAAATTTATAGCGTAACCATCTTTTGCTTAGGGACATTCCAAGTTCTTTTTTACCCGACTAGGAAGATGTGCTTGTTTAATTACTGAGCTTTTGTATGGCAAACAACCAGGTTTATATGTTTTATGCTGTTTTATTGGCACAGCATAAGCTAGGTATATGGGTACCCATAGATTATTATAATGTAGGTACCATGTACAAAATATTTATATTTTTTTATACAAAATATTTATCGCTAAAATTAGGATCGCCTACCAGAATCGTTACAGCACTTCAATGGAATTAATCAATACTGTCCTATCACATAATTAGCGTATCGATACCTGTGCATTTTAAATAAATCAATCGTCTTAAGATTCCACGTCAACCTTATTTATTATCATTTTTGATCTTCTTAAATGTTTAAACCAAAGAATTTCTCATAAAGGCAGGTCAAACCTGCCGGATAAGAGTCCAGCTACATTTATCGGGACCTTATCGGTAAAATACGGAGACATTTACATTAATGACCAATATCCAAAAAAAATGATATGGTTACTAATAAAGTAATACAATTTAGACGTGATACTGAATTTGATGGCATTCGTTGATACAGGCATACAGGTGCAGTTTTATTATATTTTTAAATTCTAGTAACGGTTAAGGGCTGTTCCGATTTTTTAAATTTAAAAACGTAGTAAGGAGATTCGTGTGCAGATTCATTATGATTATGTGGTACCACAAATGTTTAAAATTAAATTTCCTTTAAAAATGAAATATATTGAATTTAAATAGAAAGTTTTTCAAAATCTCCAATGACTATCAATATACAAAATGAGTACCAAATCACTGATGTGGCATTCTTTAAATACGTTTTGTATTTAAAGAATGCCACATAAGTTATTTCTAAAAATAAATTCTTACAGCTCTTTAGTTGTAATAAACACTGAGCCCTCTCGCCGTGTTTGTCAATTTAACATTTTTCACATAACTATCAGTGAAATTTAAGACAGTACTACAAATATTTTTCAACATTAGAAAGCTAATGAAATGTGATTACGCATACTTTTCTCCATCTAAAATATGCCAATGGTAACCGCGCTCGTGTGATAGTCGCCGCCCCGATGACAGGCGTCTACACTAAACTAATCATCAATTAGTCCTATAACACAGTAAAATAACGTATGCAGTAATTTAAACTCAGACTCAGTCAAAATTAGTTTAAGTTTCATGCTTGTGCTATAATAAAATTGTAAGTTCAATACAACTTTAAAGTTACGAATGCTTGCTAAGATATTACCAACAGATTTCAATTGGTGTTTCTTTAGACAACAGTTAAAGTGTACGATGGCTACAGGTACTTAATTTATGACAGAATTGCGTACTAATCTAATTACGAAACTTTTTGAAGATGAGTTACTGTTTTAGTAAGTGCGTCTACTATGCTAAGCGAGCATGCTATGAATTACATTTCTTATCAATATCGGTTTGTTTTATGTCGGTCTTTTGATCAAAGCAACCGGCTACCGTCAATACGATTGCTCGTACCGAATAACATAGATTCTGTGTATTTAGCTGTACTAATTGAATCGAAATGGTGTTTAAAATGATAGGTATTTGGTTTCATTAGCCGAACGAGATCTTTCTTTAGTAATCACTTGTTTATTTGTATATAATTATCTTTATCTGTTCTTTTCCATCATACGGGAGGTTGGGGAAATTAGTTCATTTTAAAATGGCGTTGTTTAACATAAAGAATTTGTAGTTATTGATTAGGCAAAATTATTCGTTTATGTAAATCGGTCGTATAATTTAAAAAAAAACACGCACATATAATCTTACGGAGGAAACAGAGAACCTAACTTTTTGAAGTCGGATAAAAACAGGTATTTATTGCTATTTAAAAATAGAGGCTGGTTTCAAAAATATTATTAACATCCAGTCAGTGAAAGATGATTGTTTATATATAATATACCTACAAAATTCTGAAACCTTTCTTTTTCCAAAATACTAAAATTAACTAACTATTTCTTTTTTTTTCCAAAATATTCAATCGCCAGATAGTGGATACTTTGTACAAAAAGTTATCGAGTATTAGATTTAAATTGGCCATATGTAACGAGGTGTTCGTCCAGTCATCTCATGGGGTTGAACCCCGTGATTTTGTACCGGATATGACCTGCGGCGTGGTGCTAATGGGTTCCGTAAATAACTGTTTTTTTTCCTGTTATGATTACCAACAATCGATGTAAGTATCGAAGGGTTCCGTTAGGGTTGTATTTAATGTGTAGGTTACATGAAACGAAAATATAAATTGAATATTGAAATAATACCTGATATGGTTTTCAAAACGTATAAGGTTTTAGGTATCACTACCAAATATCCTTGTAATCTACAAAACTAGCTACCAAAGCTACAGACATCTTCAATCTTGCTACTCACTTTTATATTCTATTTAATGCTATTTTCCACAGAACTATAAAGCCCAAAAATCTTATATCTAAAAATATAAAAATGAAATCCTACCACAATTTCAATAAGTTCTACCCTACAATGTACACAAACAGACATAAGAAACCGCGAATCATCACTCTCATATATCACACCTCGTTGGATGGAATTCTTTATGAATTTAGCCTTTCATTGTATCAAAATCGACCTGGCTTGAGGTGAAATGTAAAACATTCTCTTTATTAATACTTAATACGATCAGCCTTTGACGTCGCGATGAATAGGAGTCACTCAACAAGTCGTTAATCAAATGATATTGGATACGAATATGGTAGTTCCATTGTGTTACTTGTGTCGGCAAGCTTTGCTATCTATGATTTATAGACCCATGTAATTTTTAAATATGGGATTAATAGTCCATCTGTAACTTCAATGGAGTAAATAACTGGAAGCCGGAGACTACCGGCTTGAATTAAGTTCATTATGTTAGATAAGGAAACGTAAGTAAAATTAACATGTAATTGTAAATTGCTACTGTACTGATTGGACCTTAAAGTACAAGTTGAAAATACACTTTTGGTTATAAAACGAGGCCGTGGACAAACGAGGCTCATGCATAACTTTTTTTTTACCTTAATTTCCAGCTTAAGTATTCATTTAGTAGGTATGTACCTACGTTAGATAATTGATCTCACATTCTCATATGTAACGTATATAAAACAAGTCCCACATCAGTGAAGCGTAACATTGCATTGCAGATGACACTGTTCCCATAATCATGCAATGCCATCATTCACAATGCTCCCCTGGATCCCACGTCCGCATCTTTATCATTTGTTTTACCTAATTGTTTTATTTGCAGCGAGTAATTGTTCAAATAACAATTTTTAATGTCACACAATTTCCGTTATTGTTCGTTTGTTTTGAATCGGTCACCGTATTTTTTGTAAAATAATAATATTATAAGAATTCAAACAGACATTGATGAAATTACTATTCTATAGCTACAAAAGCTGTGTGAAAAATAAAATTATGGCTTTATAGATAAGTCATTTTCTTCCCAATGAAAAGAAAAGTATGTGAAGTCTATAAAGTGAACCTAACAAGCTATTGTTATTTTTAATTTATCTAGATTTTGCTAAAATAAAATTATGTATATAATATTGTCTTAAGTGGTCGTGATTCATATCTGTTATCTGGTCCACGTAACGATTCAGTTGGACGTTCCTATTGAGGACTAAGGACACGGAATTCTCCTCTTTACGTTTTTAGCAAAGCGTTTTTTAAGCTGTGATAAGAGCTATAAAAGGTCAGCACCATATTAGCAATAGCCTGGAATTGCAAACATTCATACATACGGCGATAAATGCTTACCATCAGCTGGAACGTCTGCCTGATTGTCAACCTTTTGATATTAAAAAAATATATATATATATTATCTGGGATATAATGTAGACTTGGGGGTGATCAAACCTATTATGTCGAATTGCACAGGGGTTGTTTTTGAAGTTACGTTAATAATCATTTAATTGCTCAGTTGGGAGCTCACATTATTATTGTTTTGTTGTGACAACTTTGTTAAATTAACTCTCAAAACAGGATGAGGCGGTTTTGAAATATCTATTTTGCACCCAAATAAAATACAAATGCATACCATGTTATGAATAATAATCGAACCACGCAGCCTACCTAAAGGCAGTATACTAAGGAGTAGTGGTTTAGGATAATTCACGTAGTTTTAATTGACAAGTAGATGAGGTATAATGGGGCAAAAGAAACTGAAATGAAAGAAAACGAAAAAAGTAATTTAAATTTTCATCACCCCGACCATTATCATTAAATAAAATGCTACTAAAGAGTAGGTACTTACTTTAACAGAAATATCTCATTTTATTTGTATTTTTTAAATTTAAGAATACACATGTCTTCGCAGTTAGACAAGTCTAAAATAACATACTGCTTTTAGATATCTAAATGCAAATTCGATGTCTCGAAAGCTTGTAAAACAGGGGCTATCGATACATCGGATCAGTTTGGATGTGCACGTTTCAGCCACCTATGGGTGACACCCGACCGACACGGCGACGCAACGTATCCGACTTGCCGACACACCGACACCGATTGTGACTGAGATACGACACACTGTGATTCGATTTTCAATTGTGACCATTCGGACGTTGCGATTGATCGACAAGATAAACATTTGGTTCACAGGCTTGATTGCAAAACGTTGCAAATAAGTTTTCGGGGTTTTTCGGAAGTTTGTTTTATATTTACGACCGCGGGTGTGTTTGGTACGATTAATGTAGGAATCTGACAAATCAAATCCAGACACGGCAGTGTGTCCGCAAGGCCGGGAAAGAAAGGGGTGATTAAAGTTTACTGGAAGGAGATAAAATATAATTTCACCCATTTTTCATAAATGAAGAGTAGATTTATCTACAAATCTATAAGTTATTTTTGATTATCGAACCTGATAGGTTATCCCGAGCATTCTTATTATAGAAGAGCACTCCAGTGCAATCAAATAAAAAGTAATAAGAACTATCTTATTACTTTTTATTTTATTTTTCCAAGATTTCTTTAAGAGATTACTTTGAAGAGTGCCAACTAGAAAAGAATTTATGATCTCACACAAATAAAAGTGTTCTCAATCTCAATCTATATTTCAAATACACGCAGAACGACTTCATAACGAGAAAACATGTATCGTTTAGTACGTTATATTTCACGTATCTCCTACAGAAATATCCGGAGGTCTATATAAATAAGGCTGGTTTGGGAAATTTGACCTCATTTGCCGACAAACGAGACTTGTTAAAACTGTTTATGTGTTTACGACACCTCGTTAGCTGCGCTGATAAGAAACCCCTTAAATAGATAATTAGTATTGTTTCCTTATTAAAGTTCTCATTGTGTAATCTTTTTTACTGTCAGTTTTATTGATCTGAAAAGAATTGCGACGCCCATAAGATCGTCATCGATTCAAGTGTTAACAGCTAAGGAATGACCAACATAAATAAAACTCCCAATACTGATTGCCAATAAACAAACCCGATATACGATTTTAATAGTTTGTATCATTTAACTCGTTGACTGCAGCTGGTTTTGCAACATTCTCACCCGAGAAAAGTTTTATTTCCTAATTAAGTACTTAGGATGAGTAATAAGTGTCAATGTTAAAATTAAAAATTTACCTATGTTATTTTCAAACACATTGTCCGTGTCCGTACAATAAATTAAGTTTTAATTGTGAAAGCTCCAACTACTTACTAGAATTTTGCGAAATTCGTACTAGTATTTGGCTGGAATAATATTAATGATGGGAAAGAAAAATCTTACAGCTGCACTTGAGAGCCTTCTAAGCTTTATAAAGGTCGGCAACATATTGGCTATCCCACAGGTTTTGCTAATGTTCATAGATAACGGTTGTCACTTCCCACCAGGTGGATCGCGTGCCTGCTTGTCAACCCTCTGATATTATAAAATAAATATCGTAGAAAACGAAGCTACAATATTTTTAATTTGTATCCTTCTGTGTATATAAATCATATTTTTGAGTCATGAAACAGCGACTCGATTAATTTATATCGATGTGCGAAAAATATCGATGGTAGCAGAATACTCGTTAAACGTTCCGTGAAGTAGGTACCGTTGAGGCGCGTGGCGGGCGTGCGTCCGCGCATCCGACCGACGGACGGGTTTGTTCGTTTCAAGCCATACCTTAATTACGGCGAGGCGTTATCGAGTAAGAATGTGCACACGCGACATTGGTATTAATTTTAATGAAAGAAGTGTGCGCCTGGACAGCACCTGCCTGGGTCGTCCGCTTACTGAAAACTACGACACAGAGAAAACTATGGACCTGATATATTTATTTATGAATGATTTACAACTACATAGTATTTTCTTGTACTGTCTGTGAGACTGTATTTACCGGAAGTGCCCTTCCTATATTTGTTAAAGTATCGTTACCCTATAAATAAATAATATTCATAGTTTATGTATACAAAAATAATCGTATATTTTTTACTAAACACCTAACTATAATACTGCACTCTATAATATATAGAGTTTTTTTTATTATAAAACCAAAGGTACTTTTCCGAATCTGCGAAATAATAACAAAATTTTCACACCTGAAAAAATATAACAATCGATTGTGAAAATATTATCAAATTGTATAAACTTTATTAGTAAACTAGCTTTTCACGCGCGGCTTCCCTCGCGCATACTTCAATATTTTTTTTATACAGAATGTTAGGCGGAATGATGTAGATATTTTGGAAGCTCATGAGTGATGAGCTACTAAGTGAATAATTTAAACAACATAACATTATGACATGTAATTTATTTTCATGTTTTTAACTTACTGACACTAAACATAACCGCTAATCAGTTTTTGGCCTAAATAAATTCATTAAAATTATCATAATGAATAATTTGTTGCATGGTTAAAAGTTTGTCATTTTTTCTGTCAAGGATTGACAAAGAAGCAGACACTTAATCTGATGGCATGTGGTCACCGCCGCCCATGGTAATATTTTAGTAACATGTATTATAAAATAATATTTTCAAATGAGAAAAATGTTATCACTCAGGCTACTCCATTCTACGTATTCAAAGATATGTAATTATATCAGAAAAAATGTATAACATTTTCAAAGGAATACCACTTCTAGTCCTTAAAGACTAAAGTTGCTTTTTCATGGAAATAACTTATTGTACTTTTTAACTTGAATATTTATTAATTCAGTAACAAAATGTTGTTTGAGTTGATAATATTTATAATTACCTAATTTGATACTTTGTCGTTTTCCCTGATTTTAACACTCGAATGTTTGAAATTGTACGTACACGACTTAATATCATAAAATATCTTCTTCCAATTTAGAAAAAAGTAAAAAGCACCTGTTGAATTAAAATTTATATGCACATATTTCATGACAAATGGACCTAGCAAGTATTTAATGAATTTTATTTCTCGTTTTAATGTTAAGAGCGTCTTAGAAATTGAGCACATGGTGGTTCTGATTTGCATAAATAGACACAGTAATTATATAGAAATAAAGGAAATATATAGGTAAATGTTTACAAATTAATAGGTAGGTACTACCTATTATAAGCTAATTCCCGGCATTGTAATGCCTCTTTATTGTCAGAAACCATCGTGGGCGTGCGCACGGGGACTTTGTAGTATCCTTTTTGCTGGCTACCACACCAAAGTTGATAGTATGTCGCTAAACACCTACTGGTGTTTGGTGGCTTTGTGTCTTACCACTTTCAGCCACATCATAACTTACCATAGTGAGATTGTGGTTAAACATAGGCCTATATACAATGTAAAGAAAGACCAATACACACTGAAATTCAATGGATATATTATGTAGGTAGAAGTTTTTTCCACCCGAAACGAGAGATAGACAAACAAGAAAGTGACTTTATAAAAACGTGGTAACGTGGTGAAATTATTTATGAAATATTGAGCATGCAAATATAAACTTATTTATTACTGTAAAACTGAGCCGGAAATACGAATACGTTTTCCGTGATCCATTGAATTGAACGCTTCATCTGAATTTACAAAATCACAAACGTCTAATTTGAGTTTGGTTACAACACAAATAATATTTATTTATTTATCAGGAAGACATACAGCACAATTAACTAAAAATAGAAACGTTATAGCAATAGTGGGCCAATTACATGTCCTCACATTTAGTAAAATAATAACAACAAAACTTGCTACAGCAGCTATATAAACTTAGACACTTAATAAAAAGAACTTTCGATTTTTGAACAAAAAAGAAGTAAATATTAGAAATAAATACCTACTAAAAGAAAAAGCTCACACACAGATTATTTCTCGCACTGGATACACTGGTATTAAAAAGATTAGAATGAGATAGTTATATAAGTTTATAGAAATAACGGGTAATAACGCTTAATGAACTCTGATATTAGTGTACGTGTATGTCTAATCACTAGAAAAACTAGCAAATAACAAATAAATCAGAAAAAAATGGTATGTATGAAGAACTGGAAGTATAAAATGTCATAACGCAGGTGTAATGGTACATCTGCCTTTGCACTGACCAGTAATAGCATTCCACCCCATGACCTTCCTTAGAAAATTTTAAATCAATCATGATACAGAATTAATTATTTTTTATCTCACTATTTAATAAACATGTTACTTTTATGCTTTTTAGATGAAATTACGAAAAAAAGGAGATCTAAAAGTGTTTTATGTTGAAAATCTGTCGCCAAACACCTACTTGGTGCGTTCCGGCAGCTGCACTTGAGTACCAGTTCCTTCTAGGTTTTGTGAGCTTACCACCTTCGGGCAAATCATCACTTACCATAGTCAGATTGTACAAATTAAAAATAATGCCTGTAAAGATTTGTAATTTTCCTGACGTAACGTTGTACCTTTAATTATAATTTTGTTTATTTTCTGCTGTCTAACTATGATTACTTGTTTAGATAGAGAAAAGGTAATACAAGTCATAGTAATTGATATGCATGAGTATCATGATCGCGATTATGTTATAAATTATGTTCCAAATATAGAACTTGGCTGACATTATGCGTATAAACACTGATTCATGCATCTTAGTTATTTTTATTTTATTAACTATTTCATAATTAATTTATACAGCGTGGTTTTATATTCTCGACATATACAGGGTTACTTGTAATTCGATATATTCCATTAAGGGCGTGATAGTAGAGACTGTAAGCTACGAAATTAACCCTATATTGCATGATACAAATTATGTTGACCGTTACTGAGATATTTGAAAATTTTGTATTTTCTCAAAAAATCCCGAATTACAACTTTAAAATCAAATTAGAAAAAAAACGTACGCAACATTTTTTTGTTTTTTTTGTTTTTGGTACTCACCCAACATGCCAATACTTTTTGAACTAATAAAATTATGAAATTTTGCAATGGCTTCGTGACAATATCTTAAATCTCGTATCACTTTGAATTATTTCTTTACTAACTGTCCCCCGCGATTTCACCCGCGTTCCCTAAAAAAAAAGTAGCCCATGTTCTTCTCCATACCATAAGCTATCGGCGTACCAAATTTCATCGCGATCAGTTCAGTGGTTTAGGTGTGAAAAGGTAACGAACAGACAAACAAACAAACTCACATTTGCATTTATAATATTAAGTTAGGATTATGTTATAAATCTTACTCAAATTGTGCCCCCCTATTTCTTATGCATTTTCTACATCTACGCCGGATTTCGGTCATAGTGACTCTTGATGTGAGATTATTTCTCATATTGCTGGCTGCATCGATTATTCGCTGCCTTAACACTTCTTGCAATGATATAGGGCCTGTCAGATTCTCGTAAACTAAGGCCTTCATGTGCCCCCAGATGTAAATTTCCACGGGTGTGAAATCTGGGCATCTTGCCGGCCACGGGATCGGATCTCCTCTGCCAATCCATCTGTTTGGAAATGACTCGTCTAGCCACTGCCGCACAGATCTTTGTAGCTGGACATCCATCGTGCTGATAAATCATTTGTTACCTCGTCTGTAGCGGTACGACCTCTAACAGAGAAAACAATTCCCCTCGTAGGAAGTTTTCATAATGTTGACAAACAGCCACTTTGACACAGTTCTAATGTGCCCAGAAGTTGTAGCTACTTAAAACAACCAATGGAGAACATTAAAAGAAAAAATATTACCAGGGAAGTCGAGCACGACCATTCCCAAACCCTACCGTAATTTGCCAATCTCTTATTACAACATTGTCGGTGTATGGACTCGTTTTGTGTAAAAATAATTATAAATGTTATTTTATTAAATTGCGACCTGTTCTGTTTTTAAGAGTAATTCTTCAGAAGTAGAGAACTTTTCACTTTCACAACATTCTTACGTCATTAGATAGCTAAATAGGTGAGGAAGTTTTGTGAGGTTTTGTACACTTCTTACTCCATAACTTTTTTTAAATTGGCATTTATAAGAAAATAATTCAAAGTGATACGAGATTTAAGATATTGTCACGAAAACATTGCAAAATTTAATCATTTTGTTGGTTTAAAAAAAGTATTAGGATGTTGGATGAGTACCAAAAACAAAAACCGGCCAAGTGCGAGTCGGACTCGTGCACCGAGGGTTCCGTACAAACTTCGTCCATCGTTCGTCCATCACGGGAAATGCACAATTTTATTTATTTACCTTATTTGAGGTTGGTGCCAATTAAGCTAGACCTCTAAATTGTACAGCGCCAATTTATGAATTCATTTTAATAAATAAGTACCATATAATAATAATATAATAATAAACTTTTTGCATATATGCACATTGATCTGTCTTATTTTGGTCACATTTGTATTCAGCGCTAAACTAATAAAATGCCGTTATATTACCTACTGCATTTAAAACTTAAGAATTTTAGTTGAAAACCGTCAAAAAAGTGTCACTGGATGCTTGTCAATAAACATTGGTTTTACAAAATTAGCTTGGTTCGTTTGAAACGTCCCTTCATGCAGAGGCCTTAAGTGCACACGACAGGTTAATTTCAAGAATAAATTGACGCACATCGTATTCGGCCGCTTTTATGGGACGACGCCGTGTTTATGCAAGAAAGCACCATAATAGAGCCTTAGTGACTCCTGGCCAAGACACAGCTGCCCATTGGGCGTGGACAACGGTTCCGAACGACCTGTTTTGAATTTTTAGTACCTATTTTTGAGTACCAATACAATATTCCTCAAATCTTCTGGAACAAAATTGCTCTTGAATTTATGTCGTTTTTGATTTTTTTTAAGTGCGTATATTATATGCTGTACTTTTTAAATATATTTTCAAAGGGTTATCAAAATGTATTAACATATATCGTTATGATTTCATGTATTTTTATATTAAGTTTAATTAAGATATGATATGACACACCTCTACTTGACACGTCTCTTTTTGACACTTTTTAATAATAATTTGAGGTATTGTCTGTGCAATTATGGACGAGGTTGTGATGACGAAAAACTACCGGAGATTTATCCTGCGGGATGGCACTATCGACGTCTGTCGGGCATGTCATCGCCCTGGTGAATCCCTCAGACATATCATCTCTGGTTGTTCGCGTTTCGCAAACGGTGAGTATTTGCACAGGCACAACCAAGTGGCCAGGATAATCCACCAGCAACTTGCCCTGAAATATCGCCTGGTGAAGTCTGAGGTACCATACTACAGTTATGTGCCAGAACCGGTTCTCGAAGATGGCCATATCATACTGGGATCGATCTATCATCACTGACCGGACTATTGTCACCAATAAGCCTGACCTTGTGGTGATAGATCGCCAAGAGCGCCGTGCAATGATTGTCGACATTGCTGTCCCTCGTGATGAGAACCTCGTGAAGTCGGAGAAAGATAAAGAAAGCAAATATCTTGATCTGGCACACGAGGTTGTCGACATGTGGGATATTGACTCGGCAACCATTGTACCGATAGTCGTTTCAGCCCGCCTCGATAAACACCTCAAGAGGCTCGCGTTAGGCGGCTGGATCAAGGGCCAAATTCAGAAGGCAGTGCTCCTGAAGACGGCACGCATAGTGAGGAAGTTCCTCTCTCTGGAGCCTTGACCATCGGTAACTAGGACCCTGTTCACGATACCGGTGGGGAACTGTTTTTTATATTTTTAAATATATTTTTTTATAACTTACCTATATTTTAAAATGTAATTTATAGGAATATATTTTAATAAATGGTATTGGAATGGATTTCATAATTATATCACCTTTTTAGATAATTTAGGCATCAAATGTAAATATGCCGTTCCATATACTGCACTGGCATAAGTATTATAGGCTTATAGGTGGGCTATAGGGAGATGAAAGGTAATGGAAAAAAAATGTTTAATAATAGTTCACTGCTGACTTTACAACTAATGTAACAGCTACCAAGAAAAACAACAATCATAAATACTTTAAAAATAAGCGCGGACTACGATTACCGTAAAACTTTGCGGCTGATCCAATCCAGATAGCATGACAAAAGTTTCAACATATGAGTATACAACTAACTTTATACAGTTCTATAAATCTACCTCATTTATTTTGTTCTTTAAGTAAATACACATAAGGTTTTGTTTGTTTCAGCAAGCTTAAAATGATGGCAAGTTTACAGGTTGTGTAGTGTAAAGAAGTAGGTTCGATACAGATCTCGACGCACGCGGTTAAACGCAGACACAGCTGAACATAGCCTTAACAACTGTTTTTATTAAATCATGCGTTTTTCATTCTTCCATACAGTCATTATTGTCTTTAATTGTGTTCATTCAAAAAACTTACGCCCTATTAAATAGTAGTGGTTTAAAAATGGATAATAAACAACATTCGTTCTTATATTATAATTGTATCTTATTACAATTTTAGATCTTTATGTAATCAAACTTATAAAATTCAATACGTATTTTTGTAAAATTGACAACACTAGATCAAAAATTGACAATAACATATACTACCATTCTCTATAACTCAAAGTGATTTATGAATTAATTGCATTATGCTTAGAACAAATGTCATCAGACTGTCATTAATCATTTATATTATCTGTGTTAAAACTGCAGTGATTTAAATGGTAGTACTGTGCAATATGTGGCAGATCAGCACCTACTCGTAAAGTAAATGATTTACTACTTAATTCTGTTAAATTTGTTACATTTGAACACGCACGCGCCAATGGTCGCCGGCCGTCTCGCCAGTGAATTCGTGAATTTTAAACGTTTATTAGTACTCCACAAATGTAATCGTTTACATAAATGCAGGTGCTTTCAAGGTTTCTGGTTTGTTTATTTATTTGATCGATTGATACATATTTTATTCTTTGTATTGCTTGAGGTAACTACGTCAGTAGACTTATCACGTAAAATAGAAAACGGCAACTAACTAAAACTGGTTTCAAAATAAATTGAAGAGGATTTTCATTAAAGTGTAACGTGTAATATATCACGTGTAAAAGATACGTAAGAAGTTTTATAGTTCTTATGATTCCATTTTTTTATATTAACAAATTCCATTTAATTATTTTATTACTGTCAGGAATTTTATCATTCCTAAATGGTTAATTTCCATATTTATTTAATTATTATTCAAAAAATCTTCCATGCATGATCGTCATCTTATTTTAATACAAAACGACAATCAAATGCAAACAAATCATCAAATAAATAAACCCATAAGGCTCTATCTTGGAACAGCGAGGCGGTGCTGTTTATCTAGATTTGACTTATAAAATTAAGTGGCTCAAACCGAGCTCCAGGCTAATGTAAACATTGGATAATCTTTACAGTAACACCAACTCTCAACGATCCAACAACCGACAATCTGAAACCACCATGAGATGCTAAAATTAAATATACTACTTTTTATTTAATATTTATTTAAATGTGTTCTTTATGACACTCATTAATTTCATCAGTAGTTAGTTTAACTTTCATTCAAACTATCCAGCGTTATCGAAAATAATTACATTAATAATCTATCTTAAAGATATAAATTTCAATATAAACCTAGGTCGTTATCTAACAGTAACTTTGTGGTGACTAGTAGCTATTAGTTATTTAGATTATATACCATGAACCAAAATATATTTGCATTATTTTATATACTTTTATTTCATTAGTGGAATGGATAAAGGGAGAGAGAGACAAAGTAAATGCACAAACGCTTTAGGATGTAATATATCTGTTAAGGTAATGAAATATGAATCGGAGCAATCGACGAGTTCAACCCCTCATGAGCTTTAAGCAACGGATACAGACTCGAGCAACAACAATTAGCCGCTTAGTTGTACTTACCATTACGTAGATTCTAGATAAGAGAATCGTTACTGAGCCAAGTGTAAATATATTCAACTGCAATGGTTCGAATAAATATTACAAAAAGGAATGCATTTTGTTTCAATGTAGCAACATATTTTTATGTATAAAAGCAAATTATCAGAGAAAACCTGTTAGATAAGATGTCTGATTTAGTTAAATGTCCATTTTAGAGGTTGAAACAAATTGAGATGTTGAAAATTATAGAAAAATTGAAGTTGCTTAAGATTTTTCACGAAGATTGCAATTAATTGTTGAGTTATTTTATTATTCCTCATGATTTTATGTTATAAGCTTATTACCTATACCTATACAACATTTAATAATTAAATGCACACCCTGAGAGAAGCTTGTTGAGAATCGGCTACTGACTACAATCTACTTTCAGGAGATGCATTTAATAGTTACATATTGATGTACAGAAAGGGACCTAACCTATTACGTATCTATAATTCATTATAGTCTAAAACAAGTATTTTGGTAACTTTACATTTAATACAAATATAAACTAATAGTAACCTTCAGGCGACTAATGCAAATGAATACTATAAAACAAATGTGCGTATCACCGTGGGATTGAAATTGTGAATTTTGATATCTCAATCTGTGTAGGGTCAGAGACGCCGCGGTCACGACACCCTTCGGTGGTCACGAGCGGTGCATCGCTTGAGCGCTTATTAATTATTATCAGGCCAACGAATTACTTACTAAAGGATGTTAATAAGTATTCATAGTCAGGGCTTTATTATACTTCATACCTATCGTAAAATTATTAGTTGAATCGGAAAACCTCATCCTGTTCTTTTTTTTTTATTTGGGTAGGAAACCCAAGGATTGTTATGAGAAAACGGAAATTGCAGGTATTTCAAAGTCAAAAAAAAATACCATCTATTTTTATTCTTTCTTGGTCATATATATTAAAATACTTAAAAAGTATGTACGTGTTTTTTAAAGCAAACCCCTTGGGAAAAGACAACGTTCAGACGAGCAAGCAACTTATTTAATGAATTTATTTTGTAATAAGTTGCGAAAAAATAGGATAAATAACATAGGTTGGCTGGCACCATATTATAGTAACATCACACAATATTTTATTTTGTACAATGTTAAGACTGGGCTATGAATAAGATAAATTACAACAGTTCAAAGCAAAAGGTCTCGATAGTGTACCATTGAGCCGCCGAAATTAAATACAGGACATACTCGCTCAAGGCTCGGATGCAATAAATTTATAGCATAAGTGATTCCTGACCCGTACAGTCTGCGACCAATCCAGATAAGATGATCTGGATTGAACTTAAAGTATTGATCATGATTCGATTTTTTGTGCAGATATTATTTATTCATTAATATAATTTACTAAAAGTATAACAAGACTTCACGAGCATAAAACAATAGCGCGACAAGTCCACAACAACAATAAATAGAAAAGAATCCGTAATACGTAACACGTAAGGCATTAATTTGAATGAAACAATGAAATCAGTCAGTTGGTCTTGTGACCGAATTATTTTCAAAACCAAAGTACGTGACGTTCCTCGGCGCCATAGTTTATTGCAAGAAAAAACAAATAAAAATAGGGTTAAAACTAATGAGTGTGTAATTTTGTTAGTCGGAGGGTGGCTCTCGGCCGGCGGTCTACCAACCCTTACCTGGAAGGGAGCATCCATCATTAGTATAGCCTTAATACTACCGCGGTATCAATCAAAGCTTGCGGAGGTCATTAAAAAGTTGCTGCATTCTCTATTTCTCGATTCTGCTCTGCGCACTATTTGTATGAACACTGGAAAGTGAGAAATAAATAAAGTATAATTCTCGAGAACATGCAGAATAGAGCAACCAGTAGTACTATAGATTCAAAATAATTATAATTGTGTAAACATAGCTAAGGATCGTCCTATGTCCAGCAGTGGAAGTCTTGCGGCTGAGATGATGATGAAGCATAGCTGTTCTAATTATTAACAGTAACATTACCACGTGGACGTTAAATATCAACGTATCATTTAAAATAAAGTAATAGGTAAAATAAAGTAATGACGCATACAATTATTGAAAAAAACGGCAAATTATATTTCATGTTGCGTTCAATTCATTGACTACAAGTTAAGCCAATGTAACAAACGCCCACAGAAAACCTATTATTTTAATACACAGGGGGTTAAAAAAGCGTGATTCATCTATTGCACCCCTAAAGATAAAAATATTAATACATCATTTAATAAATATTACCGATTGGAAACCAACGTGTGCATGTATGCGTCATTATTTTTAATCAGCCTGTAAAATATTGCCTCTATGTAGACCTGAATCAAATAGCAAATAATGTACAAAAAGTATACATAACATTATAGCTGCATTGCTATAGGTTCTCTAGAATTCGAATAAAATCGTGGGGCGAAAGCTAGGCTTTCATAAAGTAACTTTTAAGTCTTACTGAAATACAAAGTTAGGGGAAGGGTATTTTTAAAATGTAGAACTACCTAAACGTGTTTTACGAAAGATCATCATGTTAACTGTACATACAAAAGCATTATGTAAATAAGGAAGCGGTAAGCAGTAATCGTGTGCCACTAATCGTTGTGCAGGGGTTACCAACAATGGGTAGCATTGAGATCAGTTCATTGGCAACACCTTCGCGTGCCGTCCACCCACGCAAACCAGATAACAAGTTGAATACATCTGCCAGTTTGATAAAATAATACCTACCTAAAGTGGTAAGTCGGTAACATTAGCAAAATCATTAGAAAATAATAGATACATTTAAATGTTTCAAAAAAGTGATGTTTTTATCAAATATATTATGCTTGTATTTGACCACAATGTCATCTATGGTACGTGATAATGTGACCGAAAGTAGTAAGCACATGCCTAGAAAGGAACCGGCTCTCAAGAGCAGCTACTTGAACACACCAGTAGGTACTTGCTAACCTATATTTATTTATTATGGAAAATGAATTAAAGATAACACCTGGAAACGAGCTCATCGCGCCGGGACTTCCCAAAGGAGTATAACAAGGATTCTGAAAAAAAAAATGCGTCAATTGGCTAAGATAAACGCTTTTATCTGGCAGGTCGTATGCTGGTTTGCCACCTTAGTCATATAAACCTATCTACAAACTTCAGATGCGCATGGAAACCAGGGTAGTAATAGTTAGTATTTTTTGACCTAGGTCTCATTATCATTTATAACTCCGAGAGTGCCTACCTTCTTTGAACTAGATTATGAAATCCTTGCGGATTTCGGTTACTGCGACATTTGCTTCTGCAATACTTCTTGCGTCTGCTCGAAGAGTGCTGATCAATCCAACTAATTTATGAAATAAAAGTATATACAGATTAAATATTTAAATTCGATGGTATATGCTAATATTTATACTTTTTAATCTTCTACCATTTTACCATTTAGATTTGCCTTGTCCAGCTATTTTGAATTGTGTAACGATCATTTACGAATCCTCTTTTACAACACCACTTAAAAATGAGTTGTTATTATTATACTGTTTGTTTAAGAATCTTATAATTGGCATAGTTGCTCAAAGGGTTCCGGTGTCATTACAGCTATTAGTCTCACCAACCGAGCTGATGATTACTTGGGAAGATTTTCAATTTACTTTATTATGTATTTATTTATGCGTAATCTTTGAATGATGAGCTATCGTTGCTGGCAATATCAAGAACAAGGCAATGACTGGAGCAGAATAATCAAAGGATCAGCAATGGTTCAATAGTGTCGTGATTTTATTTACTGAAATAAAACTATTACAAACATATCAATTGATATTAAAATTAACAATAATATATATTTTTGCTAATTAGTAAAGTAAGTAAACCTAAACATACATTGTGATCAAGAAATTAATTAAGACACATAATAATATCGTTTTACAGGTTATTTATTATTATTATCATCAATCATTATTAATTATTTTAAAAAAATATATTTAATCCGACCTTATTGAATATTCCCATTATACATTACGTATAAGCAAAGTAAAATTTAAAAAATGTCACGAAAAAATTGTAATGTATACGTCTCTATATTCCTCTGTTCTCGATGTTACAAATATTATTGGTGCCTATCCAGCAACTATGATTAAATACATTATGTTTATAGCCCCGAATTGCTCTAACATTAAATGGATCTAATGGGAAACGTTTATCTTAATTTCAGTCTTCACAAAACGTTTGACGCAACCTTAATGGCACAAAGTTGACTGTTTATAATAGTTGACAAAAAATATCGAGTGGATACGAAACATACTATTTTAAACTATTATAGAAAGATTTTAGTTGATTTTCGAAATATAGGTTATATTTTAGTTTATAGTTTTCAGTATTTTAATAATTTATCATCATCTTTTTAGCCCGAGAACATAGACCTCCCCGATTGATTTACACATCGAACGGTTTTGTGTTTCAGTGTTTTCCACCAACTCCCACCAGATCATCGGTCCACCTGGTGGAAAGCCCTCGGCGCTTTTCTGTACTAATTTTAATCATCATTACCCATTAACAATCATTTATATGATTATAACTGATATAAGAATACATCAAAAAGCTACATTCCACGAAGTTAAAAATAAGTTCCAAAACAAACAAAATATAATAAATAGCCTGCATGTTTTCATATTCCTTCTAAATTAAATTTAGGCGTGATTAACTCACTCGAGGCGTTTTCTCTGTTCATCAATCAAAGTGCGGTCAAGAAGAGTGGAAGCAACATTTACTTCCTAAGCAGTATCTCTTTCACTTTCAACATGATGTATGTTAGCTAAAAAGAGACACAAGATTTGATTAGATAGTACGCAATTATAATTTTTAGAGTTCACACGGGTGCCTCGGGTGCGATGAGACGGCTGACTTCAGAAGCCTCTGGTAATCAATTTTGTACACAAACGGCGTTTGTTAATTGATTTTTTTCTCAATAATGACCAAAAATAACATCTGCCAAATCAACAGGGACTGGTGTCGTTAACGAACGTGCCAAAATTTTATTTTATTATTTGTTGTTAGCTTCGAATTTGGCGGATAGCGTGTATAGCACGCGCACATGGGTTTCAAATCAACTCTACCCATCTCTTTGAAGTCGGTATTTGAGAAGCGCAACCATATTTTTCACATTTTTATCTCTCTAATGATGTCTGCTGCATAAATAAGACGAAAATATTTATTTACTTATCCTATTTATTTTCTGATTGTTTTGCCAAGCAGTTTATAGTTGTTAATCAAAATTAAAGACACATATCGTCGGTGGGCTATGAAAAGCCCGTAAATAGCAAATTTTGTGAAAAACCGTAATATACAGGGTGATTTTGTTATCACTGGCAATACTTGCAGGGGTGGAAGTACTCATCAATGTGAACAACTTTTATTATAGGGCTAACTCTGATATCGCGTAAAATAATACGGTTGCTTCATACATTTTGGTCGAGTAGGTATTGAACTTTTGTATGGAATAGCTGATAATTTTTTCATGATTTCACAGTTAGTCCCGTTATAAAAGTTATTCATTTTGATGAGTACTTCCACCCTTGCAAGTATTGCCAGTGATAACAAAATCACCCAGTATATTAGTGGTTTTCCGTAACAAAACTTCGTAATACATGTATTTTATCCTTCTCCTATAAAATGTTTGAGCAAGCATTTGCGAGGATTTTTTAGGTCGCCGACTCTATAGGAGTGGAATGTGTGATAAAATTTGCATTATTAGTTTACGTCCACCAAATAGCTCAGTGGGACTGTGCCCCTTTTTTCGTTTAACCTCTATAAATTCTCAAACCGCGTGTAGTCTCAGGATTTATGAGGCGAAAATCAACCAAAAAATAAATATTCACCATGGGTGTTTGACCGAAACCAAATTAGATTAATCTACCTATGATAATTCACCGGCTTTCCAAAACAAAAGTATGTCGGTATCTTTGTATTCCTGTTTCCCAATCCAATATTTGTCAATTGATTTACATATCAGTTACGGGATTTAACTAAACAATTGAGATTACGAGTGGATATGCAAACTGTTCGGTTATTATTCGATGTTTCATACGATACTTACTCGATTTCAACCGACATAAAACATTTCCTTAAATCAAACCGCATTGGAGCTGAGTCGATCCCGTTTTGCATCCGTTCGTACATCAAGATTGCTATCAAAGATAGATTTACAAGTGCCGTCTCCGATGGGAGAATGTTTCCCTTCCAATTGATACGAACGAATTATTTGTTTATTTCTACTGTGCTAAGGCTGATTTTGACGTATGAAGTACCTATCGATGGGCTACCGACGAAAAGAAATAATTGAACTATTAAACTGTTATGCTGATAGGGTAACTATTCAGTTTATTTATTTTAAGATTTTTGGTTTAATTTAAAAAATCAATTCAGATGATAAAATTTTAATGCAAAATATAAGCGACACACATATTCCAAAAAATACAAGTAATAAGATTAAATGATTTGGTTACAGTGAAACGTTTTTAAAATTAATCATGGGGGATGTTATTGTATTATTTTAAATACATGTAGGTACTTAGTAGTACATACACTTTTTATATTTATACTACACAAAATAAAAGTAATAAACTCAAAATGAAGTAAGAGTTAATAAATGCAATTAATTGTTATCATTCAAGTGGAAGGTAAAGGATTCGAGAATCTTATAGCGGTTAAATCAAAAGATGACTAAACAAATAACACGTTTGGTTGATTTATTTAGTGGTGGTCGCGACCCAACTGACCAACGCTGTCCACACCTACGGGTGGGCGCCAATATCCCGCTAAGATATGTTCCGAAGTTTGTTTTATAGTTGAATAGCTGTCTTAAATTAAACACGATTCATGATAAATAAAGGGTTGAAGCAAATTCACGTCGACACTTTAAAGAACGATTAATCATAAAAATAAGTTCTTTTGAAATGGTTTTTTATTAATCTAGAGACATCAGATACATAAATACAAACTATAATTTGTAATGCATTTCATTTGGCCTAGATAAATCTCATTATTTGCCTGTCATAAACTCACAAATCGATTTCATCGTCGATGAAGCTTTGGCATCAAAAGTATGAATATTATATTGTCAATATAAGCGTAAAATTTTACGTCCCGTAGAATCTAAAGTTACCGATTTACCCTTTCGTTTTCGCTTCAACCTGACAAAGACGTTTCCGGGTTGCGAATACATCTCAATCGATCGGCACAGGAAGTTGATATGCTTCATTAGCCATATATTATGCTGAGAATAATAATATGAAAGCTTTTACTTACGCCGACAATTCACATCCCTTTTTACTCCCATAAGAACTGGTCATTGATCTTTCACATGATAATTGTATGTCATTTTATATATAGATATTCATATGAAATATCTTTCCTAAAAATAAATAGGTACCTAAAGAAGAACAAAAGTTTAGATTAGAATTCTTAATTTTATGCCAGGACTGTTGTAATATTATTAAAATGGCGCATGGCGTTTTTGTTGTTTATTGAATTATGAAAAACCACAAAAATATTGTATAGCTTTATTGTTCATAATAAACACAAGATATAGATGCTAACTAATCACTGTACATTTTTCCGCACAGGACGTTTCAATCGCAAGTTGTTATCGTTAATTAAAACGTGGAGGCAACATCGTTCATCTAGTTCTGTCTGTTATACTTTTTGTTTGGCGCTGACTAAATTATGTCTTTATGTGACGGTGTCGTGTTATCTCTGACCACCATCTCGAGTGATCGAGCCCCGTCCTTTGTAATTTGTACCTGCCCTTATATTTCCAATGCGTTGATCGGGACTGCTATTGATATGTTTTACATACGTTTCTTTGTGACACACTGGAGTTTATTTCATACAACTTTTCCCTTCATGAGTATAAAGATTAAGTTTGCTCCATTATCTGAAATTATTAGTAAAATTAAGTAACACTATTTTAATTGTTTTAATTACAAAACTATGGTGGTCCAGTGGCTGTGGCAATGGTGAAAAGCTGTGGATGATTCTATTGAATTAGATTTCAACTTCTAAATGTGTAATCTACGTATGTAATTTGAGCTTTAATAATCTGGAGTCTAAAAGCATATCTTATATTTTTGACAAAACAATGAGTAGGTAACTTGATGGGTCACAGGATCATGATTGTCATTTAATTAGACCGTGTGTCAATATGCGGGGTTCTATATTTTTTATATCAGTAGTTTGTTTTACTTCTCTCCCGGAAGCGGTGCACATTTTGGATATTGTGATTAATGTGTGCGTCTTGATTGAACTGAATGGAAAAAAAAACTAAAAACAAATAAAATGTGAACATTGTGATATTAATTATATATACTTTCCTTTTATTTTTATGGTGGGAACTAATAGTGGTGATAGTTATAAAATGCAATTTATCTTTAGTGTTTACATTTTGCATGTTACAGTTTGCATTTAGGATGCATTAAAGATGCTCATAATATTAAGTAACGTTATTGTCCTGCCAACTTATCAAATTACAGGCGCCAGTGGGCAAACTGCAATATTTGTTTAGGTCATTTGGGGTGAGCATCAATGTCTCTACAGTCTAAGTCCGTAGCACGAACTATATGTTTGCTATAATTTTAACTACTATTATTTCATCACTCTCTTTAAAGCGACGATAGCTCAGTGTTATTGTCGGATGCCGCGTCGTAGGTCGTGTGTTCGAATTCTATAAGAGCTTGAGCTTTCGGTGAAGGAAAACAATTTGAAGAATCCATAGCACGGTGGCTGGGTACTTTGTAGTACCTAAGTGTAACCAGGCGGCTAGCTACTAAGCTCTAGCCGCCTGGTTACACTTAGGTACTACAAAGTACCCAGCCACCGTGCTATGGATTCTTCAAATTGTTTTCCTTCACCGAAAGCTCAAGCTCTTATAGAATACATCTCAAGTTGAAAATCTGCCGCCAAATACCTACCGGTGTGAACGCACCAGCCGCTACACTTGAGAGCCAGTTCCTTCTAGGCTTTGTGCGCCACTTTCGGCTGCATCATCACTTACTATTAGTGAGATTATGGTCAAAAACAAACCTATACAAAGTAAAAAAAAACCTACGATTGATGGCGCTTGCAGTAAATCTGTATCGACTCACTGCAAAAAGGGAAACTGATTACAGTTTCACTTTAGTTTATTCCGTAAAAATATACTGAAATTAACCAATTATTCCTACTGCCAATTACTGGAAGAAGAATAAAATACATTCTAATAAATTTATTTGCACAAATATGTGACAAAATTCGCAGATTTATCATAAATGTTTATTTTTGTAAATTGTTTTAAATTAATGTGGTCTTGTAAAATTGTAATATTATTTAGCTAGTATGTACATTTTGTAAAAAGTTGTGTGTGTGATAATAAAATATCATTCTTATATTCAAATTCATTTGGTTTAAGTAATCATTTACTCTGATGATCAATCTACACATCCGTCATTTGTCAACACATTAGATGTTGATTTGCACACGTGCTGAAATCAAGTAGATTTTTTACGTAGTGTTGGGTTACAAAATTTGACCGTGAAGTGCCCCTATAAATTGCAATGCATTCTACCCTTTCATTTTAATGCATTGTGCAACCGATATGTCATCTGTCTCTGTCCAATCCTTTAAAGATTTGCCGACATTATGAAATGCTATTGAGCCAAAACTCAACCTAATGTAATGTAATTTAACAATCTAATAATGTAATATGTCAGTAAATTAAATAGGTAATAACCTATTACCTAAGAGGTACCTACCTAAACTTAAAAACATGACTGAATTTTCAGATTTTCATCAATGTTCACTGATTAACATGGCCATATTAGTCTAATTTTATAACCTTTACTTGAATCAGTTTAGACTCAATAGCTAGGTATATAAGTTAGAACATAACATTCAAATAATTGAAAAAATATTCAAGCACATGCCACTAAAAGTTTGAGTATGTACACCTTGTCAAAAGAAAATCTATTGAAATCATAACAATAATATTTAACATAATAACCCTTTACATCTGCGTTACGAATCGTCATACATTTGTATATTTTATAATAGTACTGAGTTAGAAGAATTGTATCCATAGCGCAGACCAAGGTGCAATCGAGATCCGTGATAAGGTAGACTCGTGCCAATATATCACCTGGAGTCACTTTTTAAATGGTGAATGAAGATCGCGTTTCGAACACATTTTGAAATGAATTCTACGATGCCACCACCTTACTCCAATACGATTGTTGGCAACTAGGATTATATTACATTATCTTTGAACGTGCTTTGTAATTAAGCGCCCACATCGAGATTGTCTCTTACAATAACTGTCGAACAAAAAATGCATTGGCCCCCAGCAGATGCAAACGTTCTGCAAACAACGCATCACAAAATGCACCAAATCAATTTTAAAAGTAATTCAATAACATAAACGTTGATCGGTGAGTAAAAATAATATATTGCTTCCTTCCACCTTGTAGAAGGTAGTGTTTTGGAGGCGATCACTCGAGCTTCGATGCATAACGGGGGATGTGATACAGTTATGTAGAAAAACTGTAACACTTTAATTTTTTTGTTGTTGTCGTAACGGCAAAGTGCAGTACCGTTTTCTAATATCAATACACAAAAAGTAGCGGTCTATCGTTTTATAGGGACGTCGTATGAAAAGGAGCGCGAGTAAAAAGGCAGAAGGTGTTCATACAAAGTTTAGTTTATTCCGTTATATCAATAGAGATTAGAGGCACGTGTCTTTGCCCCAGAAGAGCCAAAATCCGGGTACATTGTCGGTTATTTTCTTTGATGTGGCTGCAAAAGACGTTTGCAGCCACATCAAAGACGATTTGGACAATGGTTTTGGATCATTTAGCAAAGCATGACTTAGTCAGGTGTAATTCCGGTAGAATTTCATTATCTGACCACAACTCTTAAAGTAAAATTGATATTTCAAGCTGTGTATAAAATAGAAAATATACTTAAATAAATAATCTTTGAAGAAAAAAATATTAAGATGATTAAAACTGAAGGAGCTTTGGGGACAATTGATATCATCTATCTGAAGTTGAAAGTCCTGTCCGTTTTTGATCCAATTACGAGCGCCTTATTAATTGAATATGAGATTTCCTCAACGAGACCAATTAATTGAAGGTTGTTTGATTAAAGTATATGCTTCGTTCCATAACGTGTTTCCAATAGAGACATTATTTCGGTCGTTAAGTAAATGTTCCTCAGATCTATTAATACAATGAAAAATAAAGAAACATTATCACCTAGTAAAGTAATAACGACACTTTAGATTAAAAACCGAACTTGCTGCAATACTACTAGATTTTAACTGGCATGATGTGTTGGGTACATCTGTGAGTAGCTTTCGAATGAACTGCTATCTTTTCTCACGTTTTCCAATAGTAATCATTCATAGTATTAATTTTGATAAGTCTGACGCCTTGCGTAAGATACAGAAGCCAATGCTTTTAGCTTCTATCTCACAGTTTAATTTATATATTGAGAAATGAGCTCTGGAGGATAGTCCCAATCGCAAAAGGTGTTTGTTGGTATCTCTTAATTTTGGTGGGTAGTTTTTTAGACGGTGTGTGTTGTTTTCTAACCTGTCATATATAATTTGATAAGAATCTTTTGTGTTCCAATTACAAAGGTTGTCGCAACTTGTACTAATTTAGTTGTCCAGTTTTGTAAACAACAAAAACCAAGGGTTGTCCCGTAGTAAACCTTTGTGAATAGGCGTTAACATAAAGTAAGACATTTGCAGTTTGTATTTACGACGATATTAAATATTTCTACAAACTAAAATGTATAAAGTAAATTATTTAAATTAAATGCTTTTGAAATACAGAAAATGGTTTTGATTTAAGAACTATTCAATTTAGAATGGCTTACGCTCAGTTCCATGAGCTTGAATTGTACGATACAATTGAAACACCATTTTGCCGAGCCAATAATAACTCAATGTGTTGGTAAGTACTTTTTCGGTCCGCGTTAATTTAGTTTCTCTATTGGCATGCCAGCAGTTTTGGAACCAAACAGCCTGGCACATGATTGGAAGCCCATAGTTTGTTCAAAGGGAAATGGCATATAGTATTTTGGGAGAGACCTATGTCAACAGTGGACTGATGTAGGTTGATGATGATGATATAGTAGTATGCCCAAAGAGTCCTTCTCGCTACGATGTAGTGAGAGCGTGCTCTAGGAAGAGTAACAGAATGCAAAGAGCGTGCATTTCTTTTCTATTTCTTGTTTGTCTGTCTGTCTGTCTGTTTGAACACGTTTATCTTCGAAACCACTAAACGGATTGTCACAAAATTTACATAGTATAGGTTAATGCGGCTTATTTTGGCGCTTTATTCCTTCAAAATCGGGAAAGGGAGAAAAGATATCAATATTTTATAAAGTCGCGGGTGAACAACTAGTTATACATAATTGTTGAAATTAATAAAATAAATAAAGTCTCCATAATTTTATAATTAGCGGAAATACAATGTCAAATAACATGTATCGATTTAGTAAGTCTAATTTCGTACATGGTTATTTTGTAAAGCGAAATAATCGTTCAATTTATCTCGGACACAATAAAGAAAGTTTTAAAAATGAAATAACAGAGTTCCGCTCATGCGCACAAAAATAAAAGGATCTGAATCTAAAAGTGCCAATATATATTTCTATTTTAAACCGACCGACTCGATACAAAAGAATTAAAGTAAAGAAAATAAACAAAAACAGGATTTCGATGTAATCCTCTATTCTTCTCAGCTTATGTGAGACGGTTCGTACGTTTCATATTTGTTTAAAATCAGTTTTGCGTTCAATAGGAACACCGATAAAATACTTGAAAACTTCCGGTTGGCTGCGTTGTGAATAATTGGTACACCATTTATTTCCTTCTCCGGGAATCCATGTATTCTTGTGTGAAATTGTAAAGTCGGATACGAATTTATTGCTTTTGTGTTAAGATATAAATCTTTCTAATGGCACGAGCTTTTGGTTTTTGGAAGGGCGTGAGTGATTGTAAATAGCTCTTTATTATTGGAAGTGGTTTGTGTCACCAATGCTTTGATTTTTAAATTTATTAGTCACACATAAGTTGCCCACTATTACTATACAATTGATATTCAAAACTATGGAACAAATATTTTATGTACGCGTCCTTAATTCAGCAATAAAGCAACTTGAAACTACAAAAATACATTTTAAGTAGAAAAAATATTTCGTTCCATAGTATGTATAACTAATTGGATAGCATCCCTGATAGTCATCTTTTGTAAAAAGTAATACATAACAATAGGCGTAAAAATGGGAAACAGTTTGACTTGCAAAAAAGCTACTCTTCTTTAATTTTCACACTTTTTTTTTGTATTCTTGTTAATGATGCTAATCGTTTGATATATTCCATTTTCTTGTGTACCTACCTACTCGAGTTGTCTATATTATAAAATATAAAAATTATGACTACAAAAAAATAGTTTAATTTTTATCTAGTTAAACTAGTTAAATCATTCTTATTCCACAAATAAACATCATTATTTGATACAAATCTTTTAATATAATTGTAGTAGAATTGCGTGTGTTAATATTAATCTCCGTAATCTTCTTAACTCTTTGAGGCGCCGAGTAAACTAAAATCCTACTGATAACGGTTTCGTGGACCCAAAGAACGACAAAAAATACGCACACACAAAAACCATGGTCTATTGACCGTGACGCAACAATTGTTTAGCAGTTTGCCGAGAACCCTTAAGTCCATCTTGTTGACTTCGACGCACAACGAAATTAAACATGAGAAAAAAATGTAAAGGTCCTTAAGTAGATCGAAGGGTTCTATTGTGAATATTGTGTAATGTAGCGAGACGATACCCTCATCGATCTTCCAAAAAGTTTGGCCACAACTTTGTGTCTTCGTTCTGAACTGCTTTAGAAACTTATGTGCGAGGTTGTACAAGTTGTATGCAGGTAGAACCCTTTGCACAATTCGCCGTAAGGTACAACAAAGCTAAGACCAGTTGTTGTCGCCACACTTGTCTTCGCCGACGCACGTCACACATTCCCAATTTCACGATTGGTTGACCGTTGAATACATGTAACTAATGTTGCACATCAAAATACATAGTTGATGAAATATTGAGTTTTACACGCAACGATTCGCATAACTAAGCGTGAAATAGCTGGTTCGTAAACAACCCTTGTTGGGCACAAGCTGATAAAATTCTTCAAGCTATTTAAGCAAGCTTAACTAATTTAACCAATACGATCAGAAATGCTACTGAACACTATATTTAAAATGAGAATATGCCTGTGCAAATTTTCAGTAGTCAGCGACATTTGTTTTCTTAATAGTTAAAAGCTTATTTTAAAAACACTACATAAAATATCAAGTATAAATGAAAAATATAATGTAGCAGACAAATAAAAAATATTTACTGCAATGGCATGTGATAATAACAGAGGTTGAGTTAAAAGTTGATAGCAAGCACAATTACCTTCATATATGAAGGTAATAATAAGGATGCAACTTGTTCATAATGCTTACAAAAATGAACTTTGAAATAAGACTATAACCTATCTAATAGGAATGTGTGGCAATACAACTATTTACTAATAATGATTGAATGCAATTACGGTATATTATAATATATGGATGTAAATTATGGTATTATTGACCGATTGTCCAGAATCGAACCTGTCTATCCGATATCAGAGCGAGACTAATCGGGTCACAATAGTGTTAATATGAACATTATAAATAACTCACTCAACTAGCTATTATGGGTGAGATTCAAATAATATATTTATTTAAATATTCCAATCAAGCAAGAAAATACCATTTTATATATGATGAAGCAGGCTGATAGTTCACCCGATGGAAGTGGCCGCCTAACACTTTGTCAAGATTTTTTTACATTATAAATGTATGCAGAATATATATTAAAGATTCTTTAAATTCAATAAAAATATTTATTTAAGACACTTTTCAACAGTATTACCATAATATGACTTAGGAGGTGACAAGTGTGTGTAATATGGTTTAATTTAGTAGAGTTATAAAGTAAAGCGATAATATTCAAATTGTGTAAAGTCATCGGTGTATAATCTATACATTATAATAATTGAAAATAAAAGAAGAGTACGAATCTGTTATTGTTTTAAACAATTCAAAACGCTGGTCATGCTAATGATGTGAAGTTAAGAAAGCAAAAGTGAATTAACGACCGGAAGATAAACGAGCCTCTACAAAAGTATTGGTATAAACAAAGTAGATTTGAATTAATTTTAGGGATATTAAGCAATTTCAGAAAAAAAATGTCGTAAAGGTGAGGCAAAGAAATGTTAAATTCTAAATTTTATTATTTTATAAGTAAGGTAGCTGCGAATTAAACCCAATATTATTTTCACACGATCGATTGGGGTTTCGTTTCCGATCGTCCAATTTTGGAATATCGGTTGCGGCCACAAATCATTAAAAAAATTGAGTTTGAAAATTTTTCGGTGCGGGCAAAAAGTCGGCTTGCTTTAAAACAAGGCGGGGCACACATCGCGTTATGGAATTATGGCAATTTTGACACCTAAGAAGTGCTAAGCTTTCCTTGCGCTCCCTGTAATTTTAAGGACGTGTGCTGATGGGTGAGAGGTAAGAAGGTTGCGATGGGTACCCGTTTGTATACACGCCTTTGTACGTGCCTGTCGGAAACTGCTCCCAGATCACAACTAACTCATGTTTTTTAATAATATTCTCATCGTGCACAGTCATCTTATTTTAATGATGCATCTAATCGTATCTCACATTTTTATCAAATAAGCGCTCTGTAATTTTGAGTAAAAAACGTGGAATTATTCTAGTAATAGTTGGGCAATCTGGTTAGTGAAACCAAGAAGGACAATTGAGTTGAAAAGTAGAAAGGAAGAATTACGTTTATTACGATGAGGCTGTTTTAACTGTTGAGTTCATGTATTGTCGAACAGTTGATGCTCAAAAGCCTATAAATATTGTTAGTTAGTCGCTATTTAAATGCTTTTAGATAGAATTGGGAAAGGAACGTAATTAGACTTTC